>SSNS01000003.1:2105312-2821169 GCA_006937985.1 Aphyosemion australe | reverse complement strand
CCCCGTCCGTTTCATTTGGGAGAGACCCAGAGGTGAAATCCCCCGCGCCCCTCCCCTTTCTCTTCTTCACACACACGGCGCTCGCCTGAACCCTCTCAGTCAGCAGGAGCGCTTGCAGCTGCAGGGGGCGCCAACGTGCTGGTTCCAGTCCAGACACAGATATGACAGAAAACCATGTTGCGGCGCGCAGGTTTTTTTCTTCTTTTTTTTTTTTTACTCGGCGATTGTGCGCCCCCTAAAAAATGCCGCCCCGGGCAGCCGCCCGGTCTGCCCGTGCCTAAAACCGCTACTGCCTGAAGTTACTTTAAAAACGACGAACCCCAGCTAAAAAATGCAAAATCAGCCATAAGTGTCTTAGATCCTATGATGTCTGGGTTAAATCAAATTTGGATGGTTTAATAAGTTATCAAATTAATAAAGACCATTTGACACCAGCGTGCATGGCTACTTCACCTTGTGTGCGGAAGCTCCCGCTGACTCAAGGGTCAGTAGAGGTCGTGGCTGACGAGCGTCAGTGAGGAGGCCTCTGAGGTATGAAGAGCTGTAGCAGGCCCTGATACGAACCGATGGCCGTGGGTCACTTCCGGTGACTGCTCGTCTGGTGAAGTTGCTTTGGCTTAGAGGCAGTTTACAAAAATAGTTGATCTTTGGTCAAAAAGAGAGAGGATGGTTCCTTTAGTATTATTAAGCATTGCTTTTCCCCGGCCGGCCAAACCAAAGAAGCATAGCTTGTTGTCTTAGGCTCACCCCTTCGAGAGGAGGTGACCTAGTCAGGACTTGGTTGTTTCAGAAACTTGCAGGAACTCTTGTGTTCCAGACCGGCACGGGAGTTTTATTATTCTAATTGTTTATGAATTTGAGCGAATCAAATTTGGACACATTTAGAGTAGGCGTTACCAAGTTACCTCAGACACCAGTTTCATCAACACTTAAGGATGAATCAGCTTAATGTGGTGTGAATTGTATTAACTTAATGTGAGTGCAAATTAAACATTCAAACACAATACTATTATTTGTGAATGATTAATTGATGATGATTAGCATTACTTGAATGAATCCTAAATGTGTAATTAAATATATGAAAACAGGAACAACATTCATTTTCTCCATCATTCATTATATTATATGATGATTCAAATTTCACATAATGATGATTCAAACAGTATGATTATACGTTCAGGCTATATTTGTAAAAGTCTTTCACGAGTCAGGAAAGATGAACTTTAATGGAGAAAGATAGGAAAATCTTGCGTCCGAGACCTTGATGTGTGACGTCTCTGTGATAGTTGCAGGGAAATCGTAGACCTGTAGACCAAACTAAAGCACATGACTCTGGACAGATACCAGAGTGTCTGCAGCCTTGATGTCCTGCAAGTTAAAGTGTTACTGAAGTTCATTTAGGAGAAAAACCATGGATTGATGTCGCTACACTTTTCAAGAATGGGTTCAGGCTTAGAGTCGAGCTGCTGCTCCTCTACATCCAAAGGATTCAGCTGAGGTAGTTCAGGTATCTGATCAGGGTTCCTCCCTGGCTGACTGCCTTTGGATGGTTTCCCTGCAGGGGAGGAGATCCAGATGCAAACCTGCTTCTCCACAACCTGAGATAATCAACTGAAAATAGATTCTTTTGAGTATTTTTATTTTTCTACGCTGGGATTAGGTGCCTCTGGTGGTGTTTAAGCGAGAAAAGGAAATAGCGAGGAAGTTAGAGTTTGCTGGCCTCTACATCACCGAGCAGCCGTCCGATGATGACATTAAAGGGCAGTGGGACAGGCTGGTCATCAATACTCCGTGAGTCAGCACGCACACACACACACACAAATCTGTAATTAAACTTTGATTCATAATCTCTTCTAAACAAATGTTTTGATTCTTATCTTGTTGTTTTTCTGGTTTTAATCAGTTCTTTTCCGAACAACTACTGGGATAAATTTGTCAAACGCAAGGTAAGTAGCTTAATTTCAGTTTAAATCTGTAACGCAAACACAGCTGTGATGCTTTTTTTAATGTAACTCTAGGTGTCCTTCATGTTCCGTGTTTTTCTGTGGTTGCTGTTTGAAGGTGATTAAAAAGTATGGAGACTTGTACGGAGCAGAGAGGATAGCGGAGCTGCTCGGGTTGGACAAGAGCGCTCTGGATTTCAACCCCACAGAGGAAACAGTTGCCAAGGAGGCCTCGCTCGTCTCATGGTGGGAGATTAGAGCAGAAAATAGCCACCAGGCTGGAACTACTTGGAGCAAAAATAGAGGTCAAACGAGTCCTTTTTGTCAACTTCTTTTGCTTTTGACAGGTTGAGCTCAGTCGATACAAAGTACCACATCTGGAAAATGGGCGTCGTTTTTACAGACAATGTAAGTTTGACACAAACTGAGCAAATATTCACTCTGTCTTGAATGAACAGATTTGTGATTATTCTTTTATCTTTTTCAGTCCTTCCTGTATCTGGTTTGGTATACCACCATGTCCATTCTGGGACATTACAACAACTTCTTCTTTGCTGCCCATCTTCTGGACATCGCCATGGGCTTTAAGACCCTCCGCACCATCTTATCGTCTGTCACTCATAACGGCAAACAGGTGAGAGGGCGGAAGCAGGTCCTTCTGTAAGCATCAGGGGTCATTACAGGGTCACGGTGTACTTGGTGTGATCCAAATGCCTAAAAACAGCAAAATGCAGGTAAACATCTCTGTCCTGGATATAAATGCTAGAGAGGCAAAAAGAAAAGACCATTTTTCTTGTATGCATCACTCGTTTCAAGCTGTTACAGACAGAATCATTAGACTTTCCGCAGCATGTGCAGCTGTGGTTGCTCCTGGGACAGCGGTTAAAGTACTGGAAAGCAAGCTCACGTAGATGTACTCAAAGAGATGCTGTACTTTAGATTAATCACAGAGTACATTATTTGGCAACATTTAGCTATTTTTGCACCTTTAAGGTGCCAATTTTAAACAAAAGTCCTACATTAGATATGTTGTTAATGTGCATTGGTTTTCAATAAGAAACTAAACCAACCCACCTTAGGCCTCCTGAGACCTGGGCTGATGGTTGATGTTTAGTTTAAATATCCTCTTACTTTTTCACATGAAGATAATATTCTTTTTTTTTTAATTCCAAGCTAATCTCGTCAAATAAGATGAACAGGTCTAATTTAAACAGATTAAAAGAAGAATATGAGCAGTCCTCATCGGGTTTGCCCACATAAATCACACGTGGACCTTCTGTGAGGTTGCCAAGGAAATGAAGCCTTTCTCGATACTGAAGTTGTTTTTCTCTGGACAACATCACATTGGGTTGTCCACAAAACCCCAGATGGGCCACTAGCATTGAGCCTTAACAAGCCCCACAACAGTTTTTGATCCAGTTTACAAATGTTTCATGAAACATCATTTTTAGGTCTGATCAATGTTCGTATACAATATGCAAAACACACCTTTAGCATCATTTTGTGTCGTCATGTGGGTCTCTACTGCCTCTAGAAACTCTCCAAACTTGAAAATAACCCGTCCAATCGTTTTCTGTCAGGAACCATGTGCATAAAATGAGCCATTTCAAAAAGTCCCTGTTTGTGATGTCACAAACAGGAAAATATGCAGAACCACCTCATCTGTCAACACTGGAGGAGCATCAGCTCTACACCAGGCCCCTCCGCCATATCGGAGCTTCTCAGCTTATAGTAGCCTAAGAAGGGGATAGGTGGGCGTGGCCAGCTTCAGCTTGTTATCTCTTAAAGTGACAGAACCCTGAAACGGCTCATTCTGGAAAGTACTGAAACTGTCAAGAACAAAACTGCTGAGATTCTTTAACTTGAGAGGAATTTTTTGAAAATAGTTCATAAACATGTTTTGTATCGACCGTATGACTATATAATAGGTCTCCTGTGTGCTCCACAATACGTGTTTTTATAATTAAATATTCATTTGCTTTTTTTCACATCTCATGTTTTCCCATCTAATCTAATCTGCATGCCTCCCTCTTGAGTTGTTTTGAATTTAATGCTAAATGAAGAGTTATGAAGGATGGACGGTTGATCGTAAATTGAGTAGAACCTAAAGTGCACCCAGCCGCACTTTTGACTTTTGCACTCAAATGGCTGAAATATCCTCATTAAAAATCTTGTCAGCAACTCTAAAATGACCAGAAGCAGGATTCAAAAATGACTTTCACATTATTCGTGGGGGTTGGAAATAATCCAAAATGGCGACGCTGTGAGGCATCACTGATCCTCTGACTGAGTGGCCTGTGGGCAAATGAACCATGATGAAAAGCCAAATCAGCTTATTGACACTTCTGCTGTTGTTGCTGGTTAAGCTGAGACGACCAGTGTCTCAGCAGCATCTAGATCAAGTTTTATGAATTGATTCTGATGACTAAATATCTAGGGTGGGATTTTTTTTATTCTCTTTTGCACATTTCTGAATCAACCTGCAAAATTCTTAGCCAGACATCCCTGTGCTCCTCCTGAGGGTTTTAACATTTATTGTAGAGAACAAGTGACCAGCAGCTCTGCCCCTGCTGTGCCGACCGTGTTTCTAAATAATGTAAATTCATTAGTGCAGCGTGTGAGGGTTGTTCATTTTGCTCCTGTGCAGCTGGTGTTGACTGTCGGACTGTTGGCGGTCGTCGTTTACCTCTACACGGTGGTGGCCTTCAACTTCTTCAGGAAGTTCTACAATAAGAGCGTTGATGAGGATGAGCCGGACATGAAGTGTGATGACATGATGACGGTAAACAGACGTTCCATTTGAGTACATTCCGCCGTTAAATTGTCTCTAAATTAAATCTCACTGCGTGTTTTTACAGTGTTACCTGTTCCACATGTATGTTGGAGTGAGAGCAGGAGGCGGCATTGGGGATGAAATCGAGGATCCGGCTGGCGATCCATACGAGCTCTACCGCATCCTTTTTGACATCACTTTCTTCTTCTTTGTCATTGTCATCCTCCTGGCTATCATTCAGGGTGAATTTCAGCTTCTCACTGTTATATATATAATTTTTATTAAACTCACATTAGTTATTTTTGTGTCTACAGGTTTGATCATCGATGCCTTCGGAGAGCTGAGAGACCAGCAGGAACAAGTCAAAGAGGACATGGAGGTGAACAGTTTGCTCTCATTAAAGCTAGTATAGCGATTCTGCAAACAAGCTAGGTTTTTAACGCAAACACGGTCACGGAACACTCCCCCTTCCCCTCTTAACCACTCACTGTGTATGACTCATCTTCGCTTGTCATCTAGAATCTTCTGGCGCTGATCTGTAACTGGCAACAGCCATGAAACTCACAGAACGGCAATAAGATGGTAACTTTTTGTTTAGAAAAATGGACTGCAGTGACCAAATTTGACCACATGCCATTCTTACATCATTCTTATTGCACCTCTAAAGGTTTGCATCCAGCTACATCTGCAGTGAACTTACTGCATCAGCAGTCAAACATAGTGGTGGTAGTGTGATGGTCTGGGGCTGCTTTTGCTGCTTCAGGATCTGAAACCATGACCAACCTGAAGAAGAATATCTGACCTTTGACCTTAAACAGGCAGCTTATGCTGGAACAATTCTGTATAGAAGAGTGGGACAACGTTCCTCCACAGCGATGTGAGCTTCTCATTACGATTGCCACCAAGGGTATAATTAGGTTTAGGGGGGCAATAACCTTTCCACATTAGGCAAGATTGGTTTAAACAGCTTTTTTAATGGAAGTTTCCCATATTTATTTATATAGTTGTTCCAAGATATCCACAGATTAGATGTACAGTATGTATAGGAGCCTTCTCAAAGCTATTTTAAAAACAGTCTCTACTGAATCAGACACAAAAAGACCAATTTAGCAATTATTTTAGCATGGAAACCTAAAGATTAATTTAGCTATTTAAATAGTTAAATAATCATTTTAGAGAAACGTGAGAATGTGCAACATAACAGTTCAAAAACGCCAGTCTTGTCATTTGAATGAGTCCAGATAACCTCCCATGAAACCTTCAAGGTTATTTTCAGACATTAAACGCCTCAGCTCTACAGAAACATGTTACACAGCAGCCAACAGGCTGAGAGGTGCTAATCAGGTTAAATAAACTGGTCATTTAGAGAAAAACCTAATCTCTTCTCTTGATTGCTGTAGCTTATACAATAAAACTCCAAAGTGTCCTCTAATCATGTTCCTATTTTCTTTCCACAGACCAAATGTTTTATTTGTGGCATTGGTAATGACTACTTTGACACCACGCCACATGGATTTGAGACTCACACCTTGCAAGAGCACAATTTGGCCAACTACCTGTGAGTATGAATACAAAATGTAATTATTTACCGTGCATTTCCTCTTTTCTGCCAACAGCTGATTGACAGATTTAGCACATGAGTGACTAATAGCTGCAGTGATCCAGATCACTTCATCCTCCTTCCTGTGATTCTGCAATACCAGAAAGTTTCACTTCATTTACTCTGACAGTGGATGTGAGACGACCTCATTATGTTGCCTCATTACTATTTAATGCTATGAACTTTATTGTAAAATAGGTTTTGTGATAGCGTGGCCTCATGCACTATTCATCATGCTTTAGCATGCTGAGCCACCCACAGAGACGCAGCGGCTCGTTGCCATTTACTCCTGATTTAGGAAACAACAGGTGACTCAGTGATGGAGACGGACTCGTGTTTCTTTGTTTAGACTCATGTCAAAGTTTGTGAAACCTTCTAAGAATGTGACACGACAAGTGATGTAGAAATCAGCACAGCTTTTATATTTCCTCTGTTCTGTGTTTGAGCTGGAATTATGGCCCATACATTTTATGCAATTCATCTGTTTTGGTCTTTTTTTTTACAGATTTTTCCTGATGTACCTCATCAATAAGGATGAAACGGAGCACACCGGCCAGGTAAAGCATCCATTTATACTCATTTTCCCTGAAAACGTCTTGCAGATCACACATTGTTTTCCACTTTATCGAATAGGTTGCATCAGTTAAAACAAATGCAGCTTTTGATATTGCTAATGATTGTTGTGAATGTGAAAAGTTGTTGAGTATCATCCAAGAAATGATGATTCTAGTAGAATAAAAACAGGCTGATGGACTTTTTTCTTGACTATTGAAGAAGTTTAGCTTTCTCAGCTCAAACAGAAAAGTGAAAACTACCTAGCTTTTAAATGGTGGTGAATATTTCAAAGATGCAAGTTTGATAAAACCGTTCAGATTAGAAATAAAACATCTTAAAAATAAAAAATAAATTCCATCTGGTCGAACCTGCTGCTGCTTACCTTCAGACTAAAACACTTCCCTAGTGTGATGTCATCAAGGATAAGAGGAGGAGATTTCAGCATTTTAACGGCTAAAGCTCCCACCCCTGCTTCCCCTCCACTTCTGGGAGGAGCTGAATGCCACGCCTCATACCGCACTCGCACACGGAGAGCGGAGCCAACAGAGAGAGCTAAAACAAGTCTGATGTAGCAAAAGGTAGAAAACTACACTAATCACTTAGCTCCGGCTCACAACAGATAAATCCCTTTTCGTTACCCTCCTCCTCTTCCACAGTTAGCTTGAAGTTTTCAGACTGACATTCATTCAATGCAGGTCGAGTTAGCATTCAGGCTAGCGACATATTAGCCTAAAAATACCTAAATCATTGCAAGCAAGCAGTATTTTTGTGTTCAAGTAAGACCTTACCAACGGATGGCCATTGGGGTCAAAAATGCCTGGAAGCGTAATTTTGGAACGAATACTTCGTCAGATCGTTCAACCTCCAGCAAAATGACAAACACATCAGACCTTTCATCACTGGCATCAAGCGAAGAGGAAAATGTGTAAAACAACAACGTTTATGAATGGCGAAAGCTTTGTAACCTCTTGTTACAAATCAGTAAATGTGTTTTGTCCTCATGGGTTCCAGTAGAAGGAAACATGGCATCCAATATGGCGTTGCCCAGAGACTTAGACACGCCCCCAAGTGTTTTAGACCCGATTTTTATGGCCGCCAATATTTTTAATCATTTAATTCATTTTCAACAACATTGGGATGGATATTTCCAGAAATGAATGGTAAAAACACATTGTCACTTTAAACATCTCTCAACTTTGGCAGAAGGAATTTTCAGCTGTTTCCTTTGAGAAGCAGAAAGCAGTCGAGTAATCGGTAGCTTTGTTACTGGTTTCCATTGCTCCACTGCAAACCTCCGTCTTTTTCCGGCATCAGCCCGCAGTGCATGCTGGGAACATTCTCGTTGATTGACAGCTCCCTTTTGTGTATACGCAACTCTATTGGTCAACGCTCTAGGCTCCCATAAATAAAATTTTACTGTAGAGGGGGGGACTTAGGGCAAATGTAAATTATGAAAGAAAAGACTTAAATTAAAAAAAATTAAGTTATCATTTTAAACGTTGGACCCCAGCTTTAAGGCTTTTTTTCTCTGCTTTTATTGGACAGGAAGGGTAAACTAAAAGACAGAATCTAATTATTTTAGTAGTAAAAATATTTTCATTGTGACAAAAACAGGAGGAAGAATCTACTGTTATGGAATTTTAGATACTTGCAACACCCGACATGCACAGAAAGAACGTGACTGATGGAAATGGAAATACAACAGGTTTTTCTTATTTTCACCTCAAGGGTTTGAACAAAGTACTACCTCTCTGTGCAGGAGTCATACGTGTGGAAGATGTATCAGGAGCGCTGCTGGGATTTCTTCCCGGCTGGAGATTGTTTCCGTAAGCAGTATGAAGATCAGCTTGGATAATGCAGACACATCCTCCTCACCGCTACCTGTCTGCGTGAAACAGGCTGCAGAAATATCCTGTCTACAGATACAACACACGGAGTCGGCCCAGCGTTGCTTTGGGGAGGGACAAACACAAGAACTATTTTTTTAAATTAAAAAAGCATCAGAGGGGGAAAAGCAACGGAACTCGCTCATTCGTTCAGTTTTAGATTCGGGACATGTGATCGATGTGTGTTGCCTTTTACTCCACATAACCCCAAGTTATTGCACAATTTATTTCTTTTTTATTATTTATTTCTAGTCTTTTGAGAAATAGAGTGTGTGGGGTTATGGGACAATGTGTCAGTCAATATTATGCACAATGTATGAATGTTGAACCTGAGACTTAATGCCAAAAGAAAAGCAGCAAAGTTTAATTGATCTAGTTAGTTTGCAAAACTTAAAGAAAAGTTTTATTCAGATGTGACGTTGAATATTTAGGTGAAAATCTTAGAATGAAGTGGCAAAGGGTTAAAAAATAAATAAATAAAAATGCCTAAAATTCTTTATGAAGTGCCTTACAGTACTGTATCTACATTACAATGAAGCTATGCAAAACTCTTGTTTTTTTCTTTATTGTATGTAAGTACAGTAACCCGTAACAGACCAGGTACAATATGTAGTTTGTGACTGGAATTTTTTTTTCCATTTGAAGGTAGAACAACAGCGGTGGCTAGTTTTAGTTTGTTGCACAGTGCAGCATAACTTCAGATGTTCAAGATGTATAAATGACAAGCAGAACTCACCTCTCAAACATGAACAAACAATTGCTATTGTATGGCGATTTGTATGTGTTAGCTTTGCTGATCTGTGCATTTGTTTTACTGGAAAAGAAATAAATCGTTGAAGAATAATAATGCTCACCTGATTCTTTTGTAAAAACAGAACTGCTTCATTAAAGGTGTCCAAGTATTTAGCCTCTATATAGCATATGATACTTTATTGAGGCTCACAATGGCCCAGGAGCCTATAGCCTAGCAAGCATCCTATAAATGTAAATCTGGCCTCGACCCATAGACAGAGCTCGGTTGTGGGGCAAAATCTACGACTGGCTTTCAAACTGAAATTGGAAAATGAAAAACGTGACTTACTCACCGCTACGGATGTCTGTCACCGGGGCAGTCTGCCATACACTGTCGAAGAAGACGCAAATAAATATGTTTTCTAAATAAAGGACTTAAGGACCTTTATCTGTTCTTGACTCAAAGAAAAGCCCAAGTCTCAATAATCCAAAGTTGATGCCAAAGCCGTTTCAAATGAGCCACCGCCATCTTGGTGTAGTAGAGCGCTGTGATTGGCAAGACACATGAGTGGTCAGGCCTGCTGAGGCTCCTATGGAGCGTGGCTAGACTTACACGCAGAGCAAAGTCATTTTGTTTCGGCTACTGTCTGTCTAGAGTTCTAGGCTGTGGGGGTGGGGTTTCAGACGACCGAGGAAGAGGACCAGGGCCTCAAGCTGTGAGTCTATTTGGCATTTATTCAACGTCTAGATACTCCCAGTACATCCTGGAACGTGAGTGGTGTTTTCCTCCCGTCCAATAAGGACGTTAGCAGTAGCTCAAGCGTCGCTCTCCCGTTAGCATTACAGCAATGTCTATATACTGTATTGCTGACGTGGGTTAGGACATGCAACTTTAAGGGTGTGAGTCTAATAGCGCTCTCACACTAGCATCGGCTCCGCTCCACTCCGCACAGCCTACCCCAGCCTGGCCGGGTTGATTACACACATCCTTAGGAATGCAGACATGACTGAGCAGATGGGCGGTCTCCAAAATTGGCACGAAAAATTGTCATAAAGATATCAGTGATGTCATGAGTGCATCTCCGAACTCGTGGGTGGGTTAAAAGAGTGTGGAGAAGTCTGGTGTCAGGCGGCCGTGAGCAGTGTTGCTTTTGGAGACTGACTCTGATGTTACATCCTGCTTTGCTGTGTGTCCTGGCAGCGCTGTTTGTGTGTGTGTGTGTGTGTGTGTGTGTGTGTGTGTGTGTGTGTGTGTGTGTGTGTGTGTGTGTGTGTGTGTGTGCGCTCCAAAGAAACAGAGAAAAAACAGCTTCAGTCAGAGACTTGCTCCACAGTATCCAGAATGATAATTAATCGCGCATGCGGGAAGCCTCTGCTAGCTGATTCCATCCACCAATCGGATGCTCTCCCTAATGGTAGGCGTGAATTTGAGCTGGCCAATCAGTGGCAGTGGGTGTGTTGGACCAGTTCAGCCTGAAGCAGTCCACCTTGGAGACGAAGGCTGAAAGAAACGACCGGTTGTGCACGGAAAAAATCCAGGCTATTCCGGTTTTGGACTCCTGCCTACCCATCTAGGCAGGGTAGAGCCGATGCTAGTGTAGAAGCCCTATAAGCTTATGACATGTTATACCAGATTTTTTCAGAACAAACTGTTTCTCCGTGGCCTTTATCAACATTACTGATTTGCATAGGAGAGCAGGTCCAAGACATTTTAGTATGCTACATTAGACAACCCAAGCTGCTCATAGTCAACATGATAAATGCAGTTTTAAATTCTAGGGTTGCTTAAAGCTTTGAAAAAAAGATGCAGCTTTAATTCACCCAGTCACCCCAAACTTCAAAATGACTTGCCTTTGCTGCAGCTTTTAATCAAATAAAAAGTGTGTCGTCGAAGTGGTAGGAACAGGTCTCAGCAGGTTGCGTGATGGGAGTTTTAGCCCTATTACCCATGGTGCCACCTGTCAGCTCACATCATGTCACCACACCTCAGGCACCACACCGTGCTGCAGCCTGCTGCTGAGAGCTGCTCTGCCAAGGTTCTGATGGTCCCACGGAGGATTTTATACATTTTAAAATTTAAATGTGACTCATTTACCTTCATGTCCTCCCACAAAATGACTTCTAACTGTAACATTAAGAAGTCAAATTTATCATTTAGAGACCTACACCAGCCACAGAGGAGTAAATAATTACTGTTTATTGAACAAACAAAGAGAATAGCTTGAATTCAGATCTTATTTTAGATATTTTGTTCTGACCAACCAAAAATAATCCTGCATTACTTATCAAGTTTACTGACCTTAAACGGAGCAGGAGAAAACAGTAATTTCACATATCAGAGATGTGGCCGTTCTTGGTAATTTGACATAATGAAAGCTGTGGGTAGCAGTTTCTAACAGGAAATGGCTACAATTAAACTGTCAAATGACTGAGGACATTAGACCCTTTAGACACTTGTCTTTGTCCTAATGCCAACTTTGGAATGGATACAATGAGTGTAGGACTTTAATTTCACTCATCAACGGCTTGTTGAAGAAAGGTATGCATTTGCTTTAACCTTTTACCAGTCCAGTATCATAGCAACGTCTTCTTAATAATTAAACAGGAAAACGTTTATGTAATGCAAAAACTGTTTATTCAGCTTTTTTGTTGTAGGTTCTGTTACATTTGCCCCCATTCAGAGTTGGGTGTTGAAACGGGGGGCACTCACAATAAACTCTATTCTTCTGTTAGATGCCTGAATGCTAAATATGTCATGTTTTATCTTCACTTTTGCATTGTGTTCAGGTTCTGGAATTCCTAAAATGATCTTTTATCATTTTAATAATCACCTAAATATGCTCACTTACACAGATGAAAAGCGTTTCAAGTGTTCTAACCTGGCAACATAGCTGCCTTATTCCTTTGTGTTTGATTCCTGTTAGCTGCTGATGTAATGTGGGTGAAACTCGTGTTCAGCCTGTCATCTTGGACCCTTGCACTCTGCATGGCTGTTGTGGAGTGACAGATTGCTCAGGAGAACAAAAAACAAAAAAAAGGGGGGAGCAGCTTGAGTCACAGTCTGCGCTGTCACCTAGAGCGGCACCACCTGCAGACAAGCCTCCAACCGGTGACGAGAAGCTCCACACAGCATGGTCCCGTCAGACTGCTTATCAGGAACATTTCATAGAACATTGCACAACAAACAACATCTAAACCACCGAGATCAGCATTAATGTGGACATATTGATTATGTTAGCTGGATAGATTGAATAAATAAAGTAATTGAGGGCCTAGGATTTAGAACTGGACTGGTGTCTATACTGGTCCTGTTAAATCTCAGTGCTGTTTGACACAGTTGATTGCAATGTTCTATTACAGCTTCAACATGAAATTGGGTTAATAGATATGCATCAAACTGGTTTTAATTCAATTTATTTATAAAAAATAAAACCTCTTGAATCTGCGTAATTCCCGGAGTCCCTCAGGGTCCTGTGTTTGGTCCATCATCCTTAACGTCATGTAATCTTCCATTGAGTCAAATTGTTAGACTCACAGGACAAATTTGTATTATATGTTATACTGAATATACTTAAAGGTTACATCACGTTTAGATTACTGTAACTCTCTTCTCTCAGGCCTCCCTCAAAAAACCCTCCGTAAGCTTCAGTTGGTTCAAAATTCAGCAGCACGTATCATTACAAAAACTCCCTATTCTCATCATATCACCCCCATCCTAAAACAGCTCCATTGGCTTCCAGTGCAAGCCAGGATCGATTTTAAAATCCTCCTACTCACCTTTAAGGCCATCCACAACCTCGCCCCTCCCTACCTAACAGATCTCCTCCATGTCGTCACCTCATCCCGTTCCCTCAGATCATCCTCCTCCATTCATCTCTCTGTGCCCTCCGTCCGCCTTAGCACCATGGGGAGTAGAGCCTTCTGTTTTACTGCTCCCAAACTCTGGAACTCCCTTCCCCCTCACATCAGGAACATAAACTCACTTATTCAATTCAAAACCCAGCTCAAAACTCACCTCTTCAAAACCACTTATCCACTATAAATTTTAGAGTGCCTTGTTTATTTTTTGCTTGTTTTGATTCCTTGTTTTATGTCGTACTTAGGTCTTCTTGTGTTTTATTTGATGATTTGTTTTTATGCTGTACAGTGACCTTGAGTGTTTAGAAAGGCGCTTTTAAATAAAATGCATTATTATTATTATTATTATTATTATTAAGGTTGAATATGGAACAATTTAATAAAAATCTATATTTAAAAAAAATAATAGAGGTGTGCAGAATGAAGGTACAGTATTTCCTTTAAAAGCTATATTTTAATTAAAAAAATAATCCCCACTGAATTTCCCCACTGTGGGAATAATAAAGTCTATTCAATTTTTCTAATCAAATATTTATTTTGACGGGCACGACACTGGGTTTATGTTTACATCTACCACCGTTGCGGGTTTCCAAATACTGTAAACAGTCCGCTCGGCACAGCGAGGCTGGCACTGCAGAAAATGGTGGACTCAGCCAGTCAAGCAGCTGCTTCTGAGCCCAGAAGATGTCGTTATCCTTCTCAGAAGAGGAGCGACCATAAAAGACCTAAAACCAGAGTGAGTTTAGGTCGTCCCTGGACATGGTGCTGGTTGCTCACTTCACGTATCGGCAGCAAACCTGGCATCCTGACCGCTGTAAACCTTGTTCTATTGTTGCGACTACAACCTCCACACACTAGATGTTGCTTTGGTGTTCCATATTCCACCTTTAAGTCATTTCCATTTTCATTTCAAAGTTGTGTTTTTTAACTTCTTTCAATTCTTCATGCAGCAAGTCATTTTATCAGTCATTATTCAAGTGACACAAAACAACGTTTTTCAAAGTGGATATTCAGTGTTGCTGCTTCCCATTAAACATCAGTTTTTCTGTTTGTTAAAATCTTATTTCAAATTCCCAGACAGTCCAAAACCATGCAGTGTTTAGAAATGCAACATTTCATGAGGAGTGTGTGTGTGTGCGTGTGTGTGTGTGTGAGAATTTGAATGTAAAACAGTGTCACGGTGATGACACAATCACATCCTGCAGTACTCTCATCACTCCTCTGACAGATGTGTTCCTCCCTGGAGCACACTCCTCACTGGTACGATTCAAGTGTGACAATCACACACACGGTCACACAAAACACTCACAGAGGCAGATAGAAGGAGACAGATGGAGATTGAAAACAAATGTTAAAAAAGAAAAAAAAGGACTTAAAGCAAATTTAAAGCTGCCAGGAGGAGTAAAAGACAGAGAATGGAGCCTTGTCAAGTTTGTGGTTCATTCTCACAGGCTGTATATTATGACATTTGCCACTGAGGATATAATTGAATTGCTCTGCAGCCTGAAGGAACTTTTGATTAGAAGTAAATTGGATTGGAGTAAACAGATATCTATTGGTGTCTCTGACATTGCTCGGGGGTTTGAGGTCAGGTCTGAGAAGGTTTATTGCGTGGATACAACAACTTCTTTCACAGCTTATTGCAGTGAAATAAATCACCATGTCATTTCTGTATAGTAGCCATGCAAAGTCAAAATTCATATATTTGTGTTAATTAAAGGTGCAATATGTAAGAATGAAGAATGACATATTGTGGTCAAATTTGGGTACTGCATTTTAATAAAAAATAAAATAAAGTAATTAAATACATTTACATAACTGGTGTTAGTACACTTTGGTGTTTTACAATGGTGAGCACTTACTACACTTATTATAGTAGCATGTCTCTGGCATTAGCTAGCTTTAAAACAAAAAGGATGCCGTGGCTTCTTAGAGTTAAAAGAAATGGCTTCTTGTCTACTCCTTTTACTGACTTCAGTTCTTTAAACCTTTTTGGAGTTTTTTGCCTGCAAGTATAAATGCCGACGCAGCAGGTCTTGCTGGCGGAGACTTGGCAACCTCGTGGGCTCAGATTGTAAACAAAGATTACATCCCTCTTCAACCTTTATGAAAGGAGAAAACCTGGCCTCCACTCAGGCGGCTGAGAAGAAAATCTGTTTCAATATAATCTTCCTTCCAACTTGTTTGAGACATTAGACTGTTTTGTGATAATTTCATTGTAAAATTCTTACTTATTGCACCTTTAAACCGACAAAAGCAGGTTTTGAGTTCTACGTTGAACACACGTAGCTTGTGAGAAACTTTGTACTTACTAAAAAGAGCTGCCTATTTCAGTGTGAACACATGTTCTGCTGATGTCACCAACAAGGTTCAAAAACCTCAAAATATTCCTTCAGAAATTTCGAGCATCTTGCAAATAGCTCATCCTAGCAATGTTTCTAGTTCACTGAACTGCCTTGTCCTTGGATTTCTGCAGAAAAAAAAGCGGTCTTGTAGTTCATTGCCCTATGATCTATATCATGTTCAAGGTTAGTGAAAAACGCATAAGCCAGAGGCTGCTGAGAAACAAAATGCTGCAGGGCCAAAATGTGCAAGGTGAGCGGTGCTGAGCGAGGGGTTGAAGTGAGCTGAACAGGCTGCTTCGTACTCCACGGGTGTTCTATTGTGCTGACACGGCAGAGGACAAGTCAAGTACAGATCGGGCCATGGACCAAACCTCTCTGGAGAAGATGAATCAGAAGAGAGAGGATTGTGGAAAAACGTGGGTATTTTCTGTTTGGATCAATTTTGGATTAAAGCATGTGTTCATCAACCGGAAAGCCTGCATGAACAAATATTAGCATGAATTAAGCTGTTTGTAAGCCGAAAGGTGACTTCATAAACTTTGAGTGTTTTTTACTCACTTGTTTCTCCCACAGCGTTTGTCCTCGTGCATGTTACGTGATATTATATTATATTATATTATATTATATTATATTATATTATATTATATTATATTATATTATATTATATTATATTATATTATCACATATAATCAGACCTTAAAAAGCATGACTATCCACAAATACCACTACATGTAGGAGGAATATACTCAAAGAAATCTAAAAAGAGCTTTTGACATAATATTACACAAAAAAACCACGTGCATCTTTGCTCCAACTTCATATTTTGAGAGTTCAATTTTACTAAAAGGCCTTGATTCTTCCCCACATTTTCCAAGAGATTAAACAAATCTTTTATCAGATAAATATACTAAAAGCTTTCTAAGCCAAAAGGATGCATTACGATGGCTTTCACTCATCTGTGAAATGGTAGTATACTCATTTGCAGGGATTAGATCTGGTCTTATTACAACAAATTTTGCTTTGCTCACGATATCGATGTGGAAATCTGCTGGGATAAGCTTTGTACTTTGCTATACTCTAAAATGATTTATGACGGTAACGCTCTCCAGACCTGATGATGCATCAGCCTTTTGTTTTTACCTCATAAGCATCATTTTCACAGCATGGTCTAAGCTGTGCATTCAGGAAGACGACTGTGTGGGATCACGCTGCTCACCTGACGCAGAATTCTTAATTTAGCTCAATAGTGACTTTCTTTGATTCAAGGGGTCACAAGGCAAATATTTACATCAGTAACATTAAAATCTAAGTCATTTTTACTCTTTTAGTATTAAATGTTTTCATGAAACCTCTAACTTTATTGGGGCTCAAAATGTCCAAATACAGCACGGGAAAGCAGGTCGGAAACAGCACAGATGTTTTAGTAAACATTAGACACCCCAAGCTGCCTAAATTCAACAAGGTGAATGTGGTTTTAAATGTCTTGGTATACTTTCTTAACTTTGATCTTTAAATGATATCCAGCCTCTTTATACAGTAAATAGTAAGATAAGTGTGACTGCTTTCTTGTCTGAAACATATTTGTCATCTACTCATGTAATAATGACACATTTTTGCTGTTAAATAGAAGATATTTAGCTGAAATCCATAATCTTTAAAGTAAACATCATCTTTGATATTGATCCTCTATCTCTTAGGATTAAAATAGAAAGTTAATGTATTTTTCCAAAAATGTAGGCCTAAACCTTAAATGTTCAAAAAGGAAACATACCTTTAAACTCCGTAATCTTAATCCCGATCACGCTCCACGGGCCGCAAACCTTCAGATATGATTGGAGTGAGAAAAAAAAGCCCCTCTGCCTGTGGACAGATTGGAGCGCAGAGCAGAAGAAGGTGAGAGGATTATACAGAGGATCAGACAGAGAGAGAAACAAGTGTGTGAGGCAGGAAGAATGATACAGAAAATGTCAAAGATAATGCCATCTTACTTTGTAATCTTACCTCATTCCATCATAAATAACTTACCTCCTAAAAAAGGATGCAAGAGTCTTCTGTCTGCTACAGAAACACGTGGGTGGTTCTCCTCCAGGTGATGGTACAGCAGGTTTAAGTTAAAGAATAGAAACATATTTGCTGATGATTCATTTATTTCTAATGACAAAACTTTTACCACCTCAGAGATGAAAAGGAGTTGTTTTTTATTCTTATATTGTGTGATTCATGGGTAAAGAGTGACTGGAGATTCTCATAAAGGTAGTGAGATTCCTCTGATTGGGTTGTAAAGCGCCTTGGGGGGTGTAGAACCCTAGAAGGCACGATAATAAATACAGGCCATTTACCATTCACTCTTTAACTAACATGCTAATGACCTTTCAATATTCAATTCAGTTTGCACCAATAGCTTTTTCAGGAATTTATATATTGCCTTAAAGGTTAGAATAATACAAAATAAGCATTTTGGACTAAAGTCATTCATCTAGAGTGAATTTATCGCCACGTTTCCTTTATGCCCAAAAACTCAAGAGTGTTGTGTGCTTTTTTCGAAGCTTCTAAGAAATCTACCTCTTTAGGATGGTTAGTGCGTTCCTTCTATCCCAGCTGAATCAAACCCTTTCTCTACCCCCTAGTGGAGGATCTAAGTACAGCAAGTGCAGGTTTTATTTACCTTTTATCTTTGTTACATTTAGATATTTTTACATGATAATAATTACTGTTAATTATATGATTGCTATGTTACATGTAGCCAATTATCAGTTTGTTTCATGTATCTTTAGGGTCAGAAAAGCTAACAGAAGAGAAACAACTTTGTTTTTTCTACGTTATTAGCAGTATCCTTACATCCAGACTGCAGTGTGTCCTGCAAAAATACATTCTTAGCTTTAATCTTTACGACTTCATTTATTTATTTTGTTTTCGATTTTGACTCAGGTCTGTTTGACCTCCTGAGACTTGCCCCTATGTGAGTCTGCTTGTTGCAGCGTGGACTGAAAGTGAAGTGGATCCGACACACGACAGCTCTCTATATCTCTCTGCCACCCCGGGGTTAAAAAGGTGCACAAATTACGTAATTTGGCACTAGACAGCACTGAAGTGGGAAAACAGATACTGTAATGTAATTTGATCTTTTGTGGAAGCCTTACGCGCGCTCCACAGGTAATTTCACACCGACACAAGCTTATACAAGCAATTTACTGCTGGTTTGTGCACAGCTTTATGACCTTTACAGCCCCAGGACTTGGCTCAGACAGCTTTAAGTTGTTGACTTCATAAAAACAATGCAGGAGGTCTTTATCAGTGTCCAAAGCCCGTAATAAAGTTGTTATCTAAAATGGGGTTTGTTGCAGAGAAATAAAATGAAACAATAAGTTACAGATTAAAGCTCTTTGTTCCCTATTGAATCTGTTAACTTTATTTTGTTTTTGACTGCAAATGAAAAATTTGGATAGTAGCACCAGAGTAAACAGGTTGCTGCAACGGCAGCTAAAGGGTATAATATTTGTTTTTATGGTTTCTCCTGGACGAGGTAAATGTGGATCTAAATTCTAGGACACCTCTAAATCCTGTTGGATGTTTCTGAATTCTGATTTGATCCAATGAGCTCAAAGCATCACAGGTCAGCTGAATCTCATTAGTTAAACGAGGCACATTATTTAGGTGGAAGTTAAAGTTTTATTTTTGTCTTTAAACAAACCTTCAGCCTCACAAATTCACTTCAATTCATCCCCAAACTTCTGATGACGTCACTCGTGATACTCACTCAGCAGCCCGACGGCGTGAAGCCACACCTCTGACAGCCGATGCATCAGTTCTCAGTGTTCAGAAAGGCCATCTGTGTTTGTTTTCCATTAGCACAAGTCTCTCATCTCTCCTCTCCATCAACGATACACTTTACATTAGAGCCATCGTTTAATTATTCAAGGGCACTGAAATAAGCTGATCTTACTAATGACAAACATGGAGGCATATGTAGAGCAGGTTTTGTGCAGAGCTCCTTACAGATAAAAGTACAAATCATTTATCTGGACAAAACTTTATAAAAGTGTGTGGTCTGAGGCAAAACAGCACGATTCTTCCAGATAGAGTCAAGCCCAATGCCACATCTGTGAGCAGGTTTTGCTTTATGGCGAGGTGCTAAGCTCTGAAGGATGAAGGACCAAATGAAGGACAGTGGCTGCATGCTGAAAATAAACAAGGGCGACTCAGGGTGGTGCTGGGCAAGAAGGCCTGCAGGTCTCAGCCCACTGAGGACTCCTGACAGTCATCTCTGCACCTTTCGCATGCTGCTCTTGGCAACAAACACGTTTTCATGCATTGAATAAATGGTCATCAGGAAAAAGGCGGAAGAGTGACTACTGTCTGTGCTAAGTATGGATGTAGAAAAAAAAGCAGTTTGCAAGTCTAGGCAAGAACTCAACATCGCACACACACACACACAGAGAGAGAGAGAGAGCGGGAGAGCGAGAGCGATAGCAAGAGACAGAGAGAGAAATAGTCCATTTAAGTCCCTTTAAGTGACATAAGAGCCAAGGAGCAGATCCCATGTTACAGATCTGCTTTTAAAAACAGTGAGCATGCTTTACTGTTACTTAATCTGAGCTAGATGTCTCAAGCTGACAGGATCCCCTGAGCTTGTGCTCTGTGGAAACGCTTAAAATGGATCACTATGTTCTAAAACAATTACAATCTCAAACATGCTTGGTAGTTTTTTTAATGTTGTTTTCTAACTTTTCCATTCCCTTAAATTTCATTTTTTCTCACCTCCCTCGAGGCAGAGTTGTGACATCAGTCACATGTGAATGATGTAAAAGTTGGATGCCATAAATGTTCAGGCTGAGGTGAAAAAAAGACGTTTATTCAATTTAGGAGCACATATGAAACTGACCTGGACGAGCGAATCAAAGAAGAATCAGCTTTGTGCTGTTAACCAGATCAGACCTGGGTCACATATGGGCTGTGTTTACCTGCAGTGTGAGCGTGGCCTTAGATCAGCATTAGGCCAGAGGATGATGCTGACACAAAGGTGATTTAGGAGATCTTCTTGTTCACCTTTGTTTCTTTTGTATTTCTGTCTGTGTCCTTTGTAAAGATGACTGACTGGGTCCAGCTGTTTTTTTTTAGCTCTTCAAGGTGAAGAAGAGGTCATACATCTCCTCTTTCTTCTCAGATTGTACCAAATGGCACAAACATGTATCTGTAATTATTTTAATCTCTTTTGAAAACTTTTGATTTTCATGGTTATTTTATTCTATTTTACGGATCTATAAAGAATGTATAAAGCTTTCTTTGTTGTTTTTCCATTTGCATTTTTGCATGTGATGCTGGTCCAGGATGGGATGCTGGTCTAGCATCCACTCACCAGCATCCCATGCTGGACTAGCATTGCATAATGGACCAGCATCCAAAACACAACATATGCTGGTTTTTTTTCAGTGGTTGAATGAGGAAGAGGAAAAGGACCACAAGCTGTGGATCTATCTGGCATTCACTCAAAGTCTGGAAATTCCTAATACACCCTGGAACGTCACGCGTGTGCTCCAACATTCTTCTTTGTTGTTTTCCTTCCGTCCAACAGTTGCTTGGGCTAGCATTAGCAGTACTAGCATTGTTCTGCAGTTAGCATTACTGTGAGCAACGTTTCTATATTGCTGATGCTGAAGTGGGTTAGGTTAGGGTTAGGGTTGGGATTGTGCGGTGTTGGACCGAGCCGTGTTATTGGCTGAGCTTTTTAGACAAATGCGAGAGAACCACTTCATTACTTTATATATATATTTTTGCTTTTTTTATTTAAAGCTATACTATGTTCAAATGTTATTACGAGGCATGACATTTTTTTTTTAAGCTAGCTTGTTTTGCAGATTTGCCATTGTAGCTTTAAATGGACATAAATGTCACAGATCAGGGAGGAAAGGTGAGAATAACTGGGGGGAGTCCTAATCTGGACTTTATTGATCCGGTTTAAAGACTTTGCAGTAAAGTGACAGTATAAACATTTTTCTTTACAAAATAACATCCCATAATAGGGATTAATCAGCCTTAATTTTCATAAATGAACAATAATAAAGGAGACAGAAGACTATTGACATTTTTCCAACGCCTGGATCATTCTCTATTAAATTTTATTCCCACCTCATTAACTTTATCTTTTCTTGCTATAAAACAGGGTTGCATAAAGCCTGTAGCTCAGACACAATGAGCAGAGGCAGAAGCAGGCGAGCCAGGCTCTGTTCTGTCAGGCTTTTCTTGTATCTTTTGTTTGGAAACAGTTCCTTAAATAAAAGCCGGGTTAATTAAGGTGTTGGCGTGAAAAAGGATGGAAAATAATAACCGAGTTTAAAGAACAGGCTGGTATTTACCTATTAAAGTTTGTCCAAATTTTAAAAGGTCATTTAAAGTGGCGGATTGAAACCTGCGGAATAGGGTATGAAAAATCATTAATGTGAATTTAACAGACTGTGAAGCTTATTAATTTGATTCTGCTGGTGGTATTTAAAATGACTGGGTTTTTGTCATCGTCAGGTGAAATTACAATCTAGACTAGAGAAATTTTCATTCCCCTCTAACTGTAGCAGCACAACAGAGGCGACTTAACTCCACAGAATCCCAAAATCACACCTCAGTCACGTCTCAGAGTTTCACAGTAATGGAAGCGACAAAGAAACCGCCCGTTAAACTTTGACCAAACATATGTGTAGGTGCAATTCTGCATCCCCTGGGTGCCATTATAGAGGGTGACTAGGTTGGCCTCTGTTCCCAGTCAGGGGCTAAGCTTTGGTAATTTGCAGCTTCAGAGCAGTGAGTGAAGCCGGTCCCACCATGTGGCTGCTTCAGGGCCTCGCTGGGCCACGATAATGAGGGAGGTTGCCTCATTAAAAGCAAGGCTTGCACACAAAAGAACCTGACATCAAAAGCCTTCATGGTACCTTTAGCACGTCTTTGCATACATGTTGACCACAGCTCTAACAGCAGAAAGTCACACAACAGAAGCCGCTGCTGCTCTGTGTTTTTTGTGTGCCACGCATGTTTGGAAACATTTTGCTTTCATTTTTGTAGCTAGAAGAGAAACAACTGCAAAAACGTAATGTAGGCAGGTTGGATTGTTCAGATTAAATGAAGGTTTCTATCACAAAAATGTTAGGTTATAGATTTGAACCTGGAAAAGAACCTTCAGGGAATCTGGTTATATTTGATTTATTTTCATGTTAATAATTTATGAGGTTTAACACTTCTGCAACAAAACCCTGCAGCATCTGAAACTGACACAATGTTTTGTCGTTTTTGATTTAGAAAACATCCTCTTACTGAATTTAGATTCATTTACCTCTGCAAGACGTGTGCAGTGTTTGTTCTGTTTATTTATGTAAGATCAGATTTTCCTGCTTAACTTTTGCATTACAGCAGGGTAAACACAGTGTTTGGCAACCACTAAACTAAAGATGGGAGAGGTCACTGACAAACAAATTCTTTAAAAATCATATAATGTGGTTTCCTCCATTATTTTTACATGCTGTCACTCACAGTTGAAGAGCTCTCATCTTTTTAAGGGGGACCACTTGCACAAAAGATGGCTGCCAAATATCTTTTAGCCTCGCTGCAAGGGAAATGCAAATGTACATTGGGTGTTGCTCACATTTAAACAATCAAAAACTTCTTGGTCTTAATCATCACTTCTTTTTCTCTAATCTTGACTTGACCAAGTATTTTTAAAATCTTAGCGATCATTCTGTTAGAAGGTTAAGAGTGATTTTTCCGATTCTATTATGTGGACTTCCACATTAAGGTAAGCTTCCATGGGTCTGTCCCTGGAACAAAAATAAAAGCAAATCAAAGCTTTTCAGATCTTCAGGCCAAGACGAGTGCGATGAGGTATGGATGAAGATAAGCAGACGCACTTCGTTCAGGCATGAAACCTTTTTCAAGGAATGTAGACAGATACGGAGCGAGGGGGAGAGAGATAAAGAGTGAAAGTGACAGAAAGAGGAAAAAGGGACAGGAAGGAAGAGTGAGTCATCATCCTGAACACGGAAACTCATTCTTTTGTTTGCAAGGAGATGAGTCACAACAGATTAATGTGCAATGTTGTCTCTGACATTTTCCTTTTGGTGATACCGTCGTATGAAACGTGGTGTCGCTCTGCTAAAACCGGCCTACTAATGTCCAGGTTTGGAAAGATCCAGACTCTGACCTTTTCTCTATTTCTTAGTAAAATGTCAGGAATCTGGAGAAGGAAGTAGAAAAAGGGCTTGAAAGGAGGCAGCTGTATGATAATAAATCCAAATAATGTGTGTTGTGTGTTCACAACTGGTGTGTTCAAGTCGTTTAGTGCTGCTATAAATCAGCACATTTGGTTAAATGTTTGTATATTTGTGTGTTCATTCAGTTTGTTCTCATGTATTCTGGTAGATTACATCATCATCATTTGGGTGCAGTGCACACAACAACGTAAATCTTGCACAAGCCTGGCACAAACTCTTGCAGGGGAAGTGGAAACTTACTGGGAGCTGGACAGCAGTAACCAAATTTCACCAGGATGCAGTGTTACTTCATTGTTACATAGTGCACCTTTAAACACAAGACAATGTTAACCTTTAACAATATCAGTAGAAAAAAAATATCATTTTTGTTCAAGTGGCAAAGTTTTTATTTTATCCGTCTTGTTAGCTAACCAGGATAGCCAACATGGCTGCCTTCCCACAGCTGTCCCACAGAATATAAACATAACGTCATGTATGTGTTAGCCTGTTCTTTGATTGGATGATCTGAGCTTGGGCCCGGAGTCCACAAACGTAGTTTGATGATTGCACATCTTCCTTGTTTAAAACAAATGCTGAGGGGCTGGCCCCTTCTCCGTTTTTTTTTTAAACCACTGAACTTGTCAGTATCCTGAAAAAACATAGATACACACACACACACACGCACACACGTTTATAACTGAATTTTCTTGATGACAGAATGTTTTTCTTTATACTTTTTTAGTCTAAAAGGAACCGTTCTGTTCCACTGATTGCTCAACAGCAGCATCTGGTGAGCCCCGGCCCCCTCGGGCCCCAAATGCAGAGACGTCTCACGATGAGTTTTGCAGAAGGACTTTTAAATGGTTTACATTTTCTTTGAGAAGTAGGAGACTTTGGTACTTGTTTTGTTTGCTCCATTGCAAACCTCTGTCCCCTAACTCTACCAACTCTGTTGGGCTGGTGGAAGTCGGCACACATCACTCCTGTGCTGGCCTCATTACATTGGCTCCCTGTAGTTTTTCGGGCAAAGTTTAAAGTTCTGTGCTATGTCTTCCGGTCTCTTCATGGTGGTGCTCCTCCATACTTGGCAGCACTAATAAAAAGACGTACCCCATCAGGAACTCTACGCTCGGCTAACCTGGAGCTACTGACTGTCCCACAGACCAGGTACAGGTCTAGAGGAGATCGGGCCTTCTCGGTCCTGGCTCCTTCTCTCTGGAATGAACTTCCACTTGATATTAAACCATCACTGCGGGTTTTTAAGAGTCGTTTGAAGACTCATTTTTATCGTTTCTCTTTTATGTGACTTGGTTTTATGCTTTTGTGTTGTTTTTACATTTTGTACTTTGATTTTATGTCTGTTTGTTGCTTTTATCTCCTTTTTTATTGCTCTTCATGTTTTTAGTGTATTTTATGTTCAGCGCCTTGGGCTCCCACAAAGGCAGTGGAAGGCGCTATATAAATAAAGATTGATCGATTGATTGGTGAATGATTTGTTTTGCTGCAGAGGCCATGCAGGGAAGAGACTTATAAATATAAATTAGGAAATTATCACAGAACAGGGCCAGATAGTCAAATGCAAGCCTTTTAAAGTTACTTTAAATTTTCTAAACTACGTACCCTAGCTTATCTCTTCTGTTGTCTTTGTGCACTCGTGTTTTAGATGGTTAGAGTTTGAGTCCTGCCAGTGAGAGATCTCATTACTATACGCAGTAATAGTTTAGTGGTTTTGGTGACAGTCACATTGAGCTGGCAGTAGGTGGAGGGTGGACTGAATATACAGAACCCACATATTTAAATTAGAAAAGTCAGAATAGAAAAAACATCGTAGGAGGACAGAGCCCTCAATTCAACTAACCTTCAGAAACAATCTCAGTCGTATTAATTTTTAAACTTACTGTATCTGCATATGCTAATGCAGACATCCGTTTGAGATTCACTTCCTGCCTGCTCTCCAACTGACTCATCATCACAGATGCAGCTGGCGCAGCAGTCTGTCAGGTCCTATAAAAAGGTAAGTAATGGTCCTCAGGGTGTGTTTCAAAAATCCACAGCTTAACTAAGCAACACGACTTAAACATTTTCTCTGTGTGTGTTTTCTCACACAAAGATTCTTTTCAATGCAAAGGATGATGTAAAGATTCCTTATAGAGAATTAGGCCTGCAGGTCAGCAGCCGATCTCGCTGCTGTGAGTAAAAGATTCTGTCAGCTGTTCAAACTGGGTCATGCTGTTTCTGGAACTTTTAGAGCCACAAACACAGTTTTATCTAAAGCAGAGCCTGCTTTCTTTGTCAAGCACAGATTTCTGATGAGAAGGACTCTGATTTGACGTGAGTCCCCATAATTCAGAACTATTCAGACTTTGGATGGCTGGTGTTATTTTTGTAGCACAGAAAAAAGCTCAAATCTACAAAACCAAATGGAACATATATTGTTTTTTACTTTATTGATACACATATGACATGTAGTTTTATATCATCAATGTGGTAAAAACAAACAATGTCCTTGTCTTCTTGAGGTGAATAAGTTGGTACAGGTCACGTGAGGTCACATAAAGTCCCACCAGACAGTAGAAGGTCAGAGCTTCACATTCTGATCACGCTTCCTCCTCTTCCGTCACCTCAGAGGTGTCCCTGTCATCAGTTATTACTCTGTTGGAGATGAAGACAGGGAAGCAACAGGACATTGCTGTGGACCCTCCTTCTGGTAAATATTCATCTTATTAATGAATGATTAAATAAATATCTTCTAGGGACAAATTAATGAAAAGAAATTGACTTCAGTGAAGCAGAAATAAATGTTTGACACAAGATCTGTTTTTATGAATAACTGAGTAAATCTAAAAAATTACAATAATATAATTAGTATGAATGCAAATTGCTGTCAAAATGCATACATTGGCATCGGTTTTTATCAGTGCCTGAGATTATTCTATTCTATTCTATTCTATTATTTATAATGGAGGAGTCTTTATAAAATCAGAACATAAAAAGGTAAATGTCTCTGAAGCATGATAATTGTGATACATCAGCTTTCACTTTTATTTTCCTCAGACATTATCAGACTTTTTCAAAACATTTAAGGACAGCCTTCAAACCAGAATAAAAGATCTGGACAAGATTTGGACAGAACTGGAAAAATTTTCACAGACTGAAGCAAAAGCAGAACTAAATGACTTTTATCTGACTCTAAAAAGTGTTGACAAGCTGTTAAATAACCAAGAGGGGTTCAGCTCAAGCCTGGCGGTTTGTTCCTATTTTGAATATTGACTAAAACATTTATTATCCAACTGAAAGTAATTAAGAAATGAGCCACTTTTATCTTGATGCCTGTCAGAATCAGGTCATCTTTATTTTCTTGCAGACACTTTTTAGATGACCCTCTATTAATATGCCTCTGTCAACATTTTGTGCCTCCAGATGCTTTAAACAACATTTTTTTCCTTTAACCACTGACCAAATGGAGCATGACCACAAAGCCTCCGCCTTGCAGTAAAAACCATCATATCGCATAAACCACATTAGCAGAAAACCCTGCTTGTGGCTTCAAGATCTTCCACTTTTATATAGAGTGAACTCATCCACCACAACATAAAAGACACAAAACCTTGGGATGTGGCATGAGGAGTCAGCTCTCCTCCTAAAGGTTAACGCTGCATGTGAATTAAGAGCATTAGAACAAAGTCCTGGGGATGAAGGAAGGAACTCATTTCCCCACGAGTGATGGTTGAAGGCTTTGTAGTGGAGTCACAGAGATAGATTGGATAGAGAAGCCTTCCCTGGAGAATAAATAGAAAATAAGGAAGATTTAATGGAGTAGCTGCCCTTTCTGAACTTCTCCACCACCTAATAAGGAGGTTATTAACACGATGGCTCTTTTTTCACTGAGGATTAGATGGCATGCCTTCTCTTTCTTAGAATTTTTCCATTTCTCACCTCGTAGGGAGGCAGATGGAGGCCTTCAGTTGCAGGTCCTGAAATGCAGCAATTAAAAAGGCAGAGCCAGCACACAACAGGGCAGCCATGTGAGGATAGAAAATATTAACCACAAATGAATGTTTTTATTTATTTCTACTGCTCTACTGATGATTTGTCTTCTGGTGACTCTGTAGCAACAGCCGAGCTCGTTTTGGTTCCTTGACATCTTTAAAGGTGAAAAATATTTCAACCAAATGGTGACGGGACGTCCTGATATGGACGTAGTCTGGACATCTTGTACAGTGTGTTCCCATTAGCATCAGCGTCAGGATGCACATAAGTGCACGCATGTGTCTCTCACACACACACACACACACACACACACACACACACACACACACACACACACACACACACACACACACCTGCGTACACAACAACAGCGAGCCTGTAGAGAGAAACTGACAAAAACAAACTGAATCCAGCTGTGATTTCTTATTTCCTTGTGCAAAGTGTTAATGGGAGCATCATCAGTAGTTTTGGTGTTATTAGACAAACTTGTTCACTTCTAGCTTCACATCATCACATTTAGTTTGGTTAACAAGGATTATTAAAAAAATTATGCAACACTTTTTTTGTTACTCAAATGTCTCTTGACCCTAACTTGAGTTTTCCAACAGCATCGACTTTTAGTAGCTTCATTTAATGTTATTACGAACCAGACAGGGACCATGAAAAAATAAAGTAACACAAACTAATATTCATAATTATATTTTAACAAAGGTTAAACAGTACACTGTTGTTTTTAGCTTGTAACTAAAAAACACCTGCTAATGAGAAATAAAGTCATTTTAATCGGTAACAAACTTCCATCTGGGCTCAACTCTGGAGCTTGTTTTTGACCTCAAAACATTTTGGTAAAGCTCAGGGATCAAAACTATTTTGTTAGAAAAGCTCAGTCTTAGCCATAACATTGTTGTCATCATTCTTTTCTAGGGGTGTAACGGTACACGTGCTCATATTTGGGTTTTTTGGTACGGAACATTTGGATCGGACGCGTACCGAGTTCCCACATGGACGTATAACTTTGTTGCATTCATTAGCCATTAGCCACCAACATGTGACTGTGTCCAAACTCAGCAGTTGCGTCCTTCCTGCCCTACCTGGTGGGCATAAGTCGGAGTAGGTACCAGACACTGGGTCATTCGTTGAGGAAGACCAGAAGTGAATCATAACCATCAAGTGTCATTTTGCAAAAGAACGTTGACTGTAAAAATAGTCTTTGACCCCTACCGCCTGCATTAGCCGCCGAAAGATAATAGATGGGTCAGAAAAAGCCTGCCTCTTCTACATCACACTATAAAATGTGTATTCATGAACTCACCCACGGGAAGGGTTGTACTGATCAAAGCCAGGCGTACGCTGTTGTTTAATCAGCGTCATCTCAAACTGTACGTGTTTTTCACAAGGCAAAGCTCACGAGTCGTGTTTCACTCACACTGTACGACCAAATGCTCAGACGTGACCTGACTGCTCACACTGGATGTGTGTTAGCCAAAGGTCAGACCTAAAAATATGGTAAAAATAGTAGCTTTTACGCAAGTCCTAAATGTGTGGTTGTGTTGTTTTTTATGTCTGTTGTCCCTTAGACTTGCCGTAGTTGTAGAAGGACATGCAGGGTTTATGGGGTTGGAGACTGAAGAAGAATGAAAGGCTTTGGGATCCATTTTATTTCATATAAATACAGCAAATACATTTTCTTGACAGTCCTCACCATTGTGTGGAGAAAAGTGCAAAAGGAAAAACGACTGTGTGCATGGACACGGAAGTAGCGGGGCAGACATGTTGACGTGTGCGCTGTGTGAGCGGTTGTGGTACATTTGGGTCATAGCGCTGCTTCAACAGCGCAATAACCTCATGAGGGATGAGCAGAATTTCCAACATGTTTGATTTTCATGCCATTCTGGTCGTGAGATGCTAATAGCTTCTCGTGACCTCTTGTATGCTGCAGGATGCATGACAAAGAACGCAGAAAAGATTGTCAAACTAGTGGAAGATCGTCTGAAAATGGGCTAAAATCATGCTTTTGTTGAGTTTTAGTGGCCAGGAGAGCAGAGCTTGTCTCTGCTAGTAGAAGCTAACCATTAGCAATAGCAACTCCACAACATGGTGTCACACCTTGCAGCCTCGGCTGCAATTGCAAACATCAATCAGATCCTGGGATTTGTCCTTGGCTGCAAACCGCTCCAGTCTGCGCTGAAGGTCACGGCTTGTCAAAAGAAAAACATCATTAGCAGAAAGTAAAGAAGCAACCTTGATGTCTGGAAATCAGATCCCATTTTTTCTACAATGCTTTGAGAAAATAAAGTAGAAGTACTTTATTCAAGATCCAACACAAGTGGTAACCTTGGTGACAGGAAGTGAGAAAGATTTCCTCTGTCAACACAAAAAAGTAAAACTTTATATATGGACACAAATATTAATGTTGTTTGTTGGTTTTATTTTATGAGCTGGAACCTAAGAACGTACACTCACACCATCACAGGTTCGCCCAGCATCCATCCAGACAAGGTTGTTAAAGAGCTGGGAGAGTCTGAGGGGTGCAGGGTGTCCTTAAAGGAATGGAAACCATCTCAACCCAATAATAGCTCCATCAGGGCTGTTTACCTTCTATTCAGCTCTGTCAAGGCAACATTGTGAAGAGCTCGTGTGACGTCCCGCACCAGCTGATTGGTTCTTACATACGGCGTCCCAAGCTTCTCGTGCTTAATTTTAGAATCTTATTTTTAGAAGCATTGCACGATTAAAGGTTTCTCAAATAACCGCATTGAAACCTTGTGTTTGTGCAGCAAATTGTGCACTTTTTTTTTTTTTACTTGAGCTAGATTTTGTCTTTAAAGCAGCAAAACAAGCAAGTCTGTTCTGAGAAGGGATAAAAGCAAGCGCCTCAGCAGGGGGACTTGTAAATCTACTGAAACAGCACAGAGTGATGGCAAATCATTATGTCAAAACAGATAGGAACACACACACACACACACACACACACACACACACACACACATAAAAGAAGTCTGATGGGAAATAAACATTTGTAGCACATCAAAGCCTCACAGAACGAAGGACATCACAAGAGTTAAAGCTTTGAGCCGCGGTGGAGAGACACATATGCCAGTGAACAACCAGATTAAAAGAGGGTCCAAAGTCAGCTATTGATCATTACCCTGCTGGATATGTTCTGTTTTTAGCATTGTAGGTTTTTGATTTGGCTAAGAATAGAGACAAAAAATTCCAACAAAAGACACCTATTTAGCACGATTCAGATTACAAACCTTCCCAAACTCCAGCACTTTGATAAGGAGCAAAGAAAGGAGGAAAATATGGCTCCACTATCATAAGAGGTGCTGTTTTTTCTCCTTCTTTGCAAACATATGGGTGCACAATTGGGTCAGGAGATAAGCAAGTCCCTGTAGACTTTGGACAGATGCAATCCATCTCTGCCTGTGTGTATATGTCCTCCCCTGTCTCGTTTCACTCACAGGCATGCAGGGATGTGGCAGGGACCTGTGGAAAAACAACCACGCCTTTATTCTGATTGCTGAGAAGGATGCCTGGCTGCAGAAGGTTTCTTCACCCTGTGTGTTCAGACAGATCAAATTCAAAAAGATGTTTGGTTCAATGAGGTGTATTAAAAAAACATAATTTGCTTTTAATGTTCTTATTGATTAGTTCTAAACATTACACAAAACTAATCAATATGAGAAAGCATCCTGAGCACAGCTGCAGAGTTAAGTGTAGATGATAGTGTCTGTGTGCATTGCATAAAGGCGCGCGCGCACACACACACACACACACACACGCACACGCACACGCACACGCACACACACACACACACAGTAAGCCATGTGTAGGTCAGCAGTTCAACAACAATGAGCCAGGTGTCTGCGTGTTGGCCTGCTGACTGGAAATGGCATTAGATCAGCAGGTCAGACATGCAGGGCAGAGGGAGGGGCAGGTGGATGGGGTGGGGGGTGTACACGCTGCACTGCTGAACAGACGTAGTGGGATTTTCATGGCAGGCGTTAATCCTAATACCACGGCCACAGCAGCAAAATCATTCCAGCGAGGAAGCTGAATTATGACAAATGACATTATGTAGAAAGATGGCTGCAGGTGTGTTCACTAGCCAGCATCCAATGCTCTTCATGGGAAATTGCTACTCCCCGTTCTGGGTTCAGTTTGTGATTGTTTTTGATGTGGAGGAGCAGTAAATTTACTCCATGCTTGATGATGGAGTTTAGAGGAAACACATTATGTAAAAATCACCTTTTGCATCCTTTCATGATGCCATGTGGATCTCTACTGGCTCTATAAACACTCCAAGCTTTGCATTGACTTGTGTCAGAGACTTTACAGCAATCCTTCATACTGAGCAAGCATGTAGCGACAGAGGAAAGGAAAAACTCCCCCTTAACAGGAAATATGGATCCTCGTTTTTAATGTCACAAACAGGGAAATTAACATTGTTCCGTCTCACCTCTTCATTCTGGAGGAGCAGTGGCTCCCAGATATCAGAGTTTCTCAGCCTATAGCAGCCTGAGCGGGGGTGGGGGGGTGGGTGGGGTTGGTCAGCTCCAGCTTTTATAGTGACAGCGCCCTGAAACGGCTCACTCTGGAAGGTACTGAGACTGTCAAGAATAAAACTGCTGAAATCACTTTATGTGAAAGGGATTTAGCGCAACAAATTTCATAAACATGTTTTTTTTATCAACCATAGAACTTAAGATAAAAAGTCATAATATGGCCCTTTTAAACTAAAACTTGAGACATTACTTGAACTTTCCCCTCAGAGACTCTTTTTGGACTTGCCCATAAGGGTAACTTGAAACAAACTTTTCCCTCAAGTCTTGACTTGACTTAGATTTAGAAAACAAAAAGGTACATTTGGAATGTAACAAAACAAATGAAGTCATTTAATTTTTAGTGATATTTTTAAATTCAGTCTGAGCCCCAATTTTAAAATGTTTCTAGTTCACAGCAGGTTGGTTTTGTTTTTCTCCATCACACACGCACACGCACACACACACACACACACAGGTCCCTATAAAAAAGAAAACATCTGTCACTCCAGCGGTCTGCTTATCGGGCCCAGCCATGTCAGCTCTCCCCCGTGTGAGTACAAAGGCGGCGGTGGCGGCGGCAGCAGCAGCAGCAGTAGCAGCAGCAGTGTGATGATGCTGATGTGTTTGCTGAAAGCCTCAATGCTCCAGCCTCACAGACCTGCAAGTTGTGACAATCTGGATCTTTCCAAGCAAAAACACAGTCCAGGACTTGTTTGAATGAGTCTTACTGATCACCACCCACAGTGTTTCTTCAACACACTTCTGCCCCAGCCAACACCCCCACCTCTCACCCCTCTGTAGTTTTCACTTCATGCTCACTGTGCCGAAACATGATGAACAAATTCAACCCTATGGGAATTTCTCCTCCCAGCTTGCTAGCGTCAGCTACATCTGTGTCTTTCAGCCAGAATCCTTCCAGCAGCAGCAGCAGCAGCAGCAGGGACGCGGCTCAGATATCAGGCTGCCTCTCAGTGACATTCTGCTTCAGCCTACTGTAGAGGCAGCACAGATCTTCTCTGCTCTGCTCCGTGGAAGAGAAAGTTTCCTCCTGTTCTTTTGTACCTGAGCAGAATCATCTCTAATTCATGAGGAACGCTGCTTTTCAACTTCAGGATACTTTTCTCATTTGGACAAATGGAGCTGAGTGGGGATTGATGCTCCGCTCGACACACTCAGCTCTTTCTGGTGTCCACCCTGTCCTCCGTTCTCCTCCTCCTCTGCCTCTCTACTCAGACTGGATCTCTCTGCCATGCGAGGGGTCAAGTCAGCCGGATGTCGTCTCCATCAGACCTCTCCTCAGCTTTGTTCTGATCGCGTTCCTTGGTGCCGCACTTAACCCAAAGGCTTCCCAGGCTAAACAAAGGGATTAACGATGAACTTTGCTTCCACTGAGAGGTGCCGTTCAGCGAAACTGAAGCCTGAGATCCAATCATAGTCAATTGTGAGTATGTTCATATTTGTTTGACATTAGTTCAAGAAATTTGTGATTGAGCGTAGAGTTTGTGATTAATGCACAAAGGCATGACCTGGTTTCAAAGGGGGAAAGATATGCACACAAGAGCAAATCTGAGAGGTCTCAGCATGTATATTTAATGAAGCCTTTTACTCTAATGAACACAACAGAAGATGTGCATGAACACAACACTTCACATAAACCATATTTTTTATTTTTTAAACTATAACTTGATCATTTTTGACAAAAATTGGCATTTTTAATATTTTCTGAACGGTGAACATTTGTAATGATTTAATACATGTATTTTAATGACTTAATAAGTCTCATCTGCTGTGGTAACCTTCTCCCACCTCCATATTTCTGTCTCTAACACACTCGCCTTTCACCATTAACGTGTCTAATGTGTCTATTTCTGCACATTTTAGAAATATTTGAATTTTTGCTTTTGCATTTCTGTAAAATATAAGAAATATGTCCAGAAAAGCAATCAATATTTTTCTAAACTGCAGGCTCTCACGTCCCTCTCTTTGATTAAGTGGAAATGACAATAAGGTGAGGGATTAAGCAGTGAAGCGTGATTTTAACGAGTCCCTCCAGCCCCCACGGATCTTTTGAGGTGTTACGGCAAAAAAGGTTCAGGTTCTCCTCCAAAACAACCCTGGAAGTAGAGGTCACTAGTAATGGTTTGGTGGGTCTGAAAACAGCCACCAGAGTGTGGATGAGTCAAACCACGATCAACGTGTGTGATTTTTACGCCCGGCTTTTGTTTTGCAGACAAATGTTTTATCAGCTTAGAGCAAATGAGGCCAGCTGAGTCGGAAATGAAGGCAAACTGGAATTTAAAAGATGTTTTGATCAACGACACAAACGAGTTTAGCCATCATCCTAACGACGAGGCGTTAATGAAATGTTTTAGCTGCTCAGAAAATAAAACTCCTGGAGGCTTTTGTGTGTTTTATTTCATTACCATCAGCAGCTGCCAAATCCACGGTGGCTTCCAGAAGCAGATCATAATATCAATCTAATGACCTTATTTATCAGAGCAAAGCTCTAATTACTATAAATCTGGGGAAAAAAGCTCTTCCTTTAATAATTTGTTCATCTCAGCTAAAACAGGCGCTTTATTTGACTGTTTTTGCCTCCAGCGCTAGTATTTGAGCAGCTTCTTAAACCTGTAGTGTTTCTCTCTCACAGCCTGATGCATGAATATCTTGTTTTCTGAACTCTGCATGTGCTGGGATTTTAACCATGGGTCAGTGCGCTGACTACAGGAGACTCTAACCATCGTGCCAAGGAGCTCTGGGCTGATTTGCACATCATTCATGCTCATCACACAGACACATATGTTGTCTTTTGGCTCCTTCTCTTCGACTCTCCTCTCTGTTCTTCTGTTCACTTCCACCTTTCCCTTGGGTTTTCTGATGATTCTGTCTTTCTAACTGTTTTTGCTGTGCAGATCAGTCGTGCCGTGACTAAGGGGGTGTGTAATAGAAGGTTACTGGTGACTGGGGCATTACGAGGGCCATTGTAAGGGTGCAACAGAATGGGGGCAATAATGGCCAGGTGCCAAAGAATCTGAAGCCAGCTTTCAGCACCCAGCACGGACACTCAGGAGAGATTTGTGCTACACAACCTGTCCTCGCTCACAAACTGGACACCATTAACTATGCAATCAGGGAGCATTACTTATGCATACAGAGCTATTTCAAAGAGAAGCTGATCCTCTCTGGATGTATAGGTAATGAGGGAAACTCAGTTTACTTTGCTGCAAGGCCAATGAGAGCACCAATGTATTCTATAGTCAAGAAAAAGAAAATCATTGTTCCTTTAAAACGTTCTGAATAATAACGACTGCTAAAAATTGAGCAGGAGTATTTTTATCTGCCCTGTTTTGATCTGGCCAACTTTTCTCATAATTTGGTAAACGTGAAATCAAAAAGCCTCTTAAAAAATCTCCAAAACAATCATTTCTGCTATTTAGTAGAGGTTACCGTGGTCGAAACTCGACCATTAAACAGTCGGTCAGTCAGTCAGTCAGTCAGTCAGTCAGTCTCTCTCTCTCTCTCTCTCTCTAAATCTCTCTCTCTCTCTCTCTCTCTCTCTCTCTCTCTCTCTCTCTCTCTCTCTCTCTCTCTCTCTCTCTCTCTCTCTCTCTCTCTCTCTCTCTCTCTCAATCTCTCTTTTTAAATTTTTCCAAATCTTTCTAAATCTCTCTAAATTTATCTCTAAATCTCTCTCCAACTCTCTCTGAATCATTCCAAATCTTTCTAAATCTCGTTAAATCTCGCTCTAAATCTGTCTAATTGTTGCTAAATCTCTCCATCTCTCTCTTAATCTCCCCACATCTCTCTAAAACTCTTTCTCTAAATATGTATTACATGACTTTACTTTTTGTAAAAATTTAAACTTTTTCAGGATGTGTGAAGGTAAATAAAATTAGTCCATAATTCAATTGTGGAAAGAAGGCAAAGTTTAAATTAGAGTTTTCTGTCAACATACACTGAAAAAAGAAAGAAGGCAGTAGAGAGAGACATCAGGGTATTAGAAACTCTTTCTAGCAGCCCACCTGCTCAGCAGGACACTTTAGATCAAAAGAGACGGGAACTTTTCCTGCAGGAGAGGGCCAAAGGGGCCTTGATCCTATCACCAGACTCTTGGACATGGACACTCCAACGTCCTTTTTCTTTAACCAGAGAAAACAAATGGCTTACCTTCGTCTCCCAGATGGGCAGTTATCCACAGATCCAGCCGAGATGAGGAAGCATGCAGTGGAGTTCTACACCAGTCTCTTCAGAGCTGATCCCTGTGAGCAGAGCTGCTGCAGGGGCTCCTTCACCTGAGTTCAGCAGACCAGGAGATCTTGAACGTAGAAAAAACTCTGGACAAAGTTACAGCTGCTGTTCCAGATGGCATCAGGGGAAGCTCCAAGGATAGATGGTCTACCTGCTCTGGAGCTGTTTGGGACAGGACCTTCTGGATGTCTTCAGAGAGGAACAATTCCTGCATCATGTAGATGTGGTGTTCCATCTCTACTGCCAAAAAAGGGGATTTAACCCTTTAAAATAACTGGAGACAAGTCTTTCTGTTCTGCTCAGACTATACGAGCTTTTATCAAACAGACTTAAGGTTTATATCAGTTTTAATTCCTTTCAAACAATCTTACTGCATTCTAGAAAAGTGACTGTTGGACAATATTTTTTTAATGAGGGACATGCTTGATGTATGTAAGTTATACCATTCACCAGGACAAGGCTTTTAAATGTGTTGATCTTGGTTTTTTTATATATACACTGTGAGGTTTTGGTGTGGTTTATGCACGTTCTCATGATCTTTGGCTCTAATGGTACTGGACTTTTTGTGGTGCTGTCCGAGGTGCTGAAAGGGGTGGTTGAGGATGCTTCCACCCTTTCCTTGAGTCCCATCTCCTAATTTGATCTTGAATCTACAGTTATTTTTTACGAATCTCCTATGGAAGCGAATATTTACCATAATCCAACTGAAAATGCATTAGCAGAAATGCTAACTGGCAGTTTTGACTCAAATGAAATTCAGTAGTTAAGAAAATCAGTTTGAAGGATTTCTTATTTATTTTATTTATGAGTCAAAATTGGCAGTTGTGAAAATGAAAACGCATTTCTGCTAATACATAATTTTCATGCTCACACAAACATTAAACCAATTTGCAATTCTCAAAACCATCATTTCTGGGGGAAATAATCTAAGTGTGCATCGCCCATGCATGATATTAAAAGATGGATTTAAAAGAAAATTCAAAATCACAACAATAAAATAACAAATGTAATCTCCACCACTGAGGGAATGTTCCCAGCATGGCACACCACAGCGTACTGGAATGTTATTTGTGTTGACTGTGGGCTGCCACTGGAACTCATGGCGACCACCCACTGTTGAGGTTATTTTTCAAGTGTGAGAGGTGACTGCAACCAGAGTATTTCCCTATGAGCAGAAATATATCAAATCAGAAGAGCTCTCAACTTCTGAGAACCCTCAAGATGGTTCTCCATCTCTCAAGGTGCTTGAGATATTCTTCATATTAGAATAAAAAGATGTGGGAAGATTTTAAAACTATTTTATTTTATCTTTGAGGAAACAAAATGACAGAATAGTTTCTTTTCCAGATTCTGAAGTATGTTTTATAACAAACAGCTGATGAGACACTTCCCTCATGAGAATCTGAGTTATTCTGGGGGACTTTTTGTGTTCATTTGACTAACTGTTCTCTGAAACTGACCTGATACACAATTTCCTCCTGCAGAATTTTGATTAAAACACTCCAACCAGGCAGTTCTGTTTGTGGCAAAAGTGGCCAAATTGATGGACGAAGTGTGCTTGAAAGTCAATTTCCTCGAGATGGAGCTATCTAATGTGTGACGCTATCTCTGCCTGCACATGCGCCAGAGGAAATTCAAAAACATGGAGGATTTTCTTTGCACAGGTGAACTGGAGATTGTTGCTCCTCAAAGACAGCCTGTGCAGCCATGACAGTAGATTTAGGCCACTGCTTCTTTGGCTATTTTCAGTATGTTTGGGGTATTTTGGAAGGTCACAGACAGGATACAGATGGTGGGCTGGAATACGACTCGTTTTAAGCAGATTGAGTGGCTTGACTGATAATATGATGTCATGCTGTCCAGTTGGCTGAGGTTTTCCCTGAGCGAGTGGGAAGTCTTTTTTGGAATAAAATGGAGTTATAGCACAATAGCTAATGTGGTAGCTCAGAAACATGCAACAAACAAACAAAAAAATGTATTAAACACACATTTATGTGTGAGTGAGTGTGTGTGTGTAGGGGGGGGGGGGGGGTAAAGTTGGTTTTAATAAGCAGACTAATATTTAGTTTTTGTAGGTCATTAGAGTCACACCAAGGCCATATTTTCCTGTTGATTTATTTCCAACGCATATCTGGCATGAAGAACCTTCCGTGTTCTTAAATGTGAATCACTGATTTGACCTGAGATGGCACTTCCACACATAAAGAGTACATGCCGCCACCTGGTGGGGAAGAAAAGGAAGGAACTTGGTCTAGAACCATCACAAGTCACCCGTGCTGAGTTTGTCAGAATATTATAACAATAAAATCAAAATAATGTTCTATAGATAAACGCATTGAAATGCAAAGAGTTTAAAAAAATGTTCACAAAAATTCTGCTAAGTCATTTATTTAATTCAGTTCCTCTTTAAAAGGTTTGATGGAAGGTGAAAAACTGGTCAAAAATGTGAGCAGCAACCTGGAGAATTGGCACCGCCTTGAACAAAATCTGATTTTAAAATTTCTAAATGTGGGGTATTTGCTTTAAAAATGTCTTCATTTAATGTTTTCCTTTAAAGTAAAGCAAACACCACATTTGTTAAGATCTCTACACGACAAAAGTGCAACAAAAACCTGAAACATATTTACCTTCCATCTTTTTTAAAAATAATTTTCCAATAAAAAAGATACCAAATACACTTTTTGTTCACCTATTACGTTCACTTTTAGTTCCTGGTGTAAACCCCTTACCTTCAAAACACAATTTAATCTTTTAGATGACTTTCAAAATTAATTAACAAAAATTAATCAATTTTGTTGTTTAAGAAAATCTTAATTTTGGAAGAGTTTGCATTATTTTCTCACATACATATGGAATGATTACAGGATGTTTATTTAAAGAAAACAAGATTAACAAATATTAAAAGTGGTAAAATCTACAGTTCTGGGCAAAAGTTTTTTATTCGTCCCCATACTGGTAGAATTAGTCTCAGAGGAGCGAGATTCTGCTACCCTGGCGAGTCATCCTAGTCTGGCCACGACTCAGAGAGAGTTGATAAATAAAAATGAACGCAATTTATTTTGAAGGAAAAAGTAACCATTTTCTCTCTTTTTGCAGAATACCTTCCTGGAAATGACACATCTAAACACATTAGCTATGAATGGATTCCACTAAAAAAGCAGAGGACCATGGAAGGAGAACACGTAGTTAACTCCACGATGAACACCAGTGCGATGGACTTCCACCTAGTCACACACAGTCTCTGGGAGGTAATCACCATTGCCACTGTGTCAGCCATAGTCAGCCTCATCACCATTGTGGGGAATGTTCTCGTGATGCTCTCCTTTAAAGTCAACAGCCAACTGAAGACAGTGAATAATTACTATCTGCTGAGTCTGGCAGCTGCTGACCTCATCATCGGCGTTTTCTCCATGAATCTGTACACCTCTTACATTCTGATGGGCTACTGGGCCTTAGGGAACCTTGCCTGTGACCTGTGGTTGGCGCTGGACTACGTAGCTAGTAACGCCTCAGTCATGAACCTGCTGGTGATCAGTTTTGACCGATATTTCTCCATCACCAGGCCGCTGACCTACAGGGCCAAAAGGACTCCCAAACGAGCTGGAATCATGATCGGTTTGGCTTGGTTGGTGTCTCTGATCCTGTGGGCTCCACCTATTCTTTGCTGGCAGTACTTTGTTGGGAAAAGGACGGTCCCTGAGAGGCAATGCCAGATCCAATTTTTCTCTGAGCCCGTGATAACGTTTGGAACAGCGATTGCTGCTTTTTACATTCCCGTCTCAGTTATGACCATCCTTTACTGTCGGATCTACAAAGAGACGGAGAAGAGGACCAAAGATCTAGCGGAACTTCAGGGGGTCAACTATTCAACAGAGTCTGCGGAGACGCAGCCCCAGAAGGCCATCGTCAGATCTTGTTTCAGTTGTAAACTGAGATCGGCTTCACATGATCAGAACCAAGCCTCGTGGTCATCGTCCAGCAGGAGCAACGCCAAATCAGCAACCTCCGCCAGTGACGAGTGGTCCAAAGCAGGTCAGCTGACCACCTTCAACAGCTACGCCTCCTCCGAGGACGAGGAAAGGCCGGTGTCTCCAGGAGGCCTCCAGTCCTCCTTCAGGAACCAGGCCTGCGAGGCCAACAAGAGCAAAGCAGGCAACGAGAGCGAGCAGCTCAGCAGCTATGATGAAGACAGTTTCTTCCAGCCGCTTCCCAAAAGCAGCTCTCAGAGGAGCAGCAAGTGTGTGTCCTATAAATTTAAACCCGTCTCCAAAGACGCTCACGTGGAGCACCAGAGCAAAAACGGAGACACCAAAATGGTGTCGTCAGCGTTCTCCTCGGCTGAGTCCATGAGCGCGCCGTCCACCTCGTCGACGTCTAAACCGATAGACGCTTCTCTGAAAAACCAGATCACCAAGAGGAAGAGGATGGTGCTGATCAAGGAGAAGAAGGCAGCTCAGACTCTCAGCGCCATCCTGCTGGCCTTCATCCTAACATGGACACCTTATAACATCATGGTGCTGATTTCCACCTTCTGCTCCGACTGCATCCCCCTGTCCCTCTGGCACCTGGGCTACTGGCTGTGCTACGTCAACAGCACCGTCAACCCCATGTGCTACGCTCTCTGCAACAAGAACTTTCAAAAGACTTTCCGCATGCTGCTGCTCTGCCAGTGGAGGAAGAAACGACTTGAGGAGAAACTGTACTGGTACGGACAGAACCCTGCAGTCAGCTCCAAGCTGACATGAACTAATGTTCAGACTGTAAATTGTTCGCTTGGCTTCTTAAACTTGGGTGATAAAAATGAGGTGAAAGTGTTGCTGGTTGATCAGTAGATCTGTTAGAGTGAGACGATTGCTGCTACAAGTCTACAGGAGGAAGATAATTACACAATTTGTCACACTGTACATAGATTTATATGTATTTCCCATGAAATTTATAATAATTTTGGGCATCGTGTGTATACCAACACTTGTTTTTTTTATTTTTATTTGCTTCTCTTCCATCCAACACACGAAGATCAGCTTCAATTTTCAGGTCTTGTGTTTAAAAGAGAAAAGTAGTATTTATTCCAAAGGGCTAACATAACAGTTTATTAGCACACTGAAGCCTTACACACAGTCATTTGGCACATAATTAAATATAGATTCAGCTGCTTACAGTCACTGTGGCGATGCATCAGCTCATCACTTCTACAACTTAAGAAATAACATGTTAGGTTTCCTTAAAGACCAAGTCACCCCCAAATCATTTTTTTGCTTAAAAACTTTATAAATGAGTGTCCGATGTTGCTGTAGATGTGTAGTCAGTGTGGCGCCCTCTTCAGGTTAAAGGTCTGCACTACATATGAATTAGAATCAACCCTCGCTATTTGCTAAGCGTTGATATGTGACGTTAGCTGGTACAGTATGAAATCGGCTGCACTGCCGCTGAGGGGTGTAAAAGCAGCCGAGTCTTGGCCACGCCTCCACAGTGAGTTGGAATAGCGAGTAAGTGTTTTCGGCTTTTAGCAGGTTAGCGAAACAGGCCATGATGCCACTGCAGGCTTGGCACTGGTGGCTTCAGTCAATTCACAAGTTATCGGTTCAAAACAATATAGCTCAGGGCCGCTTGCCTCTTCCGAAAAAACCCGTCCTCCCTTTCCTCTCATGAAGGAGGTGGAGAGAAATCCTCCACCTCAAATGACTCTGAAGCTAGCACGGCTATTGGCTATTGGCTATGTCTGTGTCACTGCTGCAGCATCACCTTTTGGGGCATTTTTCAAACAGGAAATGTAGGTGGAGTAAGACTCTGATGGGGGGTTGACTTGCTCTTTAATCAAGTTATGTCCAATGGTTCCACTAAACCCAGTTGCTTAAATGTAAAGAGTAATATATAATTGTTATGGTGAAAGTAAATGTATAGCACTCTTTCCATTTAAAACAAATAGGTTTAGTGGAAATTATTGAGATAACTTGGTTGAGTCAATTCAAGAAAATTCAACATTTTATTTTTTACAGTGCATAACAAACTTTTGAATTTCTGCTAAGTTTCTAACATCAATGTTTACATCAAGAGAACTGGAGGCTTTAACGGAACAAAGCATTTGTAAAAAAGAAACTGCTCATCTTTCATTCTCAGGATATTGTTTTTCTTAGGTGTCAAATTAAAGTGTTTGTTTTCTCTTAAAAACTGTATCTAAATAAGTCAAAGCTTCACTTATTTGGGGGTGGAGGTTTTTTCTGAATCCTGTGATGAATATAAGTTATGATGTAGTGGAAAACTGAAAAACAAGAAGCCTTCTGATTGGGAGGATAACAAAGATGATTTGCGTACACTGAAACTGATTTTACGCAGCGTCTCAAGTTTGATCCATTCTAGTTCTTTTCAGTATTTTGTGGTCATGAATCATTTCTGAATAAAATGTGATGCATTTAACATCCAGGACGTGGATGCTTTTGCATAAAAAGCCTGGGATGTGGCACAGTTTCTTCATAGCTCATCCTTCTTGCTGTCTCCGCTATAAATAACTTTAACGGTGTCTGACGGTCTCACCATCATCCATGCATACTTGCACAGCCGCTCCTTGTTGCAGTCCTTGTTCCAGTAAATAACATTCCTGCGGTTTAGATTAGCTCCAGCACAGGCATCGTACCACCACCCCCCTCCTGCTACACCTTGAAACTCCAATTTGGCACAGTTCTGGAAGTAGTTGTCATTGTCTCTGTCCTTGGTGGTGAATCTCTGGTTGTCGTGAAGGTAATTCTCTGTGTCCAGGGTCAGAGCGTCCAAGGCTGTGCCCTGAAACAACCCCAGCCTCAGCCTGTATGCTGCTGACTCATCCTCAACCAGGAATGGATCGTACTCCCCCAGCTTGGTGGCGGCGTCTTGATCTACGAGTTTTACTCCAAGCTTATAATGGGCGGGGCCACGGGTGAGCTGATGGAGGTATTCATTCCCAAGCCAGTGATCACCGGTGACATCACCGAAGCCGTTCTTGTACTCATCCCAGGTGCGATCGAAATTGATGCTGCTGTTGACGGTGATGTGCTGAAGCACGGTCCAGCCTCCCTCCTGCATGGCACAGTAGGCCACGATGGGGGTGTCACGTGGTTGGATCAGGTAAACCCCGTCTCTGGCCTGACCTGAAGAGGCCATCAGCATCTCATAGCAGTCTCTGGGAACCACTGTTAAACACGTAAACAGAACCAGGTGTTTATGCACCGATTATGCACCATGTGATCGTAACAACGTTAAGTTCTAATAAACTAAATGCTTTCTGTTTTTGGTCACACAACCAAAAGTAGAAGATAGGTTACAAAACATGTGTTTACATTAAATATTTAATTATAACAAGCAGCTAAAATGAGTGACAAGTGAATAAGAATTTCTTGTGAAATCAATAGAAATAAACATAATTTGAATCAAGATAAAGTAAATGAATATAAATGTGCCATTTTCTGAGAAACAGTGGAGTTTTGTGATTTCTAGCTCATTGCCACCACCTACAGGTGAGAAATGGTCATTTCAGATTTTTCTTTTAAGAAAATCTGGAAACAAAAGTCTTTAAAATAGTGCAAATCTTTCAAAATAAAAGAGAAAGACGAATTTAATACATTGTGGGTGACAAAATGGAAAAGATTAAATTCAAACATCTCTAGCTGCATTGAAGGCCAATCTCTTACACAATTTTTGTTTTAATGATAGCAAAGGCAAAGCAGCCTTATATCCCTCTTAATAATAGGATTCCTTCCTTCAAGATGCCAGAAAACAGCCGTCTGTTGGTCAAATGGCCTCACTTATGGTAAACAAATCTCCTCCAAGGACACTTATCTTAAACGAGTCACCAAGTAATTTCAAATAGTCTGAGATTTTTTTTAAAAAGTCTGTTCTACAAAATATTAAAATGCTTCCTTATTGACGCAAAATTTGAAAAGTAAAAATGAAAGTGAAAGTCTGAAGAACAACCTTTCATCCCACTGTTCAGGACCTTGTGATCTTCTGGGAGAAGGAGATGAAGGTTCTCAGCTTGGAGGTGTTCCATGTTTGCTCCACTCACACTCAGCAGCAGTGTAGCCACGGCTGACAGCCAACACCTCCACTTCATCCTTCGCTCTCGTCTCCTGTCAAAACAAACTCAGTTAAATTACTCCTCAGGCAAGTATTTTTCAAGATTTACTCAACTTGCTTTATTATAAACTGCAAAATGTTACTGAAGTATAAAAACTCACAATACTTCCTTGTAGATGAAGAAACACTCTGTAGATGTTCGTTAAACCCAAATCTGTTCTTGTGCTGTGTTCTTTTACGCAGGCTGAATGAAAAAGCACCAGACTGCAAACATGATCGCAGGGTTCAGTGGATTACAGCCTCTGTCTCCTGCCTGGTTATGTCTGGACTTTAGACTCAGGCCCACATTACAATACAGACACTGTGTTATCTGTATCAAGTGAGATAAACCTGAATGCAAACTCATATCTTTGTCTTACTTTGATCACTTCTGCTGCTGCATGGGGCTGAAGTTCAGTAAAGAAATAAAAAAGGGATGGATCAGCGCTTCAATAAGGTGCAGACCTCACATTCCTCCTAGTTCAGTTTTATCCATTTGATTTATTTAGCCTTTGAAAATAGAGAATTCACAGATTTCTAAAGCATGAACTAGTGTATTTGGTGAGTTAATGAACCTTTTCAGGGCGTCTTAGTACGAGTCCTTTTCACAAGTGGATTGCATCATGTGACCAGACCAGTGGTGCCCCCAGCAAAGTTTCATGAGGGGGCCAGTGAAATAAAAATCCTAAATTTGGTTTAGATCCTCTTGGGAATTACAATATTAAAGAGAACAAGCCGAAGATAAATATAAAAAATTCCCATCTCACCCTCCGCGGGTGGTCTCATCCTTCCAAGCTGGGGTCGTCTGCCTGAGGTCTGGGAGCTTGAGGGTTCTTCAGTATCTTAGCTGTTCCTAGAACTGCACTTTTCTGGACTGAGACATCTGATGTTTTTCCTGGGATCTGCTTTAGCCACTCCTCCAGTTTGGGGGTCACTGCCCCGATGACCATGGGCATCACCGATGTCTTCACGCTCCAGGCTTTCTCAAGTTCTTCTCTGAGGCCCTGGTACTACTCTAGTTTTCTAGTAGTTCTGGTTTTCCACAGCACCATTGAGTTTGCAATGAAGGCTCTCAGACTCCTGTTGATGTTGTACAGCTCCAAGCATTCAATGATCCATGAGTGCGGCATTGAGTCATAGGCCAGTGTTTCTCTTCCGTAGACATTACGGTGGCGCTGCATCACGGCTGAAATTCCAGCAGGTGCTCTTTTCTGGTGATGGGACCAGTTTTCCAGGGGTGTGTGGATATCTCCCTTGTCTGTATTTGAAAATTGCTACAACAGATTATTCTTAGGAAAAAATATTCACACCAAAACACACATTTAGTGTTTATTTTTCAAAGGATTTTTCCCACAAAAAAAACGTACTATATTCATTAATAAATAGATGATGTAATTCAAAAGTGTCACATAGAGCTCTGACCTTGGCGTTTCTATTTTATCACTAAAGAAACATAAAAATCCATTTACACATTATTAAAATGATATGGCACCTTCTCTGTGGAAGCTAAAGTTGCTTTGCATGTTCACCACACACACACACACACAGAGAGAGAGAGAGAGAGAGAGAGAGAGAGAGAGAGAGAGAGAGAGAGAGAGAGAGAGAGAGAGAGAGAGAGTAATATTTCTAAGGCTTTCATGAAAAAGAACAAAACATGAATGTTTTTGTCGAGGCCGAGGACAGAAAAATGACTTTATGGTGATCTTGACTGCTGCCGGTTAAGCTGAAACAAAAAAGACTCCACAATCTAAAAAGGAAAAATAAAGAACTTGAAAATTTGAGAGTTTTCTATGAACCATTAAAGTTTTCTGTCTCACCTTGGCCATGTCTCCTGCTGCTGCTGGAACAGACTTCAGGAGGGGTTCCTGGTGCCACAACTCCCACAACTGCTGATTAAAAACCTGAAAATTTCTTTAAAAAAACATCAAATAAATAAAAGTTATATGTTGTGAAGAGTTTGTCTTATTATTCATAAAATGACATTTACTCATCCAGCTGAGTTGATCCACTGAAGCCACTCGCCTGAAGTTCCTTCCGCCAGTGATTTAAAACTGAATGTATCCACTCAAAGCCAACTATCAGGTACCTATGAAGAAGCAAACATTCTGAGTCATTTAGTAGTGGTATTGTTTATACAGATTTGAGTTTTTGTGATGCGATTACAAAAGGAAGACTCACTCTTCGTAGGGTTTGCTGAGTACTTGCCTCACTAGAGGAAAGAGATCAACACAACACCCAATGGTAATCCTGGGTGAGTCTTCATCAATGCTGCAAATAAAATTACATATTTTAATTATTTTGTTGTCAGTGTTTTAGGATCTTTAAATAACTTACCATTTGCAAATTAGGGGGAGGAAATCAACAACCACACCAGTGTCTTGGATTCTGTAGAGAATAAATAACTTTACTTTGAAAATCCAGGTAAAACAGCATTGAACTGTGTGGTACATACTTCAGAAAGTATGTCAACAGCTCTCCCACATTTCTTTGCCACATCGTCAAAGCCACCTTTAGTCTTAGATTTCTTCCAAGCAGAACGTCAGTCATCATGCTGTGATCCCTACGAAGCTGAAAAATACAGTTCTGTTCAGATATTTTATAAAAGAAAATCATAAATAGTAAATAATCATAAAAGTTGCCTCATTGAGTGTGTTGTAGTCAGTCTGTTCAGAACCAGTTTGACCAGTAGTGTCGTTTTTGTTGACATTTTGTGGGAACTCCCGTGGATGGGAGGGGAATATTTCCTGTCGTGTGTCCTGTGAAAATCTGGTCTGGTTATTCCTGGTCGCTGCATCGGAATTCCTCCCAGATCCGAGGTGTTTCCGTCGAATCGCCGTCATGTGATGGGTCTTCCTCTTACATGATACAACCCGCTTCACTCTGCCTGGGTTATTACCAGAGCGACTACCTGGAATCCTGGATAGGGCAAAATATTTCAACATTACTGGATAAAACTACAATAAAAACAAAGAAAAGACTGTAATCATCAACAAAATACCTCTTTTTGTTGAACTCCTCATGTTTATCAGATTCTACCTGCTATAAAAATATAACAGGATGTTAATACTATATGTTCTAGAATCAAACCAAAAAGATCAGGTAGATTTATATATCATAATGTCACCTTTCTCGTAAAAGCAGAGCTTTCTCTGCACTGTGCTGCTTCATAATGAAAGCCATGGTTGTGGCTTTCTCCATCTTCACTGCTGGACTCCATCAGATCTGAGAGGAAGAGAGGTTGTTTAAGCTTAAAAGGAAGAAATTGTGACACTATGTAAACTGATATCTAAGCAGGGTTTTTAAACTGTACTAACCCAAATAATTATTTAGGCTGCATCTTATGTACCACTATAAATTTAAAATAATAAAAAAAATGAGCTGCTTCAATGCAATATTTGTAATTTAGGTTAAGATATAAAAATAATAATAAATGAGATAGGAATTAATTAAATACGTTATATGCTGATATTTATATAGTATGGTTTTCAAGAAAAACAGAATTTTTTATTTAACTTTATTGAGCTAAATATTTTTTTATTTTTCTGTATTTTAGTTTCTGTCGTATAATTATTTTTTTACACTTTTTTAAATTTTAAAAACACTTGAAACTGAGTGTGAGCGCTAAAAACACAATTTCCCATAATTCCTTTCGACATTGTTTTCGTTTTGGAAGTAGCTAGCAGCTCCGGTTCAACGCTATGGTTGCGTTTATGTTTTGAAGCTGAAGCATTCAAATAATTAGTGCTGAACAGAAGACTATGTGGATTTGTGGAGCGTCAGTATGTTTTGTCAAACAGTAAGTGACATTTATCTTGTTTTTGTTTTATCTGACGCTTAGCTGTTATCATTAGCCCTTGAGCTAGCAAGTTAACAGCTGATCACGTGACAAAAATATAATAAATTATCGGAACTATCGGTGACAAAAACTCATTACGTTCAGGTCTTCGTGTTACAACTGTGGTACTCACCGTGTTTCTTCAGCTGAAAATAAAAAAGTACCCTTCCATTCTTTTATATGGTACAAGTTTGTAAACATATGAATCCACCCCGTAAAAAACCAATTCATACTTGATCTGGGACACTGCGTCCTCTAGCGACCACTGTGTTGCATTATTTAGGTTTTACTGTAATTTATGCATCCATCCAGTCAGCTGATCTCTGATCACCCGACCCGTCTCTGTGATTAAGTTTGCTGATTTTGTTGTTGTGTTTTTAGCTTTAAAACCTTTTTAAAAGTATATCCTTTTATTTGTATCACTTTGTTTTTGATCTGAAGCAAGCCCTGACATGTAGATCTATTCTTTCAGCTTTTGCTTTAGCAGCAGTTTTTACCTGCTTGCACAAAGGGAAACAAGATCAGCTGATTATGAAGACACATCATCTGAGCTCCTGCTGATTATGTTGTTTGGATTTTTTCATTTGAGCTGACTGATTTGCCCACCGGAGGATAAAACACACATCTGGGTTTGTGATTTCCTGTAACTCAGCAAATCTTTCCCTGAGGTCAGGTCAGTTGTTTTGTTTCTGAATCCCCATTTGGGATCTGAATTATTTGGATCTATTCATGTTTTAATTGAAAGTGTGACCCTTCTTTTTCCAGCCCAGTGTTTAAATGCTGCCTGCCGTTATCTTATTATGCCTCGCACCCTTGTTGGTGCTTGGTGTGCCTCCTATTTGGACCCAGCCAGAACAAGTGCACCTCTCCTATGCAGGTAAGGGTTCAGCTTCTTTCTACTTATGGAAAGTCTCAAAATGCTGTCAGAATCATTCAATAATGATTATTGAAGCAAAAAGATTTAGAGGTTTTCCAAATAAGTTATTACCTTATCTAAAACCTGTTTGTTATTTGATACAGTTATGGGAAAAACAGTAAAATATAATGAATTTTTAAAAATGTAGATCCTGAATCAGTCTGTTGTAACATGTGGGAATCATTGTAACACCTTGAAGTCTTGATGAAAAACGTTTCTGGGCTGTAAAGCAGTCCACACTGCGTGACTTGGCAGCAGCTAGATGATCCAAAACACATAAATTATTTAATCAGATGTTTTTTTATGAACATCTCAACTTTTCTAAATGTGAATCCACTTAGTTTGGTCAATAATGGGGTTTTCTACCCAGGAGTACCAGGCTCCATGGTGGTGACCTGGACCACCCTTAACAAGACCGAGAGCAGGGTGGAGTATGGGCTCTTTGGAGGTCGTCTTTTTGACATGAGCGCCAAAGGGGACGCCACTCTGTTTGTGGACTCAGGAGAGGAGAAGAGGCAGATGTTCATCCACAGAGTAACACTCACACAGCTCAAACCTGCTGCTGCGTACGGTGGGTGGTGCTCTGGTGCCATTTGCTTAATAATTGTCATTTTATTTAATTCTAACACACAACTGTCTTTTTTAAGTCTACCACTGCGGCAGTGATGATGGATGGAGCGACGTGTTCTCCTTCACTGCTCTGAACGACAGCTTGAGTTTCAGTCCCAGGTTTGCTCTCTACGGGGATCTGGGCAATGAGAACCCTCAGTCTCTGGCTCGACTGCAAAAAGAGACTCAACTTGGCATGTATGACGCCATCCTGCACATAGGTAACCTTTACATGGATATAAATGTTATCATTATGCGCTCAAAAAGCAGTTAAAAGGTCGTTGGGTTTTATTATGTGCAGCCCAAGGCATGAGTCAAGATAGATGGCACGGCTCACAACAGATCATGTTTGCATTACTCAGATTAAGTAAGCTTGCTCTCATCACAGGAAATGTTTGACATATTTAGAAATCACTGTAATTAACAAGCATAGATTCAATCATTTTGATGTTGGTATGTGTGAAGATCTGTTCTTTTTCATTTTGGAGGAGATCATTTTTGATGACAAACCCATTTAAGCAACATTTCCACTCTTTAAACATCCAAATGTAAAAACACACAAAGCAGTAAAATCATGCAGGGCATCACCCGCTACTGGATGTTTGGGTTATAAAGGTGTTGCGTCGGGGCGAAGTTCAAAAAAGTCAACAGGCATGTCGATTGAATCAGATCAACTTTATTGATAGCAACTGGAGAATCATTAATCTGCTTGGCAAATTTAGTATAGCCTACTAGACTAGAATAGAATAGACTACTAGACTAGATTAGAATAGCCTACTAGACTAGAATAGAATAGCCTACTAGACTAGAATAGAATAGCCTACTAGACTAGATTAGAATAGCCTACTAGACTAGAATAGAATAGCCTACTAGACTAGATTAGAATAGCCTACTAGACTAGAATAGAATAGCCTACTAGACTAGAATAGAATAGCCTACTAGACTAGAATAGAATAGCCTACTAGACTAGAATAGAATAGCCTACTAGAATAGAATAGAATAGACTACTAGACTAGACTAGAATAGACTACTAGACTAGACTAGACTAGGCTAGAATAGAATAGAAAATCACTTTATTGTCCCTTAGTGGGTAAATTTAGTTGTCGCAGCAGTTACATTCATTGTAGAAGCAAAATAGGATAGTAATATAGTAAATACATGACAAACAACAAGAAAACAACACAGAAATATTTAAAAGATTCAAAATACTCAGATTAAAAATTCAAACACGCTGAACATGTACACATTTTAACAAATTAAAAAGGTTAGAAATAAGGTTTTGACTGAAATTTTAGAACATACCATAATAAGAGAACTGTTATTTATTTTTTTGTGGTTCACATTGAACAAACAGCAACATTTGCAATTGTTTCTTTAAGCTCAGCCTTAAATAAATCATGAAAAACTGAAGTGACGTTGATTGTAAAACCAGTCAGATCTGTTGTAATTTGTGGATGTTTCTCCTTTACAGGGGACTTTGCCTACGATATGGAAGAGGTACTTTACCTTTTCTTTCTTATTTTTTACCAAATGATCACATAACAAGATTTATGACACTGGGTTTCTTTCATGAACATTTTAGACTTTTAAAACTGCCGTGATGCTCTTTTAACTACACCGTGACTGATGAGATAATCCGCTCCACTTTCCTCTGCCGCCCTCTTCCCAAACTTAACCGCCGTTTCTTATGGAGGCGCGTACAAGCGCTCCACTGTGGTTGAGACATTGACTTTACCGTGAGGTGCCTTAAGCGTTTGGTGAAAGACGAGAAGCAGGGTCATGTCGCCCAAGTGGTGCTTTTCAAAACCACAGATTTTAAGTCCCAATAACATATTTGCTCATATGAAATCCTCCCAGCTGTCATCTTTGATATTTAGCGGACGTAACCTCGTACTAAATGCTAATATCACTTTCCCTAAAAAGATTTCCTGCGTTACTAATGTTTTTATTTAAACACAGAGAGAACACGCAGACCCCTTCACTAAATTAATAACCGTAATTCAGTCCAGTTACGTTTTCAGTTGGAATGTCCGAGTTTATTCTGTGGTTTCACTGATATTTTAAAAAGAAAAACTGAGGGGGGGTTAGTCTGGCGGTTGCAGGTAAAAGCAATAAACCACACTAGGTTTCTAAAGGGACGTCACACGGTTTCAGGAAATCTAAGACAAAGTCTGGTTTCACTGTGGTTTGTTTGTATCCTGGTGATACGTTCAAAAGGAGTCTGGAAAGTAGATTTGCTATATTTCTTTATTTGTCTGAAAATTGGTAAATGGAGAAATATTAAAGGTAAATTCAACGTTTTCGTTTGTTTAACTGGGCCAGTGCACCTCATTAGATCCAAGTGTGGTAGAGTTTCTCCAAAAAGGCCATTTTTCATCAGTAGACCCTGGAAAGGTGTTACAAAGTCACTCTAGAACACAAAATATAGGCTTAAAGAATCAGATGTAAAGATTTACTGAATTATTTCACTCAAACAGTCTAAAATAAATCCTAATTCACTGATCTACGGGGTTTTAAATTGTCTCATGTTACAGGAAGATCGATGTTATTCTTGTTCAAAATGAGCCTAAACATTTTTACAGTAGTCAGTTGATTCTAATGCAACGAAAGCAATTTGGGTTTCATAATTTCCATTATTTAGTTTAATCACCACTAAGCAGCACAAGTGTGCCACCTGCTGACTTAAGTAGATGTCAGCAAATCCTTTAAAATGGGAATTCTGGGAATTTTAGGTTTTACATAAGCAGAAAACTTTGGTTATGAACGTTGCACTTTCAAGAACGTTGGTCGAAATACAAATTTCTGAAACATTTCATTCCAACTCTGCAAGCATGGTAGCCTGGGAAGTAAATATATATTCAGGCACGACCCATAGACAGTAGGGGCAGAATCACTGTTGTCTTTCAGAATGTCTCTGCGTGCAATTGGACAGCGCCAGAACCAATCAGAACAACAAGCAACGTAACGTATTTATGGTGACAGAAATAATGGAAACAAATCAGAATAAAGGACTTCTATCTGTTCATGTCTGAAGGAAAAGCCCAAGTCTAAAGCGTCCAATGATGCCTCAGCTGTTTCAGACGAGCTTCGTTCCCAAGCCGCCGCCATCATAGATGTTTTGCTCCGACATCACTGTAAATAAAAAAAGCTCTGCCATAATAGTGCTAAGCCCCCCCAGAGCAAAATCTTTCCCTACTGCTACGGGTTGTCCAGATTTCTGGGCTAGAAGGATGAAGCGCTTTGGTAAAGTGAACTGAGACACCGTCTAGTGCGTTCTGCAGCGTGATGCTTTCTCTGCATGGGTTTGGGGTGTCTCTTAATTTAACAAACTGCACCTCAGTGTTCCAGGAGAAATAAATGTTTTCCATCTCAGTGCATAATTGGGATGACCATAAACATCTGCCCACGACCCTCTTTAGTGTTGTTTTACTATAAGAGTTTGCTTTAGGTACATTTTGGCCATCGTGCTTAACGACTGACTTACATCGTTTCAGGATAATGCCAGAATTGGAGATGAGTTCATGAGACAGATTCAGTCCATAGCAGCCTACGTTCCCTACATGACCTGTCCAGGCAACCATGAAGCTGCATAGTAGGTCTTCTATTCATAGCTATACTGATCCACTTTTCTCCTGTATAGTCTGTCATACTTTTAGAGCTACTTTCATTCTTCTTTATTAGCAGCATGTCCCACAAGTGTCTTATTTAAAGCAAAAACGTAGTCACGTGCTGTTTTTTGTATCTGTGAGGTCGGTTTGCATTGTTTGATTCCAGATAGAGCACATTTTGTTCTGAGGTAAAACCTTCAATCTACTTCAACAGATGCTGAAGCCACAGAAGCGACCACCAACATCTAAACAAGGCATCGCTTTCCAAAACAAACATTTATCTGACTGGAATTAATCATCCGCTCAATCTGCGGGTTCTAGATTCCAGAATTAGTTTGGGATGCTGGGGTCTGTGGCTTCATCTTAGCTGTTCATTTCTGGATATGTTGGATGTGTTTAGGTCTGAGAACCGTGGTGATTGCAGAGATGAAAAGAAGACAGGACACAGCAGATTTCTTTTACATCAATCTATAAATATTGACTAATATGAAAAATGTTATCGCAGTAGGAGTCGTCCAACCCTAGATTAACCAAAGACGAACCTTTTTGAAAGTTAAACACAACAGCTGATTCATGTAACCTAATGAAGCTGAATCAAGTAAAAAATAAGTGGTTTCATCTTTTTAAACTAACTATCATACAAATTTAACTCGTTTTGAGGCAACATAGCCTTCTGTAGCTTTATCCTTCACCTCATCAGCAAATTGATTCCTGTATTATTTTAATCAGTTATGTTTCTCTTGCAGACTGAAGAATCGTCTCCTGCACCATAATATTTACTCGCTGCTGCTTTAGCAGGACATTTTCTTAGCCTTGCCGTATGTAATGTGTCTACAGTCTGGGGTTTATTAAGGAGCCGCTAACAGTAGTCTCTTTTTCTTGGCGCTGCATCCTCCCATCAGAACCTGATATCAACAATCTTCCCGCTGCATTACATAACCAGAAAAGCAGCTCCTCAGTACCTAAATGTCTGTTTTGTTCTGTGGTGGTGTCCAGAATCCAAATATTCCCAGCTGCTGGTGACGGGTGATTTTTTTGTTGTGCTCTCTTTCACGCTACCTCTTCGCTCCTCCATATTTCCAACCTCAAAACCAAATGGGTGAAAAGCATTCGAGCAAACCACAAAGTTTTTTTATTCAACATTCCAGCGGGATGAGAACATCAAGTCCAGGGAAGATGCTAAGCCTCCAATCAAGACCTTCTTCTTTTGTTCACACAGTTCATCTGTTCTTTAGCGTGAACGGGAAGTAATGGTCACCATTTGAAACAATATCCGGTGATGTGATTACAGCAAACTGCTCCGCTTTGGTTCATCTTCCTGGGCCAGAGTTAGCTCATCGGATGATGAAAGACAAGATTTGTTGAGGAAGGAAAATCTTTGGCGCAGACTGAGCCAGACGTGCACTAAATTTCATCTCATCCTTATTTTTTATAGAAGAACAAACATATGGAGACAAGTACGTTTTGGGGTTAGAGAACATGACTCATGTTACCCTCGACTCCCTTCGTGCTGATTAATATAAATATGTACCAATCAGACTTTCCTCTGTTTTGCTACTTTAAACTGCACTATTGGTTGATGTGTTCCTTTTGGTACATTCAGTCACATCCTTCTGGACTCCTGCTGAGTATCTGTGCTAGTACACTAATACAAACACTGGTGCTGGTATTTATTCCTACTACCTAAACAGTTTACTCAGATTCTTCCTAATGATCGCTGTTACTGTTCCCAACCACCAGATGGGAGCATGGACCAGAGTTGTGACCTTTTCCAGAATTTGATTGAGATTTGACACTCTGACCTGCTTAGAAACACATCTCATTCATGATTTTCCTGATTAAAGTTTGATCTTTGTTCATTAAGGTTTAAGTGTAAGACTTACTGCTGCTGATCATTTAAACAGGACACCACTCTCCAAATAAGCTCCACACCTCATCTGACCTATGACCCAGTTAACCTCCTCTTACCTTAAACTCTACCAGGGAGCTGGACTGTCCCACCCTTACAGCGGCTGCTGTCGAGGATATTGCCTTATTTTTCTGCACCACTTATTTAAGATAAGAAAACAATTACCCTAATCACCTCGGCTGGTTAATGGCCCGTCGCCTCCTGCGTTTATGCTGAAAGTAAAAACCGTGAAAGGAGAACTTTCCCTGCAACGCCATTTCCTTTTTCCACTTGCAGCCTCTCTGTTGCGTGTTTTCAGCCATAATGTGGTCTGGTGCAGGAAAGCGAGCAGTAACCAGAGGGGTCAACCCTCGGACCAAAGGCTAAAAATTGAAAATTCCCTAATAAGACCTAAAGTTACTGTCCTCTTTTAACAAGACGTTATGGTTTTAAGAGGGGGTGTATTTAGAGGCTAAAATCCCTAATTGAGCAGTAAAAGCTCCTTCTTTCTTATCCAACCTCATCTCCGCCCTGGCTCCCCAGTGTTGCCCAAAGTTTGATTATTTGGCTCCAGTGAGTGACCATGATTCAGACCTATGGGCTGATGTCATGGAGGCTATATCCATGTTTATACACAGCCTTTACTCAGGAAACAGTCACCAGCGTCCTGTAGCGTGTATGAATGTTTTTATGATGTTTCTGTGAAGACTGAAGCAGATTCTACCTCTGCAGCTTGTTTTTGTCTCCAGATCGACTGTTTTGAATTTTCCAGAAAGCTGAAAAAGATTCAAAACAAACAAAAGAGCTGATGGTTATTTTAAGGACTGCTGACTCATTATCTTTTAGAGAAAGCTTGGAATTACCATAAGTGTATTGTAGCGTTTCTCCCCCTTTCTTTCTAGCTCTGGTGTATTCACCACAAGCTGAGAGAAAGCAGCAGTTTGTGGTGCAAATTGAAGTTTATTACATATTGAAGGAATTTAGATTGCATGATCAGTTTTTCTAATTGTATTTCTCACTATATATATTTTTTTCTTCTGCAGCAACTTCTCAAACTACAGGAATCGCTTCAGCATGCCGGGCCGAACCGAGAGCCTGTGGTACAGGTAAAGAAGCAGATTTAGCAGAGCCAGGCTTAAGTAGCTGAAGCAGATGAGAATTTCCTAAAAGGTGCCAAAGCTCCTGGTGTGTTAGAGAGCGTCAGCAGAGGAGTGAGAAGCTGCTTCTCCTATCTTTGGAGCACAGACTACACAAAGGAGCTATACATCTGAGTCGATGACTCACTGCCCTCTGCAGACCTCCGTCTCTCAGACAGAAAGATAATACCCCACTCGACCGCAGGCTCTCTCTCCCTGGGCCTAAAACGCAGACAAGCCTGCTGGCTTAGAGTCCCTCACTCTTCGGCACGCTAAGGAAGCACATAGGAACTCCAAAAAGGAGCGCTACTGGAAAATGTTCAGCCTATAACATACTTTGGCACCCTTGCAGCACACCAACTGTACTTTCTCATTCATCCTGCAGCATTATCGTGTGGCCAGTTTTAGACCAGAAAAGCCTTTGATGAAATGCAGACTTAAATCCGTTAAAGCAGCACCATACTAGTGACAAACTCTGGATATTGTTGTGTTTTTCCACACTTTGTGGAGTTTAAACTGAGGCCAGGAGTTCCTTATCGGGAAACGCTACTGGGTCGAAGCCGTGTGTCATTTTAACGATATGTGTCTGCAGCTGGAATCTGGGGTCAGCGCACATCGTCTCCTTCTCCACAGAAGTTTACTTTTATCTGGAATATGGCATGGACCTTCTCTTTAAGCAGTACGAGTGGCTGAAGGCTGATCTGGAGGTTAATGACTATCCCTTTCCATTTTCTTTTTATTTAAATATCGATGTTCATTTCTTCTGTTACTTATGAAAAGATGTGCTTATATTTGTCTGTTTTTATTTTTTCGGCTGATCGGGGATTCCTCACTTAGGAAGCCAACAAGCCTGAAAACAGGGCGCTGCGTCCGTGGATCATCACCATGGGACACAGACCCATGTACTGCTCTGATGATGACCAGGACGACTGCACAAAGTTTGACTCGTGGGTGCGTGCATCACGACATTGACACAAAGCTACACATAGATATATTTTTATTTTCTTCAGTTGTGTCACAAGTCTTTGTTTTGACGTGTCGTTTGACACTTTGGTCGCCCCAAGTAGCTGATGCTTTCTGCAGACTACACCATCGCCCATAAGCACACCGAGTACGGTATGCTGTCATCATCGCTGCAGTTTGGACCAAATAGTTTCCACTTTGACTTGCCTCTCTCGGCACTTGGCACCATTTGCAGTGAAGCTGGCATGAGCGACGTCACGCTCTACCAGAAAGTGTTTTCCGTAGCAGGTAATGTTGCACTTTCACACTTTAAATACTTTTATGTTGATATTTTCCAGGTCCGACTGGGACGGAAAGACATCAAACCACCTGCTCCTGGTCTTGAAGATTTATTTTACCGCTATGGTAGGGAAAATCTTGGTTCATGCCTTTGATGAATGCTCAGAAATCTCAGAATTTGGTTGATGAATGTCTTTTATAGGGGTGGATGTGGAGTTGTGGGCACACGAGCACACATACGAGAGACTTTGGCCCGTCTATGGTGACAAGGTCAGCTCATGGAACTTGAGTTCTCCAACTTTTTTTTGTAGCTCCCATCTGTGTATCTGCGATCCAAGTTCACTTCTTTTTCTCTTTATAGGTGCACAACGGGAGCACAGAGCAGCCCTACGTGAACCCCAAGGCCCCAGTGCACATTATATCTGGCTCTGCTGTAAGCACTTCCATATCACTGAAGGTTTCTCCACACAGATCAATGCATTCATCAACAGAAAACAGTGTCATGTATTGTACACAGTTCTGCATGTGCAGCTGCTGCTCTGCCACATGAGTTTAAAACCAGCTGTTCCTCTGGGTAAGTGTTTTTTCTGATGTGGTGGCAAGCGGCGCAGGGCACGCTTTGTCATCCAGCCACAGCGGGATTAGTCATCAGCACATCAGATTGCAGCCAGATTCACATTTAGGCACAGCTGCAGAGTCCAGCGCAGCTTCTGAGAGAGATTTTTAAATATACTTGTGTCTTTTTGACTGTTAAAGCAAATTTAAATCACTGTTGAATCTTCCACAGGGCTGCAGGGAGAGGACTGACAGGTTCAATCCAAACCCTAAAGACTGGAGCGCCTTCCGCAGCACCGACTACGGCTACAGCCGCATGCAAGTGGTGAACGCCACTCACCTTTACATGGAGCAGGTGTCCGATGACCAGGTGAGCTCATGTTTCTAAGCAGCAGAAGTGAAGGAATGCATCTTAAAAGGAATAGCTCAGATTTTTTTGTTTAACTGAGGGTGTATGCTGTACTTCCTTAATAGTTGCCATCTTACCTGCAGTAGACAGCAACCAGAGTTATCCTGATTTGAATAATCAGGTAAAGATCATGAGAGCCATGATAACTCCTGATATGAGCAGGACATGTCCAATAGGAAAATAAGCTGTCAAAGCTGGGGTAAATAACTTTGACCATCTGTCCTTGTTCTATGATGTAAAGTAGAAAACCGTATTCCCCTAAGTCCCTCCCATGGCCTCTACAGCATTACAGTTCATTTACACAACCTTAGAGCGTTGACCAATAGAATTGCATCTCCAAAAGGAGGGAGCTGTCATTCTCTAAGAATGCATGCACTACTGACACCGGAAGAAGCTGGACGTTTGCAACGGAGCAACCAAAAAAAGTATCAAAGTTACCTGAATTTTATTTAAAAAGAATAAATAATAGTGCAGATAATTGTTGCATGCTGTGTTTACCAAAGGCTAATATACTGTAGAGCTAGCTTGACCTGCATTGCATTAATGTCAGTTTGTAAACTTCAAGCTAACTTTGGAAGAGGAGGGATGGTAACGAAAAGGTGATTTCTCTTCTGGATTGTGTGTATTGGAGCAGTGTGATTAGCTAGCATTTAACCTTGCGCTACATCGGACTAATGTTTTAGCTCTCTGTTGACTCCACTTTCCCCGTGCATGGTATGAGGCGTAGCTTTCAGCGCCTTCCAGAAAGGGCGGGGGTACAGGGACGGGAGCTATAGGGAGCCTAAGTCACGCCCATCTACTTCTGGACCACGAGTCCCCGGATATAAGAAAAATGAATGGAAGTCATCTATCTATTTTCTAATCCTGTTTGATATGTGCCATGGATTTCACATAAGATGTCCGTGAATGTTAGAGACACATTTTGATGCCAAGAAAGCGCATTTTTTCGAATGTTCAGATTTCAAAATCACCTCCTCCTCTCCTTGATGACATCACACTGTGGACCGCAGCTTCAACCATTCAAGTTGAAAACGTAAAATAGATGAATGTGAAGTGACATTGCAAAAATCTACAACCCCATGAGAATTTTAGCCCGATTCTCCGATCTGAAATTGCTCTGACTGCTGTCTGCTGCTGGTAAGACACCAGCTCCTCATAAATCTGCCCTAAAAGCACAAATATCCCCTTGAGGACTTCTAGTTTTTCCTCTAATAATGACAAAGACCTCTCTGTATTTTCCAGTATGGGAAAGTGATTGACAGCATCTGGGTGGTGAAAGAAAAACACGGCTTCTCTGCCTGGTTATGAAGACTGTCATCCTTAAAAAAGATAAATCTACTCACAAATGCACTTTGAGCTATTAACAAGCACATTTTTGCTGCAGCTACATCAAGTAGTCAGAAAAAAAAATAATGTTTTTTCCATTTTAGATTCTTTTTTGTAAAATTGTTCCTGATTTCAGTCATTTCCACTCTTCTTCATCCACTGTAAGATCAAAATCTGATCATCGTTTGCTGTAAATGTATGTTATGTAATGGCGGCCTACTCTACTCAGTGGTTTAAAAACACACTTTGGAATAAATTCAGTTTTTGGATTTCCTCGCTGTAATCCATCATTGTAGTCAACCTAGAGCTGCTTTTTGCATCATTTTTCATCAACAGGTAAATGAAGATCCCTTTTTTGCTGCATGAATAATAAAGTGACAAAAATCTGGCAGTCTCAATGCCCTGTTCATCCCTGAGCATAATTTATTTATTTCAGAATCCCACAAATTCACTTAAACAGATCCAAATTCTCCCTTTTGAGTTAGACCGGATGACAGACTCTCCCTTTGGCTAATCCTATCAGCATTTAGGAGCCAGATTTCATCGTTTGTATGTGTGGCCGTCAGAATCTGAAACAAATAGACACATGAAAGTCAATGCCTGCATAAAAACACTGTTATGTAACTAAGGGATGCTTGTGGCTGGAGCTCAAGCAGGGTCTGCATCGACTAAGGTTGCAATAACTCCTAATAACAGCATGTGGGTTTTGATGAAAACAGGCATAACACCCGTGAGTCTGCACGTGTCAGTCCCCTTTTTTAGCTCCTGAGTCGTCTGTTAGCGCCAAAGTGTAATCACATCTCTGCATAGTTCTGTTGATGCAGCATAGTGCACATACACAAAATCAATGGTCTGTTAACGTGACACACTTGAGTTGACATACATCATCGTGTTTGGACATTTTGATCCAAAGCACACGCAGTACTATTGAAGGATATACAATAAATTCAACCACTAAGGGAAATACTGCTGAAAGTGCAACTTTTCACTCAAACGAAGGAACAAAAACATGACGCTGGAGCCCACAGAAGCTCACAAGATGTGTCAAAACAACTTCAGAAGATGCAAGTTGCTGGAGAGCATACAGAGGTAGTCAGAATGTCTGCGATGAACCACGGATTTGTTGAACTTTTCTGTCCCACAGTGAATTTATCTGAATGTAGAAATACTCAAATAATCTCACCTCACATTCGTTTCACTGCGGCATCCCTACCGCATGAATAAAGTATTATTGTAGAGAAAACCCTGCTCTTCTTCACCTTTGACCTGCTGATTCCTTTCTCAGTATAAAAATTGATCTTAATGTATGAGTGAGCGACACCTAATTGGCTATAGATGAAAATCTGTGCCGCCAACAGAAAAAAAATTGGCACAGAAATAAAAGCAGGAATAGTAGGGGGTCAAGATGACACGAGATCATGAAGGATTGAAGATGTTAAACTTCCAAAACAAGAGCAGCTGAGAATATTTTGTAAGACACGTTTTCAAAAAGCCAGAACAGCGCACGTTTAAGGCTATGTTTCCACCCAGACCCGTTTAGGTGTGACACACATGGAGCCTGATCCCTTTAGCACGTTCATCTTAAACAGTTAAATGCAGCAGCGTGTTTGTCTAGTGATCATCTCCATCTGCCAGCATGACTTTACTGTGATTTTGTCATCTGTACTATATTTATTCATTTCTGACTTTGGCAATATATTAGCATTACCCGTTAGCATAAAGCGAAGACTTTGCAAACGTACATGAATCTGATGTTTTTAATGCATCACAATAAATTTCACACTAATGTCTAAAGTTAGGTGCAAACATGGGTGGCATTCAGAATACTGGATAAAAGCAGAAATGGCAGCAACAAAATAAAACTGAGACAAAATCTGAGAATAATTAAGAAGACGGGAGTAAACAGAGGCACGGGCCCATGGTAACAGCAGTAAGGCAAACAAGTGGCCTAAGCACAACCACGGGCTTAAATGAGCTGGGAGAGTGAGTTTTGGGATGAGGAGCAGCTGGCTGATTAAATGATGCAGTACAGGTGTGCATGGTGCAGAATGTTTGGGGAGCTGAGGGGAAACATTGAACTGTGACACGGGGAACTAAACTAGAAAAAAGAGCCAAAAAGACAAAACAACCTAATATGAAACATGACCAAATTCAGACTACAACCCTAAAACAGCAACATTCTGAGCTTTTTTAGGTACTTGTTGTCTTCTTTCACCAAATTCATTTTGATTTATAGCTTCACTCCTGAACATAAAGGAACTCATAACAACCACTCTAATGTCCTTCTCATGGATAGTACAGATATGTGGGGTCTTGTAAAAAACTGTGAAAGGTAAAGAAAATAGGTGTTACATTTGCTTGGAATTTGCCCTGTAAATCATACAATTCATCACAAGTTGACATCTCAGTGAAACCGAGCTTTTGACTAGCTTTCCTCAAAACCCCGTTTTATTAACTCTATAAATGGGAGCTATTTTTATTGACATATTGACTGCTATTAATCCCTTCCTGAGCTTATAACTGAGTAAACCCTAAAAGTAATGAGTGCTCTCAAGACCACAGATGTCTCTTTTTCTAAACCAAAGTGTCATTTATGAGACCTCTTTGCATTTTCTTCGGTGAACTCTGAGGTTTACCGTCATGATCTATCTAAAAGCAAAACCTTTTCTCTCAACAACAAGCTGTTGGGATACAGGAGAGGCTTCTGTGTGGTATTTCACTCCACGGGTGATCAAGAGGCAGCACTTGATCACACTCTTGAGCTAAGCACGCTGGGGACGTGTGTAATGAATTAGAGCTGCCAGATGTTGGAACTTGGGGATATTTAATCAATCCAGAAGCTCAGCTCTTTTCCCGACCCAAAGCACTGCTATTAAGTAGCCTCAGACCACCACCAAGACAAAACAGCCAAGTACAGTCTGCCCCGGCACGTCGCTGCACATTCTTACCATAATTCCACTCTCAGCATCAACATTACAGGGCTTCACAGCGCTACGTCAACAGAAGCAGCATGCTAACGGTCTATATTGCCACAAGAGAAAAAGATGAGCATGAAAGTGTCAACACTGAAACTGTATATTGTTTTTCATATACTTGCTCAGATAATATTCAGAAGGAATTAAACACATTTTCTTCAAAAAAAATATAAACAAAAAAATGGAGTTTTGATTACATGTAGCAATCCTGCAGATGTGAGAGTTCGTCTATCTGTGTTGAGATAACATTTATCATTTATTCTGTTCTGATGTTCAGAAAACACATTTACTATATCTAAAGAGCATGTGGGTGTTAGTTTTAACATTTAAGAGCAGTGTCCTCTGCATAAAATGACTTTAAAGGTAGAGCTGAAGCACAGCAGAGAGGGATGTTGATGTTTGAAATTTCATTCACTTTCATCTCCAAATGATTACGTTTGAAGTTAAGGTCTGATGGTTTAGCACAAGTTGCAAGGTCAGCTGTGATGATAGCATACAAACAGGAAACTTCCAAGAAGGTCTGAGCAACTTCTAGTCATCAGTGACAGCTGCAGCCTTCACTGGTGACTAAGGCTGGGATCATTTAGGCAAGTCTCAGCGTAACAATGGGTTTAGCGAGGCTGTAACTGTGAAGGATCCGTCTTCTACATCTTCCAGTTAGCCCCTTTATTTTCTCACTTTCAAGTCATCTGCCTCTCCCACTGAGAAGAAAAAAGCTCAAGCTACACAAGTCATGTTGTTCATTTAGGTTTGTTAATGAAGGTCACTGCAGGTCATCCTGAACGTCAGCTCAGACAGCAGGAAGTGCTGTCTTTCTACCAAGGTGCAGAAATGTACTTCATTATCTCGAAGGCTCAACACTTGAGGGATCTTAAGAGCTGAGCGACAGCGGGGGTGTACTTCCTAATTGGCTGTTGTTGGTGAGGAGCACTGGGGCATATTACTCAGTACAGGGAGTCTGTAGGGGTCGATTTAGTCCACCCGAAAATTTCATTCCAGGGCTTCCATGCCTTTGGGGGTTGCTATATTGCTTAAGCCCGAACTGTCAACAACATAACACTGGACTTCCTGCCAGGAACCAACTGAGAGGAAAACCTTTCAACTGCTCAGAGTGATATTATTCAAAGTGGCTCACTGATCTTTTACAAAGAAGCTCATTTATATCATCAGCAACTGGTCATAAAGAGACAAATGTGATCACAGCTGTTCAGCTACCAATAAATGTTTTTGAATTATTTCTTTTATTCCTGATCATCCAGATTAAGGCGTTTTGTGTGTGAGTCAAAACGCACGTACTCATTTACCCTGAGCACATGGACTCTGGGATCTGTCAAGCCTGGCTGGATAACACAAATTGCACGGCATAGGTGTTTTCTCTCAGGCTGGCATTTTTAGCCAACCGGTGTTGAGGACAATGCCAGGCTCATTATGCCTATCGAATGTCCTGAATGAGGCTGAAGCCAGGAAGTCGGTCTGTCTCATTTAACTTTGGATATGAGTATGTTCTCACACTCGGTTCCAAGTATCAGTGAGGCCTTTCATTGTTGAAACTTCTGCTGACAAAGTAATGTACTTGTTGAACCTCAAATCACTGTCACATTTAGATTTACTGCAGAGCTCTGGCTATGTTCAGGTAAATTGCTCTTTTTTTATGTACAAAACCTTTTGAGTTCTAGAGATCTGAACATTTGAAAATACTTTACAGTGATTGCAGTTTACAGAGCGAGTCATCCCGCTACCAGTCTTACTCCACCTAAACTTCCTGTTTGAAAAACGTGCCTAGAGCCCAGACCGTTTTCAGCTGTCCTAGACAAATCTGTCGTCGTGAACAGAATCGTGACAAAAAAAATGTGAGGGTTATTTACCGGCTCTGCGACAGCTTATTAATGTGATTTTTCACTAACAAAGATCTCATGCAGTTTGATTATGTAGTAAGAGTAAAAGAGAGATCATACAAGACTCTGATTGACTCAACAGTGTTTTCTCATGTTTATTGAGAGCACAGAGTTCCAGTTAAAAGGCCAGTGAAGAGCTCACAATGTGCCCAGGAAGAAAAGCTCTTCACCAGCCTTATGATGTGCAACGAGTGACTAACTCATGACTAAACAAGATGTCTAAAATCCCTGAGTACAAAGTATTCAGAGAATCTGTTCAGCATGGAGCTGGTTTTGCCATAAGAGGACACTGATGCTCATGAGCCCATGGCATGCCAAACAGACAGACAAGTGTCCCCCCTGTCCAGAAAACCAGTCAGTATCTGGTGTGGTCATCAGTTACCTCACACAGTTCCGTCACATAGAGTTGATCAGGTTGTTGGTCTGTGGAATGTTGGTCCACTCCACTTCAATAGTTGTGTGAAGTTGCTGAATATTGGCAGGAACTGGAACACGCTGTCATATACGCCGATCCAGAGCATCCCAAACATGCTCAGTGAGTGACATGTCTGGTGAGTATGCTGAACTGGGATGTTTTCAGCTTCCAGGAATTGTGTACAGATCCTTGCAATACGGGGCCGTGCGTTATCGTGCTGCAACATGAGGTGATGGTCGTGGATGAATGGCACAACAATGGGCCTCAGGATCTCATGGTATCTCCATGCATTCAAAATGCCATCGATAAAATGCAACTTCGTTGTCCATAACATACGCCTGCCTATACCATAACTCCACCGCCACCATGGGCCACTCGATCTACAATGTAGACATCAGCAAACCGTTCACCCACATGACACCACACACGCTGTATACCATCTGCCCTGAACAGTGAAAACCGGGATTTATCCGTGAATTCTTGCAGTCAGCATGCCAATTGCACGCTCCCTTAAAAGGGTACAAAGGTGGGTTAAGTAGCCTAAAACCAGCGGACAAATTGTAAGAACTGTTTTGGGGGGTTGTAGATCTATAGTATCTATCTCTAGTAGATCTATAGTAGAATCTATCACTCGAAGATATTTATGGTTTCTTTAGATTCATTTGTAGTTGTTGGCTTATTCCAACTCTTCCTCTGGTATTAGTGAAATAGCATCGATAGGTCAAAATGAATCTCCTTTTTAAAATAAACGCCAAGGTTCGTGAGTTAGCATAGACCTCTGTGCTAATCTCAGTTGTAATTTGGGTTTGATGATAAATATTTAATAGTTTGACTTTAAATCAGCCAGACACAAACCAGCTGATACACGCTTGTGGTTAAAACACCTCCATGTAGCCTCGTAAAGCAATCAGTGTGACTTTCCTCTTGTTGATCAAGAAACAATGTGAGGCGTTGATTTGTTAGGGAGCGCACCAAGTAAATTAAAACCACACACAGACAGAACGTAGCATTCCTCGTGGGTGAGAAACAGGTTGATGAAGTTTTTGTTACTATTCACTGCAAGCAGCCAGGAGAGATAACACAAACATGACTTGGAGTGTTTATTCTGCCATACAAAAAGTATGTTTGACCACCCATTAAACGGACCCAGGCATGAGGGAAGCAAATCATCTCGTGGCTAAGAGCTGGTCTTGTGTGGGTACTGGCCGCCAGAGGAGCTTGTTGAAACAGACCCAGACTGAAAGACTTAATGAGCACGCTGACAGCAGTCATACGAGACGTCTAGTGGTGCTGGTTTGTTGCGGCCTGGACTTCTGCAGCTGCAGAGAGAAATGATGGGATGTTGCGGTCGCCGTCTCTTTAAGTAAGCTTGCATAGAAAAGGAGGCACATGGTGTTCACTTTTAAACCCGACGTCAATAATTTTTTCCTCCCACCAAATTTGAACCAACAGGATATAAGATATGCAGCCTGCTGTGTTTTTACTACCACCTCAGATGTACTCTAGTGTTAGCTCTAATGTCATCTCAATTAAATATCAGAACACGGACAGAGAACAGCTCAGAGCAGAACTGACTCTAAGGCAGGTAGTGGTGAGTTTGGACTGCAGTCTGGGTATAATTGGATGTGCTTTAAAGGACTTTTTGCTGATCTGATTGATTCCCCAATAAGTCCATGAGCTAATAACACGTGCTTAATGCGTGACCAGTGCTGGGAAAGCACATACAGACCAGATGAAACTGTGTGGCTACAAAAAGACATTTTTTTAGAACAAACATAAAACTGAACATTTAAAAACTTTAATTACATGTTTGGGAAGCGGTCACTTCTTTAATTTCTCACAGTGATTATAATGTAAAAAGAATGGGCAGAAAATCTCAATAACATGCTGAACATTAAAGGTTTTGTCCTGTTCTTTGGGTAATTCCACTCCATCCTCAGAGTTTATCCCTGCTGAGGAGACCACATGTGTGTTGAATGTCCTCAAGTCTCTGAGCTGCTTTTTCTGTCTGAGACTTGCTTTGCTAACGTAGATCAGGCCAAAGTAAAGACTGGGATTCAGAAATCTAAAGCTGAACCTGCTTCATCTTCTGGAGATTTTGATAGTGTCAAAATAAGAACAGAAGCAGCCAGCCCGAAACAACGTGAGATACTGAAAAATCGTCTACTTAGCAACAAGTGGCCGTTTTCTCGACAGTCGTTGTAAGTCACTGTAACGGGCCTTTCTGCTGCGGGTGCATTAGCGTCGCGTAACAACCGTGAAGCATTGTACGCAGCAATTAGCCGCCATTATAATGGCTGGGTGCTGGATGGGTAATTGTTAAGTTTTAGATGCATCAAAGAAGCGCTACGCTTCCAGAACGTGTGAAGCTCAACAGTTCAGGTTGGGTCATACAGGAAGTCAAATATGAAAGTGGTGTAAAACATCCGGAAACTTTCTAAATAAAAGTCACATTTCCAGTTGCTTTACTAGTAAAAAACATACGTTATTACCTGTGAAACAACCGTAGCCGAGGTAAACGGAAAATAAACCACACAACTCTTTGGGTACGCTACTGTTTTTGCTTTTGCTGCCGTTTTGCGTCCCTATGGGAAGGAAGCTTGCGGGTAAAACACATCTACAGTGGAAAGGCTGGGGTAAGCATGAGTTTGCAAATAAGAATCAAGCTTCCAGCCTGCAAATCCATTCCTGTCCTCCACATTTCATCTTATAAAAGAACAAGATTAAATACTTTTGGAGAGGAGTGCTGGCTGTCGTTCCTGCTGCGGGTAGAACAACCCCCCCTTCAAAAGAGTCACAAATGAAAATGTTTCCTTATGTTATGAAAACCTGTTCTGTTTTATCCAAAGGGTCAGTAAGGTTTTGTCTCAGGCTCAGACTTCTGTAAGAATGCCTTCATATGAGACGTTTGTAATAATAGAATGCCTGTCTCCACTCTTGGGCATCCGGTGTTGGTGCAGACAGAAACAGGTTGATTCCATATTCCATATGGGAAGCACGTGATGGATCGGGAATCTCAATGCAACATCGAACAGCATCTAAACTAAAGCAAAAAACAACTCTGAAACTGGACTTTCCCCTGCAGGAAGTGGGAAGAGGGCTAAATCACACGGTCCTCTCATACCCCCACCATTTCTAAATTTAACTTTGTCCCAGCCTGAAAGTGGTGTGAGGTAAGCTATAGGTTTAGCAATAAGGTGAAATATTCTGTTTTGTTTGGTTTAGATCTTTGCTCTGTGGGTCCTCATAATCTGTCTCCTCTGTGGTATTTACACTGTAACACAGTGAGCTTGTTTTTGCTCCGTTCTCTCCATATGAATACACGTTCTTCACATCCAAATGTCAAGGTTTCAGACCAATGCCATGCATCTTTAAATATTTTGACTCAGACAAAACTCAATTGGATTCCCCGTACTGAGACGAGTTTGTTGTACCTTGCAGAAGCTCATCAAACACTGGTGTATCTGTGGATTTGTTGTGTTCGACTTAAGTGTGCAGGCTCATCAGCGCTCACTTTCTGTCAGCTACACAGATGGGAAGCAGTTTTTGGTCATGGCTTTTAGAGTCCAGCCATTTCCACGGCTGTGATGGATCTGGTTCTGTCACCAGCCCCTGCACAGTGATTCACTCCATTGAGCTGCGTGACTCAAGGCCCGTTTCCCTGCCCCCTTATGTCCTCCTCTTGCTCCCACTGTCCTCCATGGACTTGGACTTGTCATTTGACCTGCAGCCAACTTGGAGCCCCACAAAGGTCAGCTGTCGGACTGCATCCTGCCTCATGGACGCACAATCTAAACTATACTTGTGTTAGTTGTGGAAATGATTTCATTCAACGTTTTAAAAACCAATTGGTTCTTTGCCCTCTACGTGTTAATTCCACAAGAATAAATCACTCAGGCTCAACTCGTTCGATTCTAGTGAGAATCAACATGTGCAGATTGTTTCCTTTGGAAAGTAAAGAATTGACTCTTTCATGAAGTGGCGGTCAAAGAGATGCTGTAAAATTCCTTTAAATTCGTCCAACAATAAAAAAAAAAATCCACAAGTTGACAGGTCCAGCTGAAGTATCGTACAGAACACGAGCCCAAGTGGGCGGGATCTTTGTCAGCTGTTAAAGAGGACCAGATGACGGGACGGAGGTGTTTTCAGTCATGGGGTTTCCGATCGCCTCGTCTTCTGGGAAGATGAGACAAAAGGAGAAGGGCTGCAGATGTTCAGACTCTGTTGCCACAAAGTTGTATTTCTGTTTGTCTTGTTTCACATGGAGCGCTAACTGGTGGCGATTATGCAAGACTGACTCCACATCTCAAGTCTCTGGTGGTTGTTCTTATTTACTGATCTCTCTGGACTTGCTGTTGCATTATGATTTTAATGAGGTATGAAAAGATCTCCTAGACAAGGTTGGAGGTGGTTCCACCAGAAAGATTTGAGGCTGTCCTTCAGAGTTCCCAGTGAGACACGCTTTGTCCCCAGGGGCCGTGGAAAAGCTTTCATGTTTCTTACCTCGTGAACTCGTTCCTCCATTTTCAGTTTGCAACCTTGAATGAAAGACTACAATAAAAGCTCTGTAGCTGAATGGGAGGGAAAGTTGCTCCGGCCAGTTTTCAGAGGCATGGTGTCACGCTGAAGCCAAACACCACAGAGCGGCTAACACACAGGAAGGAAAGTCCAGTTTCTTTAAATCCCACATGAACCAGAAATTCCCCCCTCAACATTCTAAATAGCTCACAGCAGGCTGGCTATGCAATGTGACGTAAACAGCTAAAAAGGGTGATTATCCATAACTGCTCTTGACAAAGATCTTAATTTAATCCATCTACAGGAAGAAATTACACACAAAAGATTATCTTGTGCTATTTAATGAAAACCTGGGAGCAATCATTCGCTCACTTTTTGGGCCAGATCTTGTTTGCTGCTTACCCTCAGCCACGTGGGCCACAGACACTCAAATAACTTTTTTAACTTCATTGCATTTGCTGATAAATTATTGAGCTAATTTACCTGTAAGGCTTTATCTGCAAAGTGTAATTGTGTTAAAGGAGCCATTGCAGATATCACAATAAGTTTAGCTGGAAATGGTGGATTTTCTAAAAGCATCTGGAACAATTCTTAGTCAAATTATTAATTTGACAGCAGACAGACTTTGGACAAAAAGAATGAAAATATTGTCTAGCAAAGCTTGCAAGTTGTTCCACTTTGCAATGACTTGACCCTGAATCACTGAGGTACGTATAGTTTGTTCATAAATTTCAATACAGTTTTCATTCTCGTTCCTGTGCAAGATCACTTAAAAATGGTGACATTCACCAGAACTCACTGGGTGAGAGGTGGGGTACATATGACCATTCACACTCAATTAGTGCCAATTGACTAAAGCATGGACATTTGGGACCTGTGGAAGGAAACAGGAATTACTTGTAGATCATGTAAACTTCTTGCAGAAAAGTTCCAGCTTGGAATCAAACCCAAAACCTTTTCTGCTGTAAGTTGCTGCAAAAGTGCAGCGCCACCTTGCAGCCTAGATTTTCTTCATTGCTACTGAAAATTGCATTTTTCTTTGGTTGACTGATCCAAATTTGAGGCCATGATCTTGAGTCGGAAAAGGGTAGAATGCCTTCTCCAGGTCAGGAACGAGGTCCTGCCTCAAGAGGAGGAGTTTTAGTATCTCAGGGTCTTGTTCACAAGTGAGGGAAAGATGGAGCGGGAGATCGATAGGCGGATTGGTGCTGCGTCTGCAGTGATGCGGGCGTTGTGCCGGTCTGTCGTGGTGAAGAGAGAGCTGAGCCAGAAGGTGAAGCTCTCAGTTTACCAGCCAATCTACGTTCCTATATGGTCACGAGCTTTGGGTAGTGACCGAAAGAATGAGATTTCAGATACAAGCTGCCGAAATGAATTTTTTCTGCAGGGTGTCTGGGCTCTCCCTTAGAGATAGGGTGAGAAGAAGAGACCAAGAGGAAGACCCAGGACACGTTTGAAGGACTATGTTTCTCAACTGGCCTTAGAATTCCCCTGGAGGAGCTGGCCCGTGGGCCTGGGGAGAGGGAAGTCTGGGCCTCTCTGCTTAGGCTGCTGCCCCCACGACCTAACCCAGGATAAGCGGAAGAACATTGATACTCTTGGTTTGAAGCAACAGCAGGATGATGCACTTGTAACCATCGACATATAAATCTAGCTTGTAACCCAAATAACACAAACACTGAGTTCAGTTCATCGTGCCAGTTAGTTAAGTTTCCTACATAATGAAACCCAGCAGATTGACATTGAGTCACTGACTTGTTGTGTCAGTGGCTTTACAGCAATCACCATACAAGCATGTAGCGACAATGGAGAGGAAAAACTCCCTTTTAACAGCAAGAAACCTCCAACAGACCCTGGATCAGTATGAGCAGCCATCCGCCATGACTCACTGGGGGTTTGTGAATACAGAGCACACACACACACACACACATAAACACAACATATATATCAAGTACTGTCATATTTGTAGAAGGTTGATACAAAAAAGAGTTATTGCTAAAGCTAGGGGTAAATCCTGCAACTATTTAAGCTTTCAAACACTGGAAACACACAGAAATGTGTGATTTATTCAGCTATTCCTCCTCAGTGATTTGTTTGGGATCAACAGTTTTCAACCAATAAAGAAATTTAAAAAACGCTGTCTTCTGGAGGAAAAGCATCTAGCCAGAAATCAAGATGTAGCAAATAATGACTATTTTAATGTCCTTTTTTCAAGAGCCAGAGCACAGATCATTCTTTCCAACGCTTTTCTGACAACAAGAGTTTTAGTTATAAACTAAAGCAAAGCTGAAACCTCCCCCACAGTAGCTGCTCCACCTGGAAAATAAAACAGGTGAAATGATGGAGAAAACCCAACCATTCTCCAAGAATCTAAGACATTTTTCCACACGATCTTGTGCATAAACATCAAACACAGCTGACTGACAGTGTGGGCATCAACAGGTCCAGCTCCCATCTCCACCTCCTCGAATGCTTGGTCAAAGGGGACAGGAGATTCCATAGTGACTCTTCAAAATAAGCAGCATTCTGCACGGCACCTCCCTTCTCAGGAAAACAGAGCGGGGCTTCCTGTCCTGGAAGGCAGTGGAATGAGAAAACTAAACACCTCGGTTTAAATATTTAATAGAAGAGTCCACTCATCTGGAATCAACAGCTCAGAAAGAAACAGACACCTGCATGAATTCCAGCTCTTACATGACACAATGACAGTGAGCTATTGCATCTTGTCAACATCAGATTCTAAAACAACACAGCTGCTTTCTGAGAACTCGTGCTGTTTCATTATTAAATCAGTATTTTCTCTAAGGTGTGTTATTCCTGGAGCATCTGCTGATGATCAGCGGCCACATCATCCTCAGAAGATGGGCAGAAGGCTCTCCAGGGTGGGCACGTACGGAGTGAGGTCCTCCAAGTGGACGGTTTAACTACTCAGATGTCTGGAGTGTCTGTGTTTGCACGTGAAGCCGAGCAGAACTAGATTTTTGGTTGACAGATACAGAGCAGATGTGATTTAATGTTAGCCCAGTGGTGACTCTACTCAGGTAGATGTGGTAATGTGCTTTTATAGTAAGTAGTAGTTTGATGGTTCATCATTAAAATGCTGTAAACTACAAATTCTCTCAGACTTTTGGTTCCACTGTTTGATCTCTTCTCCATAAGGACCATCTTTGTTGTGAAAGAAAAATATTTCAGATATTTTTGCACAAATGAAGTTCAAAGCCTATTTTTTTTTAAAAAAACTCATAACATAGATAAAAATGAATCCTAATCTTTTTCTTTCAAGTTTTTTTTAAGCCGACAGTAAATATAACCTTAAAAGGACAAAGGGGAAGTGATGTCACTGTGTAGCGATTTGGCCGAGGGTCTCCTGTGGAATCCTGGGCGATACTGGTGATGACGGAGACCAGCTGCTGACTCAGTGACTCATTTTTACCTCAGCAGGGAGGGGAGAAGGAAACGGGAGGGCAGCAGCTCCCGCCCAGAAGAACAGAGACAGGCAGCTCCAGCCAACGTAACACTTCAGTAAATAGTTAGAAGTGTCGTTTTGAGCTGTCCATTCCCTCTGGCAAAGGAGCAAATCATGTTGCAACGCAACCAGCTGGTTTATAAACAAACTACGATAAAGTAGCTGTTGGGAAACGTTATCTTAGGTCAGGGGAAAAACAGGAGAATTTATAGAAGTTTCTGTTTTATTCAAAAATATATAATGCAAAGGGAACGTGAGGTTTAGTGTTTTGGCTCAGGAATCAAACCGTTCCAACACGTGAGGTACAGGAACCCAGTGGAACACGCTATGAAAACATAAAGGATCGAAGGTCAGAGTAAAGTTTAAGAGCTGTGAAATTTAATAAAGTTCTTTAACAACAAAACAAGAAACTTTAGATTCTTTAAGAAATTCTCCAACTAGCTTTTGAGTTAAAAACAAAAGGTTTTCGCCAAAAACAGCAAAACACAAAGTTATAATGATGTGTTAGAAACAAGATGGTAAATGGCCTGTATTTGTATAGCGCCTTCTTAGGGTTCTACAACCCCCCAAGGCGCTTCACAACACAATCAGTCATCCACCCATTCACACACACACTCACACACTGGTGGGGATGAGCTACATTGTAGCCACAGCTGCCCTGGGGTGCAGTGACAGAGGCGAGGCTGCCGTACACTGGCGCCACCAGTCCCTCTGACCACCACCAGCAGGTAAGGTGGGTTAAGTGTCTTGCCCAAGGACACAACAGCAGCATTCTATGGGAGGAGCCGGGATCGAACCTGCAACCTTCCGATTACTGGACAACCCGCTCTACCTCCTGCGCTACTGCTGCCCCTAAGATATAAATAATAGAGGTGTATTAGTTAGCTGAACCCACTGCAGGGCTGCCGTCCATCCAGCAAATACCAGCTGACAATTGCCATCCAAATCTTAAAGACGTTGTGGTCTCTATGACTGAAAGCCTTGAGTCGTTCTCTCTGTACAACAAGCTCTCGCTCTCCTGTTTCAGGAAGGAGAAGTGGGTGACAAAGGCAGGATTTAAAGTCATTATTATTCATGAAATGCAAACATCTGGCCTCTGATTGGCTAACAGCAATGGGACTCTTCTGCTGCCTTCGTTCGCTCTTCTTTCTTGGGTAAAAATGCAACATTGATGTTTTATCCCCACAGCTAACACAAGCCTGAAAGTGCTTTGCCATGTGGTGGAGTTGCTAATGCTACTAGTTGGCTTCTACTAACCGAGACATGCTCTGTTCTCTCCTGGACGCTAAAGCAACACAACCTTCCAGGGTTTGCAAGCCAAGGTGGGTGAGTCCATGAATCCTAATTTACCATGTGATTGTATTTTAAATATAACATCCATGTTTTCTCAGTGAACTTCATATAATAAACATTTCTCATCGTATAGAGCTTGAGATCGTGTCGTCATCACCAGCTCGCACAGTCTCGTCTTGCGGCTTCAGTTAATCTATTATTCATTTGATCGTTTATTACTCAACCATGGTAAATAGTTGCTGTGTTGTGGGGTGCAACATTAACATAACACGTGATTGCCAGGGAAAAACAGGGAAAATGGGCTACCTTTTCCTGCTTGCAGGCATAACCATGGATACCGAGTATCGGACAAAACAAAGTCTCATCGGCTCACTTGGATCGCAGCTGTAAGGTGACCAACATCACCTCCAGAGTATCCCAGTCTTAATGAGAGCGTACTCTCTGCGTTTTCATTCTGGTAAGTTACAGATGGTGTACATTTTTTTATACAATGGTTTATTTCCTTCAACCGCGACATGCATACCAACACATAGATAGGCTACACACACATACCGGTAGGCTAATGCGGACGCACTGAAACACAACACGACGACTTCTGCTACACTTCTTTTATGAGATGACAATTTTGATCGTTTTACTAGAAAAAACAGCCATTGAAATGTACACATCTAATCCAGATGTTTACATCTGCTCACACCATAAACAATATAGCTGAACATGTCCATTATGCAGAACTGCGGGGGCAACACGTTGTCCTTGGTGCTCCAGTCTTGGGTTTATTATGCTGGTTTTGTCCCTGGCTTCCCTATTTAACGTATTCCTGTATATTCCACTTATATTTTAACATGTTGTTGATTGTGTTCTTTCTCCCAAATCAGCTTCATCTCTGTGATGTACTGTTTGTTTCCACAGTTTGTTGACAATCGTGAGACCATCAACATGGCCGCCACGTCCCAGAATGCAACGCATGATTTCAAGCCCTACTTGAGCTAATTTATTAAAGCTAGGAGTAGATGTTTGATAAGCAATAATCCATTTGGAAACCAACTAAACGCATGGTTTGTTTATTGGGTGGAACCCAATGAAAACAGACAGAATTCCTATCATTGCTACACAAAGGAAAAGTCTACAAACCCAAAGTTTTTAGAGTAGCTACGCAGAATTAGTTTCTCATCAACTATGTATGATATCCTCTGAATGGTGCACAGTTGACATAACCTGAGCCGAAACAAAGGCTTGAACTCTTGTCACACTTTTTTACCCCGTCACAATTCTAAACATTTTCCAGTTTTAATTCCGGGAACTTCTGCCGGGAACCAAACATTTTTATGAGCTGATTGTGCTCTGTTTCCATGGCGTTCCAGATGTTCCTCATGCCAATTCCAAAGTTTCACATCCTGTCTGCGACAAATCAAAGAGGGTGTCTGAGAGAGCGTGAGAGGGCGTCTTTGAAGGAGAATCTAAATGATAAAATTATTTACCCACCACAAACAGAACAAGACTTTGATTTTAGCTTTTGTGGTTTGGATTGAAGTCTTCCCACTACAAGGAGATCACTCCATCATCTCTCTTGATCATCACTAGATGGTACGATTAAACGCCTCTGCGGTTCAGTATCACATCTACCACTTGAGCAGCGATCAATCATTCTGCAAGTTCAAAATCTCATCACAACCAGCATGAATGGATGAGAAAAAAGCTTTTCAGAAAAACAAATGACTGCCTTGATGTTTTAAAACGCAGAAGGTCCAAAAGAAGCAAAAAGCTGCAATATAACAACATCTCATAAGCATACATACCATTTCCTCCTGCGAAAATATGAAGATTTATATTGATGCAGTGCTCTTGCCCTTATATGGCAGCTCTTTGTAATGTGAAGCAGTCTCTGTGAAAGTGTCAGGAAAAGCAGGATTCAGTTGCATAACAAGCTTTGCAATCACAGCGTTTGTTTGCTAAAGCCTTAAACGTTGAGCCCTGCAGGATTTGTCCATGGAAGTGGCTGGAATGTCTGGTATGACTGCTGGTACCACCAACATGCAAAACCTGAACAATCTGCTGATTGTTAATCCAGAAAGGAACAAACAGACTGCTGTTGTTGTTTGATGTGAGTTACTCAGGTCGTGTTCCCAATTTAAACAAGGAGGTAAACACACACATGGGAAAAGTAAAAGAGAAGCCAGACTGCTCCAAAACCAGAGGTTATTTTATGAGGACATTTTGTCTGCAGCTGAGAATTTGAAGTGAGTCCTTGAAATAATTCAAAACAAACTTTTCCACTCTGCCTGCAACGCCGAATGGAGAAGTTCAGATCATGATGAACTGAGGAGGGTTTTTATTTTACCGAAATCTAAATGAGTCAGAGTCTTTAAACAAGAGGAGAAACACCCAGATTTGATTATGTGGGGTTTTCGGGGCTCATTAGCGATCATTCAGGTATAAAACATGACACAATCAAAGTGAAACAATATGTCCGCCGTGATGTTGTGGTTCGTCATCATTTGATAAAATAACCACAAATGGCATCGGAGTTGGTAAAAAAATGAATCATGCATTTTATTGTGAGTTTTATTGAGTAGCATCATCAGAATGTGATTATTTGGTTGATTGCACAATTTTGTTTCTTATCACACAGCTGCAACAACTTAGCCATAAAAGTACAAAGTTGAAGAGTGATGAAGACTCGAAGCAGTGTAAAGTGCCTCTGAGTCTGTTTTGATAGGCGTGAGTAAACACGGGTGCTAGGCAGCGAAGAAAACTGAGGAAAATCCTGAGAATTGTCCCAGATACTATATGTACCCTCGCTCTCTATATTTTTATGGTGTTTTTCTAATAGTTGAGGTTCACATGAGGCCAGTTAATAGTAAAAAAACACAGACGAGAACTGTACGTGCTCATCTGTTTGTGTCTGGCTTGTTTGGGGGATCCTGGAAACTCCATCCTGAACTGGCCCAGCAGCATAAAATATCACCCAATAAACAAGCCAGTGGATGATGAAGGTAAACAGAAGGTTTGTCCCAAGTAAAATAACAGCGTGACTTTGTACAAACACGTTTCAGCCTTTTATTGGACAAATCACTTAATTGGAATTCGCCAAAAGTCGTGTAAAAGTTTGATAAAGTTGGGAAGAAGGAGTAATAACCGACCATGTGTCGTTATTTAATCGATTCCTGGAAACGAGTCACTTTGAGTGCCGTCACTTACTACAAACTCCTGGGGAGGGACCATGAAAAATGTCCCTATGTCGCACAGCTGGAGCATTAATACGTCTGGTAGTGTTGGATCAAGTTTTTAATGCTTCTTTGATTTTTACTACAGGTTATATTTACAAAATGTTCAGATTTCTTTATGACAGAGCCCATTTTTCCAGTTATTTTTCCGGTTATTTCAGGTCATTCCTAATATATCCAAAGATTTATTTTATTTTTATGTTAAATTATGTTTAGAGGAAGGTTTGACTGCAAATCAGCTCAACATAAATGTGCCACCACTGTGTACAATGAAGGAATTTAGATACGTTTTAGCTCAATAGAGGACACCAATCAGCTGGTTGTGTTAGATGGAGTGTTGCATCATCACGTGTCTCAATAAAGTTTATAAACAATCTATCGATTGTTCAATGAAAAATGCAGGAGTGCTGCTAAATCCACCCAAACCAGCTGACAGCAATAAATAAGGATTGTTGCTTTTTGTTTTACCCTGAATTAAAATGTCCTAAAACTCCTGTTGAGGTAAAGCTTTTGTAACGTGGCATTTGGCGAACAGTTTGAACTGTCAAAGTCTGCCAGTTTCAGAAATAAACGCAGATAAATGTTACACCGAGCCGAAGAAAGAGACTTTATATCCTCTCCAGCTGCGGCTGTTCTTGCTGGCAGCACAATTCTTCTCGGGAGGAATCCTGGCTGCAAACCGAAGAGTCCCTCCAGCTTCGGTTTTGAACCTCAAGCTGTGAAAAATGACGAGAACTGCTGTAATTCTCTCGCTCTTTGGTGGGTCCTCACAGACAGCCGGTAGGGCGAGAGAGAGGTTTAACAAGTTTGTCTGCAGTAAAAATAAAGATCTGATCTGGATTATTGAGATAATTTATGAAAATCTAAATGCAAATTCATGTTCGATTTGTTGCAATTTTGTTGAAAGGAGCCTGGCGGGATAAACACAATTTGCAAAAAGCTGCCTTGTTTAAGTTTTTAAAAAGGGGATTAAAACAAGTCAGCTGTGTTTATGTGAAGCTTCTCTCACTCATAGCTGTGGTTAGCCACAGCGTTCCTACCACAGATACCAGCTTAGTCACTTTTACCACCTAAAATGAACAAGCAGCCGGAGCAGACAGACACCCAAATAATTATTACATTTGTCCAGATGACTGTTGCATCCAGCCACCCAAGAACTGCTGCAAAAACACCGGACTGCTTATATCAGAGTGAAAGAGTCAGAGCTGTACGTCCTGGTGGGTGAAACAAAAGCCATCAGTCATTCCAGAGCTTTTGTTCCAGTTTGGCTTCATTTGTTTCGTTTTTAACCACTGATTTATGGAAATGAGAAATCTATAATTACAGCTCAATAAAGGGAGCAGTCTGCAAAAATAAATCCTGCTGGTGCGATACGCCTTGACTTTAAAGATGGTGCGGTTTTTAATTCCTGGTGTGTGGCACGCTAATGAAAGCTCAAATGAATACACAATCAGACAGCTTTAATCATGCTACTTGTGTTCAAATTCAAACTCATTCATAAATTATGGCACTTTTTTCAGCTAATTTAAGCAAATTCAGGACATTTAAATCACCCAAATGTTCAGTCACCTCTACAACAAGTCCTGATTTACATCAAAAATAAACTTTGAGTGAAGTCAAAGTTATTATTAACCTCATGATGTCTTTCAGAGGGCACATTTTAACTTATTACACTGAGGCAAAATCCAATCCCGATATTCCAAAAAGGTGTTGTTCCACTGAGTTTTGGCTGTAAAAGATCCATATTTCATCAAGAGTATTGAGTAATATTCTCACCCTGAGACATTTTTATACCTGCAATATAACACTTTTATTTCATGAGGTGAAAAAAGCACATTTTCTAGGAAAATCACTTGAAAGCAGGTTGCAAATTCTGAATCAAGCAGCTGTTTGTGTCAATATGAGGGACAGAATCTGTTTTGCAGCTTTAGATGTGGTGCAGCGGCCAAATCCATGTTGTTGAATCTGTTTTTGCTCATATATTGTGGATATTTTAACATTTTACTCTCTTTATAATGTGCACACTGCATTATGCTTGTGTCACTAAATGATTGCAATGGTCTTTTCAGCCCCAAACATTCTAGCTGTATTATTGTATTTGTATATTATTATGTGTTGAAGTATATCGACTCCAGGAAGAGTAGCTGTGCAAGTTGCAGCTAATGGGGATCAAAATACATAAATGGAAATGGAAAATATGGCAGGAGAGTGAAAAACTGTCTCCAAACAACATCCTGGTTAACTTCAAAGCCCTAAACACCCTCAGAGGACAGAAGTACCAAATAAAAGCTGATTAAGTACGTTACACATAACATCAGGTCTGAGATTTCAACTCTCCACATCTAAAAAGGAACTAAGATCCACAAACAGTTGCAGAGTACGCCACACCTTCAGGTATGTGATCAGAACATCTAGCATGTAAACCAAGACAACTAAGACCCTGTAACCTTCAGAAGGAAGGGTTAGCTGGATTAGCTTGTTTGATACTTCGTACTTTTCATTTGAATTATAAAAATCCTTAAATGAGAAACAAAATGTCTAAGATAATAACAAATTTGAGTGTCTGAATCTTCTAGGAATATTTTCATGAGATATGATTAACCTGAGAGCCAATAAAGATCATTAGAATACAAGAAACCCTGAATTTTCCAGTGCATTTAACACAAGATATATTTTACAATTTCATTATTTTTTTTTAGGATTTTCTTGCTTCTGGAATAAGAAATAAGAAACATTGACAGATATGCTCTCATACAAGATAAACAGAAGTTAGTTCCCAACCCAACGAAGCACACAGAAACCCTGCCTTAACTCTTACGTAACATGCTGCTCCAGACGTTTTAATTGCATCCACTCATTATGTCTTCTTTCTGCCGGCATGGAGGCTTTCCAAAGGCCTCAACATGATAAAACGGTACGATTTCATGGGGAAAGCGGTGGAAAATCTCCTCATAAAAGATGGGTAATTGTGCCTCTGTGGTCGTTTTCTACTTACTTCTCCTGTTGCGCCTGTTTACAATGAGGCCCTAACAAACAGTGAATAATTTGGATGTTGATGAGTGGAGCATTTTATCAAATTCTGACATGTTTATGGCTATTTTTTTACTCCTCCACTTATTAATGTAATGAATGCCGTCATGCTCCGGGGAGGAAGGGGCCAAACCGCACAGGCTGCTGGTGCTGGAACCTCGCTGTGATCAGGGCTGCAGAGTCACTGGATATTTTTGTATCATGAATCAATTAAGGCTGTTTATACTGTGGACATGGCGAGTGATGCTTTTCAGTGGCCGTTTGTGTTGACTGAACCAAATGAGTTGGAGCTAAAACTGCAAACACATTTTGCAGATAAAACATATTTTTGTCACTTTGCATACAACTTGCCTGCAGTGATAAGCACATAAATAATCCATTACCAACGATGCAGCTCCAGATTTGTGCAGCATAGAAAGAAAATAAATGCTGAAGCTGTATTTCTAGCATAACTGTTACAAAAAAGTTGTCATAAATGGATAAAAGTGAAGCTGAGTTTAAGTGTATTTCTTTATTCCCGAGCCCTTAGCTTTTCAGGCATGTTTTTACTGTCACATATCTGGGGTCACAAGTCTTGACAATTGCTATTTTATGGGTCTGAAGCTGAACCGCTGGTCTAGGAGCTTCTATGTAAATCTCAGTGCCACAACTGCAGCATCCAAGGCTAAATTTTGGACAGACATGTGTCCAAAACCCAAATGGTTTTATAACATGTTGGTGAGGTTTACTTCTATGTCTTTGGAAGTGTTTTTTCCCGTGTAAATGTTTTTTATGGCCCATACATCCCATGCACACACTCAAATATGTAGAAATGTACAGAACGGCTTGCAAAAAAGGTAAAACTTTTGACAGATTAATGTTGTGGTTGTTATTCACTGACTGTGCTTAATGTCACTGGGTTCTCAGTCAGATATCTCCTTTCACTGAAGCCAAATGCCATGTTCAAGGCTTCCAAACTGCAGTCTGCAAACAGATGGGGAACATCAAGTTTTTTTATGTTACCATCAATAATACAAAAGAAATCTGTAAGGGGGCAGATATTTCTTGCAGTGCTGTAAAGGCCTGTTTCCACTATTGGAACTTCCAGGTAATTTTATCGGACTGTCACGGTACGCACGTGTCTCCATTTCACTGGGCCCGCCCGAAAGGACCATTTTCTGGGACCACCTGAGTACATAAACTGGGAAATGTACTCAACAATGGCCCAGTAGAGTCGATGGGTGGGACTTGTGGTTGGTGCATGCTGATTGGTTGTAACTCAGCAGGAAACACTAGCTACGTTTACATGCGCCAAATTTCCCCAATCCGATTAAAATCTTGGTTGATCAGAATTCCCAAACCTCTGTTTACATGGACACTAACTGGAATGATCCGATCACGCCGCGATGCCCGCACCATAGCTTGCGCATGCGCAGACTTGTCTTTCCCGGAAGAGAAATTGTAAACAAACGCCATCTTGTCCGCACGTCTTTCCCCTTGCATTTTATTTGCTTATTCTCTAGCTTCGGTGAATTCCCGCTTCCTGCATCTTTAGATGCACTTTAGTTGCACTTGAGTGTATAACTCGGCATTTTTAACCATTCGGCCATCGAAACGTTCAGTAATATTGAGCTCCCGTAGTATTTCCAGTAAAAAATAGCGTCGGCAACAGACCACTTCTGTTCACCGCCCGCCATGTTTTCGATCTGTCCTGAGCATGCGCAGAGGCGAAAAGAGGGCACGCTGAAGTTGCACACATGCGCAGTGGGCATTATTTTACCCCAACGATCCGAATGGCTGTGTACATGGACGCCAATCGGATTGACGATCGGACAAAACCACCTCTCTCAATCGGAATGAAATTTCATTCGGATCAGGCCGAATCGGATCAGAATATTCCGATTGACATGTTTACATGACGCATTTTTGATCCGATAGGGCGTTCAATCCGATTACTTGTGTCCATGTAAACGTAGCTAATGTCAGCAGATTTGTCCCAAAAAACGACATTTGTAAAATTGGAAAAGTTGCTGGTGAAGTGGAATGGAAGAAAAACTCTGCTTTAAACTCCAAACACCAAAAATGAAAACTTTTACCATTATTAATGTCTGTGGACGCCTTTTGGCACTGATCGATGATTTCACTCACTGCCAAAATGGTCGCGATGTAAGTCTTAGTAAAGTTCTGAAAGGGCCGACTTTGAATGGAAACACACTGAGAGGACCGAGCCATCGTATTTTCCCTGTCACCTTCCCTATTTCCCAACTCCTATAGTGGAAACGTGGCTTAAGTCAACAAAATGTAGCTACATACAATAGAATCAGACATGCGAAGTACCACTGACTAATGTGAAAGAGGTGATGTGCAAAGTTGTTGTTTTTTCATCATAAAGCTTCTAAGTCAGAAACTATCTGGACTTGTGAGTTGTGATAGACGTAAAACAGGATGAATACATCAAACTGACTTCATTTAGTCTCCTTTATGATTTTATAAAAAGAGCTTTTTGATGTGAACCCCCAAATGAATCTCTGCCAGCCACCGTTAGCTTTAATGGCTCTAAGTCGTGACTTTAAGAAAGCTCACAAACAGACGCTGTGAAGCAATCCGTGGAACTCAGACATGACGTGTTGCGAGAACTAATCCATTGAGAAAGTTTCAAATGCTTTGTTAATGACCCCATTCAGACTCACCACAGTTATGGTGCTGGATGCTTAAAAAGACATGATCTAATTCTATAAATTGCTTGTCAGATTACGGCTTCACTCGCCGACGCGCAGCCTGCAGATCATCTTGCAAACTCATCAGAAACGGCATCGTTGTAACAGATTTTGAACCACGGTGTTTCAGGGTGAGTCAGTAGCTGTTTGGGCTTGATGAAGAATTCATGTTGGAAATAAGACGAACATGAGACCAAACTCAAGTCAGAAACATTAAAAGCCCCCAAACCCCCCAGCATTTATGGAATGACTATCTCTGCATCTCAAGAGCAAGATCAACACACCGACAGAAAAATCTTCAGAGCGCTAAGTGATTTAGCAGAAGGAGTTTTGCTGTCTGATGTCCACACAGAGGTTTGTGCAGAGGTATGCTCGCAAATTTTCCATGATTGCATGTTCAAATCACAATAAATACCCCCCTGCGTCCAGCTACCGAGCACAAGGTAAAACATTTTGCACTGCTGGATGTAATTGCAACACACTGGCGAAATGCTAGCAGATTCAAATACCTGCAGCATGGAGGCACACAACTATGGGGGGGGGGGGGTGATATGGGACATGGCTTCAGAGAGTTTTATTTATTCAAACACAGTCTGGTGGCAGTTTTGCCTTGAACAGACCTCACATATCTGTTTTACCCAGTCTCCAGGAAAAGTTCCCAAACAGTGAAACCATGTTTCCCATAACCTGAATTGGTGTGTATGTCCAGTTTACGCTAGCGTTTATTAACCTAAACTGTCTCCATGTTCTCAGGATGAACACAGAAGTTTCCACACCCTAAAAGAGCCGTGCCTTACGGTAAGTGGTATAAGATGGAAACGTGGTACGAATGTGGCTACCAGCAGTCCTGAAAGTCTTTTGGGTGCGTACAGACAGGCTACGACCCCAACGCAGCTGCAGGAGAAAACATGACACTAAACTCTGGCTGCTTCATGTTCTGAATTTGTATCTAATGTGAAGATCAGAAAACGTGTTCAAACTGCACCCAAAGGACTCATGAGGTCAACAAAACAGAAGAAAAGGGCCGACTGCTCTCCGAGTGTTAATCCCACAATTTTCCAGCTCGGCTGAGTAAACCTTTGGCTGTCAGGTACCCTATTACTTTAGAGGTATGGACACAATCAGACTTTCCATGTGGTGGACATTCCAGTCCACATCTGCTTTCAATAAATCCACATATGTCCAGCTGTTTCAGACCTATAGGCTTCCAGTCTTGCCATTCACCCTGCAGAAGCTATAAATGTGAATGGCATCCCTGTAGCACGAGTGCATGCGCTGGTTTTGTCATCACTTCAGTAAGATGCCAAGCAAATAAAAACTACAAATAACACCTTGGAAGGAGGGGAAAGGTGGTGTAAAGGAGGGTAATCACAGGATGTTGGGGGAGATTTAAATTCATGCAATTGGATTCTGCATAAATTTCAATACCATCTGGTTGAGATCCATCTGAATTTGGAGAAAGTTTGGCACTGAGACTAGTCAGCCCACAGAAACATCTGCAAACATTGCATGAAACTTATATTTTTGCCAAAATGAATGTGTTGTTTTCTTTATGCAGACTGAAAACACACCTACAGTGGTCAGAGACAGGGGCACAATCTCGATCAGGAGCTAATGACTGACCTCAGACATGATTAGAGGCTGAATATGAAAACAAATTAGCTCCTCAGGAAGAAAAGTAGCCTAGAAATCTAGACAGACAGTAGCCAAAGCAAAGTGATTTTGCTCTGCATGTCAGTCTAGCCACACACCAGTGCACCCTCAGCAGGCCCAAACCTTTTATTTAAAAACATATTATGAAAAAACGAACATTTTGCATGTTTTGTGCTGCCATGTGGGTCTCTACTGCCTCTATAAACACTCCAAACATGAAAAAACCTGTTAATGCATTTTCTGTTAGTGTTTGGTTTTAGAAATTATGGGCATAAAACAAGTCATTTCAAAAAGTCCCCATTTGTGATGTCACAAATAGGGAAATTAGCATAGAACCCCCTCTCTACTCTCTAGGCTGGAGGAGCAGCGGCTCTACTCTGAGTCCCTTCCATATCAGAGCATCTCAGCTTATAGCAGCCTATCAGGGGATGGGTGGGCGTGGCCAGCTCCAGCTTGCTTTCCTTAAAGTGGCAGAGCCCTGAAACGGCTCATTCTGGAAGGTACTGAAAATGTAAAGACTGAAACTGCTGAAATTGGTTCATGTGAGAGATGTTGTTTAAACACAATAGAACTATTTTAATTGAAAAAAGTTATAATATATCTCCTTTAAAGCCATCACGGTAAAATAAAGTGCAAAAACTACTCATAAAGGTTGAAAAATATATAATTTAGAATTTGATATAAGCAAAACATTTCTAACAAAGTAATAAAATACAGTAATAAAAAACCCAATCAGGTGTCTTTAAGAAACAAAAGAGGAAGTAAAGCGAGAGACTAGTTTAGGATGAACCGAGAGGAATCCTTTAAAACTCTACAAAAGTTCATTCAGTGTCTGGGTGTGAACTCGTGTGACCCTGATTCTCATCCAGACTTGTGTCAGGCTGCTGCAGGGGAGCAGACTGACTTTAAAAAAATGCCTTCCCTGGTTTGCTGCACAGGGAGCCTGATGTTTGTTTTTCTTTACTCGAGCAATATATCACACATTCCTCTTCTTTCTCCATGTTTGTGTTTGTTGTTTTAAGATAAGAATAATTACTGCTGTAAATAGCCCTGTTTGTTGAATTAAACGGCTGTTCTAAATCATCTGGTGGTTGACCTAAATCACTTTACGTTGGTGTACAGTCTTAGAAATGCTCTGCAAGTGCAGCTCAGCTTATTTAATCAGTCACTACATTTTTTGTTCTGATTTCAGAAAGAAGGTTGTTTCATGTTGGATGAGCTTAGCTCCAGCTCACATCTGAAAACTTCCTCTACGAACCCACGGGCCAGACGCTTGCTGCCGGTCAATACAGATGATGAAAACACAAACAACAAAAACAAAACTTTCACATCAGAGCCTTGGTTTGTCCCAGACACTGTATTCTTAAGATTAACTGTTATTTGCAGGAATTTGAAAGATTTTTAAACAGCAGAAAGAAAGGAAAACAACACACAAAAACATGCTGCAGTCACGTGAACGCTACACCTGGAAAAACATTCAGAAAGAAAGCCGTGAATCTCGCTTTGCAAGCAGTTTAAAAAGTCGAAATCTAGATAAGAGTTTTCCCATAAGGGAGGGAATTTTCAGCTTGGAAAGGGCCTATTTTTGGCTTGTTAAAGATCTTGTAAGAGTCGGGAGGGAGGTGTTCAGATTTATTGTTTCCTTATTCTTTTGTACGGTCCTGCAGCCTACAGATAAAAGCTGCTTCTATTAAGTTCAAAGAATCCTAACAGAACACAGAGTTTTATGAAATTGTCCTAAATAATTCTCAAATTATACGTTTTAAAACATTCCTTCAGTTTATCCCCTAGATATGCTCGTGTCTTGTGCCATACTATAGCTTTTTCATAAGCATTTCTCAGATTAAGAATCATTTTCCAAAGTTCTCGTTTGTATATGGACTTCTGCAGAATCCCTAACAGCCAGAATAGGATCAAAGTGATAAAGATTGATCCTCACCGGCGGTATCTTGATCTCATCATCATGGAGTTAATCTGGGATTACGTAAGGAAACAGAAGACACAGAGACAGCATAAATCTACAGAGGAGCTGTGGAAAGTTCTCTCTAGATGCTTGGAACAACCTGCTGTCTTCCAAGGATGATGAAAACAATGTGTGAGAAAAAAAACGAGTGTTAAAGAGAAAGGCCACAAAACTAATGATTATTAATGATTTTACATTTAAATCACTGCAAGGGCAATATTTTATTTATTCTGTAATTTACCAAAATTAATAAAAATAACGTAAAAAAAATGATTCTGGAAATTGAATTTCATTGAAATAAGAAATGAGAAAACACAAAAAAGTAAAACATGAATGGGAGGACACTGAAAATTTGGAGCAACAACCAGCAGGAATATTGGCAGGGACTGGATGCAGAGTGAGAATGGGGAATAACATTTTGTTTTTAGCTAACTCTGGTTTACTCTGTAGTAGGATGGCAGTGGAGCATCATTACCCTGCTCGCTGCCAAGATAAAGAACAGCAAGAGACAATGTGCAAAACAAGACAAGAAAGAGATAACCATAAACCTACAAAAGAAGTGGCTCTCACACTCACTAGTCCTCAGCCTCCTTCCTTACGCTAGTGTACAGTCTCAGGGTGCTGGACTTGGGGTTAGGAGCTTCCGTGTCTTAACATCTGTGGTCTGTATTTCTTCCTTTGGCCATCTTATTATTCCTGCAGGATATCTGATTACTGGCAGGGCGTAGCTGTTTATTGTCCGGATCTTGTTCTTGCCATTGAGCTGACTTCTTAGGACTTACCTTACTCATTGTAGGTTTTTGGCTGTGGCTCCTTTCCTTGCGGCTTCATCAAGGTTGCCGTTTGCTTGTGGGATACCAAGGTACTTGTCCTCAACGTTTCCTATTGTTCCTTCTGGGAGTGAGACTACCCTCTGCGTGGACTACCTTCTCTTTCTTTGTCACCATCCGACCACACTTCTCAAGTCCGAATGACATTCCAATATCAGTGCTGTAGATCCTGGTGGTGAGGATCAGTGAGTCGATGTCTCGCTCGCTCTTGGCATACAGCTTTATGTCATCCATGTAGAGGAGGTGGCTGATTGTGGTTCCATTCTTGAGTCAGTATCCATAGCCAGTCTTGTTGATTATTTGACTGAGGTGGTTCAGATCTATGCAGGACAGCAGTGGGGACAGGGCACCTCCTTGGTATATGCCACATTTGATGGAGACCTGTGCAATTGGCCTCAAGGTTGGTTTTCCACAGCACCATTGAGTTTGTAATGAAGGCTCTCAGACTCTTGTTGATGTTGTACAGCTCCGAGCATTCGATGATCCATGAGTGCGGTATTGAGTCATAGGCTTTTTTGTATCAATCCAGGCCGTGCACAGGTTGGTATGTCAGGCTTTGCAGTCTTGGGCGACTGTTCGGTCTTTCAGCAGCTGGTGTTTGGCTCCTCTGGTATCTCTGACGATGCCCTTCTGTGTTGTGCTCATGTATCGATCCATGTGCCCACTTATCTTAGTCGCTATGATGCCTGACAAGAGCTTCCATGTTGTGGGGAGACAGATAATTGGCTCATAGATTGTACTCTTTTCAGGGGTCCTTAAGGATCAGGATTGTGCGCCCTTCAGCTAGCCATTCAGAGTGAGTCCCATCCTTTAGCAGCTGGCTCATTTGTGCTGACAGGTGCTCATGTGAAGCCCTGGTGCTGTCCAGTTTTTATACCTGATATATATATATATATATATATATATATATATATATATATATATATATATATATATATATATATATATATGATATACACACACACACATAACAGTATGGTTGTTTATGGTTTAATAATTCTCCCACACAGTCTGTTAGTGATAAATATGTTTTACCATTTAAAACAGAAGTAAATAGGTAATATGCAATACCTGGCTTAGCATGTTGTTACATCAGCACCCCTCTTATCCAAAGTAGGAATAACAAGTTGCAGTGCCAATGTCCATTGTGCTAAAGGAACATGTCATTTTCTAATATACTTTTACTAGTTTTTAACAATGTTGTTTGTTTTTTCATGGACGTCTTTTGGTAGTAAATAAAGTAGAAACAAATTCTCAAGCTGAAGTTAAAACTGTCAGCGCCGCGTGTTTCCAGCTCTGTTTGTATTTCATCACTTAGGTGAACACTATCGAGAGAATCGTTAAAACATGTTCGGCAATCACTTAAAACTCGAAGGTCAAGAACTTAAATAATTTCCAGTTTGGAAAACCAAGGTGTAAAAGCCATGCAGATTCACATCCCTGCACTTCTGCAGTTGCATAAACGTGTCACTCACTCCGGACCACAAGCCCTGAAACAATATTATGATGGAAAGTGAGCAATGCAGCCCAGCCTAAATGTGGGACTTCAAAGTTATGATAAGGTGAATTTTTCCAGTTTCGCTCCTTTATAGTCTTCCTTGAGCTTCTTTTACAAGACAGTTGAAATTCTTTGGACAGGGCCACACTTTTCATGTTCAGTTTTCTGAGTCCATATTCCTTCATGCCTGTACTGTTTTATTTTGCAAAACTAGTCATCATAAAGGAGTACCATCCCTAAAACAAACTCATGCATCTGCTGGATGTATTGCTCTTTGCTGAATAGAGCGTGGTAGTAGAGGTCATTCTGACAGATGTTAAAAAGATCGGCATCCTGATCAGGGATGTGAAGTACATCTATTTGTCCTTTGTACTGCATGTCTGCAGATTGATGCCTTCAATGGGCATCCCTCTTGAATTATGGCTGACATCTCTTTCAGTGTTTTAGCTCTAGAATCAATCACAGTCTTCCTCAGGAGGAAAGAAAAGGCATTTTCTGTTAAGGTCCATATATATGATAAAGTGACCACAGATATGGGACATTACCTGACTTCTAAGCTTCTCATCTCCCCATCATCAGATGTTTTGGGTTTTTTTTTGTGGGAGGAGGTCACATTGGCAGAGAACAATGTGAAGCAGTGTTCTTTTTGTCCCTCCTGAATATTACTACATATATTATAGTGCTTTAGCTAAATTATCTAAATGCCAGATATTGGGACTTGTAAAAACCTTCAGTAAGATGTAATAATTTAATTAAAACATGCACATGGCAGAAAAATGGCAAATTAAGTTTTTCCTTCTGGTGTTATTGAGGGACACTGATGTGAAAGCAATCATTCTGCAACAGCGGTAGATGTTTGGCCTTTCTTTGTTCCAAAGCACTCACATGCAGCTCAGCAGTGTTACCAGATCTAATAAGAGACACAAGCAACCAGATAAAAAAAAAAAGCCCAAAAGGCTCAAATCATGCAGCTGAAGCTGCACAATAAAGGCCTCTTAATTTATACATATCAATTATTTAGCATTTAATGCTAAATTGTTTTAGGGAACACAAATAGGCAGCCTTATTAAAACTTAAATGTCACTCTTTTTTCCCTTAAACTAGCTGTGGTCTCTAGTGTTTCAGGGGGTAGAAGTGTGTTGTAGGAGTGGTGGGTGGAAAACAACAGCATTACGAGTCTTCCTCGTTAATATTCATCATATGCAAATGGATCGCCTCTGATTGGCTAACAGCAACACAACTCTTGTGCTTTTGTTCGGTCTTCATTCTTGGGTAAAAAAATGCAACTTTGCTGTGTTATCTCCACAAATAACACAAGCCCAAATGTTTTCCACCATGTTGTGGAGTTGCTAATGCTAACAGTTAGCGCTGCATCTTTCCTGGCTGCAAAATCTACAAAGCCTTCTGTGGTGGCAAGCCAAGGTGGGCGAGACCAAATGCAAATGTATTCCGTGATGTAGAAGAGACTGGCTTTTTCTGACCTGAGCGTTTCCCCATCTATTTCCTTTCTGCGGCTAATGCAGGCGACGGGCTGAAGAAAGTTTCACATTCAGCATGTATATGCAGCTTGGAGTTACCGATTGTATTCCATAAAGATCAAGTCAATTACACCGTTTCTAAGTGAACCAAAGGAGGCATGATGAGCCTAAATGAGCAACTTAACTTAAACAAGCCTAAAAAACTCCAACCTGTGACTATATTTTCAAGCATATTTACAGGAAAACAAGCCCAAAAGTGCTTTGATGAAATGGCAAACAACATGGCAAATGTGCAGCCCAGTCCTCGTTCTGCAGTGAGACCAGAAATTGTTAGCCCCGCTGCATTCAGACTGGAAAGAATTACAAGTGTGAACCCGCCACTATATGATCCCACCCTAGCTTACAGCATCCGTTACAATTAGATATCAATGTCCAGATGTGCAAATTAGCTGATGACTTCATTTTGCAACTTTTTGCAATTAGCTAAATGTAGCTATTTTTTTTACTAGAAAGTTTGCAACACTGGACGTTCTTTTTAAATGAATCAAAAAGATTACGTATGTGGAGGTAAACAATAAAACATATTTTGGCTAAGAGGAGTCTCGCCCACCAGGATGGGGCCCATTGTGTCATTTTCTTCCTCCATCAGAGCCTCATTTGCCCAGAGGGTCTGACAGCAGGCAACTATTCCAGAACAAAAACAAGGATGGACTACATGCTTCAGGAACAGTCAACATGAGGTGAGACAGATCAGTGTACCTTTATACAAACTCCCATTCACCATCAGTGAGACAACATCACGCAAAGATGACTCAGTGTTGGCTCAAAGTCTAGAATTACTCAGACCCCAGCTGCACAGATTAATCTTCTCTGTCCAAATGTATAATAGGAAAGGAAAGCCAATGCACCTAATTGTAACGCTTGTTTTATTCATAAGTAAGTGCAAAAACGGTTAAATCTTTAACAGCATCCAAGCTTTTCTGCTCAGACTAAAACTAAATTAAAAAAAATTTAAAAACATGATTAATGATAGAAAACTCTTCGCTGTTTGTGTTGCAGAGTGGTGCAGTAGCAAGAGTCCTGAGTAGAGGCTGCCATGCTGGCTGGGAAACCTGAGAGCCCCCGAGGAGGAAAATGGGATTCTAATAAATCCTTCAGTCCGTGGAGAGGGAGCTCAATAAAAACTACCCTCAATGAAAAACACTAAGTTGTCATGGCTTGTCTTGGTGCCTGGCACTAGAAGCACTTTCTGTCTCGGCATCTCAAAAGGCCGGTGCCTTTCTGAGAGCAAAAGTGAATGCAGGAACTAAAACCGCTGTTTGTTTAGGCACCGCTAATGCCCCCTTTGAGCAAAAGAGGTAATTATATGGAAATAAGGTCTAGATTCCTGTCATATATGGTACAACTTTTGTACAGTATGTGAGGAAATATGGAGAGACTTGGTGCTTAAATAAACATTTATGGTACAAGAATCCTAAAATTAAAGGCTTTTAAATAACAAAACAGTGGTAGTTACAGGATTTTTTCATCATTTAGAGCTGGATGTTTGGACTAAAAGTGTATTAAACTTAGTCTTTAAGTTATTTTCCAGCCATTTTGACGTGTGTTTCTTTAAAAAAGTTAAACAATTACTATTTTACAGTGTAGATTGCTTCCTTAGTAGCTTCTGCTTGGACAACTCTGTTCTGCTGCCATCCTAAAAATGGCTCCAGTCTCCAAAATGCACAAACGTCATTAATATTTCAGCTGAAATAACTGGGAAATGCAAAACCGATGGACAAATAATGATTCAGAAAGTAATATTGACATGAACTCTAATGACATTTGGTGCAACCCACTTTGAAAGTGGAACCATTCTGATAGGGTAATCAATACGGACCAAATGGAGCCACTAATGCTAAAATAGCTTTAAAAAAAAGCCAAAAAAAGCAGATAAACAGTAATGATAATTTTTACTCTATGTACTGAGGAGAAAATAAAACTAAATCCAAGGCAGGTGTGCTGATTAGCAAATCAGATCCAGGTGTGCAAGAGAAACAGAACAGAAGCTTACCTCCAAGTGAGCAAACTAAGGAAATGACACCAGAAAAATCAGAGCATAAACAAAAAGCTGGGTACAAAGCGAACAATGGAAATAAAAAAATTCACAGATTATGATAGTTACAAAAAAAAACCGATCTCAAAAAGCACAGTCTGTTAATACTGAACCGGTGTCACATAAAAGGTATTTTTGCAAGATTTTGAGATAATCTGACAAAATCAACAAACACACAAGTTTGATCACACATTCTTGAATGATCACAGATCACAGATGGTGCACAGTCTCACAAATAACTAAACATAGACATCCCTGCAGAAGGAAACCTCCTGCTGTTATGTGTTTGTGTTAACCTTAGAAAAAGTGAACATTCTTTGGTGATGAATGATGAAAATGACTAATGATGGCTCTTTCTGGTGTGGAAAAGCCACTTTCTTTCATGGTGCTTGTTTGTATTGAAAGTTGCTAAATTTAGAACTTTCTGCTTTAAAATAAATGACATTGCTGAAAACTAAATCCCCTAGATTCCAACACTGACCTCAAGTGAAGCAAGTAGAGTGAACGCAGCAGGGAAGGAGCCGCTAAAGGCTTTGAATGATTCCTGACAACCACTGAATCAGCCATGATAAAATAAACTTAAAGCATAACAAGATGGATAGAATACAAGGCTGTGAAGATGGACGTGTTGTTGGTAGTTAATGTCCTTCAGCATGCGTGTAACCACACAGCCGTACCTGAAATATGAACCTAGTTTTCTTTGATGGACATTTCCTGCTGCAGACACGTGTGCAGGCATGGTTGTAGCTGTAGTAGCTCATGATTTATTTTCCATAATGGTTTTAAAAGGTCAGTTTTAATTACAGCTTTTCTGAGGTCCATCAACCAAGAAAGCATAATGTAATGAAAAATAATAGTTGTAATGAGATTACAGTGATTTATGGAAACTAATTGGGCTCTGTTGTCATTAGCAAGGCTGCTCTCCTTACGATGATTGGTTACGATACTTCTTCTGCTTAACTTGGTTACAGAGAAGTTGTGATGGGACCCAGCGGTGAGGCCCTCGGATTCTGACTGAATGTATTGGTAATATAGATTTTAATCATTTCTGCTTTTATTTCCAGAAGTTTTTTCCGCCTTGTGTGTTCACACAAATTCCAGTATGAATTAGGGCTCAGAACGGACTCATTTGTGTTTAACTGAGACATAAAATAGTCTATTTTTAAATGTATAAAAGTAAAGAGAATTCATATCACAGTTGTAGATTTCACACCTGGGAACTTAAAAAAATATAGAAGAAAATCAGTTTATCACATTTTATTTATTTATTTAGAGGTCTAGCAGCTTCGTTCTTCCATGTTTCTGTCTCCTCATGAAGTCTGGAAAACCCATATCATTGTAAAGGGTTCCACTAAATGCTGTTGCTCATTACTGCAGCCCAGCAGGCGGCGTACCTCGGTATTATGCCTCCCAATGGGAGCACCACCGGAAAGTGTCAGTCACAAGGCCTCTGTAACCTGAGGGAAACAAAACGCTTTGCTGCTGTTTCTCCACTTTCCCTGACACAGCACATTGCCAAAGGTAGGAACATCAGTGCAGGACCTCCAATAGAGCTTTCAAACAAAATGCAGAGCTGGAAGCTGGACGTGAGTAATTTAGGAAGTTTGTAAAAGGGTCTTTTAAGAGAAACTGCTCCGTGTCACATCCTGTTTAAAGTTTCATCCATCAGTCTTGTCTTTTTTCTAGACATGACAAATAGACTCGCAGGGCCAATATTCATAAGCCACAAAACTGGACCCACATACCTTTAACTTATTTTGGATATGTGAGAAGGAATATACTTATATGCTCTGTCCAATTAGTGTTGTCCTGAGTTCTCATGTGGCGCATTCACATCTGGGTTGGCCCAGTCTGGCCTTGGTTATGTCGGCCCGTTCCCGCGCGTTCAGGTTTTGTTCACGCAGCCTTCTCAGGAACGTGGATTTCTCCGAGCATGTGGGCGGGGCAAAAGACACGCAAAGAAGTCTGTGGTGTCCTCCTTAAATTAGTAAACAAAAGCAGCCAAGAGCAGTGTTGCTTTTGGAGACATGAAGTATGTAAGTATAAGATTATTTGAAAACAGGAACATGCACAACGATACATTGAACAAGACAAAGCCAGGACAGATTCTTGGTGCCAGGTTCTAGCATAAATGCTCATTTCCAGCTGCAGTCCCTGGACAGCTTCCTTCTCTTCTCACTAAGCAGCGATGCTGCTGTGGGCTGCTCTCACAGCAGTCTGTCCTCACGCTCCCGTGGCTGGAGCGATAGGTCCAAGCTGCAGTCAGAGAAGATGTCTACCCCACTTCATCCGCACTGACAATGAATCGCACATGAAGGAAGCTGCCGCTGGCTGATTCTACTCTCAATCAGAGACTCCCTCTAGTAGGTAGGCATCAGCCGGCCAATCAGTCCGTAGTGGGTGTGTTGGTTTGGCTGAGCTACAAGCTGACCACCAGGGAGCAGGTCTGACAAAAGTGGTCGGCTGAGCACGGAGAACACACAGATTACCCAGCTTTCAAATGTGTTGGGATTGTCTTTGTCCAATTTTACAGGACAAATAAACGTGCTGCCTGTTGCATGCTCCTCCTTTGCTATCTTTGAAGACTCCGAAGTCACATTTGATCTCATGAGATTTCCCATCTGACTGAATGGTTGTGTGTGACTTTCGTTCATGTGTAGTGTGTTGTCTTTGCTATGTGGCGAGACACCAGAGTAGGGCCAAAACTGATTTATCCATCATTTTTATTTGGGTCGCTCATGTTTGGAAAATTGTAAATAAATAAATATTGAATGGGTTTAACATGATGTATTCCTGGTTTTACTTTTATTTGGTGAAGAATGAACTCAAAGATTTTTGTTTGCCTTATATAAGTGTTCTCCTTTTATTGTCTAAGTTTGAGGGGAAAAAACAGTGAGTCCCAGAAAACTGACCAAAAATAAAGATGTTTTTCATACAAACATTTTTCAACATAGTTGTCAGAAAAAAGGTGTTAGACGCTCCTTCTTCTAGTTGTATTGTATCCGTTGCTTTGGTCCATTAGAAATGGCTGGAAATAAAAATGTGGTACTCCAACGACTCCTCAGGGATAGGGAGGAGGGGTATTCATAGGCAGTTTCTGCTCATTAAGCAACAACAGACAGCTACAGTTTATAAGCTTGACCCTCCCAGATTCAAGTCAGAATTGATAAAGCTCCTCAGATGAGAAGCGAAACATCTTCAACAAACCAAAGAAGTCCAGTAACCTTCATTCGAACCCCCTTTGGATTAAAAATGTGGAGGTTTCTGTTTAGAATGTGTAGTATATTAGGCTCAGATTTTTTCATTGTTATTTTTAACAAATCAAAAACTCTGCAGTTGCAAGTTTTTCATGTTTCCAATAAAAAAAAAGTGTGTTAAAAATGTCTCTTTAGATTTGTAAGAGGCTTACACTAGTGGTGCGAAAATAGTGTTTTCTTCTTTTCCTCAGGCAATTTCCACAGTCTAGTGCCTCAATGTCTTCTCAACCTTGAACTGGTCAGGGTCGCTTGGTCTGGGTCTGGCTCTTCTGGAGGTTCCTGTTGAAATTGAGTATATACAAAAAAAATAAAATAAAAGACTTTTAAAGAACTCTTTCATTCAAATCGGTGCTGACTTTACCATAAAGGTTCTAAAACTATAGACAGCGGAAACCTGAAAACACAACTGAAGTGGAACCGAGCTGTGGAAAAGAAACAAAAAGTTATGTTTTACTGGACTCACCATTGGTATTTAAAGGAGTTGGATGAAAGAGATTTTGACCTCTCTGTTGATCTGGATCATTACACATCCCTGGATATTTTGGAAAGCTCCAGTTGGAGGTTTCCCTTCATCTCCTACTTTGAATTAGTCTACTGAGTGCACCAAATCTGTGTCAAAGACTAAAAGAAATCAGATGCTAGTAAATCTTGAAGGATTTTGATCAAATGAGTTAATTAACAGATATAAACTTGAGCTTTGAACTTTTCTTTTTTATTCTTTTCTTTGTTGTTAGTCATAATAAGGGTAAATTTTTCCTTATACACTTGGTTAGACATTGTTAGAATCTGGTAAACACTTAATTTATTACTTGGTGTGTAATCTTAGCAAGTGTAACAATAAATCAAATCAACAATGTTGTTTTGTTACTGAAATATTCTTTAGTTTCTACAGGAAACCCCTTTTTGTCCAGATTTATGCACTCCCACACCTTGTTTCAGAGAGTCTAGGGAAAAAAACATTATGTCTCCATTTGGCCCCCAGAGGCATGGCTTTCTTCATCTTTACCATAACGACTCAGACATTACTTCAAGAGTCATAATGCCGACTGGCACCTGTGATTTGTTGAGGTATGGAAAGAACAAGTGAGACAAGAAGGAAAAAGGGGTTCCCGTCATTCTGACCTTCTATTTTAGCCCCCTTTTCTGAGAAATTTTTTTTGTCAGATGGAATCAAAGCGCTGGAGGTGTGTGGGACATTCCTCAGATTCTTCATGTTTCAGTAACTAGCCGAGAGTTCAACATGTTCTTCTTTTCTCCTCATTTTATGGCCCACATAGTGCGTAACCGGCTCCCATCCCCCTCCCTTCCATCCACACACTCACACATAAAACATTAAATTAGCATTTTAATATTTGAAAAAAGTGGGACGAATCTCAAAAGTGGAGGGTTTATTCAGTGACTGCTGGGAAAATTACAAGCATCAAACAAAAATGGGATTTAAAACATAATTTTCTCCTGGTCCTAATATTTTCATACATATACTAAAAATATACGCAAACGTCAAAAGGAAATGAAACTGTCCAGGAGATTTCCAGTCAGCTTGATGGGATGTTGATCCATAAATTACAGCTTGTCTTCCCAGTGAACATCTGCGTGCTCCAGCGTGTCCCAAATTACGAATGACTGGAAGTGATGCACGTTCCCTCCGAGACTTCTGCTGGACTTCACAGATCATTTGTTTTCACAACATACGTGTTGCCCAGATTACAACCAGAACATGTGTCATGTTTGTGGTTTGTTGTGACCCTGTGGGTTGTTTTGTGGCTAATCAGGGCAGTGTACCCCACACATGGCTGATTGGGGGTGATATGGAACACCTGAGGACCCAGAGTGTCTGCTTTTTAAAAATCCTGTTGTAGTATAGCCTTTCTCTCTGCTGTCCCCACTGGTAGGGTGCCACTTTTGAGTTCCCTTTGCACCCTCTTGTTTTAACCTTTGTTGTTTACAGGTTACTTTGGAGTGTTTTGGGTAAATAAATTATATTTTAGTAACTTTTACATGGTGTGTCTCTCCTGTTGTTATGGCCCAACGAGTCAGGTCATAACAATTGGGGGCTTGTCCGGGATTATTGTCCGGAATCCTCTGAATAAAGTGTTTAAATCAGAATTTACTGAAAACTAAGATTAAAAAGAGCTAATAGGGAAAATTAACACAATGTGACAACTGCTACTCCATCAGTAGTCAGTCTCTAAAAATATTTCTTAAATTTCACTATAAAGTTGTTATGAATACTATGGCAAAGTCAGCCAATATGTCAGTAAAATCAGAAGAAAATTTTTCTCCAGATTCCTCAAAGCTTGCCATGAAATGACCACCACTTAAATCTGTCCACAAAGTGGTCCAATTATCGCACAACTTATTACTTTCAACAATACTGATCACCTAAAAGCCACAATTAGCTCTTTATTTATTGCACTGTTGCTTAACATCAATGAACCCTGCTCCAGGGTTCATTGATCCAAAAGAAAAATACCCAGTTGTGGCGTGTTTTAGTGCCATCCTGAGCAGCCAGGACAACATGACCAGGACACTGAGCTGCTGCTGCTGAACAAAGAATCATGTTTGAATGAGTTATTTGTGTGTGAGATGTCCAACAGCTGTGTCTAATTTTAAAATAAATCAGTTGTTGATTTGCAATAGTAAAAGATGCACTGGTCAAAGTGATTAAATAGTTTGTAAAACGGTGCATTGAAAATTTTTTTCTACTAATGGATACCCAGAAATGCCTAAAACTTAGAAAAAGAACAAATAATAAATAAAACCTCTGGTCTTCGACCCCCAGCAGTCGAAGCTGAACAGCGACCACTGAGGGGGGACTCATTGATTTGTTTTCAAGATGCAGGCTTACAAACAGGAGTCAGCTTTTCCTTTAAGTAGTTTCCAAGCTGTGTGAGGCTTTTTGCAGGCATAGTGATAACATATAGCTGGAAATAAAAATGAGACTAAAACAAAAGCTGTATCCGTGTTTGGGTACATTCTTTGTCAGAGCACCTGGACATCAACAGCAGCTTCAGTTCAAACTCAAATACAGGAACCACTGCAAGATGGTCCAAGTGAGTGAGTGAAACAAAAATCATTTGAGATAAAATTGGTTTAAATCATAAATAAAAATTCCATGCACATGTTTGAGCATGGAGTGAACTAAAAACAATCAATTTGTGTAGTTTGCGTGCGAGGATCCATGTGATATGGCAGAAATCTTTGATCTGCCTGTTAAACTTGGCAGAAATGTTGCCACTGACTGGAAGGAGCTGCAGAGGGCGGCAGTAAATTTTGAAAAGGGCTCTGGTGGTTCAAGACCCGCAAAGAAGATAATAAAATAAATAAAACCTTCTGTCATTAATTAAAGTCTTTACTGCAACCCCGACAGGCTCCGTTCATTGGTTTCCTGGAGATGAACAGAGGAACGGCTTTGGATGACAAACTCCCAGAACACAGAGGACCCCTTAATCTGAAAAAATCAGAGTCGCAAACCACCGGTTTACTTAAATGTCTCAATATGAAGAGTTGGATTTTTCTGACTTCAAATTGTGCAACAATAAACCAGGAGTTAGGGGGAAAAGGATTTAATCTATGGCTAAAAGCAAATTTGCACAATAAAACTACTGAAAAATCTTAAGATTCCATCTGGATTTACTCAGCAAAAACATCTGTGAGAATGTCTGGAATCCCAGAGATAGGGCACCTTCTGCCTGGAAACCGGGCTTTTACATAATAAGTATTTTGATCAGCAGCAAGCAAATAATGTTTTTCTTAAATACGACCCATGCAGAGCACTGGATATACAAAGAATGAAAGCAATTCAAACCTTTTCTCACCTCTTTTAGTCCTTAACGTCCCTTAAGGGGTGATGCAAAGGCCGGACAACCTGCCTCTGTGTGGTATCATCACACTTAATCACACTATTATTGCAAAAAATGTTTATTCTGTTCCACAGATTTGATTCTCACAGTCTGTGTTCTACAAGCACTTAAGCCAATTGACATGTCTTGTGTCCATAAAGTACAACACATGTCCTATGCATGTGTGCAACCCCAAACATGTGTTTAGATAAAAGTTATGACAAGCGTCTCACCTACTAATCCCACTAGTTTGAGAGCCCAGGCCAGAATCATGAAGCAAAAAGCACCAAAATACGTAAGTTCAGAGCAAATAACCCAAGGGAAGTGTTTGGATAACAACTGAGAATGCACAAAGGTTTATCATCAGACAAACAGCTTCACAACCACACCCAATAGTTCCTGACACAGCTCATGAAGAACATCCTGCATAAATCTGTCATGGTGGGTGAGCCAAAAGTTGTTTAATGCCAGAAAAAAAACTCCTTAAAATAATTGTATGAGGTTCAGAATGTGCCAAAAATATGTTGCTGTCACTTTGTTCTTAAAACTTGGAACCTCATATTATTGTTCTTTTGCAGACTAACATACAAGATCTTCTGTTAAAACGGCACCATTAGAAGACTGACATTAAACAGTCATAAACACCAAAAACACTTTTTTAACCTGTCCTGTCTTGGTAGTTGCAGCAAGCAGAATGGTTGATCTGGGTGCCATAATATGCTGGAGCAGTTTTACTCTACAGCAAGAGGGGTGTGGGATATTCCTCTTGTTACACAATAGCCTTTATTATGTTAGACCGCATTCGCTTACACACCAGAGTGGACAGGCAGGGAGAAAAGAAACATACAACACAAACAGGGAAAGAGAGGGAAGGGGAATGGAGGGACAACAGTACACAACAAATAGACAACAAACAAACAGGCACGACGAAACAGTAGGGTCATCATAATAAAAAAAAATAAATAATTTAAAAAAGCTCCACAAGACTAAATGGAATAGGAACTGTTAAGTGATTGTCCTTACTTGTAGTAGCATGTACTTCTGCATGTGTGTGTGTGTGTGTGCGTGCGTGCGTGTGTGTGTGTGTGTCTATATCTTATCTTATAGAATATGGTCATGTGTTATTTTGTGGTTACCTATGTATGCAAGTCTAAGCTGCTTGAAAGTGGATTTGTCACCAAGAGTGTTGTTTTGCTTACTTTTTTAAATGTTGTGTGTCTGATAACACTTTTATTTGTAAGGTCATGCATGGACTACTGGCCACTGTGTGGCAGTTTTTCATGACCAATGTCTACACATTTCCCACTATATTTACATGAGACTGGATATTGAGACTTCCTATCTGAATATCCACGGATGAACCTGACTTTAAACCGCCTAAAGTTGCTGATGAATCAATATCTACATAAAAAATGCATGCATTTGTCAAATATTTTCATCCACATACGTTCTCTGGTGACTGAATTGAGAATTTGCAAGCTCAGTTGTCTTGTAAGAAAAAATCCCAATGAAGAATCCTGGAAGAGCTGCAGCTCAAAGCAGCAAAGCTCCCTGGGGGTTTGCATCAAACTCCTCTTGGCTGTTTAGACCAAATTTAACTCAGCATTATAGACTCGTGATGTCATGGGAAGGATGCAAAGGAAGTGGCACACTGTGGTAACGGTGAAACACAGCATGCAAACGTCTGTACAAAATCAGAGGTGTTTTTAGCACAGGCTGACCTCACCTGGCTGCCATCACAATGATTTTCTCACTAAAAGTTTAATAACCCTGAGGGTCTGCATGCCAAAAGCACACTTCCTAAAATCCGAAGGAAAAGAGCCAAGAAAAGCACTGCAAACTGAGCTGGAAGTGTGCTTGTGTGTGTGGGAGGGTGAAATAGTGCTGTTAGCTTTCAGTTTGTTCTGTAAAGCGCAATGTAAAAAAAAAAAAATACTATCAATGAGATAAAAACATTCCAAGTTCTTTCTACTGTAGAACCGTGGGAGCTCTGGGCTCCCATGGAGCTCCATTTAAAAGGTTAGCCTAGATTCTCCTCTCACATTTATTTAAATGTCCATAGGCGTGTTTACATAGAGTGCAAAACTGTTGTGGAAAAAACACTGAGCTATCTTGTAAATGTTTTACACATGCTACTTAAAGGAAAGCTCATGTAGAGTTGAAATTTAGGCTGACGGCATGAAACCTATTTGAGGTTTGCGTAACATTTCCATGTATAATGCAGGATAGTCAAAAAGGCAAATTGTCACAGCTTGATTTGAGTCTCTGTTTTCAGAGTTTATTTAGCTTTCTTATGACATTCTACATCATCATTTCACGCTTCCTTAACCCTGATTCACACCGAAGGTCATATGGTGTGTGGTGTGCAGGAACTTGGCAAAAATTATATACTTGCCTTCACTCACAAACATTCCCCACTGAGATGGGAATTCTTGCGAGACAAAACGTGATGTCAACAAATATGGTGCAGGAGGAGCGTGTTGCATGCTTCTGTCACCTCACTTTCTGACTGGCTACAAGTCACATTCAACAGGCAGCACGTTTGTTTGTTCTAGAAAAGCAGACCTAGACAATCCAACATGTTTGAAAGCTTGAATTTATGATCGGGGAAACCCCGATGTCCTTCCACGTGAACCAGAGTGCTCATAAAGCCCGGTTCACATGGCAGAATGATCATGCCAAGTTTTTTATCTGCCCCGCCCCTTCCGACAATCTTAAGGTTGCACACGATCACCATAATGGCACTAAAGATAATCTTATCAGATAATCTTACCTTGCGTGGTGTGTTACGAGCTCGGAAGGATGTTGGGGCCCCTCGGATCATTAATCTGGGCTTTAAAATCGGCTGACATTTTAAAAGTTCTGCATCGTTAATCTGGTTTAAGCTATCGCAGATGCACTCTGAAATCTATTCATTTCTTTGCATGTGCATCATAAAGCTTGGTGCACAAGCCCCAGTCAAAGTTCAGTGTGGTGTCGTTTTTAATGAAACTGAGGTGAAGAGTCAGTTTGGAGCTTAGCTCCTTCTCCAGCCTGAATTCTCCACACTAAGCTGCTCTATGGGTCGTTTGATTTCACATTTTTGCTTCTCTTTTTATTTTCTCACCAGCAGGACTAGAAAGAGTTTTGTTTTGCCTTCCATGGCTTATAGCAGCTTTTCATTTTCAAAAGTATTCCTAACTCTGCCTATTTTGTATTGAATCAGTTGCACTTGCCAGGATAAATAGGTCCTGATAAGCAAAAATCTAATATTTATTATTTAACAAAATCATACATTGTTAGCGTTCTTCTTGTCTTTTTGGTAACTTTTTCAGCTGCTCAATACAAAATATGGATGACATTTAATTGAATTCTGTGGTAGACTTTCAAAACTGGGTCCCCCTCCAACTTCGTGATGAGCTTTAGTTTCCTCACAAACCAAACACTCTCTCATTCTTCTTTCAGAAAAGGCCCTTAACATTCCTGGGAATGGTTCTTACAGCTGAGTGACATGCGGTCTGTCAGCTCATCAGTCAAAGGTACATTCAGCAGCAGAAAAGTCTCTCTCACACACGGCAGTGAGCGTTTACCGTCATCCGTCAGTAAAGCTGAATGGTTTTAAGCCTATAAGCTGCAAAGAGAACCACGGTTGAGTCGGCGTCTGTCCACAAACAGGGAGAGTCCAACATAATCAGTCGCTGACGTCACTTGCTGGAACTGACAGTCTCCTCGCTGCATCATTTTCCGTTTTTTCCCCTCTGTGCATCTTTTCTAACTTGGCGATGTTCAAATTTTTAAAATTCAATCAACTTGAAATTATGGTGAAGAGGTCAAATAACGGAAAACTGAAAGATAGACAAAACAGTGTTTTCACCACAAAATACAGAGGCTGTGTCCAAATCTAGGGGCTACATCCTTCCGAGTACACGTTTTAAGGCCGATTATGACACGAAGCACAAGGACGTCCAAATTTGAAGGATACTCCAAATGCGTCCTCGTTTACTCATATTTTGAGGACGGGTCTGGTATATCTTCAATGGCAAAGGCGATCTCAGGATTCATTGCGGGCCAAATGGGAGATTTTTTGTTCCTGTGATAATGACAGACAAAGCAGGAGAAGATTACTGTTTTAAATGTCAGGGAATAAATATAAAGGATGGACTATTCAGATTCACTGCCACTCACTTCCAGTTAGCGGTCGAGGAAGGACCCACACTACGTGGACTGGGTAGGACGAGTCCTTACAAGGATGGTGCCTGTTAATTTGGACACAGCCTAAATTCACATAATGCAGGACATTTTTTCCCAAGATGCAACAGCTCTAGAAGCCGTGTGGCTTTTGGAGCTGGCATTTACATTTATCTTCTATTGGCCAAGTGTGGATTATGATCTATTTACAGCTTTGTCCAAGTCATTTTATTTCCAGCTGAAAGATCTGAAATATTTCATTTTTCTCATATTTGATAACTTTTATCCTGAGAAAAGAATTCTACCTGACTGATAAGATTATTTTTCTCTCTTACATTGCAAACAAACTTGATTTTACAAAATTTAACAAGAGGATCTGTTATCAACTCAACTGTGACCACAGTTTCTAACTTTCTAAGTGACTCATCGTGTTCTGTGTGTCACCACTCCGGCCTCTTACACACTTTTTCCACTTTCATTGTCCAGTTTTTTTTTTTTTTTCTCCTTTTACATGTCTTACCCAGCCTAGTGCTGCTGGGCATGAACAGTGATGCATTAAGTTGAGGCTGTTTGCCAAATAAAAGTTGTTAATACATGTTGGTACTGCACTTTAGCATTAAAGAGCACTCAGTCTGCAATAAGAAAACAAGCTGCAGGGGACATTAAAATGGAACCAGTCCAGGTTAAAGGTGACTGACATTTATTTATCCGTTGTCAAGACATTTCTTGTCTACGCTTGAATCGATTAGGAGGATAGCAGCAATCGTTTGTGTAAAATTTCCCCTGAAGTGATTCTTATAAACTGTCCATCATCAGATTATCGACATGCTTTCGCCATGGTGTCATGAACACATCACTGATGCAACTTTCAATGGAAAAACCCATTAAGGCAGAGTTAACAAACAAATAAGTGAAAACAATCTCACCACGTTTTTAATTTAGTAGTGATAAGTTGCATTTTGTTCCAAACAAATTTACATCACAATATTCACAACAAATGCATACAGTGGGGGAAAAAAAATTAGTCAGCCACCAATTATGCAAGTTCTCCCACTTAAAACGATGAGAGAGACCTGTAATTTCATCATGGGTATACCTCAACTATGGGATACTAAATGAGAAGAAAAAAATCCAGAAAATCACATTTTTAATAAATTTATTAGCAAATTATGGCCACAATCCAGGTTTTTCCTACTGAATTTTGCTTTGAAACAGATGTATTGTGTCTCATCTTACCTGACAATAGTTGTGATGCTACAAAGAAACCTGACTTTCACTTCAGACCTCTTAGTACCACCTGATCCTGCTTTAACAGCCTGCCCGAGTATCGTTGCTGACCTTGTCCATCCTTTTATGACCACAGTGGACCCATCTTCTGATGGCTACTTCCAGCAGGATAATGCACCATGTCACAAAGCTCAGATCATCTTAACTGGTTTCTAGAACATGACAATAAGGTCACTGGACTCCAACGACCTCCACAGTCACCAGACCTCAATCCAGTCCATTGGGTGTGGGATGGAATAGAAGAGTGACACCATGGATGTATCTATGTGATGCTATTAGGTTGTTATGAACAAGAAAAGCTGAGGAGTGTTGCCAGTACCTTTTTTAATCTTGGACATAAAAGAATTAAAGGGGACATATTCTACAAAACTCACCATTTGTATACTTTTGTGCTGCCCTTTGGCTCTACTGCCTCTATAAACACTCTAAATGTGGAAAAAACATCCATTGGTTTTCTGTTAGTGTTTGGTTTTAGGAATTATGTGCCTAAAACAAGCTGTTTCAAAAAGGTCCCATTTGTGATGTCACAAATGGCAAAATTAGAACCACCTCTTATATGCAAGAGAGAGCTGCTGCTGAAGGAGTAGTGGCTCTACTCCGAGCCTTTCCAGGATATCAGAGCATCTCAGCTTATAGCAGCGTGAGCGGGGGATGGGTGTGCGTGGCCAGCTGCAGCTTGTTGTCTTAAAGTGACAGAGTCCTGAAACGGCTCAATCTGGAAGGTACTGAAAATGTCAATAAAAATGTGAGAGGGATTTAGTGCAAAGAACTTCATACAAATTATACCTTATGAAAAACGTCATAATATGTCCCCCTTAAGAAAGTTCTAAAGTGTGTGTGTGTGTGTGTGTGTGTGTGTGTGTGTGTGTGTGTGTGTGTGTGTGTGTGTGTGTGTGTGTGTGTGTGTGTGTGTGTGTGTGTGTGTGTGTGACTGTGTCTCCCTCTGTTAGTCATTGTCCAGATCAGCTAAAGGATCTACATTCATTCCGACTCTCCTGTAAATAAACCTCACTGGTTCATGTCAGGAGGTTTTCTTAGTGCTTAATTAAACACAGATCTGAGACCAGGCAATTAATCTGAGTTTAAAACATAACCCCTTTATACATGATTATAAATATTTCTGCATGGATGTAGAATAATTGACACAGCTGCAGTTTTATCTGGAATCATCCAGACTGTGATTAGGTACAATCGGACTCCCTCCTACTGACACCGTTCCTGAGCTCCAACAGATGGAATAAGATTCTAGGGAACATGTTCAAGGTAAACACTTTCTATCTAAGGGCTGTTTCCGTTTCTGTTTGGCAGGTATTTATAAGGTCTGGGCAAGTCTCTTCCCACACTGTGAGCTCACACAGAGAAGATGTGTCCAGTCACACCTACCTATGATGTCTCCTGAATTCCTCTCCATTAAGCCGTCCCACCTTGATCCCATTTCACAGCCCTGAAGCTATTTTCCACTTGATCTGACCTGTGGAACTTCACTTCTGCCCCATCACTTCCTGCACAGGCTTATGCTTCACCAAGGTGAGCGGTACACACATTAAACCCCATTTGTCACAAAAACAACAATGGTAATAAAATAAACATGTGTTCCTGACAGAAGAACTGGCATCCACATGTTGTGTCTCATCAGGATCAGAGCTCCACGGTCTATTTTTAGCCTGGCGGGCCCTCGGTTTTTGAGCAAAAGTTATCCCAGCATGCAGGCGCCTCTGTGTTCCCTCGTCTTTCCAGAACATTTTCGTCTGTCACACGTTCACTCTCACTCCTCAGCTGTCCTTCTCATTAACTTAACCTGCACACTGGTGCGAAGCACGATGAGGGACGAGGTTTCTGCCAGGAGCTCATGGCTTCACTTTGTGGTGAAAAAAAAGAGCAGAGGGGGTAGAGAAAAGGTCAAAGGGTAAAAGCTGAGCCATAAACGTTAACCCTTTGCAGAACAGGGACATCAGGATTTCTAAGAAATTGGGGGAAAAGTGAGGAGAACTCCACGGCTTCTCGGAAACGCAGTGATCAATACTGAGGAATGTTAAGAGTTGTTCACAATAAAGAAGTGTATACTTTACTTCTTTGTTGAGTTAATTTAATTAAGTCAAGAAGATCTCTAAAGACCATGTATTTAAATAAAAACCCTTCCTGCCTAGAAGTGGGCTTCCTGCGTAACCCTAACCCTAGAAACATCTTCTAATGTAATAGTTGATCATGTTTGTGGACAACTTGAAAGACTGATAATTAAGCTGTACATCAGTGCAGCATTTATGGCTAAATGACTGATCCTAGTTCAGGATTTGACTTGAAACCAATCAATCAACTCCAAAAATATGCAGTTCAAGGCCGGTGACAGTGAGGTTAACCGTTTATTTTTAACATGCAATCAGAGTTGTTCACTGTTAAAAACATGTTGTAGCTGAACAAGCTTTTAAATAGATTTCAGAGACACCCAAAGGCAAGATTCTTCCAGCTCCCTCAGCCTCTCCAGTACACTTTGTTCTTTACTCAGTGAGCCCCCTGGTGGCCAAATCACTAATAACAACTTGAGCTTGAACTGTTTAACAGTCTGCTGCTTGATAAGAGTCAGATTAGATTACCACATGTAAAAAAATGAAGCCTAACAAACGTTGAAGGACTTATTTAGTCTTCATTGATTTCCCGTTTTGCATTTATTTAATAAATCACAATAAAATACAGTCAATATTAGACATTTTCCATCAGTGAGAGTTAAAATGAATTAAAATGACATATTTGGAAAATTGAAGTCCAGCTTCTGTTTGACCGGAAACGAGCTGAGTCCTGGCTTCAGTGGCGCAGATGAAATATTTGTCTGGTGATGGAAATTGGGCTCAGGAATGCATATTTTGTCTCCCCTCTGCGCGTCTCGGATATTACTCTGACTGGCTGTGAGGTAAGATAACAAGTCCGTCCCTTTCACTCCTGCTGCCACCCGATTGGTCGAAAGGAGCTCAGGAATGTCCTGAGTGCATTTAAAAAGCACATCAGAAAGAAGCACAAGTCAGTGGAGTAAGTGGAGTGATCGGGATAAAGAAAGAACCCACGGAGACTTGGCAATTTAATATTAACCAACTTATTTAAGAACTGAAAGAAGAGGATATTTAACAGAAGCGAGGACTATTATTGTACTTTTATTATTTTAAGACTTTTTTCATTCAAAGGTTGGTAGAAAGCTTTTATTTTTATTGCTTTTTGGAGTTTTTATTTGGTGTTTATTAATTAAAGCGTTTTCTTTAGATTTCAAGATGATGCTGTGTGGCATCTTTTTGCTGCTGATGCTTTGGAGCTGTGAGAGCGCGAGGCTGGCAGGTGAGAATTAAAAACGTATTTTCCCCTTAAAAACTTTAAGCATTTCTTTAAGAGCTTTAATGTTGACTAGATAATTTAGGTCTTCAGTTAAAAATGTCTTTAAAACCTATTTAAACATTTATTTATGTAAATCTATTTATGATTTTGTTTCTGTTACTGCAGAGAGCCGTGATGACAACAGTGTGTATGATTTATTTGACCTGGCTCGGGTGAATAAAAAACACAACGGCGTGAGTCTGGTTAAAGGTGCAGAGCCATACAGCCCCGCATACAAAATCCTGAATGCAGACCTGATCCCCCCAGTCCCCGACAGCTCCTTCAGGGACCTCCTCGACTCCATCCAGGCTGAGCGAGGTTTCCTCCTCTTGGTCAATCTAAAGCAGTTTAGGAAAAACAGGGGCAGCCTTTTAACCATTGAGAAGACCGACGGATCTGGACCGGTTTTTGAGGTCATCTCCAACGGGAAGGCGAACACCCTGGATTTGGTCTACTCCACTGAAAACCAGCTGCAGGTGTTTTCTATAGAAGATGCCGATTTGGCCACTGGACACTGGAAGAACATCACGCTGTTCGTTCAGGAGGACAGGGCTCAGCTGTTCGTTGGCTGTGAGGAAATCAATGTGTCCGAGTTGGATGTTCCAATCCAGACATTGCTGTCCCGGGAGGTGGCAGACATAGCCAGACTCAGGATTGGAAAGGGGTCTGCTAAAGACAAGTTTATGGTAAGAAGGAAATCAACATCAACTTTCATTAATCTTTTAAACTGTATAGCTTAAGTTAATGTTTTTCCTTTTATTTTCCTTAAAGGGAGTTCTCCAGAATGTGCACTTTGTGTTTGGTACCACTCTAGAAGCCATACTGAGAAATAAGGGATGTCAAAGTGGAGGTGAGTTAAAAAAAATATCTGTGCTGATTGACTGTTTCACAGTTACAGAAATCACTTTAACCTCTCCTAATTCATAGCAGCCCTAACTGATGTCATGACCCTGGACAATCCAGTTAATGGTTCCAGCCCTGCCATTAGGACCGATTACACCGGCCACAAGTCCAAAGGTGAGCCTCCCCTCCCCTAAGAGTCTGTGTCTCTGGTCCACTTCTCAGCTTCAAGTGTTGAGATCATTTATTGGACTCTTCCCATCCAGATCTGCAATCTGTCTGTGGCTTCTCGTGTGATGACATCGCCAGCATGTTTAAGGAGCTCAGGGGACTCAATGTGATCGTCAAAAGGCTGTCCAATGAACTTGAAAAAGTGGTGAGCTCAATTAGGGTCTGCTCTGTGTTGTCTCGCTGCATCCTCCTCCTCCTTTTAGTTAATACATTTCCAGTGTGTGCAGCCACTTGTCGCTGTAATAGGTGTCCCCAGCCAAACCCTTAATGAGACCTATGTGAATACACAAATATGTTTGGCTATTGGTCACATTTTCAGTGCTTCGCTAGATTCCAACTACGTCTTAATCACAGTGCCGGTTGGGGATTCATGGAACTTTGGCAAAGTGAAAGTTTTCCATCCTCTTTTCTCAGTCTCACACTCTCATTTTTCCTCAGTCTACAGATGGCCAGCTCCTGAAAAATCTGATGAACATCCACAGTGGGATCTGCATCCATAACGGCATTGTGCACAAGGACAAGGATGAATGGACGGTTGATGGCTGCACCGAGTGTACCTGCCAGGTAAGCATCACCACACCTTCAGGAATGCAGCCTTTAAACGACCCGGAGGTCGACGTTTTTTCAATGCAATAATAAGACTGAAGCAATTAACAAAGCAGTATGCTTTTTTTTTACTTTGCAGAACTCTGCTACTGTGTGTCGCAAAATCTCCTGCCCTCTCATCCCATGTGCTAACGCCACCGTTCCTGATGGAGAATGCTGTCCTCGCTGTGGAACACGTAAGTTTCTACTTAAATCCAGAGGTTTCCAGAGGTATTTTTTTCGTTATCACTTGCGAGTGATCCTCTAAATTTATATCTGTCCTCCACAGCGAGCGATTATGCAGAGGATGGCTGGTCTGCCTGGTCTGACTGGACTCATTGTTCGGCGACTTGTGGCCGTGGCATCCAGCAGCGTGGACGCTCCTGTGACCGCATCAACAGCAAGTGTGAGGGCACTTCTGTCCAGACCCGTGACTGCTACCTGATGGAATGTGACAAACGCTGTAAGTCCCTAAACATTTTTAACACTGCTCCTTTATTTCAGCACAACAACATGGTGAATTGAGAGTTTATGCTTTCTTTACAGTCAAACAGGATGGAGGCTGGAGCCATTGGTCACCCTGGTCTTCATGCTCTGTGACCTGTGGTGAAGGGGTCATGACACAAATTCGTCTCTGCAACTCCCCCACACCACAGATGGGCGGCAGGGACTGCCAAGGAGAGGGACGCCACACCAAAGTCTGCCAAATGTCTCCCTGCCCTGGTGAGTTTGGTATTCTCATCAAAGCATTTGTTTCAGAAAGTATAAGTTCAGAGCAAAATAACAATGGTTGTTTCACATGTTCCAGTCAATGGAGGATGGGGACCTTGGTCACCATGGGATACCTGTTCTGTTACCTGTGGTGGGGGAATCCAAACTCGCAAACATCTCTGCAACGACCCTGCACCCAAACATGGTGGAAAAGATTGTGTTGGTGATGCTACTATGGTTCGTGTTTGCAACAAACAAGACTGCCCAATTGGTAAGTGTCCAAACTTTAATAAAAATACAAAAAAAGCTGCACAATTCTCAAGTGTTCAAATGATGTTAAAGTAAAAACTCTTTTTGTCTTCAGATGGTTGTCTTTCCAACCCGTGCTTCCCTGGCACAAAGTGCACCAGCTTCCCTGATGGTTCTTTTATGTGTGGCAAGTGCCCACTTGGTTTCACTGGTGATGGAATCACATGCAAAGACATTGATGAGTGCAAAGAAGTTCCAGATGCCTGTCATACTCATAACAGTATTCATCGTTGTGAGAATACTGAGCCAGGTTACAACTGTCTCCCCTGTCCTCCGCGATTCTCCGGTCCTCAACCTTTCGGAAGGGGGGTGGAGCAAGCAACTGCTAAAAAACAGGTTTGGATTGTTATTTATTTGCTGTGGTTGTGGCTTGTACATAAGCAATTTGCATTTTTAACACTCTGTAATTTTCTTTAGGTTTGCACTCCCCGTAACCCGTGCAGGGACGGTAGCCACGACTGCCATAAAAATGCAAATTGCATCTACTTGGGCGTTTACTCTGAGTCCATGTTCCGCTGTGAGTGCAGACCAGGGTATGCCGGGAATGGCCGGATTTGCGGAGAGGATACTGACCTGGACGGATGGCCCAACAGTGACCTGTTATGTGTGGAAAATGCCACCTACCACTGCAAAAAGGTAACGTGACCCTACATGGACAAAACCATCATAACCCAGGCACTCCCTATTGTGAGGATTCCCGTCTTAACCTCTCTTTATCTCCTCTATAGGATAACTGCCCCATTATTCCCAACTCTGGCCAGGAAGATCATGACAAAGATGGCCTTGGCGATGAATGTGACCACGATGATGACAATGATGGAATCCCGGATGATAGGGTGAGTTATCTGGAAGGTTTTTTTTAGCCCTAAACCATTTTTTCCTCAGAGAGCACACATAGTAATCAGCTGTAGCCATCCTTCCTCTGGGCAGTGAGAATGCAAAGTGTTCGGGTTTGTGTCCTTTCATCAGAGTTGCAGTGGAAAGTCAGATGCGAAGGAATAATGTACTATAATTTTCACATGAAGCCAGAACTGAGGATGAGGTGGCTGGTTGCCCTTAATTCTTAGTGTGGATTTGGAAAGTTGGGCAGGAAAAATGCATGTGGGAAAAGTCACTAGTGGAATACAAGATTTCAGCCAAAGCAAAAAGCAGGAAAGCAAAATTTGGCTCCTATACAAATAACCTCCTTCAGTCATTTTATTTAAGTTTCATTTCTTTCTATAAAACTAGGACAACTGCCCAAGAGTGTACAACCCCGGTCAGTATGACGCGGACAGGGACGATGTTGGTGACAGCTGTGACAACTGTGTGTTTGAAGCCAACACCGACCAAACAGACACAGACAACAATGGAGAGGGCGATGCCTGTGCTGTTGATATTGATGGCGATGGTAAGTGATCTCTCCACATTAAATCCAAATAATTTTTGATCTTAATCTTAAAAGAAAAGAGGCATAAATACCTTTTCACGTAACAGGCATTCTAAACGAACATGACAACTGCCCCTATGTTTACAACGTGGACCAGAGAGATACGGACAGAGATGGAGTGGGAGATCACTGTGACAACTGTCCTCTGGAGCACAATCCAGATCAGGTAAGGTCGATGTTTCACCTTTACTTTAAAGTTTACCTGACTGGCATGGCTTCATTTAGTGAAAAAGACAGGTTAACAAATAAATCATTTCATGAAAGAAAGGAATGTGACAGCTTTGATGGAGGAATTTAATACTTTTGCTTTTATGCTCATCCATCTTCAATAAAAAAAAAAACTATTTTAATGAGATCCAAAGACATAGGACATTTGTCCGTGGGGACATTGCTTGCATACCTGAAAACAAGAGCATGCATTTATATTCAGGGTGAAAACTCTCATATGAAGGCTGTTGAAATGCAGTAGAAGTGGGGGCTTATTTGAAGTGAGGACAACTGTCTCACAGTGTGAGGAGCTGCTTTATGGGAATCTCATCATAAAGGAATTCTGTACGCCCACAGATCGACTCTGACTCAGATCGCATAGGAGACAAATGTGACAACAACCAGGACATTGACGAGGACGGCCACCAGAACAACTTGGACAACTGCCCTTACATCCCCAACGCCAACCAGGCAGACCATGACAAGGATGGCAAGGGAGACGCTTGTGACCATGACGATGACAATGACGGGATCCCTGATGAAAAGGACAACTGCCGACTTGCCTTTAATCCTGATCAGGTGGACTCTGATGGTAAGTTCTATAAAACACTTTTTTTTTTTTAAATGTGTCATTTTGCAGTTTTTAGGTTGTAGTGTTCAACGTCCTGATTCCATGTCCAAATGTTTCTCAGGTGATGGTCGTGGAGATATCTGCAAAGATGACTTTGACCAAGACAATGTCCTGGACATCTATGATGTGTGCCCTGAGAACTTTGACATCAGTGAAACAGACTTCCGCAGATTCCAGATGGTTCCTTTGGACCCCAAGGGTACATCTCAGATTGATCCTAACTGGGTAGTGAGACATCAAGGCAAAGAGTTGGTGCAGACTGTCAACTGTGACCCCGGCATTGCTGTCGGTAAGTAAGATGGATGAAATTATGTTGCTTTAAGTGCATGAATGCAACGCGTTCCTAACAGCCTTCATTTTTACTCAGGTTATGATGAGTTCAGCGCCGTGGATTTCAGTGGGACATTCTTCATCAACACAGACAGGGATGATGACTATGCCGGGTTCGTGTTTGGCTACCAGTCCAGCTCTCGCTTCTACACAGTGATGTGGAAACAGATCACACAGACCTATTGGTCTCACACACCAACAAGAGCTCAAGGATACTCTGGCCTATCAATCAAAGTGGTCAACTCCACCACCGGGCCTGGTGAACACCTGAGGAATGCCCTTTGGCACACTGGAGACACCCCAGGACAGGTAAATCCAGGTTCATTGACCAATGGCTTAAGTCACAATGGATAATGGAAAAGATAATCTCATTTTAACCCTTGCAACTTTTAATTTCAGGTGCGCACTCTGTGGCACGACCCCAAGAACATTGGCTGGAAGGATTTCACCGCCTACAGATGGCACCTCACCCACAGACCCAAGTCTGGACTTATTAGGTGAGTTCCCATCCTTGTTTAAGAGCAGATTCCTTTCAAACGAAATGGCATAACTCTAATGTGATTGTATTTTTGTCTTTTTTAGAGTGGTGATGTATGAAGGCAAGAGAATCATGGCTGATTCTGGAAATATCTATGACAAAACATATGCTGGTGGGCGACTAGGCCTTTATGTCTTCTCTCAGGAGATGGTTTACTTCTCAGACCTCAAATATGAATGTAGAGGTAAGCACTTGAATAACGGCTCAACACTTTAAAACAGATTATCACCATTTTAGACTTTAACTTTCAACTTGTTTTCTGTTTTGTTTGCTTTTTTCAGACACATAACTGCATCCAAGAACCTCCCAGAAGAATGTACCAGTGCAGATCAATCATTAATGGCCTGGATCGATTCCAATATACCGTTTTTTCTTGGAGAAATGCACATCGGAGGTATTTTGAGCAAGTGAGCTAACTTGGGGAAAAGGACCTCAGGAGTTCAAGCCAAACGAAAGTTAAAAACTGCACCAAACTCTGTACAAAGAAGTGAACTTTATCAGTTGGTCTACGCTGATCTCTATCGAAAGAGGGCCACATTTTTAAAATTGTAAGATTATTTTTGCTTTGCACACCTGGACTGTTATTCCTCTGTGGAGGAGGAAACAAAGGGAATAATGTTTTTTTGTGTTTTAATATTATATTTTTGAGCATTAACATACATCTGCTGTGGACTTAAAGATGCATTGCTCAGTATGAAGAAGGCAGTGGGTGAATTTTTTTTAGGCTGGGGTAGAAATCCCCTGTGAAGGAACTATTGAGGGACCATGGACAGTATGGATGACTGTTACTATCAGAGAGAGTGTTGTGTGTTTGTGCTTTTGTGCCACCCAACAAGCATAGTGATGAAGAAAACCAAACTCCTTTTGATCAATTTCACCAGCTGTTACAGACATGTAGCAGAGACGCAGAGCTGGCCCAAAGCATGGCTCCTCTCAGGAAAGAACGAGCAGAAAATTCAGGATGGCACTGTGCCCCAAAGCAGACCCTTTCTGCAGATTTTGACTTATTCCTTATACTCACTCAACGTGCTATTGTTACATATCATTATCAACCTGTTGCATCCCCTAAGTATACTTCTAATTAAGAGTAAACTAGAAGTAGAAGTATTCTGCTTCAGCACAGAGTGCATGACCAGCGTGCCTGAGTTTGAGTGTTTCTGACAAGGAGGGGGGGGGACCCTTTATGTACAAACATTACCTCATATTTTTTTCTTGAGGCCAGCAATATGCAAGACTCACTTGTCATAGCAACAGATTATACAGTTGTTGACTCTGTTTTAAAGCAATTTTTGTATCTTTTTTATGCTGTATAGAAGATATTTTTGTAGTAAAAGCTAAACAGAAAAGGGTCAAATAAATGTTGTTTTGACTATGTTTTTTTTGCTATATGTATTTCCTGTGCTCTTGATAAATTATTCTGTTTATGTTATTTGTGTAGATATATGCTATTTAAATAATTTATCTAGAGGTGTAACCTCTCATGGAAGCATTTCTATCTGTATAAACTTTTTTGCACACTGACATGAGGATGTCTGTTATTTTGGTTTGTGTATGTCCTTTTTTATTACTGAAGCTTTTTCTATAAACATTTGTACCATAGTTTCTACTCAAAATGCTGTTTGTACTCCTTTTTTGTTGCTTTGTTTTCTTTTGTTTCGTAATGTCAAATAATAAACTCTTTAAAAAAGGGATCTAAAGCTTATTTGTGTCAATTTGTTAAACGTAAATTTGACAGTGATTTAATATTTGATGATGGTGCTTCTCCAGGAAATTCAAAAAGGAGACGAGTAATTGGAGTCTAGTGTAGACTATTATATATATAATTACATTTCAGACATATACAGGCACACTCTTTCACATTTAAATGTGGTGGACAGAAGGAAGTGGACATTGCAGAGTGATAAAACTATTTTTAAAGTGATCATTTAAAAGTTTCAAGTGGGATCCACTTGGGAATGTGCCTTGAAATTCTCTAGTTTTCTTATATAAACAGATGCACCATTCAAGCAATCAAAAACAGCACCAACGTATGATCTGCTAACAGAATTCCAGCAGCTAAATTTAGCTAAAATGGTCAAAAAAGCTGAATAAAAAAATCCAAAATGCAAACCGTCTGAGTTAGCTGCAGGTCTCTTTACATTAGGAGTGACATCATTCTTACCATAATGAGCTCATTGGGTTTCCATTACCCAAACTGAGCAGTGTACAGGATCTTCCACTCTGGAAACATATTGTGTGGGTTACATACACAATATATGTATAAAAATGATGCTTTGAAAATAAGGAATAAATGTTGTTTCCATTTGGTACAATCAGTCTGAAAAGTGATAGCATATGCTTCCTTAAAGCCATCTCTGGGGTCTCTGTTTAGAGTCCCTGGCAGATAATGCTGCACTGGTGTCCTTATAGGAGTTCTGCCATTAGTCTGGAGTAAAGAGGAATGTGAGATGGATCCCACTGCCATGAGGGGGTGGGTGAAGTGATGATGGAGGTGAGCGTGCTCATAGGTGACCAGTGCAAAGAGTTAAAAGACAAGTCCTCAGGGGAAAAGGTCAACCAGGTGTGGACGGTGCAAGCAGAAGCAAATTGAAACAAATGAACCAATGTGAATGCGTCATTCCTAAAGCTGGCAGTGGAATCCATGAATTTAAATGAAAACCAAGCTCACACGGGGTCCAGTTTCACAGGATCCTACTAATCCAAGCCCCTCTGAACCGGTCATTATAGAAGCAGCCGGAATGATTGAAATTCTTGGAGATTTTAGCTGGAAATAAATAAAGAGACCTAAAATTGCTTAAAGGTATAGTAGAATTTAAAACCACAGTTACGTTGTTGTTGTTGCTGAATATAGGCAGCTTGGGGTGTCTAATGTAGCTGACCAAAAGCCTGTGCCATCTCCGACCTGCTTTCCTATGTAAGTTAGGAATGTTGTAATGACCATGGAAAAACACTCCCTTATGGGAAAAGCTGGCTAAGCACATAAAAAGCAAGCCACACCTCCTTACATCTGCTTGTCCCAACCCACTTCAGCATCCACAATATATACAAGTTGGTCACGGTAATGATAACTGCTAATGCTAGCCTAAGCTGCTAACGTCCGTGTTGGTACCCCACCCCCACCCCCCTGCTGTCAGACACTTGCTTCCTTGTTCATGCACCCCACCCACCCACCCACCACCACACAAACACACACAGAGTTCATAGCTTCATATAATGTCGTGGAGCCATTGGGTTGAACGGGCCAATCAGCAAGCAGCTCATTGCATATTCATGTCCTGGCCGAGTGGGCGTGGAAAACCAGTCTTCTCATTGCAGGCCTAATTTATGGGGTTGAGTTTGGCCACTTATCAGGGCTCCTGGGTCATTGTGAGCCCCAACATGTGCTATAGAGGTTAAAAGAACAGTTTACAAATGTCAACAGACAGTGTTCTACTGATCCTATAACTTTAATTGATATTTTTACAGCTTTAGAAATACATTGTTAAATTTACATTAAGCTGCTTGAGTTTCAATCCGTGAGTTCCCCAATTTTATATCATTTTTTTCTCTGATGTTGCTTCTTTCACAAAACTCATGTATATGTTTGTATTTTTACAAATTTGTGACTGGTCCTGGACTCTGTCAGCTGATGTTCATCCAGCAGATGATGCGACTGCTCCTGAGTAAGATCCGGTGACTCTTTCTGCAGGACAACACAAATAAACATGATCCATCAATAACACACATTTGTTTCGCTTTAAAATGTGTGTATGTAAATATGAAAATCAACTTTTAAAAAGGCAAAATAGAAAAAAAATCTGATTTCTTCCCAACATCCTCTAGAAATTAGTTCCCAACAAATTTGCTGGATGTAAAACTTTTATTTTTTTGACAAACATGGATGATGTGCTGTGTGGATATATAACCTGACAGAAGATTGGCACTTAAGGCTAATATAATAGTATACTGCTGCCGCCTCTTGTGCTTTGTTGGAAACAGTTTGAGGAAAAGAAAACACTCCACTTGGAAGTAAGAATTATTTTTCTAAAGATAAACCAAGCTTCTCACATGCTGTCTGCTTTGGACTACATGTGAGTTCAAGGAAGAAAGCCAACTTTTTCAAAGTGGGTTAGCAGGAAAAGCCAGGATTTATTCCCGAGGATTATGTGTTATCTTGCTTTTTAAACGTGTTTATTTCAAATCCAGACTTGTAAGTCTTTTATTATGAAGTTCAAGTAAGATTAATACCTTTAGAAGAGTCTTCACAGACAGCCACCACCTCCTGGGGGTGAAAACACTCCTTTATTTAGACAGCTGGGACTCGAAATATTCATTTGTTTCAAGAAAATGGACTTGATGCTTTTCATGACATGAGAATTCTGCCTGGAACATGTCCAGAGGAGCGGAGTATTAACTCTCCCTGTTTGGATAGTCGTCATCGTTCTCCCAGCATGTGTGCTGGTGTTTCTAGGTGTCATGGCTGAACAGAATGTCCCCGGTTTGGAAGTAAACACATCCTGACCCACTTGTCTGTATCTAATTCTTAAGATATTGATAACAGATTTTCTTTCCCCACTTTGGTGGAAGTCTTGGATTGTTTAGCTGAGATTTAAACAGCATGTTGGTGGACACATTTAAAAACATAACCCCAATCTGCTTCAAAATGAGGTTTTCAGAACAAAACAACCCTGTTGACACCATATTGTGACCCATATCTAAGCAACCTCACCTGAGAAAAGACCACACCCTGTGCAGTTATGTCCCCCCTCTTCCCTGCCGAGTAACTCAAGGCAAAAATCACATTCCTGCGTCTCAATTATCCTCTTTAAGTGAGACTATTAGACAACATCGATCACCTGTGGACCAGACCACCCCATCAAACCCTCCGGCTCTTCTCCCAGAACCAGTCGCTGATAGATAACGCTGTCATACAAAACCTTTCAAACTCTTCAATAAGTGTTACACATGTGAGACTCTTGTTAGGACTCAGTTTTGTTGATTGACATAAACTCAACTACACATGCATTAGCAATGAGTTCGTTTTAAAGATGATTTTCTTTTTTGCAGAAATAAAATCATGTTGTTTAAAATACAGCAAACTAAACAGGATTCCAACTCTTTTCAACCAATCTTCCCTACCACTTATTGGTTTTTGTCCTCTTTTTTTTAGCAAAGCTCTTGATTTAACGGCCGATCTACGTTCCAACGCTCATCTATGGTCACGAGCTTTGGGTAGTGAGCAAAAGAACAGGATCACAGATAAAAGCTGCTAAAACAAGTTTTCTATGCAGGGTGTCGGGGCCTCTTTCACACCGAATGCAGAACAGATGCGGTCCAAACTCCGTAAGGCTTCTGCATAGACCAAAAATCATTTACTCCAATTAGAGCATTCACACCAGCTGTGGTGCAGATCCGGATGTGGAACTATGGAAACTTTCCGCATGGAGTCTACTTTTTCCAGACGCCACATGTGGATTGTCATGAAGTTAAGGAAATTACATGAGTCAGACAGGAAGCGAGGTGTGGAACAGCGAGGTTAACGGTGTACGATAGTTTGCTTTATTTTTACAGCTATAGGCTATTTCTAAATGTATTGTGTCAAATTTCTAATCATTTGGTGCTGTTGTGGGAGCAGATTTCTAGACACATTCAGCACATGAACCGCAGTCGGTCTGAATGGCAGTTCGTCTGAAAGCTGCATTGAAACTGAAACTGAATCCATACCGCATTCAGGCTTGAGAGATAGGGTGAGAAGCTCGGTCATCCTGGATGGGATCAGAGTCGATCCGCTGCTCCTTCACATCGAAAGGCGCCAGTTGAGTTGGCTTGGGCATCTGGTTAGGATGCCTCCTGGATGCCTCCCAGGTGAGATGTTCCAGGCATGTCCAACTGGGAGGAGACTTAGGGGAAGACCCAGGACACGCTGAAGGAATTATGTTTCTAGGCTGGCCAGGGAACTCCTTAGGATTCCCTAGAGCAGTTAGCCCAAGTGGCTGGGGAGAGGGAAGTCTGGGCCTCTGCAACATCCAACAAAGGCCGAGCTGTTTAGCCTTGCAACTATCTGCTTCACAGTGGACCACAGTCTCTGGACAGCTCATAATTGGCTCCCTTAAACACACACGCACACACACACACATGCACGCACACACACACACACACACTTACACACACATGCATACCTGAACTTTATCAGCTTCAGACCCAGAGGGGAGCCCGCCTGTAATACACAGAGAAATTCTATTCATCGCCTCCAGCTCAGATAAACACAAGCTCAGTATCAAAAGTATTTTTACTTCATTTCACACTTCTGTCTCCACATTTACCTATAACTGAAATCCAATCAAAACTTGACACATTCTCAATGTTTTGAGGGTATTTTTAAAGGTTTTTTTAACTCTAAAAACATTATATTTTTATTGCACGTTCAACTTCTTTTTATGATTTCTCTTTCTCAGTGACTACTTTACCACATTTTTATCAGTAACTTTTCCATTCCATTCCATTCCATTCTTATTTGTAGAGCACACTTATACACAGCCGAGGCCGACCAAAGTGCTGTACAATAAAAACAACAGGCATACACAAAAAAACAAACATACAATACAGGAAATGATGAGTAGTCTGATGACCACTACCAAATCAACAATAAAAAGTAAAAACATAATAAAAGGCAAACTAGGCCGAATTAAAAGCCAGCGAATAGAAATAAGCCTTCAAGCGTGCCTTAAAAACAGGGAGAGAGGGGGCCATTCTCACTGCCAAAGGGAGTTGGTTCCAGAGACGAGGCGCACAGATTGAGAATGCACGTGCTCCTCGTGTCCTCACCCGAACACTTGGGACCTGTATCAGGCGGTGGTCTGCTGACCGAAGGGTTCGACCAGGTATGTAGGGCTGAACTAGCTGAGTCAAGTACACTGGCGCGTAAAGATAAAGTGATTTAAAAACAAGAAGTAAAATTTTAAACTGGATGCGGTAGCGCACCGGGAGCCAGTGCAACTGGGCCAAAACAGGAGTAATGTGCTCCCTCCTTCTGGTGTCCGTCAAAAGGCGGGCCGCCGCATTCTGCACCAGCTGTAGGCGCGCAACCGAGAAAGATGTGGATCCATAAAAAAGGGAATTCGCGTAATCCAAGCGCGAGATTACAAATGCATGGATCACTGTGTGCAAGTTGCGTCTAGTCAGGATGGACTTCATCTTAGATATCCGGCGAAGCTGAAAAAAGCACGATCTAACCACCTGACTAATGTGAGAGTCCATCCGCAGCTCTGGGTCCAACACTACTCCCAGGTTAGTGATGGTTGGCTTCACTAAACTGGAGAAGCAGGGTGGCAGGACAGGGCTAACTGCAGTGGGAGAGGGAGGAACAAATAAAAGAGCCTCCAACTTTGACTCGTTCAAATGTAAAAGGTTGTTGCAAAGCCAACCCTTCACTTCATTCAGGCAATCCACAGCCGGTTGCACTGATTCTAGTGATTTTAAAGAAACATAAAATTGGCAGTCATCAGCATACAAATGGTACGTCACACCATGTCGCCTAAAAATAGCTGCCAAAGGAAGCATATAAAGATTAAAAAGCAAAGGTCCTAAAATCGAGCCTTGGGGAACACCGCAGGGCAGAGAGGAGACTTCAGAGGCATACTCCCCCAGCCTCACACAAAAACTTCGGTTACTAAGATAGGATCTGAACCAGTTGAGGGCAACTCCCTGGATACCCACTGCCTGGTTCAGTCGAGACAGAAGTATGACATGATCTACGGTGTCAAACGCAGCTGTGAGATCCAGCAACACCAATAAAACATGGGAGCCGGAATCTGTGGACCGCAGAACGTCATTAAAAACTCTAAGAAGAGCAGTCTCAGTGCTATGACCTGGACGGAACCCTGATTGCAAAGGGTCTAAAATGTGAAAAGTCTGCAAGTGGTCAGACAGCTGCGTAAAAACAACTTTCTCAAGAAGCTTGGACAAGAATGGAAGCTTTGAGATGGGACGAAAGTTTCCCAGGGTGGTAGGAACTTTTATAAAGTGTTTTAAAGCTGTTACAGCGAATCTACAGACAAGCTAGGTTATGAACCCAAACACGGTCACGGAACACTCATCCCTTGGGTATCTTCCCTGGATCCGTATCTACTGGAACCGGAAACCCGCATTTCCAGAGGAAACGAGATCTAAGTAAAACGTCTTTTATTGTCTGTGACTTCAAATTATGTTCTTCTATTTGGGACTCTGGTAGTTTGTCCTAAAGTTGAAGTGGTAGCAGCAGGCTGTTTCTCCTTCTCTGATGTTATTGAGTGGAGAACCTCTCACACCAGTGGTGTTCTGTTGCTAAATACATGAGCGTGGAATGAGTGGAGGACCCAGGGAAGTGTGGCGATTTGGCGAGACCGACAACCGGATGGTCCAATAGTTATTGGTGTTATTGGTGGAGGTTTTTAGACAAATGCGAGAATCACTTTATTATTATTTTTTTCTATTTTTTAATCTTCAAATTATATTAATAGCTATACTCTGGTAGAACATTGTTAAGAGTCATAGGTAAAAATTTCTTGAGCAAGTTTTCATGATAATCCCAGGTTTAGACACTATCCTCATTATGTTGTTTCCAAAAACATTTGGTTATAATAAAAGGCAAACATTAATGTAAAGTTATGTACGGGCCCAGAGACATTTTCCAACACCAAGATGCTGCAGTAAAACCACATGTGCACACTGAGCATGTCCCCCTCATATGTGTGCCATGGAGCTGAGGACACATGACCTGATTTAATTTAGACATAAATCATGATGGAGCTCCATACAGTGTTGCTCTGAAGTAAAGGCTAACTACTATATTTTATTTTTTAGACATTTTGTCATCCAGAGATGGGTTTGGTTCAGTATAAAAGGATTAAGCCATTGTTTTTGCTCACCAATTTGCTGATTTTGCTCTGCAAGTCGGTCTAGACACGTTCTATTGTAGCCTCAGCAGGTGTGCCATTGGCCAGAACAATGTTTGGTCCAGCCAATCACAGCGCTTTGTGTTTGTAGAGAGACGTTGGGTGTGCTTAGAACCAGAACTGCGACAGAGAAAAACTACAAAGATGGCTTCGGCTCAGGAACGACTCTCATTTGATACGGCTTTGGCGTCAACGTTGGACAATTTAGACTTGGGCTTTTCATTAAGACATGAGCAAATGAGTACGTAAGTCCTTTATTTTGAAAAAGGGTGTAGTTGCTTCTTCTTCTTCTTAGACGGCATGTGGCGGACTCCCCCGTTGACTAATTGCCATAGCGATGAATATGTTGCGTTGTTCATTGCTCTGATTGGTCTAGTGCTGTCCAATTGCATGTAGAGACAGTTTGTAAGACAACTGTAGATTCGGTCGCACGACCGAGCTCTTCCTATTGGTCGTGGCCAGACTAGGCCAGGCTAGCTTCTACGGTCAAATAAAGACACATTTTTAGAAGTCATCAGTTCTGGAAATAATTGGTATTACTCTGTAAGTATTTTACAAATTTGGTCAAATCAAAAGTTTAAGACTTGAACTTCAAAGATTAGCATGTCCTTTTTTAAACTTGACTTTATACGTGACTTAGGACTTTGCATGCCTCGGGACTAAAACCTTTAGTGAAAAGACTTCAAACCTGTGACTTGACTTGACTTGGTCCCACCTTTGCAGTTAAAACCTAAGAACTGCTTCTTAAATGTTTCTTTATAATAACTGTAAAAATCAAAAGAACACAAAAATCTACTGGCAAAAGCAGGTAAAATGGAATGAAATAAAAAATGTGATGAAAGCTGATGATTTTTTTCCATAGCTCCTCTTTTCTGGGAACACTTAACACCACTTTATAGGGAGAAAAAAGTTGAGAAACTGCTGAGTTGGCAGAGTGACGGGTCTCAACCGCATTTGAATGCTGAGCCCAACATATTCAGGTCAGCTGCCACGGTGGCTGGTATCCACCTTGAGAGGACTGTAGGTGTACAGCTGAAGTTTGTTTAAGGTTAACATTTCTTTACGTATTGGCTTTATTCAAACTTAAAGTAAGAGGAAGTAAATCCGATGACCTACGTCTGATCAGATTTATGCTTTCCTGCTGGATCTCCCTGTTTTACAGTAAATCCAGGAATTGTCCTTCCGTTTGCAGTTGATACAGGAATGCAGGCAAATCAGGATGCAGGAAAAATAGCAGCAGATTAGCTGTCAAGTGTCATAAATGATCTGAATGAACCCTGCTTATCTTCTCATACTGGAAATGTTTATTTTACTTTACAATGAAAGATAGTCATAACAAATATGCACCTTTTAACCCTAGAAGGATAAAAGAACAATGAAAATCAAAGGTGATTATTTTTCTGGCTTTAATTTGAATTTCGAGAAGGAATGACGCACAAACGATTCCACAAATTGTACACATGAATCCATGTCAGTGGTGCTTTTAACACATTATTTAGATTATTCACATTAATCCTCAAGGAAACCTGTACTTGATTCACCTTAGTATACAGCAGATGTGCCTTTTAGTGCAAATGTTTTATTTGGTAAATGGTGGAAATAAAATACACACAATGCTTGCAATAAAGAAACTTTAGATGCAATATTGGTTGATTTATATGATTATATAAAAATCGGCATCCATGGGAGAGGTCTAAGGCCAAAAGCTTTGGTGACCTCAAAAGCTCGGCTCCTATTAGCCTAAACACATCTTGAAGATCATTGCGTGATGGTCTGGGGTCGATTTAGCACCTGAACAACATGAATTTTACTTTCTACCAGAAATGCTGGAAAACTTTCCATTGTGGTTGAATTAAAACAATTCTGCTATTAAAAAAAATAGATATCTCACAGATATAATAAAATAAATACATGCTAAACTTTCAGAACAGGTAGACACTTAAGAAGTAAAAGAAAAAACCAGCAGGAGGGCGTTTGAGTTATGGACGCTATACAAATCAACTTTATGAGTACACTGCAGCTGCGTGAGGCTGGTTAAGAATGCCCTCCCAGACAAATTCTGTAAATCTTTTCAAACCGCAAAACAAGCCCGCTGGCACTGAGATTATATGCTGTGAGTGTGCCGCTCAGGCTGAAGTCACTGGCTGGGTTCAGACGTTTAGTGATAACACACGAAACGCATCGACTCCCACATAAATCCAAACGGGGGGTTTGGGTCGGCCTGAGAGGTTAGTTTCCTTAAAAACGGCTGTGATGCCTTTTGATGTGAGGGTGTGGCTGCCACGTATTTCCTGTTTGCATATTTAATGTTTAAATTCGGCATCTTCATGTGTCATCAGTGAGTCAACAACGGTTACTACTGGAGACACCACGAGACGCCCCCCAATGGCAAAGCAATACTCTCATCTCTAGTGGGGTTTGTTTCTCTTGCTTGGCACATAAAATTTAAAGTCCTGAATGTCAGAGAAAGCAGAAATCAGGTTTAGTATCCACTTTGTTGGTGGAACATTCTTGCTTGGTGTCTTTAGTGACGAGGGTTTTTGGAGAAAGAAGTTCTGGTTGTAACTCTGAAGCGACCCCCTAAAACCAGCCGGGGGGGTTGATGTCTCTAGGGAACGCTGCAAGGAAGACTGAATCTTGACTGAGAATGCTGCAAAAAGCTATTAAACACAATAGTGAGGTAAAACCTTTCAGTGGAGAACATTACCTTCCTGTAAACTGTGAAGTGAGCGTGTTGTTGTGGTGCAGAGAAAACACTGGCAGGGTCTGAGAACGAGCTGTGCGCTTGGACTAATTTGTCACATCCGTATCAACAGAGTGTTTAAAAGCTCCATAATGTCAGATGTGACCCCTAATATGAGCATGAACACGTGTGTGTGTGTGTGTGTGTGTGTGTGTGTGTGCGTGTGCGTGTGCGTGTGCGTGTGTGTGTGTGTGTAAATGGTTGTCGCTGCTTTGAACTCACACTCGTCTCCTGGCTGAGGCCCAGCAGCTCCAGCTGCCCTTGAATCTCCTGGAGTCGCGTCTCCTGCTCTCTCCTCTCCTTTATATCCTGCAGGGCCTTCTCTCCTGGCTGCCAGTCCGTATCGCACTTCCAGCTAGCCTCGGAGCCGAGGCCCTGATACACAACAGACACGACTGGTTCTCACAAGGAAGAAACACCTCATCACACAAGGGTACACTTTCAAAAGCAGCACATGCTTTACGGTAGGCATAAAACGTCACTGCAATCAATTCATGTGAAGTTTTTCATTCTTTCTAAAACTTCTGAAGATGTTTGGATAAATATAATCCAAAGGTTCTTAACTGCTCAAATCAGAACCACATTCTTGTCACGAGAACAAAGAAAACTCATCGAATGTCCTGTAGGGGTACAAAACCAATCACATGTTTATGGAACTCACGTGCACGAGGACATGCGTTAACCGAAGGTTATCCAGAGTAAACATGGAAAATGGGTCAGGAGGAAGTAAAGGTCACACATCAGCTGTGAGTGAAAGTGGACTTGATTACAACAGCATGAATATTTTTCTGTTTTTACTTGAAGTCGTCAGAAAAGGAACAGACCAGATCAAATGGAAACCCAGATTCACCAACAACTGAGACCAGTTAGACGCTGGCTCTTCAATGATGCTGTCTGTTTCATTTTTCAGTTTTTTCTTTAATCAATTCAACTAACCGACTTTATTATTTGAGTGTTTGTTAATTAACGAGCTATTCGTCTTTGGTTTCTAACAGGTCTGTTTTAACACCAGTAAAATGTCTGAAATTCAGAAAATCAAGAACATAATCACTATCAAGGTCACAACTGCCAATACAGTACAGACTCAGATGCTAACTCAGGCACTCACTGGTTTTGTCTTCCACAGCGGGGTGGGAAACGTTCAGGTTTGTGTTTGTAGAGATAAAACATGAAGGTTGCATTTTTTAACCAAAAAAACAGTCAAAAGAGGCAGTAGAAGAGTTGTGCTGCTGTTAGCCAATCAGAGGCGGGATGTTAGCATATCATAAATATTAATGAGTAAGACTCGTTATCATGGTGTTTTCTGCCCCCCACACACACACACAAACACTCCTCCCACCAACGTCTGTTTCCTGAAACAGAAGTGCCAGAGCTTTTTTAACAGAGAACGACTTACAAGGCGTTCATTCATACTAGAGCCCACAGCAGGTTTATTGAGGGACCAAATTTAAGAAACACCAATTAATGACATCATTAGGTCTTGTTCATGTAGACATTTTAACAAAGCAATGCTTTTGCAAAAGTCTCCTGTCCTCCTCGTATTTAATAGAAAATATTGTTATTCGGAATACTGGCAAAAACAAAAAGTCTCCAAAATAGCGTTCTGCGTGTGGCCTCACCTAACGGTAGCGTCTGTCTTCCAGCGTAGAACTAATGACAGCTTCTATCTGAGGCTTCTTTAAAGTGGTCGTCACTGGACCCTTTTGGTTAAGACTCACTCATCCTAGACAGCAGAAGCCAGGACCACAACGAGATCACACTCCCGTCATGCACCGGAGTGAGAAACACTGCTTTCCGACTAGGAAAAATAAAAATTAAAGTCTAGCTTTACCGCCATCCTCACACCACTAAATGCATGTTGCTAAAAACACTCAAATCTTTGTGAGAGACAGTTTATTTAATTTGGAAACAACAGCTGCCTGACGTTTTCATTAACTACAGGCTGCAAACCTAAAATGTGTCTTTGAGGTTTAACAGTGATAAAGTCACTGACCAGTCTGTGCCTCTGGCTTGTTCTTTCTGTCCAAATTAGCACCTTATAAATTTTTGAGGAGAAAAGCCCAAATCCTCATTGTGAGAAGCTCAATAATGGAATCATAGCAAAAACAAACTCATTTACTCAGATTTTCTTTGACCTCTTTTATACAATAACAACAACATGAGTGGTTCTGTGCAACAACAGAGAAATGATCACTTTGTCCTTGTTGGGTTAAAAGTTCATATCTCAGTTTTTCATCATTTTCATGTTTTTAAATAAATCAGAAGAGATTGGGACTTATGACCATACTTTATCCACTTTTTGACATTTGTTGTCATTTTCTGAAAAGTAACACATGTGGAGATGCAAGTTTATTACTGTATGTAATACGGATATAAATCACTGGTTTGATCATGATACGGTATATCGATGCAATGAATTGAGATTTGATGTTTGCTGATATCTCAAATTCATTTTGAATCAAAGGTGTGGTGGTGTGGCTTAGGCGTTTGATACCAGTACCTTTTTTACTTTTACTCAAGTAAAAGAGATACTTCAGCTCCTTCAGAAGTCTAATAAAACCCAAGTATTATTACTTTTACCTGAGTAATGGATGTGAATACTTCTGCACCGATTAATCTGGAACGATGTTACAAGTGACTGAATGCAATCATTTCCCAGGCGAGAAAAAATGAAAATAAAATGCTTTACATCAAAATGCACTTAAACATATTAATAAAATCCTCGAGTTTGGGTCCAGTTCCAGGCTCTGGCAGGTTCACTCAGTAAATATGTCTTTGTTCTTTTGCAACTACTGATTCACCTCTTGGAGGAGTCAGAGGGAATGACGACATGACCTCAGCTGACTCCAACAACTGCTCTACTGCGCGTCGTGTTTGTGCTTCTTTTCCTGGAATCTACGATAGCTTCAACTCAGAGCGAGGTTAGAGGGGGATGGGTGAAGCTCGACTTATCTGAACATCAGAAATATTCTGATAATTATCTCTCTTTGAAGCAGCCACTTGTCCTGCTGTTCAAAAATGTTTCAATAATCTCATTACCTATCTAGGTCAAAGCACCAGCAGCAGGCCAAGAAACCCAGGACTTTGTTTTCTTAAAGAAAACAAAAACATGTCAAACGTAATTTCATTTGTCCATGAAAGTATGTCAGCCTACTGACGAAATATCAAATAAAAGTCTTTCAGCATGATTGTACAATGCTGCTGCAAGCAAAACTCCAACAATAAGGGAGTACAAACTTTGAGTATCCATATATCAGCTGATAGCAGCTCTTCCAAGCAGCTGTCATGTCCTCTGATAATTACGGCTATATGATAGCGAGGAAAGTTGATTTCCTTTGCAATGAAAAAATCTATTAACAGAAACAGTGGAGCTTAAGCTAAGATTCGCAAAACAAAGAAAACCTTCTTGGAACTACGTATCCCAGAAATGCAAATGAAGCCTTCCCGTTCAGGAAGCACGAGAAGATGCTCAAGCGGTTTCTCCAGATCCACTGCTTTCTATTAAACTAATTAGCAATCCACATGAATGTGAGCATGTATGCTGCAATTTATACAGTTTAGATACTCTTGAGATATTTAATACAAAATATTTGACAGATTTTATTTGTAAATCATCTGAAAGCGTACATCCTGTGTTTGATATGATGATCTCAAATCAAAATGATGCATTCCACGTACATTTTGTCAGAGTGTGAAACAGCTGCAGCAGCCGCTTATATGCAAAGTGACAAAACTGTGAAAAACAGTCGTGGATGACTTGATGCCAAACGTTTCACTCCAAATTTATCCCAAAACAAATCTTGGAAGACAAAAACGCAGCAGAGGAACTAGATACAAATGATTTCATCATATCACATCAGTTTTCTCCTCTTCTTCCCTTCAATGTGGACAGCATCTGTGGTGCGTCTCGCCAAATAAAACAGCTGGATCCTCTAATGCAGATCACTTTTCAGATGTCAGACACAATAAGAACACAACAAATGTGTTTATGTCACTGGAACTGGTCAGTATCATCCTACATAAAAATATGTGAATTTATGTGCTGCAACTGCAAGTAGAAGCGTTTTGCTCCTGATTGAACTCAGATATTAAACATGGACAAGTGACCAAGTAAAAAAAAACATTGAGACAATCTAATTAGCTTGTTTACTCAATCAAAACAAGCTAAACGAGGACAGATTGCTCAGAGGTAACTAATCCAACAAAGTGTCAACAAGAAAATCATAACCGCTGCTGCTCGCGTCAGACAAAACTAATTCATACAAGGTGCTGTGAAAGCTACTTCCACTGCAAGAAACATAGAAACTGCTGAACTTTTTGTAAATATGACAACAAAAAAGAGAAAGGGAAGGAAAATGTATCGTATGAGTCCTTGAGTGGAAGGCTGGAATATCGCCAGCATCTTCTCAACCACAACCACAAAATGGCTCAGTCATCAGGACTGTGAGGGCCTTTTGTTTTATTCAAAATATCTGTTGATCACATCAAGACGTTGGAAAGAAAGCAAAGAATAAAAGCATATGAATGGGGGTTCATACACTAAAACTGGCTTAACTGGTTTTATTATTTCAGACCAAAAATGACTTGTTTGTACCTAATTCAGTGTTATTCCTTAAAGCTGCGGTCCGTAGCGTGACGTCATCTGAGAGGAGGAGGAGATTCTTGAATTGCCCCTGTTCCTCCTCCCCTTCAGGAAGGAGCAGAAAGCCACGCCTCATACTGCAAAAACAAAAAGCCTTGTAGCACTAACTGACCAGTAGGAGGGACTGGTGGCGCCAGTGTTCGGCAGCCTCGCCTCCGTCAGTGCGCCCCAGGGCAGCTGTAGCTACGATGTAGCTCATCCCCACCAGTGTGTGAATGTGTGTGTGAATGGGTGGATGACTGATTGTGTTGTGAAGCGCCTTGGGGGGTTGTAGAACCCTAAGAAGGCGCTATACAAATACAGGCCATTTACCAAGTGTTTTTGATGTGTTTCTGCACAGACACACCTGATTCTAACTGCTGGATGATCTCTCAGCTTCCATCTGGTTCTGCAGGAAATTCTAATCACTCCTTTAGACCAAATCTGCATCATTCAAGCAGGAAAACATCTAAAACTGTCAGGATACCGGCACTTAGCGCACCCCTACAACAGGATAAAACAGTCTGTGTGGTAGCAACACTACTCACTTAGCTCCAATATACAAAAGATAAATGCCTTTTCGTTCCCCTCCCTCCTCTTCCACAGTTAGCTTGAAGTTTACAGACTGACATTAATTCAATGCGGGTCCAGTTAGCATTCAAGCTAGGTTGGTGTGCTGCTGACGACTGTGCTTCAGCCCGTAGCGCATGCTGGGAACCGGGGCACATTCTCATTGATTGACGCCTCCCTCTTGTGGATGCACAACTCTATTGGTCAACAGGGTCAGATGGTCAAATTTAAACATTTTTGAAGTTACTTTAAAACTTCTAAACTGCATCATGGATACATGATAACAGGGGACAGGGATGTTTTAAAGAGAGAAATGCCGTGCCTGATATTGTTCAGGAGGGAGCACTCCTCTCTGTCTCTGTTTTCTCTCCATCTCTTGAAATGTGAAGTGTAGTAGGAGCTCTTGCTGTGCCACGTGGACCCAGGCTACCTGCCAAGGCCTGTCCACATGCCTCGCCACGAGCGCTCCCTGTGAGAGCTCAGCAGCAAGCTGTTCAGAAGCTTGAGAGTCTCTTGACTTCTCTCTGTTTCTCTTATTTGTTTCCCCGGATGATATTTTGCGCAGCTGTCATCTGCAGGTACTTATGCAGACCCAACTGCATGCATTAAACCTGAAACATTTAATTTCTGCAGATGAAACATTGCTAAGCTATAATGCAAAAACTTTAAAGTAATATTCTCTTTCTTTTTTGCATCAAAAAGCTAATTCCTCTGCATAAAAGGCAGTTTTGCTCATCAGTATCTAAAAATGTCTCAAGATATAAAACCTGTTTGTCTCCAAGTCATCTTTTCCTCCCCCAGAGGTCGTGCTTTTTTCATCAGTATCTTGGATCCCTGTTGGCTCGGTGATTGGTGAACATTCCTGAAGTATTAGAAGATTCACTTGTGGGTCATCTGGCCTGTATACATGCTTTCTTTTCAGAGCTGAGGGTGGTCTGGAATAATCACAGTTGCAAAGATCAAAACCTTCTGGCATATTCTTCAATAAAAAAAAGATGCTGTATTTCACCTTCGTATTTCAGAGAAGAACACACAAAAATCACTTAAGATGCTTTTTAAGTTTGTGCAAAACCATTCGTTTGCAGTCATTTCAAACTGCAGCAAAAACCTGGCAGTGTGTTACCTTTAAAAGATGCTCAAAACATCATCTCAACATCATCATGATTTTAGTCTTTGCCAAAAAATGAGACATGCACAATGAAATGTGAGCAGAGCGCTTAAAAGTAGGCCACGATCAATATTTATCAAAAGCATCTGGATGGGGAAAATAACATCCATGCGTCCTTTTGCACTCCAGTGACAGAGGCTGTGTTTTGTCAAGCACAATGCGTGACCAACATTTCTTCTGCAAACAGTCTTGTACAATGAAACAACACTTCCTTTGCAGAGACATTTTTTTAAATGAAGAGCTGTGAGATTTGCCAGTGCAGTGCTTTGAAAGACTTTCCTTTCTTAAATGATGGAACTATTCCTTTAAAATCCAAAGGGGTTCTGCCAAAGCACTTAAACATGAAGTTTCTGTTGATTTGGCTCAAGCACAAAGGAGATTAGATAAAATACAGCATTAAAGTTGGCTTATTTTTAACAGATGACTGATTTCTCCACAACGGGCTGTCATAATGAGTGGAACAGTCAAAAGTCAGATCCTGACCATGACAAGGAAAAAACCTCTCTGAAGCATTTAGCCCGGCTGCAGCTATGGATACCACCAGTGGGAGAGGCGTTTTTAAGGAGACAATAAACTGGATCTCACGGGAATTACAGGGAAGAAAAAGGGTGTGACAGTCATTCCCTTTCAACTGTGTGAAAACCAGCAAGCGTGCCACTAGAAAGCCCTGACACCTCAAGTCACATCACGCCACTGCCCAGCCAGCCGAAAAACAAACATGAAAGATATTAGACATTTGATGTTAATGCAAATATTCAGATAAAATAAGCATACTGAGAACTGATGCTGAACTATCGCAGACGTCTGCTTCTGGTTTGGGAAAAACAGTCGTGTCCAATTCTGTTTTGAATTAACAAAGTTTCAACAGTTCAGCAAGAACATCAACATTTTCTTTTCAAAGAAGATAAAGTTTCATTTTCTTGTTTTGTATTAATCTTGACTTTTAAGTCCTGTTTTAATCTTTTAAACCAATTCTCATATATTATGTTGTATAAAACTTAGCTACAATATTGTTTTAAGGTCACAGTTGATTAGCTCTGGATTCAAGAAGACCAGCTGAAAATGTCATGTGATGTCAGCCACTGACATATTAACATATCTGTTTTGGTTTTACTTTGATCCGACGTGTTTTTCCAGCCAGGGTGTTAATGGGTGATTGATTGTGTCGTAAAGCACTTTGGGGGGTTCTAGTACTCTGGAAGGCGCTATATCAAATACAAGCTATTTACCATTTACCATACCATAATCAGGGTGCACCCCTCATACAACATAAGAAAAACTAAAAGGTTTTAGGTAACTAACATCACATATCTCCTATCACACATTAACTTTTAGTATTATCACTGCATAATATGAAAATTACTTGAGACCAGTTCTGTCTCAAAAACTACTTCAGATCTGTCATATTTTGACATTTTGAGGGACAGAAGTAGCTGAAGACTGATGTTTAATACATGTATGGTATGTAAAAGTTGTGTCATTAAAAGAGTAAAAAAACAATACTGATCATTTCCAATATTACATTTTAATGCCAATATCGGTTGATAAGAACTGGTAGGTCGATAATATCAGACGTCCCTAGTTTTTATGTTGTTTTTTAGTCTCCTCTCAGTCTAGAACATAAATATAGTTTGTTTATTATTCTAATGAAGAGTGAGAGTTAGAGGCCATCGTGGATTGGGTTAGTCAACTTTAACTCATGGGTTTAGGCATCACTTTATTATAAACAGTATTTGTGTATGGAGCATTTTGAGTCACAGCAGCACATCTGTGGCATCAGAATGTAGGTGCACTAATCAATCTGTAGTCCGATCTCTCCTAAGGCCACTATTGATAACTAGTCATTGAAAACCGAGACCACCCAACTTCTTGCTTTGTAGAGCTGCACTTGTCCATCTCTTCTACTGTAACAGCTGTTCTGACTCCTGATTTGCTGTCTATGACATCCTGTCCCTTGGTGGTTCCACTGGGTTATTTTAGTGCAACAGGATGAAGTTTTGTTCCAAGGCTTTAATTACACGACTGGACCAAAGATGTTCAAACTGACCACAATGTGTTGGTCAAAGGGGCGTTTTCTGCCCAAAGCTCTGCTCTTCCACTTAACATCAGAAACCACACAATATGACTAAGTGACCTCATAGACTTCCACTAAACTATATAGTCAACCAGTGCACAACAAAACACAGCTGGAGCAACCAGAGAGGGCTGATTACGAGAGGTGCAATCAAAACCGTGACACTGACTTCAAACCAGAACGCCATTTGTTAGTTCCATTGCAGCCGCATGCATAAAAAACACTTAAAATAACATAAGTATCTGCAAATTGTGAAGCGTGCGCACACACACACACACACACACTTTCACATGCATGCAAACACACGCTTAAACACTCATGTCACCAACAAAAGCAAACTTATGCCTGAATCCTCTTTGCTGGCTTTGAGCTGTGGGTGGTGCAGCCATTAGTGGTACAGTAGGAGGCGTGTACTGTACAATAACGCTTCCAGCACACAGCTGGTTTTAATGACAAAGAGGCTGAAGCCTGAGAAAAAGGGAGAAGATTGCAAAAAAAGTGACGCTTACAAGAACAAAATGTCAACAGTGTCCAAGGAAAGCAGCGCTGCATCCATTTGATCCGGATCATTAGCTAACTGACCTTTTTCCTATCATCAGAAATCACAGAGAACGCCAAGAAAGGCCCAGAGGGAAAGAAAACAAACCCATCAAGATTATCATGACTCACCACATGGCCTTGTGATGAGTGATGCTGCGCTGCTACCACAAATACTGATCATGATGTTCAAGGCACACGGGTTTAAGATCAGACAGCAATAAAAAAGAGAAAAAATGGCTGATCAAAGGTTTACGATTTATGTTTTATTAGATAAGATGCAAACTGGATGGTGACCATAACAAGATCAGCTGTGTGCAAGTAGTCCCGCGTGTCAATGGAGATAAATGAGGGAGACTTCCAGGCTGATGCCAGGTCTCACTGACTCAGTCCACCATCCCAGACTCCAGCAACAGGCCTCTGGACTCGGGAACTACACCTCTGTGCAGGACTGAAAAACTATTAGAGACAACCTGACTTTAAAAAAAACAAGATTTAAGCCCTGGCCGGGTCTTTAAATGGTGTATTCACTAGAGAAGAATGAATTACTCTCTCCTCATCGATCTGAGACAGCCAGAAAAGACAAGAATGGAAAATTGGGAATCTAAGGCATGATTTAATATCAGTGGAAAAAAGGGAACATCAGTGATGTTAAAACAGAAATATGATGGTCTTTTTGTGTTTATTAAAGCCTGGAATGAGTGGGAAAATAAGCAAGGCCCTAAACTGCTGTCCAAATGGTTTCATTTAGAGAACGTCAGCTAAAGAAGAAAGGCAGACAAAAGCATATTTTCTTTTATGATTTCTTTAATGATTTATGGCTGCTGATCTGAAATGAATCATTGTGTCTGAGAGAGAGAGAGAGAGAGAGAGAGAGAGAGAGAGAGAGAGAGAGAGAGAGAGAGAGAGAGAGAGAGAGAGAGAGAGAGAGAGAACAGGTGTTTATCAACTACACTGAACAAAAATATAAAAACGCAACACTTTTGTTTTTGCTCCCATTTTTCATGGGCTGAACTCAAACATATGAAACTTTGTCCACATGCACAAAACACCCATGACTCTCACATATTGTTGTGAAATCTGCCTACATGTGTGTTAGTGAGCACTTTTCCTTTACCAAGATAATCCATCCCACCTCACAGGTGTGGCATACCAAGGGGCTGATTAGACAGCATGAATAATGTCCAGGTGTGCCTTAGACTGCCCACAATAAAAGGCCACACTGAAATGTGCACGGTTTGGCTTATTTAACTTATTTAAATGTGAATAATGTGCAATCAATGAGCAGAACATCTGACTCTAAAAGTGTAATAGATAAACAACTAAATCTGTTTCAATGTTCCCTTCCTTCCAAAAGTGGTTGAGACATTAGACTGTTTTGGGATTGTTTCACTGTAAAATTCTAATAAATTGTACATTTTAAAAACTGCAAAAACTAGTTTGCCAACAAGTATTTCAAATATAGTTCAACTGCCTGTGCTGTATTTGCTGGGTGTGCATGTGCAGTCAACACTTAGAAGACAAGACAGAAAAGGAGTCAAGTGTCTCATTATTCCACCTAAAATCAACTGCAGAGAAAACACCACCACATTATGACCCAGAGTTAAACCTCTGTTTTGGAAGCTTACCTGAAACATGCTCATGTTTGTAAAAGAACTTTGCAGCGAGATAAATTCTTCGTCAGAAACAAGAGGACGGATTTTAGAGTCAATCTCCATCAGTTGGTCCAGATCCAAGGGCTCGGGGGTGTAACCTTGGCCTGTCAGGTCTGATGCAGTCCACATAGCCTGGAAAAAAAAGCATCAGAAGACTAAGTCATGGCCCACTGGGTATACACCTACTTTACTCTCTGGCAAGATAAACACAAGACTGATAAACTTTATCCAGCCAACCCTTATTTAGCAATAATCTGACAGTGACGTCTGACTCAGGGAAGAGGCACAGTCTGACTTTTCACTTCTGAATGAGTCCACAGTCAGATTTTGACAAATGCCTCTTCCTTTTTCAGTGACTGTCTGCCCCGTTGATGCTCCCATTAAATCCCACGAAAAACCGAGGGTGAGGTCATCACTGCAAAGTGGTGAGATAAGATCGACAAATCCCACCATTCCAAATCAGATCGTAATTCCACAAAGAACGCAGCTGTCTCCTCTGGATGCTAGAAAGACAAGAGCTGGGAGCAAAAACTGGCAGAAGGAAGCAGCAAACATAGGAGGCCTATTAATGAGGTGGATTGTAAAATAAATCCAATATCTTAAAGGCTTGCAATTATTATGAGACTGATTTAGGTTGTTCTTTCAGCCACTGCAGTGATTTGCTAGCCTAGAACTCTAGACAAACCGTAGTAAAAGATGCTGCTCTGCAGGTTGATCTTGCCACGCTCCACTGAAGCCTCAATAGGTCTACTATTGGCCCAAACAGTTTTAGGTCTGGCCAATCACAGCGCTCTGTTTGTAGAGAGACATATGGTGGGCTTAATGTTAGAGCTGCAACGGAGAAAGACAACAAAGATGGTGTCAGCTCATGAGTGGCGCTTATTTGAAACCGTTTTGGCATCAACTTTGGACGATTTAGACTTTCTTTGAGACATGAGCAGATAGAGGTACTTAAGTCCTTTATTTTGAAGAAGGATGTATTTGCATCATCTTCTTCATCTTAGACGGTGCATGGCGAGCTTCCCCGTTGACTGATTGCCGCAGCGATGAATATGTTGCGTTGTTCATTGCTCTGATTGGTCCTAGCAATGTTGAATTGTGTGCAGAGAAGGTTTGTAAGTCAATTATAGATTCCGCCCCACGACTGAGCTCTGTCTATTGGTCCTATTGATTACTAGGCAAGTGACTTGCCAAAATTTGATGCCAAAAGTAGGATAAAAACATGCATTTGAATCTGTCAAAACCTGAAATCTGGTTGTATCTTCATAACTAGTCTGGAAATTGTTTTATCAATCAAATGACCTTCATTTAAAAAGATATAATTGCCAATTTTCTTTCTTAACTTCCTTTTTTCTTCTCACTCTGAGGTTTTATGTACAGAATGAAAGTTTCTGCTACTGTTTGGGAGTCATAAATCCTCCTGCAGTCACTGTTTCTAATAATTTGGACCTCTGGTTTCCATAACTACGCAAAACTGTGGATGTTGCTTAAACAATAGTCAGTAACATTTAAAACAAACAGCTTCTGAGGTAAAAAGCAACTTTTGATAGATGAGTACCAAGGGATTTTGCCAAGAACTGAGTCAAGTCCTAAGAACTGAAGACGCCTCCCTGCCAAAGTCCTGGTGACATAAATAATGTGCTCACTCCATCTTGACCATTCGTAACAGCATGGCTCGCAATAACAGGAAGTCTTCCTCCGGCCCAACATAATAAAATAAAAAAATAATAATCTGCATTTTTAGTATCCAGCACCATTTTCACATCAGTGTTGTTCTTTAAATTCCAGGCAAACATCATAAATGAGCAGAAAGACATTTACAAAAGCCCTGGCAGGCTGTTTTACCAATGCTGAGCTGCCTGGGTCAAGTTAAATGGAACCGCATGTTTAAAAGGTAAGTATGTTATTTTTCTCGCTTTCAAACAGGCTTCGACTCATCTGACTTCAAACTGGCTTCACAGCTGCCAAAGGGGTTATTAAGGCAAATTAAATGTGAAAAGAAAAGCATGCAACGTTAGAATAGTGAGTTCAGAGTGAAGGACTGGATTTTTCCAGGTGGCAAAGAGGACTTGGATGAATCCTTGAATGCAAGGAAACAAAAGATCATTCTCTCCTAGCTTTCAGCTCCATCAGCGCACCTTAATGTGAGGGCAGCTGTGGCTAATTGCATGACAACATGACAAATGATCCCTCCTGGATTTTGCTGAAAAACAGGAGATTGGTGTGAAAACCAGATTATAAAATGAATCCTGAACATGCATAGCAAGTGAACCACATGTGGCATTTTGACATCTGAAGTGCTCTAAGGAGTCAGAATCTTCAAAACGTAAATATATAACCAAAACTACTTCAGTTATTAGCAATAATTTAATTAAAAGAAAAAAGCAATATTCCATTCCAAATCTGCACTAAAGCATTGAGTTGTAAGCATTAAATCTAGATGCAATCACATTCTACACCGGTGCCCCCCCCCCCTCCAGGACATCTATGCATGAGACTTTAGTAATAAAGAATATAATAAAAAGAGACTCAGTCTGCAGCAAATGTCTGTTATACCCTGATATCAGCCCACCTCACTGTCTGTGCCTTTGGCACTGTCCTCTTCCTCTTCGTCTAATTCCCGGAGGAGCTGAGCCAGACGTTGTTTTTCACTAGGGGTCAAAAGCACTTGGCCCACCTCGCCGCTTACTAGCTGTAGTGTTACACAACATAATGAAAAAAGAAAGAAAATCATTATTAACATGAAATTTGTATCATTTTTTAGCCTACTGAGGCTTTATAACTTCTAATATTACATTTTCTCCAGATTGCCTGATGAAATTGTGTGTTACAAATGAACTCACCTCAATATTCCTCTTGATAAAATCTGTCTGTTTATTATTGCCTTTGAAACTTTCAATGACTTTGAATTGTTTTTTCACATCATCTTCGTCACTTCCTCTAAACGATTTAGTTGTGCTGTCTGACTTTTTTTCACCTGCCAAACATAATGCACAGAGTAGACATAAATAAATACTGACCACGTGGCAAAAACAGCATCACTAGTGAAAACTAATCACAGTCCTGCACTTTTAAGACTTGAAACTTTTAAGATTTAGGGTTAGGGGTTATGGTTACTGATTTCTTTGATAAATCAGTTTGTTTAATAGCCCCATAAAGGCCACATTTCCTCATCGCTGTTAGAAGCTCCCTGAGCTGATGGCGCCACCAAGAGAAGAACCTAGGTTACACAACTAACATTTTACATTTTATGATGTAAAATCTCACTTTGCTTATCGTCTTGTTTGTCTCCATCCTGCTGCCTGTCAGGAACCTGAGTTTCAAACAGTGGGACAAAGTTCTCCTCTTCTGCTGCACCTAACAAAAACACATTTTACACATCTAGACTTATTAAGAATATTCTCCATCTATGACCTTGCTCATACTTACCAATGGGTGCTTCTAAAGCCAAGAACCGCTCTGTGTTTAAAGCTTCCAGTGTACACTCAGAGTGCTTTTTTGTTTCTTTCTGCAACAGGGAAAAACGCACATTATAGCACCATATCATAAAGGGATGTTTAATTAAAGGGAGATCATTATATACCAGGAGTTCCTGCCACAGTTTTGCTTGAAGCTCTTTCCTTTGATGACGGATTTTCTTTAACTTGTAGATTTCTGCAGACAGCACCTCATCAAGTCGCCTCATTTCATCATATGCTTTCTGTAGCTCTGAGTCCTCATCCTCTGTAACCTCAGTGTGAGACGGATCTAGAAGGAAAAGATTTGATTTGTTTTGCACCTAAATAAACTTAAATACAAATGAAGCCTCATATGTTACCTTTGTCAGAATCTTTAGATGAGGACTTAGTTGTAGATTCTTGGGAACAACTGTGCTTCTACAATAAATATTCAAGTTACTTAAAACATTAAATTTCAAACAACCAAACTATGTATTTACCTTGATATCAGCAGGATCGTTGGTCAAAACATCAAGTTCAAATGGTGTGGTAGGAAGAACTCTGGACACACGGCTGGTTTTCCCACTAGATGAAGGTCGAGAAATGTCATCCAAACTACCTCTAATAATTTCCATAACTTTATGTTTCATTAAATCTATAACAGATATTTGTCTATATGTTTGCAAGAAATACTCTGAGCAAGCAAACAAAACGACTTTTCAGCTGTCTTTCTTTTTTTTTTTTTTTTTAAGTGTTGTGCTGAAAAAAGTACCTCTGCCATGACACACCCCGTAATTCAAAACGTGTGTTTTTCCACTCCGCAGCGTTTACAGTTTGACAATTGTTTTGAGATGTAATATGATGAGGGGACAAACATTGGCAGGTGTTGTAAGTATTCTGGTCAGAAAGGACCTTATAGCATTAAAACACACAGAAACTGCGTCATAATGAAATTATTTCAGATATTTGTACCTTAAATGTTTTGAAAACAAGGACTTAGTTTGTCCCTTTTTGACTGTTAGTTAGTTTATAAAACAAAAAAACAAATTATTTGAAATCAGCTTCCGCAGGGGGGGTTTCACTGCTGGGGTGTTCTTTTTTCGGCACAACACCAGTAAATGTTTGGTAACTACGGACGCAAACACTCCCGGATGTTGTAACTATGGACATTTGTTACTATGGGCACCGCAGGACATGAGACGGCACAGCTGGTGCGACAGTTAGCGGATCCAGTAGCTAGGGGAGGTAGCCAGTGGTTAGCTTAGGGGCTAGTTACATCATATTTATATTATTGTGTTCTGCTTTTTTACTGTCTCAGCGTTGCTGGGGTAATATTAATAAATGTCTACGCCCTGAGGTTGTGACGGTGGAGGTTCCGAGGCCGTGTTTTTTGTGTGGTAGGTGACGAAACATTTAAACGTCAAGTTAGCAAGCTAAGGGTGATATTATTGATTATCTGATATATTTATTAGCTCCTCGTAGCGATCCCAGTCAACCTTAAAATGCTCATTCTGGTTTTTAAAGTGATATAATAGCTAGCTTAGATGCTAGCCGCTTGGCATCATCGTACTGTACAAGGTGTATTATGGGGCATTCCTTTTGTTTGGGGGGCCTTTATATTTTTAAAGCGCCGCCGAAATATTGTTCAGCCTCTGTTTTTAGACACATATTGTGACATGTTGTACTTGTAGAACATTGAATTTACACCGACGCTGCTTTACTCCGGAAGATGAACGAGCTAAAGGGGAGACATTTGTAATATTTATCCTTCTGTAACTGATGTGCTGATCTGTACTGGTGGCACTGGGGCGCTGTAATCACACCCATTTCACTGGCTGCAGTCCAAGCTCTGCAATATACCTGCAGCATGCAGGTGTCAGCACATCACTGTGTTCAGTAGCTTTCATACCTTTTGTAATCGTTGCATCATTTTTGTTATACTTATCAGGTTGGGCTGAATCTGAAGGAGAAGATGTGCAATGGGATGTTAGAGTACATTTCCAGTCCCAGTTGGTCCCACACGTCAGCCAGTAAACAGTCCATGTTGTTGCTGCTGGTTCTGACTCTAGTATCCACCGGGCAAGGTTCAGGTAAGTGATGGAGCACACGCATCCTTGTTGCTCAATGCAGTGTCCTAATTGTGTAGTGGAAATATAATAATACTATGGTTTATTTTGTGTGAAAGATGATGGCTTTTCAGTGAAACGCGAGCAATATTTTATATTATACTGTTTATTGCTTTTGTTTTGTTGGCTGTATTAACATTTATTACATTTGAGTACATGTGATTAGCTCTTATTAGACCTTTAAAGATGTATTTAAAGGTGTTTTTGCCATAATATTGCAGTTGATATTTAACTCCTTTTGGCTTATATCCTAATTTAAACAAAAACTATCAACCCCAGTGTTCTCAGCTAATATCAGTACTTATCCTCCTGTATTAGGTATAAGTTGTTGGTGTATTATATATGTTGTGGTAATATGTTGTGAACATGTTGTGTGTTGTGACTGTACAGTCTTTTAGTGTAATGTAGTGTTAGCATACATCATTTCTTTGCTCTGGGTCTCTGTATGTCTCCACAGGATGCGTGAGGCCGTATATGGTCCAGAACAGCTGGGTAAACCTCACAGACACCAACAGGGGCTTGTTTCCCGTGGGCACAGTGTTGCAGTACAGCTGTGATCCAGGTTACCTGCCAAACGGACCCAGCATCCTCACCTGCACCACAGTTGGACGATGGTCCTCTGAACCTCCTCAGTGCATACGCAGTGGTGGTAAGATACAGTTTCCACCATTTTATTTTTACCATATATAAAGTATTATAAACATCACTTGTTGTGCTTCCTCATCAGCATGTCTACCCCTCTCCAAACCTGAGAACGGGGGCTACACCTGCCATCCATCTCCATGTCGACTCTTTTCCCACGGCACCATCATCGAGTTCATCTGTAATGAGGGCTTTGCTCTCAGTGGAGACTATCCCTACCTGACGTGTCAGGATGGACAATGGGATGGACCCATGGAGATCAGTTGTGTAAGCAAAGGTCGGTTAGTATAATGTGAACTGTGTGATACTTCCTAAATGTGCATCCTTTCTCCAAAATAAAAGCCAATAAAACCCGAATTAGTTGGACAGAAGGCTAATATTTTATGTAATTTTGATCTCTCTAGCTTCCAGTTTAAGCTTTCTTACACAGAATTCTGAATCATCTTCTTTTTTTAAGGTTGCATACGACCCTCTGTGGTGCAGCATGGCTCAACTAATCTGACAGACACAAACACCAGCCTGTTCCCAGTTGGCACAGTGCTACAGTACAGCTGTGACCCAGGCTACCTGCTGGTGGGTCGCAGCATCCTCACCTGCACCACGATCGGGGACTGGTCCTCTAATCTTCCCCGCTGCATACGCAGTGATGGTAAAAACAAATCAGGATATCATAGATGCACATTAATGTTTATAGCCAACACGAGTCCTCATGAATTACATAAACTGCTATATTTTTTGTGCATTAATTGATCCTGTTTATTTCCATCAACAGTTTGTCAGCCTCCGTATCAGCCAGAAAACGGAGGCTACACGTGCCACCCCTCCCCATGCAGACGGTTTTCTCAAGGCACTGTGGTGCAGTATTTCTGCGATGAAGGTTACGTTCTGACAGGAGACAACAAGTTCCGAACCTGTCACTATGGGAAATGGGACAACCTGGCACCAATCAGCTGCCTTATTAAGCAAGGTAGGATAGACGATTGTTCTAAATCTGCTAAACCTTTTTAATAGGACTGTTATTTGATCAATCCTACATAAATTAAGCTTTTATTTATTAGTTATTGTTATAAATTCTGTTTTCTCTCTTGTCCCATTTTTAAGGCTGCGTAAGACCGTCAATGGTGGAGCACGGCTCTAGTAACCTGACAGACATCAACAACAGCTTGTTCCCCATCGGCACAGTACTGCAGTACAGCTGTGATCAGGGTTACCTGCTGGAGGGACCCAGCTTTCTCACCTGTGCCACACCTGGACGCTGGTCCTCTGAGCCTCCTCGCTGTTTACGGAGTGATGGTTTGAGTTTGTTAATGTCTATTTTTTTTTGTGAGTTTTAGCATCAATTTTCCTGTTGTAATTTAGTCTCTCCAGGGGAAATATTATTGCAAAACTCATATTTTGCATCCTTTTGTGCTTCTATGTGGGTCTCTACTGCCTCCGTAAACACTTCAAATGTGAAAAAAAAACATCCATTTGTTTTCTGTCAGTGTTTGGGTTTAGGAATTTTGTGCCTGAAACGAGCCATTTCAAAAAATCCCTGTTGTGATGTCACAAGCGGGGAAATTAGAATAGAAGCCCCTCTCACGTTCAAGAGAGAAGCTGAGCTCTACTCCTTGCTTCTCCTGCATATCGGAGCTTCTCCGCTTATAGCAGTTTACCATGGGCGTGTCCATCTTCAGCTTGTTTTCTTAAAGTGACATGGTTCATTCTGGAAGTTACTGAAAATGCCAATTATAAAACTGCTTAAATTTATGCATATTTTTTCTTTTCATTCCTGAACAGTATGCCAAACCCCATATCAGCCTGAGAATGGAGGTTACTCGTGCCACCCTTCCCCATGCCGTAGTCTGTCTCATGGAATGGTGATTGAGTACTTCTGTGATGAAGGTTATATCCTGAAGGGAGACTACAAGTACCTCACCTGTCAGTATGGAGAGTGGGACACCCAGGTGAAGCTGAGCTGCGTCATGGAGCAAGGTAGATTAGGCGACATGTTTCAGCTTGTAAAATAATATTTTCTTGGTCGTGTGTGAGTAATCAGGGTTGTTCATGTGTTGAAGATCGGAGTCCCGCTTTGCCTTTGGGGATGCCAGCTCTGTCACTAGTTGCTTCCACAGCAAGCTCAGTGGCTTTCATCCTGCTTCTGGTGGTTCTGTTTGTGCTTTTGCAGCCTAAACTCAAATCCTTCCATCGGTGAGGCTTACCTCAAGTTTGTAATTTGAGGAAAAACAAGTAAAAAGATTCTAATTTTTCTCTCGTCATCCTCCCTTAGGCGTGATTACTGTGTGTCAGGGCAGCCTGTGACGATCATGGTGGAAGGCGTCCAGGTAACTTTGCCTTCCTACGAGGAGGCTGTGAGCAGCAGCGGAGCCTCAACACTCAGTTCCGAGTCTCGGGTCCAGATAGTCCTGTCTGAGGGTCAGCATGCCACAACAGCAGAAGCTGGCCCCACCAGGCCCTCCTCCCTCAAACAGCAGGAGTCAGAAATGGCTGTGGTCCACCCTGTGTTGCCGTCCTCCTCTTCCTTTTCACCTTCTGCTTGGGAGCATGGAGGTGCTGCAGGAGGCATGTCCTCACATCGGCGACCTTCTGCAGCTAGCGACCAACAAAGTCTGTCGTTAGACTCTGAGATGGACTACTCTGATGGTAACTTGTTTTATTTTGATTGCCACTCATATTTAAAGCTTTGATTGTGTAATAACCCAGCGTGTTGTATGTCCCACACAGATATGCCACTACTGAAGGAAGCCTGAAACCTGGTTCCACCTCTGGGCTCACCTGAAACACCCATTAATGACCTGTGCTGGTTAGCAGGAGTTTGTCAAGCTGAGGAAGTCGTGTTTGACTCTGATCATCCCAAAGGGACTTCCATGTGCATACAAGCTTACACTTTTAAAAACAGTATGTCTGATATCTGACACTGGGGTTGTAAATGTGGAACACAAAAGAAAAATGGCATGTTTGACAAAAGTTAAAAAAATATCTTTAAAAGCTGTTTGTGTCTTGTAATTGAGTAAAGCTGCAAACTCATTTAGCAAAATTAAAATATATTCATATTTGCAGAGAAGCATGGAAACCATCAGACCACATTATTGATTAAGTAGTGAAAGTTTACGACGTCTTTAAATGATTTTTGTGATTCTAAGTTGTCAAATAGTGATGACTCGCACCATTCCATCTCACTCTGTAAGATATATCTGCTTGTCCACCTTAGAGGGCCAGAGCTCAGCATATCTTCATGTTTCCAATTGTTTTTATTCCTCTTTACATTCATACCCTTCCCTTTAAAGGCCTTAGTGTTCCACTTCTATGCACAGGTATCTAGATCATGTGAATCAAGTCATTTTGAAACTGAATGTCAGTAAACTGCTTCTACTACTTAGTGATACTCTGTGGCTTTGTCAAACATATCACTTGTGCACCAGAAGATGCTGTCATGTTTATTTATTGAGGCTGCTGGGGAGTCGATGTGTTTGTAATTTATTTGTACAGAGAAAGCTGTTGATCAGCCGTGGCTCGCGACACCTCCGCAGCTAATGGAGACGATTCAAAGTAGCTTTTGTGATTTCATTTTCAATCCTGCTGCAGGCATGTTGTATGTGACACTGTAACAGTGGTCGGGAAGAGCCATCCGTCACAAATAAATAGTGTACAGGTGACTGTAATGTGAGTGTTCACGGTCCTCCACTGATGATTTGTTTGTTTTGTAATGATGGTTTGTTAATATATGTAAAAAGGTTTAAGTTATGTTTATTCTGTATATATGTCAATTTGATTAAATATTATTTGGTGTGCTGAAGTTGCTGTTTTTCATTTTTCATTTCTTTAACAGACGCCAAGAGATAACTGATGAAAAATAATGTGGTTTCGACTTATGAAATTTGCGCCCTCTGCTGGCCAATGCTAGAAAAATACTTTAGATGTGGAGTTGCTGCCCTCTAGTGTCTGAAAACTGTTACTGCAGTTTTGTTCTTTTTAACCATGAAGAATAGAATATTTTAGTCTCCTTATCATTAATTAAGCTTTAAATTGTTTAATCTTTCTTCTTGTTTTCTTGGAATGTTACAGTTTTTTTCAACTGCTAAAACAATTCCTGAAACTAGTGGACATTAAGGCACATTGCAGTTTGCCAAATTACACTAGGACTGATTTCAAACATTAAATCTGAAAACAAAACTGAATACAGGACATACACTCTGGTTTCTAGAAACTGTTTTACACATTAAAACATTATTTCAAGCGCAAATAATTTCCTCATGTGATTTGCTGTCAACACCACACAGATTATTTAAAAATAAAGCAATCAAAGTCGTTTGTTTTAAAAGCAGATATCTGAGCTAGTATAGCTCAGTGCTGCCGCCCTGTGGACATTGTGGCGCACTGCAGCTGTCCACGTTACAACGGCGCTGCCTTCAAAGATTAAATTAGAAAAGACTCAATGCTTTGGTTTCTGACAACAACCTGCCATGATTAATCGTCATTTACTTTTTTGTGTCTTCCTCATGTCAGTTAGTGCTAATAACACAGAAAAATGGCAAAATAAAGCCATAAAAAGGTTGACTTAAACGCTAGCATAGCTCAGTGCTGCCGCCCGGTGGACATTGTGGAGCACTGCAGCTGTCCACGTTAAAACAGCACTCCTTTCACAGATTAAATTAGAAAAAACTCAATGCTTTGGTTTCTGACAACACCTTGTCATGCTTAATCATTATTTACTTTTTTTGTGCCTTCCTCATGTCAGTTAGTGCTAATAACACAGAAAAATGTCAAAATAAAGCCTTAAAAAGGTTGAATTAAACGCTAGCATTGCTCAGTGCTGCCGCCCTGTGGACATTAAGGCGCACTGCAGCTGTCCACGTTAAAACGGCGCTGCCTTCAAAGATTAAATTAGAAAAGACTCAATGCTTTGGTTTCTGACAACAACTTGCCATGCTTAATCATCATTTACTTTTTTGTGTCTTCCTTGTGTCAGTTAGGGCTAATAACACAGAAAATGTCAAAATAAAGCCATAAAAAGGTTGAATTAAACGCTAGCATAGCTCAGTGCTGCCGCCCGGTGGACATTAAGGCGCCATTACACTAGGGCTGATTTCAAACATTAAATGAGCAAAAAACCAAAGTCAATACAGGACATACGCTCTGGTTTCTACAAAGCGTTTTACACATTCAGACATTATTTGAAGACGAAATAATTTCCTCATGTGATTTGCTGTCAACACCACACAGATGATTTAAAAATAAAGCAATCAAAGTCGTTAGTTTTAAAGCAGATTTTTGAGCTATTATAGCAAGGTGGAAAAACGAGGGAGCGGGCTGGATTCGATCCACACACTGGCCAAGACTCCTTGGTGTTAGCCCAGTGAGATAACCACTCAGCCAAAGACAGACTAATAGAAAATAGCGTCAAAATAAGGCCATAGAAAGGTTGCACTGAAATTTAGCATAGCTCAGTGCTGCCGCCCGGTGGACATTAAGGCGCAATGCAGCTGTCCACGTTACAACGGCGCTGCCTTCAAAGATTACATTAGAAAAGACTCAATGCTTTGGTTTCTGACAACAACCTGCCATGATTAATCGTCATTTACTTTTTTGTGTCTTCCTCGTGTCAGTTAGTGCTAATAACACAGAAAAATGGCAAAATAAAGCCATAAAAAGGTTGACTTAAACGCTAGCATAGCTCAGTGCTGCCGCCCGGTGGACATTAAGGCGCCATTACAATAGGGCTGATTTCAAACATTAAATGAGCAAAAAACCAAAGTCAATACAGGACATACGCTCTGGTTTCTACAAAGTGTTTTACACATTCAGACATTATTTGAAGACGAAATAATTTCCTCGTTTGATTTGCTGTCAACACCACACAGATGATTTAAAAATAAAGCAATCAAGTCGTTAGTTTTAAAGCAGATTTTTGAGCTATTATAGCAAGGTGGAAAAAGGAGGGAGCGGGCTGGATTCGATCCACACACTGGCCAAGACTCCTTGGTGTTAGCCCAGTGCGATAACCACTCAGCCAAAGACAGACTAATAGAAAACGGCGTCAAAATAAGGCCATAGAAAGGTTGCATTGAAATTTAGCATAGCTCAGTGCTGCCGCCCGGTGGACATTAAGGCGCAATGCAGCTGTCCACGTTACAACGGCGCTGCCTTCAAAGATTACATTAGAAAAGACTCAATGCTTTGGTTTCTGACAACAACCTGCCATGATTAATCGTCATTTACTTTTTTGTGTCTTCCTCGTGTCAGTTAGTGCTAATAACACAGAAAAATGGCAAAATAAAGCCATAAAAAGGTTGACTTAAACGCTAGCATAGCTCAGTGCTGCCGCCCGGTGGACATTAAGGCGCCATTACAATAGGGCTGATTTCAAACATTAAATGAGCAAAAAACCAAAGTCAATACAGGACATGCGCTCTGGTTTCTACAGTTTTACACATTCAAACATTATTTGAAGACGAAATAATTTCCTCATGTGATTTGCTGTCAACACCACACGGATGATTTAAAAATAAAGCAATCAAAGTCGTTTGTTTTAAACTCTTATATATACAGTCTTTGGTTTTAAAGCAGATTTCTGAGCTAGAATAGCTCAGTGCTGCCGCCTGGTGGACATTGTGGGGTACTGCAGCGTTCCACGTTACAGCAGCAATGCTTTCAAACATTAAATTAGAAAAAACTCAATGCTTTGGTTTCTGGCAACAACTTGCCATGTTTATTCATTAATTACTTTTTTAGTGTCTTCCTCATGTCAGTTAGCAGTTTAAAAGGTTGAATTAAAAGTTAGCATAGCTCAGTGCTGCCGCCCAGTGGACATTAAGGCGCCATTACACTATAGGGCTGATTTCAATCAAATTAAATCAGAAAATAAAACTGAATACAGGACATACACTCTGGTTTCTAGAAACTGTTTTACACATTAAAACTTTATTTGAAGCCCAAATAATTTCCTCATGTGATTTGCTGTTAACAGTCCTCTTCCTTTTCACCTTTTGCTTGTCCTCACATCGACGACCTTCTGCAACTAGCGACCAACAAAGTCTGTTGTTAGACTCAGAGATGGACTACTCTGATGGTAACTTGTTTTATTTTGATTGCCACTCATATAAGCTTTTATTGTGTAAAAACCCAGCGTGTTGTATGTCCCACACAGATTTGCCACTACTGAAGGAAGCCTGAAACCTGTTTCCACCGCTGGGCTCACCTGAAACACCCATTAATAAGCGTGTTTCCACTATCGGAACTTCAGGGTAAATTTACCGGAACTTCCTGACATGCGCGTGTCTCCACTTGACCAGGCCGGCTGAACGGGCTGTTTTCAGGAGCTTTGGGAGTACCTGATCAGAGATAGGTACTCCAAAAGGCCTGGGGTGTTTCTCAATCTCAAGGAACCTCGCCTTGATGCCTTGGTCCCGCCCTGGTCCCGCCCTGGTTGCCTAGGAGATACGTCATCAGGGACCGCCAAGGCGTGTTCCAATCGGTTCCAATGTTCATGTGCTTCCAAGGCATCTGTCCTCCATTTGTTAGCCGTTTAGCTAATTGAGCAAGGATACATGAGAAGTGCCTTGGTGCCTTCTCTTAGTCAAAAATTTCCCAGAATGCAGCACGGTTTTTTCAAACAGATCTGATCAGGAGTCGGCAGCAGCTATTTCGACTTCGGCAAATTTCCACTTTAAATATAAGTCAACTAATTGTAGATATTGGGCTTATATGTAAAATGTTTATTTACATCCAAAGCAGTTATCTATGGTTGGTTAGTTGCTTAGTAGTTGCAGCTTTGGTGGCTACAGGTACTAATTCACTTACACATTTGATTTAACCAATATATACACAATTTTAAAAGTAAAAGGCTCGACATTAAAACTTAACATTACTATGATGGGAGGGACATCAACGGGGTGCGTAAGCAGGGGGCGGGCTCTGGCCGGCCGCGGTCACGTGGGACAAGTCTGTTCCATTTAACCATTTTCTTTGACCAAGGAAGGACAGTGTTCTCGGTAGCAAGGCGTCTGAGAACACCAAGACTGGGGAATTTTACAGTCAAAGAGCATCTCCAGCATTTGATCAGTTTTTTGCTTCCTTGTAATTTTGTTATTTTTATAACTAAAATATAAGGGAATCGAGAAAATGGCACAGAGGCATGCAAGAATAATGACCTTTGGCATCAAAAGACTGAGAACGTGGACAGTTACAATTATAAAACTGTCTATTTGGGTGTTATTTTTCATGAAAAAACATTATTTAGCTAATTAAATAAAATATTACATTATAAACTTATACTGTGACTTTATGACCTTTAAATCAAAACGACTGCTCAATGCCATTCTAGTAGTGATGGTGTGGTGGCCGTTCTAGACTTAAGGTGCAATACATTTTTTATGTCTCTTGATGGTGCCCTCTGACAAAAAAACTACAGATTTGTGCTTTAACACAACACTTATACACTTCTTGAGCAGAAAAAAGCCAATAAAACAATCCTTTGTGATTTTCTGTATATATTTTTAAGCAAAATTGGAAAAATGCAAATCCCAGCACTGCATCAAATATGTTGCATGCAAACAAAACATAAATAATCTTCTTATTTCAACAAAAGAATTATTTATCTGTGTCAGTCCAGCGTCTCAGTCCTGATTGGGTCCATCCAGGCCTTTTATTTTCTCATCCTTATTGCTGTCATGGCAGTTTTACCTCCTCTTGTTTATGCACATTAGCACCTGTGCAGGAAAAAGATGAGACTGAAATGTTTTTTATCTGGGTTAAAACAGCAAAGATCTGCAAAGGTGCATGCTCTCATTTGACCTTTTCTTCTCAGTCTGCTTTCGCTCTCACCCTCAGCTGGTGACTTGTGTATTTGGTAACATCTGAAGCACAAGCCCATGAGGAGGGCTTCAGTACACTGGAACGTGATGTACAACAGAGGGAAGAGAAACATGGGTCCAATGACCTGTGGAGGAAAGGCCACCTTAAGAATGGTAGTGCACAGCTGGATGTTTTGACATCCTGTCTCCATGGAGATAGTTCTGCTGCATCTAGAGGGGGGAAATTAGGTTATTATTACATTTAATTTCTTATATTAAACTGGGTTTTTTTTATAGATGTGAATTTAAAGTCTCAAATTATCAGCATATGAACTGAATGGTGAAAGATGTTTGCTTTGCTGCCCCCTGTGGTTAATTTAGAAGTACATCACAAACCTTAAAAAATAACCATCAATCAAATTATACCAGAAAAATACAAAAAAGCAATAGTATTGATATTTTTGTTGTTTCTGAATGTTATCAAACTTTTTCATGTGTGAACACTTTAAATTCACATAAATAGTCCAGTTTGGCACATTTGAGATTCTCATCTCATCTTGTGCAAACCATCTTTCTTCATGTTGGTGCAGTTCATCCAAAATGTGCACAACAGAGTTGCTGAGCTGCCATGTCCTCCTGTCCAATACTCTTGCAAGTTTTGTGTTTGATATGTGTTTAATTACACATTTAGAGCAATTACAGCTCAAGATTATTGAATTGTTGTAGATTTGAGCATCTTTTCAGTGGAAAAACATTGTGTTCAAGATTTCAATTTCACATTAACGTGCAAGTTGCATAATTTCAATTTGTTTAAACTGAGTGACCAAAAGGAGATACGTGTTTTCACCTACTGTGGACTGAGTCTGCAAATAACAGAGATGACATATCCCAATGTAAAACCAATCAGAGGCATCAGCGCAGCCACAGAGAGGATGTCTGGCATGAAGATCGTCCATATCACGTCTTTGACCACCAAACCCGACAGGACAGAAATTATGATGGTGGAGATAATCAAGATGCTGAGACCAGTCTGCCAAAATGATAATAAAACAGGAGGTCAGTTCATCTCTTTGCAGTTTTTGTCATGATTTGAAAAGTAAGTTTTGATTTTATTATTGTATTCTGATATTGACATTTGGTGATTTGACACATGTGTGATTAAAGATAATGAAACAGATTTACACAATAAAAAGGACACTTTCTGATGAAATTTGAATTCAGAGAGTCTTACTTTTGTGACAACTGATGAGTAGTTTGGTTTATAGTGATTGATGAGAATGCCGATGGCACAAGGCACCAGTGTAGACACAAGGGCAGTTATGATGCCAGCGTATGGCACAGCATTCTCCAGACCTTTGAAGCCTTTGCTGAAGATGTAGAGCAGCAGAGGCATGAGACCCAGGGCTGCGATGCTGGAGCAAGTCGTCATGACAATGCTGGCAGAGTTTCAAATTAAAATTAAACATTATGTCTCATGGAATTGTCGAAAGCAACAAATAAAGAATTAATAAGTGACAATTTTACCTGAGATTCATGTCACCATTCACTAAGAGTGAAAAAATATTTGATAAGCTTCCTCCCGGACAACAGCCGCAGATGAGCACAGTAACCGCCTTAAAGGGATCCATCTGCAGGATTTTGGCCAGAGAGAAAGCGGTGAGGGGCATGATGCAGAACTGAGCTAGAAGCGCAAGGGCCACCCCCTTCGGCTTGAGAAGATGTGCCTTCATTTTGGAGATCTCCATGGTGCATCCAAGGGAAATCATAGTGATGAAGAGGATGATGATGGACAAGACATTAATGGCTGTGTTCATGTGTTTGGGGATGTTCAGGATGCCAATGCTTCCATTGCCAGGGATGCCACTGTCATTAGAGGTGAAAGTTATCTCCACACTTCCTGTTGTCACGTTCATGGTGCCTGTCCTCCCAGCTCTAATTCGACTGTGTCTTGGTTTTTATCTGTCACACAAATGAAATGTAAAATGTTATAACAGCTGATTTTTTCCTAAAGTTTTGATTTGGTCATTAATAAGACAGATGTAAAGAAAAAGTAAAGAAAAGAACAGCTGCACCATTTGCAGGCAATAGTTGTAACAACTAAGGATGTTTGTGGACGTTTTGGGATTAGGGTTAGCATCACGGATACTTGATATGTTTCATTTAGGAGAAATGCATTAAAACAATTATGGGTAAAAGTCTTTAAAAATGCATCCATCCATTTTCCTTATCCAGGGTCAGGTTACGGAGGCAGTAGCATAAGCAGAGAGGTCCATCTCTTCTGGGAGAATCCTAAGGCATTTCCAGGCCAGGCAAGAAACATAGTCCCTCCATCTTGTCCTCTCAATGTGGAGGAGCAGCGGGTCTACTCCAAGCCCCTCCCGGATGACTGAGCTTGTCACCCTATCTCTAAAGGACAGCCCAGACACGCTGCGGAAAAAAACTGATTTCTTCTGCTTGTATTTGCTGTCTCAATTTTCAGTCACTACCTAAAGCTCGTGACCATAGATGAGGGTTGGAACGTAGATTGACTGGTACAACGCCCGCATTACTGTAGATGCAGCACCAATCCACCTATTGATCAACCACACCATCTTTCCCTCATTTGTGAACAAGACCCCAAGCTATTTAAACTCCACTTGACCTCGTCCCTGACCTGGAGAAAGCATTCTACCCTTTTCCAACTCAAGACCATGGTCTTGGAATTATAAAACCCCAACATGTCATTTAATTTGGAGCTAAAGTCTCAGTTCAATGCGAGCACGTTTAAAAGCCCAGGCAACCATAGAAACCCTATTCAAGGATGCTGACCTGAGATCTCTGGGCGTGTTTCCAGCATGACTGCTGAATTGTGCCTCTTTTAGAACTTTTGGGTCCCTTTCTTGTCCCTTTTTGGCAATATTAACCTCCTAGGCCAGTTCGTTTTTCCCTTGACTGACCCAAAAAGATGTGTGCTCTTGCTGCCAAAAATCTGCTGTGTCTGTTAACATAACTCAATTGCAAGATCAGAGTTTAGACACAAAAAAGACTTGGAGAATTGTTGGCTCTTAATATTTATGGCACGTCTTCTTAAAAGGAGCAAAACAAGCTGTAACTCTGCATGTTGTGTAGAAGTCTCAAACACAAAAGTTAAAAACAACTTTTAACTGTAAGGTCTACTTGATTTGTTTTTTATTGGACAGAAAAGTTTCTTGAATTTGTAACTTAGCAGCATTTATATTTATATGTTTACTCTAAACAGCATATAACTTTTTTTAATTGCTTTTCAGTTGGTAACAACCTCCCAATAGTGTTTTTTGTCTTTTTAATTTAGAAAAACTAATAAAACTTTAAATCCTTGGCAAGAAGAACCATCATGTAACCATGTAACCACATCTCTTGATCTATGACAAACAGCTCATTAATATTTTTTAGAAACTACTGTGTATGCTGAGAATATTTTGCAAAATTTAAATTTTTCTATGAAACTATTTGAACTTGAAACAATTTGCCTCTATTGAATAGATTTCATATGTCATATATTTGCTTCAATAAAGCAAAATACATATCAAATGCTGATTGTGTTAATGCAACAGGAGGGTGTGCAAATCTAAAATACTAGTTTTTGATTACCTTGTTATCCAAAAAGCAGTAAAGTATCCTTAGAGAAGAGCAGTTGGAGCCGGAATGTCTAACTTTGAGTTGACGTGTCCATCTGTGAAGGCAGTTCTGCTCACGTGTGTGTGTGTGTGTGTGTGTGTGTGTGTGTGTGTGTGTGTGTGTGTGTGTGTGTGTGTGTGTGTGTGTGTGTGTGTGTGTGTGTGTGTAAACAATGTTGTAATTGTAATAGGGTTCTTACTCTAGAGATGCTGAGATTCCTATTGAGTCACTTGTTAGTGAAATAAACTTGGTTTAAATTCCAATAAGCCTCTATTACATTTCAGTCGTCATGTCTTATGTTCAATCAAAATGCAATTTCCACCCACAGCAGCACCTTCTCTTTTTTTTAATTGTTCAAAGCCAAAATATTCAATTCAGATAGCTAATTACAACTAAAGCGTTTTTTTGGACTGATTTGAGAAGCACTGAATGAAGAACTGTGTGAATTAATTTGAGTCAGCACCTGGAGAAAAAGGATCTGAAGTGTATTTTCTTTCTTTATTCAGGACAACAATGCATGATTTATGGGAGATGTTCCAGTCAGGGTTCCCGCACTGTTATGGCTCTGATATCCCTTGGAGGTTCCTTTAATAAAAGCTACATTGGGGACCCTTCGCACAAAAAGCTGTATTTTAACAAAAAGTGTAATAAAAATTATATAATATTTCAAAAGTCTAAACTTTTTATACACAAATTCTTTCCTTAGCTTCAGTCCTCACCAAACAATGTAAAATATTTGTGTGTTTTTGAGATTTAACCCCTTTAGCACCATGTTTTGTCAAAATAGTCAACATTATAATTTTTTTTTTTTAAATAAATCATTTTTTGTGTGTTATGTCCAGAGGGTTTCTTTTGGTGGTGAATTATGAGGGATCTAGAGAGTCACAAATGAGCCTAAAAATATTTTTGTTTTCTCTGTATTTTTTGTAAACTACTAAAGTGCATTCAGAATCAATGCCCTGCTATTTATAGAGAATTCAAGTAATTTGGTGGAAAAACGTATAAACAAGAATTTCAGTCCCTGGTGGCTGCAGGAACACAGGTAGAGTAAAATAAAAATGTATTTATGGCACTTTTTAGCTTTGTTAGAAAAATGTCGTTTGAATGAGAGTCAATGGGCATAAAAAACTGTCTAGGGACCTCTGTGTTCCTTTTTTGTCTATGCAATGTTATAAATGGAGTAGAGGGATCAAGTTTTATTTTTGGTAAACTTCCACAAAAATACACACCGGATCAAAAAATTAAAGGAATTGAATCAGCACAGCCAAAGTTATTCAAAAAAACACTACTGCCTGCACAAAAAAATGCACTAAGGGACCTCCATGGGTTGGGGCCTTGACCCTTTGGCACAATATGAAAGGAAAGTAGTCAGCAACCTGGGGATAAAAATTGACCCAGGCCTTAAGTTTGAGACACACATTAACAAGGTTGTGTGGTCCTGTTTTTTTAATCTGAGACACCCGTCTAGGATCAAGCCCCTTTTGTCCAGAGCACACCTAGTATTTTGTCCTTCATGCTTTTGTCCTGTCTCAGCCGGACTACTGCAATGCCTTGTATGCCGGTCTGAGTCAGGGCGTGGTTGCACGGCTCCAGCTCGTCCAGAACTCGGCTGCTAGGTTTCTGACGGGCACTAGACACTGGGAACATATCACTCCGGTGCTGGCATCCCCACATTGGCTCCCGGTGCATTAACAATGCAAAATTCAAGATCCTGCTACTTGTGTACAGGGCTCTTCAAGGCACTGTTGCCTCATATCTGTCAGCACTACTGACATCCCATTTTGGTCTCCTCGCTCAGCTGAGCAAGAGCTGTTGGCGGTCCCCCACTCCATGTACAGATCAAGGTTCTGGCTCCAATGCTCTGGAACGAGTTGCCTTTAACCGTTAGGCAGGCACCATCACTTCAGGGCCCTCATTTTTCAAACGTTTGCAGAAACTGTCCTATAGTCCCTCCTATGAATGAAATGGCCAGGTCATGTTTGTAAATGAGAAGTGGTTCTCAAACAGTTCACCTGGATAAATAAAGGTTAAATAAAATAAAAAAAAAAAAATTTAGAATGTGTGTACGAACAGTCAAAAGCCTGATTTATCATACAAGCGGGGGCCACTCGTACGTATGTTCCTGCGCAATCATCTGATGATAAATTCCACCTGTGCGTACCCAGGTGCTTGTGCCCATTCACCGCCATTTACATACAGAAACGCCCTCAATTAACCATATTTGATCACACTACTTGCACAGCTCATGAGGGGATTCCATGGGGGATTTCCTGCGTTCTTCCCAAAAAAAAAGGAAAAACTTTATTGACAGCGAGATCAAGGCACTGGCTGCCAATTTAGAAGAGAACCAACTAGTTGCAGAGGTTGTAGTTTTATTATTGTAAATGCGGTCAGGACAGAGGAGAGGTTCCTGTCAGAAATAAAGAAATAATGGTTCGATATAAGATTAAATATGAAGAAATGTAGAGAAATGGACTGAATGTTCCATTCTGTTGTCAATTACAGTTTACATTTAAAGAGTTGTCTGCATGTTCTGATTAGTTTTGTACTTGTTAGAAAATGTTTGTTGATACTGCAGCCTCCTCTGAGCTCAGAAGGCGGTATCTGCTCAGGAACCACTCTGGACCTTCGGCAAGCGTCAGTGCACTCACAGAAGACGCGTCCCCTCCGGAGTATCTGCCAAATCATCCAGTAACACGAGATCAACCATGCTACAATGTCAGATACCTGTCGGTCACATGTCTTTTATAGGTTTTAGCATCATTCATGCGACAAAGTTATTTTTTCCACCGACATAATTATTTATTGGGTTGAATGATTAGTGGAACATGCGTGGATGACTGAGACCTTCACAATTGCTGTTCCCCCATTCTACCACTAGATGCTGCTCCTATTCATGGACAGAGCTGTTCTTATATTTAAGAACATTTTCACGCACAAGTACAAATTGATAAATATCACACAATGCATGAAATCGTTCCTAGTCACAAAATACGCCCAGATCTCTTCGTAAGTACGGTTGATGAATGAGGGCCCTGGTCTTTAAGTCTCGCTTGAAGACTCAATTTTATGTGATGGTGTTCCATTGCCTTGTTCTGTTGTTGTTTTTATCTTGTTTAACATGTTTTATAATTGTTTTTTGTTTTCAATCGACTTCCTTTGAATGTTTTATGCTTGTTTTTACTTTTTATTTTTCTTTTAATGTTACACAACACTATATTTGATCTTATCATGTGTTTTATGATTGTGTTCAGCACCTTGGACTTCTGCTAAGGTTGTGGAATGTGCTTTATAAATGAATGAATGAATGAATGAATGAATGAATGAATGAATGAATGAACAAGGGGGCGGGACTTAAAAACGTACACTACAGTCAGCCACTAGTGGGCGTTTTGGTGTCCTTTGGCTTCAATATAATGCTTTATGTTCCTCTGTCTATTATACATGTCAGTATTTTAAACCAAATTTGCTCTGATTCTTATGAGATGAATGGAAAATAATGTTGTATACATTAAAAATATATTGCTTCTTGAATTTTCAAAGGGTGACTTTAATTTAGCTGGATAAGGAAAATGGCAAATATTAACAGCAGTAAGCCTATGTTTGCAAAATATACTGCAATTCTCTCTGCAACTGTTGACAACATTAATATACATTCAGGTTTTGGCATCAGCATGATAAATGTCCACTTCTTGCATAAAGACCATGGTAACAATGTTTTTTTATTGAAAGCAGCTTGTCAGTTGTAAAATGTATATAGAAAACTAAGACATCATAAAACTTGATACATCTAAACAATAAAAATGTCTCAATTTTAAAATTTTGTGAAACTGGTTGCTGAGCCAAGTCCAACTAATCTGCTTTTACACAAATAGTTTAGAGAATTTTAAAGAATGCCTTTTTGTTGCTGCAGCTCGAGGTCAGTCATGCATCTACAAAAGCATTACACACTCGGTGCCAAATAATAAAAAGAGCTCTGTTCTTTAAAATGTCAAACTAAATACGAAGACAAACAAAGTTAGTTTATCATGTGGGTCGCTTGATTCAAAGATGCATTTAAACTTAATCTAATAGTTAAATAAGACTTCTCCACTGTATTAATACATTCGTCAGTGGGGGAAGTTACATCAGATAACTGAAACGTAATGCAATGATATGTTATGTGAAAAAATGCATTTTCTTACCTCCATTTCAAGCCACAGACTGAAGCTTCCAACTACTCAACCCACACATTCTTGTGTCTGACCCCTCTTCTCCGTATTTGAGCCCCTTTGTCACATGGTCTCGTGACAACATGGATGGTAAACCCTGCAGGCTGCTTAACAAGGAAACAGGAACAACAAGTACAATTGAGGAATTCTTGTTTAAAATTAGAGGAAAGTCATTTTTGGGAGTAGTTTACTGAACGTTTTCTTCCACCCATTTTGAACTTTCTCGTTTTGTTCCTACTTTTTGGAGCTCTGCAATAAAAGTTTGGCATCAGCAGGCTTGACAGTGCACCTTGAGGCATGCTTCATTCATTATACCTCATTAGATGGAATTTTATTATGAAAGTCAGTCAAAAAATTTTACATTTTCCCTGGAGGACTTACTGCTCTTTACCAAGTACAAAACATCTTTCATGTTTTAGAAACTGAGGTGCTTTGGTCAACATGCAGAACAAGATGTACTAAATTAGAGATTGTTGCTCTTATCTATAAAGTTTATTAAACAGCATTAGAGGTGTATTGATTGAAATCTCACACACCCAACTTATTAAGTATTTTAAATTAATTCATGTGTGTGTGTGTGTGTGTGTGTGTGTGTGTGTGTGTGTGTGTGATCTATAAAGTTTATTCTATTCTATTCTATATAGCTTGCTTTTTTAGCTCATAAATGATAATTATCAAAGGAATTAAACATATATTTTTTTACAAAAATGACATTAATAAAAAATTATTAAACATGAAAATAGAAATCAAATGCTTTGATATTTAAAATAAATTTCTGTTATTTTTTTCAAGATGCCCCCCCCAAAGCGCCTTGTTGGCCAAACTACTTCATTTCCCATGATTCCGTGTTTTATTGCGCACGCGCCGTGTGTGTTTTTCCGTTCCATGTGTAGGCGAGTCACGTGGAGAAAAACCGTTGATTGTCATGTTTCTGCCTTAGCAGGAGCTCTGTGCTACGCTGTGTTCACCTCCAGTTGTCGCTGCACTTTGTTTTGACAGCTGCCTGTTTTCTTTTTTAGGTTGTTTTTACTGAAGAATGAGTGAAAACGATGACATCGAAGTCGACAGCGATGTATGTGTTTCAGTTTTTTCCTAGTTTTAGCTAGTTGGTTTGTTAGCCGAAGAGGCAATATAAATATCCCTACCCCCACTGGTGTGTTTGTGCTAGCTTGTTAGCTTCCTGGCTAACTCCAATTTTTAGAAACGTCTGGCCTGCCACTGGTGGAAGTTTTTTTTTTTTTTAATTTTATTTATTTCGGGGTTCTGGTAAATAAATAAAAATCGAGCACATGAGACGAGGCTGTCGAATAAGCTACCCTGTTTACCACCAATAAAGAAATACATCGACATTAGCTTTTCCCCCTTCCTCTCCCAACACTTAACAATTTGTTTAAATCAATATTTTTGACATCCTGGCCAGTTTTAGCATATTTTTAATAAAGAAAATATTATATTGTATTCGCGGAAACGCAACTGAAGCGATCGAAACACAAAACGAGATACGAGACGAACAGCAGAGCTAAGCTGTTGCTGTAAGGAAGGTCGGCAAACATTTAAATACGTTTTCCTTTATTTAAACAGAATGTTTCATGTTTCCCTCCAATCGTGTTTGAAACTCTGCTTTGAAATTGTTTAATTAAAAATATATAAATATATATAGTACACTTAAGAGGGTAATCCATACACGTCACCATATTCACCAGGCCTGTTAGCACTGGGCAAAACTGAATGTGTGATGCAGTGTTTCGTTTTAAGTCGGACATAAGATTACAATCTCGTATATTGTTTTCTTGGCTACAAGCTATTTTAACTGGACAGGTATCAAGTACTCGATGTTCTCTTTGGCCCATGTCGTATCGCACGTATTGCCCGACCTCTACACACTGGCTGGCGTCGCTCGATCTCCATTAAAGCTGCACGAATGTAAAATGCATAATGGCTTTAAAAATACATATGTGGATATGACTTGATTTGACCGAAGAGTAGATTCATTTAGTAGATTCTGCAAGGCAGAAACGTGCACAAAGCTTTGTCAGGGTGGGAAATTATTCTACAATCCTCAGCATGTTCACATTTTTTAGCTAGGGATGGTTATTTCCCCACATTTGATTGAGTTGCAGCTTTAGATCCTTATACAGCTGCTGGAAGCGTGCACTTGTTGACAAGTTCAGCTCTCATTGTTGAAGCAATTTAACTAGGGAACACAATAAATTAAAGCAATTTTGACAGGTGTGTATGCTAATGTCTTTCATGTCTATTCTAGTACAGCTGGATTATGGGAGGAAATAAATCATAATAACAATTATTTTTGGTCAATATTAAATGTACAATTATTTAACACAAATACTCGATGGTATTTCTAGTCAGAAACACCAAGAAAACATTCAAATAAGAGTGCCACATAATTTCGAGAATGCTATGTTATCCATTATGATCCGTTTTGTGTGCTTCTAATAGAATCAACCGATGTGGGTTTTCTATTGTTGATACCGATATATAGAGGTTACAATCAGCCGATGGCTGATATATGCTGCCATTTTTTTGGGCAGGTTTTCACTTCCGATGTCTAGACGTTTTCTGCATTATTTGCATGCTAAAATTACACTAATTCAAGACTACTTGGATGGGGAGGTGCGGTGCAATGATGATGCGAACCGGCCTCATCCAGCCGCTAGTAATAGCTTAGCTGAGTTTAGCAGAGTTTAAGGAAAGAAGCAGCTGAAACATGAAAAGGCATCTGTGAAGCATTTGGGGGTGTTTTTTATGAGGAAATGACAGTATAACATGGTCAGGCTGACCCATGGATGTGCATGTTTTTAAATGGACTCACTAAAGAGGTATATCGGGCCAATATTTACCATTTTTTATATATTCGTCAATGAAATGGTATATCGCAATAAAGAATGGTAAATGTCAGCCCGGTATATTGGTCAGTCCCTAGTTTCTATAGATGTTTTCTGATCATGTAAAACCTTAAAACATTTTCAGCTGTTTAGTGGTGAAATAAACATAGACAGACAATGCTGAATGCTTAATAAAACAGAGAAAAGCTGCTAGAGAAACTTGGATGTACAAGGACTGACAGAGGACACAAAATGTTGTTTTTGTTTCGAAGAATTGTTGATGCTTGGAAATAGAGCCATATGTGGAAATGTCACTGGACACCACAAAACAGAGCATATTGGTAATAAGAGGCATATTTTTTGATAGGCTTCAAATGTTGTGTGTGCTTATTCTTGTTTTGATTTTTAAATTACCACAAAATGCATAAGTTTAGCCATCAGAAGAGGTGCAATTGAGTGATCTGGCAGGAAAGACCAAATGAAAGCATGCTTGCAAGTAGGGCTGCACGATATTAGGAAAACCTGCGATATGCCATAACAGTGCTTAATATTGCGATATCGATATTACTTGCGATAAATGAACAAATACTTAAACCTGCAGTTTTTGTATTATATACTTTAGACACACCACTCCATCCTCTATCATTAGTATTAATACAGTAACAAAATAAAATCAATCAAGTTTACATTACAAAATTAGCATGATCTGTTTCAATATTTTTTTGTAAACAATAATCATTAAAATGTGTTGGAGCAATTTAAACCAATAGGACAACGCTGTAGAACATTTACAGAGCTAAACGAATATGTTTACTCCCGTAGCACTTACCGACTACTGCCGTTATTTCCTTGTACTGCTTTGATGGTTGATGGTTTCTCATAAGGAGTTCCACCCATTGGCATCTGCTGGGCTGTTGTGCTCTTACTTGTCTTAACGTCAGAGACTTTGGGTTTGCTAATGCTAGCTTTCTAGGGCCCAGTATATAGACCTTTATGGTTGCGTTGGAGGTGACAACGAAGATTTGTCGTGTGTCCCCTCGTGGTTGCCACAAGTGTTTGACATGTCTTACAAAGTACTTGTGTTTGTTGAACACAAGTACTTTGAAATAATTGTCATGCTGTTTGAATTATAAGTTCTTTCTCGCTAAAATTTTCCACACACGTCTTACCTTCAGTCATTGCAACGCTCTCTAAGCTAACTCAGGTATTTGCTAGCCATCCAAATGAAGTGCCGTCCACCTAGGCACCAAGGCATCTAACCTATAAGAACCCAACTGATTGGCCAAATGGGTGAAGGGCTCTATTTGATTTGTCAAAAACTTCATACTTCCGTTTGATTGACAAAATACATTATGTGTAGCAAAAACCTGACATGACCATTATTTTTTGCGATATTTTTCAGTTTTTTGCGATATGCCTATTGCGCATGCTGATATTGCAATGATGATACATTTGCGATATATTGTGCAGCCCTACTTGCAAGCATTTTTAATGATGATTCATTTGTTGTTAAGTTTTGAATATAAATGTTATTAGTCCTGTTATTTATAAACAAATAAAGAGCCTCATGAAACACCTATTCATTTCTCTGTGTTCACTTCACAACACATTAGATAGGCAGGGTTGTGCTGTCTGTGTATTTGAATGCAGATAAGTCTATGAGATGATATTGTAAGGCTAGAGTAACAAAGTACAGCAAAAACATAAGTGCATTTTTATGTGATCAAAATGTCTGAATTATAAAATTGTTTACACTTTTTTTTGCAGGCAGACAAACGTGCACATCACAATGCGCTGGAGCGCAAACGGAGGGACCACATCAAAGATAGCTTTCATGGTTTAAGAGATTCTGTGCCTTCATTACAAGGGGAGAAGGTGAGGGGAAGTTAATAAATATTGTGAAGAACTGATGATGAATTTAAAAGGGTGGGGGGGCATCATATTTGTTAGCAATCTGTAGCTATTTTTTACATTTAATGTGTGATTTCAGTTTTTTGAGTGGGATTGCACGCAATATCCATGAGTAAAACTCTTGTAAACAGAAATCAAAATTATTTCAATTTGTAGAATTAGGGAAAAATTGCAATGAGCGTGAGAAGGGAACCCATTTAGAAGTGAATTTCTGCCAAATCGAAATACCAAAATTTACCCCAGTGAGTGCAGCGACTTACCGGACGCGCAAGTGTTGCGTAACATCTGCAAAGCATAGCACACCGCTAATAGTTGCCGTTATAGGCAATGGGTGTGTTTCCAGTGGCCGCAAAGTGGCGCGTTTTGCACACATCCCACAAGCATAGTGTTCACGCTTCAGGTCTTCCAGAACACGTCAAGCTCAGCTGTTCAGATTGGGCGGGACAGGAAATCAAACATGGAAACATAAAACCTCTGGAAACTTTAAAACTAAAGGTCACATGCAGATTTTCAGTTGCTTAGCTAGTAAAAAAAAAGTACGCCATTAACTTTGACGCCTCCATAGCCGAGGTAAACAGAACAAAGCAGCCGCTTGAACTGCAGAGATCTTGCAATTCTCTGGAGAGTTCATGACCTTACGGGACTAGCTGCGTGGAACGCTTTCACTGCTGTTTCGTGTCTGAAACACTTCGTGGGTGAAGTGACATGCCGCTGAGTTTACGGCGAAAACACGTTCTTTACGTTTCGTGCCCAAGTTTAAAAAAAATATCTGTTTAGTAGATTCTTCATGAAACATTTTTGCATTACGTCACTTTTGCGCCTGATGCTCATTTATACTGAAGCTTGATCTTGTTTAAACACACCGCGGTTCATTCCAACACATTTTGTGGGAAACGAGTTGTAATACTGACAGCGTGTAGCACGCTCAGTTTGATTTACAGCCTCATGCAATAGTAACAAGGTAGAAAAGCTCACAACAGAACATTCCCTTGAACAGACATCCATTTTCCTACTATTTTACTGGATTTGTGTGCTCCTTGATGCATTTAACATGTTTTGCATTAAGCAAAATGACCACAAAGTTGGCTCACGGCTCTAAGACATTGTTCTTGCTCAACAGGCTTCACGAGCACAGATATTAGACAAAGCTACAGAGTACATCCAGTTCATGAGGAGAAAAAATCACACCCACCAGCAGGACATTGATGACTTAAAGAAGCAGAACGCACTGCTGGAGCAACAAGGTAATGGGAGCAGTCCCTAATCTGACAATTTCACACAGTTACTGTAACGTTTTACTACACTTTTTTTGTTATTGCTGATCACTTTAAGTTCGTGCACTGGAGAAGGCCAAAGGGAACACTCAACTCCAGACGAACTACTCTTCTGACAGCAGCTTGTACAAAAACCGCAAAGGAAGTGCGGTGTCCGCATTTGACGGCGGGTCCGACTCCACCTCCGAATCAGAGCCAGAGGAGCCGCCCAGCAGAAAGAAGCTGCGTGTGGAGGCCAGTTAAACTCCGGTGCCCCCCCAGACTCTTTGCATCCACCAGCTCCAGCTTCTCTTACCTGTCTTCTTATGCTCTTAACTTCTTAAATCAGTCCAAGACACAAGAAGGAGACGGTGTGATAGGTGCTGTTACTGTTTTATTAAAACACTTCTACCTTGTTGTTTCCTCCTGTTTTTGTGACCCAGCAATGACTTTTATCCCCAAAGTGAGGCAGCTCAGCAGTTTTTGAAGGACTTGTTGCTTTTGAAACCTTGTGATAAATGACACAATGTGAGCCTTTAGTAAAGCTACAAAACAACCTTTGCAGTCTGTTGAACTTGTGAGATTTTACCACCTTTTATGGAATGATAATTAGAAAGAATTTGTGTTTTTAATATTCATATAAAAATGTGAATTTGTTTTGAGTAAACATGCCTGGAATGCAAGATGTACCCTCCTTTTCGATGTAGGTGACTGATGTTTTTGACTTTGAAATCTTTATTGAATCACATAAAAACCCTGTTTATCCCGTTTATGTAGTATATCCATATGTCTGATCTCTATAATGATTGACAAGGATTTTCACAGCTTTTGAGTAGTTATTCTCAGTTAATAAACGTGGTTATGTTTAAAAAAATCACTTAATTGATACTGAATGTTACACAATGAAGTTAAAGGGCGGTAACTTTAATTTTTGTTCATGGAAGTCCATTTCAGTGTGTAGTATATAACACTGTATACTCCTCTAAGTGGTGTCAGTTCTGCAATGAAAAGCCTTCCCTTGAAATATTTGCCTGCGCTGGGAATGTTAATTTTAAAGAAAAGTAAAAAAAATGTGTGTATGTAATAAATATTTGTTCCATTCCATGGAAATTACAGGTATGTTGTACATACTGCCAATGGTTGTCTTGCAAGTTAAGGCATACCTTTATTATGAGATTATAAATAAAACTATTTTATCCTTTTTGGATGTATTCATGACTCAATGTGTATTTTATTAGGAGATTTTTTCTAATGTCATAAGCCTAATTTGTTGAGTTGAGATATACTGATTAATAGGATGATTTTGTCACTTTCTGAAAAATCTGTTATTGGTGTCGAAATTCTATAAATATTTCAGGAAGGTTTATGATATAGCAAAAAGTAAAACATTAAAAAACTTTTTTGCATTATTCTATAATTTGTGTTGGTATTGCTACAAAGCAGGAAAAAAGGAAAGATTTTTTTCCTCTTTAGACTTTTGAAATGCCTACATGTTCCGAGTTTTCTTTTCAAATTATTGTAAAAAATAAAATAAAATAGCTGACCGTAAAAACCAAATACTTATCAGGTCAAGTGAATAAATAAAATTGAAATATCCAGTTAAGCAAGAGAAACCATTGAAGTTAGAAAAAATATGTTTCAAATACATTCTATTTCTCTCTGAGTGGTGCTATTGTTTATTCTTGTAAATTTTCACAGTTTTTGACATAAAACGTGATATTCGTAGTTGAAATGTTACAATTTCTAATAAACCGCTAGGAAGCAACTAGTTAAAAGATGCAGATTTCATGCTGCCTTTGGACTTATGGGGATTTTGTAACAGTCATATAAAAATAGACCCCTTTAAAACTGGTCAACAACTAAGATATTCAGTTTCGAATAAGAAAATGTATGAGAGTACATCTATTAAAAATGAAGCAAAAATAATAAAAAAGAACAGTTTTTTTCTTCTTTTGTAGCTCTTCTTTAGCCCACTTTGCTAACTCAGAGCTTGATGATGAATTGTCTGAGGGTCAGTGAACGCAGCATCAGATCAGAAGACTGCGTTAAGAAGCTGAGTAAAGAAAGTCATGTTCTGTGATGTATTTTAGGTTTTTGTGGGTCATGGCGAAACAGTACGATATTTTATTCAGGTTACTCATTCTCGGGGACTCTGGAGTGGGAAAGACGTGCATGCTGCGCAGGTTCACGGACGGAGAATTTGATCCTTCGCATATTTCTACTATCGGTAAGAAGCCATCAGACAAGTTTTCGGCTCCGGCTGATGTTTGCTTTACAACTTTTACGCGTCAGTCACAAGATAAACACCACAGCTGTGAGCAAATGCTAACGTGAGAACTTACATTTATTTATTTTCCCAACAGTTTGATTATAGTTGTCCAAAATATTATTTTATTTTCTAAAACTAGAACTAAATGTGTTTTTTATGACAGGCGTTGTAAAGAAATGTCCACAGGAAAATTACTTATTTTCTCAGTCTGATCCTTTTTTATTTAATGATTTCATTCCCATAAATCACACGTGTGGATTGATGAACACGTTATTCTCATCAGCCTTGGGAAGTGTGGCTGGCTATAGTTTGTGGATTTTTTTTTTTATTTCAAGAGGGTTTTTTTCAGCATGGGTAAAACTTAACATGGGACTATGATTAAAAGTTTACAGGACATGAAATAATGATGTCCAATAATTGGTTTCTGCTTTAGCCAGTTTATTTCTGCTCCAGGAAACAGGAGACACGCAGAACATGTGTGGATGCCAAGTTGTTAGAAGGGCTTTGTGTCTATTAATTACTGAGGAAAGGCTGGAGGCTGCAATATTGCTTTTGTTCTGCAGGACAGACAGCAAATCAGCAGCATCTCGGACCTGATTGTTGTTTTTTTAACTCTATCATTGCTCCCACCCTCAAAAGGAAAATCCACTTTTTTCAGGATTCCACATTTTATGATTGACGCATGTTTATTTTGAATAAGCATATTTAAATAATTAATTTAGGGGATATTTTTTATGATATTGAGAGTATGTGTAGTAGGAAGAATATACAGAAGAGGATTAGGGCCACCGGAAAAAAAAGACAGAAAATCAAACGAATTATGACTTTTTTCTCAGAATTCTAATTTTAATCTCAGAGACAAAAGTCAGAATACTTTTCCTTTTCTTATTTACTTTTTTATTTATATTTACCTTACTTTCTTCCTTTTCTTTTTTACTTCAGATTTAAAGATGTTGATGTACAGTCATTTTTAACAGTAATTGCCATGAACAACACAATCTAAAGCAGCTTCACATTTATTAAATAACTTATTGCTTGAAAAATTTGCAGCAGAAATGAGGTTTTTCATGATTTGCTGTTTTAATGATGAATAACAGGAACGTTTTTGTTGAATACAGCATGATGGGTATTTTTCATCATAATTCACTAATATTAATAAATAACTAACTGTGCAAAAGTCTTCCTCTCATATATTCAAACTTTGTTTTAATTTAATGAGTCTCGATCACAAGTTCCTCAGTGTTTTTTTTTTTTTTTTTTGGATGAGGACTTTTGCACACAAGCCCACTCAATCATCACAGTGATGTGTTTCATGTGTTCCAGAGTAAACCTTTAGCTGTGGTGATGGTGGTGTGAGAACAATGACCAGCCTTTGTTTGAACACAAACCAGTATTTCTGCAGCTCCTGCTGTTCACTCACATTTCTCAACTTCCTTATACTGTTACCAAGCAGAAAATCCCTCCCACACTTTATTCTACATCAGCTGCCCCCCCTCTTTATGTGCACAGTGACTCCTTTTAAATCCTAGTGCCTCCACTATTATCACAGATAATGGTCTCTCTGAGGAAGAGCAATGACATTTCCACAAATTAGACCACGTAAAGTGCAACAAAGTTAGTTACTATTGTGGTTTTGGGAATGTTTAAATTTTGCAAATGAGTTCATCAGTACTTTAACATTTTTCTCATGATTTTTCAACTAGTGCAAGAAAAATGAAACCCAGGTATGAAGGGGTGGAAAAGGGCAGAAAAGGGGGTAAAATGCAGTTTTTATTTTGATCCACAAAGGAAATGTTTTATTTCCTCCAGTGCCGTTTGGACAAGGACATCTTTTAGACAGCTGGCAGTGGAAGAACCGCTACATGCCCAACAAACATAATGAGATGTCAGTGGGAAGGACATCAAACAGGGCGGCTAAGGGTGAAGGCTGGATGCTGGCAGATGTGATGACTTGAGTGTGTGTCATGGACAGATGTCCAAAACAGAGACGGAACATGTAGTTGTAGGACATAAGTGACATGTGTTACAGTTTGGATCTGTTCCAAAAGGAAACCCTAAGATCTGTGACAAACTGGTGCCAGAACAGCAGTCACCAGTCATTCTAATGACTTAACTGGTTAAGAAACAGCAGCAGCAGTGCACATTAGGAGAAAAATATGTTTTTTTCAAAACCATAAAAAACATGCTCACCCAGAATGAAGCAACGAGGATTAAAATGTGTTTTTTGTTGATGATTCCTTCTTTTTAGGTGTGGATTTTAAGATGAAAACGGTAGAGATTGATGGAATCAAGGTCCGAGTGCAGATCTGGTACGTTGTGCATAGATGTATTTACATAAAAATGAACATAATTTAAGGTTTTGCTGTTGCGTTTTTTGTCCTCGCTGCAGGGACACAGCTGGACAGGAACGGTATCACACCATTACCAAACAGTACTACAGGCGAGCACAGGTATAAATAGACAGAAGGAGCCTTATACAACTTATATACGTCAATTCTTTATTTTTTTGTAATGTGTCTTTTGCAGGGCATTGTATTTGTGTATGACATCACAAGCGAGCGGTCCTTTCAGCACATAGTGAAATGGGCCAGTGATGTGGATGAAGTAAGGCAATAAGTGCTCCCATATCCATAAACATATCCATATCTTATGTAGCTTCTTGTTTGTTGCAGTTTGCTCCAGATGATGTGCAGACTATCTTAGTAGGAAATAAGGCTGATGAGGAGTTTGGGAGGCAAGTAACAAAGGATCAAGGATATAAGGTTTGATTCATTCCAACATTTTGTAATATACAGTATAAAATAAAAAAATTCCCATCTCACCCTCCGCCGGTGGTCTCGTCCTTCCAAGCGGTGGTCCTCTACCAGAGGCCTGGGAGCTTGAGGGTTCTGCGTAGTATCTTAGCTTTTCCTAGATCTGCACTTTTCTGGACTGAGATGTCTGATGTTTTTTCTGGGATCTGCTTTAGCCACTCTTCCAGTTTGGGGATCACTGCCCCGAGTGCCCCGATGACCACGGGCACCACCGATGCCTTCACTCTCCAGGCTTTCTCAAGTTCTTCTTTGAGGCCCTGTATATACAGTATATATACATACATACTGTATATGAATAAACAGCATAACGTGAGACTATTAATAGTAAAACGTGTTTTAGCTCTGTTGGCTGGCTAGAGGTTTGCATTCATAAACAAGAGGCCTTGCTTCCGGCCATAAATACGGAAGTGGGGAGAACGGCTTAAAAGTGCAATACATTTTTCAGCCTATAGATGGTGCTGTCAAAGAAAACTCTGCTCTAAAGCTAGGGTCAATAGTGTGATGTCATCAAGGAGAGGAGGACTTTTTGAAATTTGAACAGCTATCGCTCTTGTCCCTGCTATACCCCTCAACTTCTGTAAGGAGCTGAAAACCACGCCTCATACTGTGCATGCACAGCTAGCGCCAATGGACAAGTAATGTTTTTGATATGTTCCTGCTCAGGCACACCTGATTCTAATTGCTGAATCATCTCGTCAGCCTTCATCGGGTTCTGCATGAGCTGCTAATTACTCTTTTCAATCAAATCTGCAGTGTTCAAGCAAGGAAACATCTAAAACCGGCATGAATTCAGCACTCGTAGCTCACCCCAGCCAGCGCTACAACAGGCTAAAACAACAGTCCGATGGTTGAACGCTAATCACTTAGCTCCAATACATGAAAGATAAATCCATTTTTGTTCCCCTCCCTCCTCTTCCACAGTTAGCTTGAAGTTTACAGATTAACATTAATTCAATGCAGGTTGTGTTAGCTTTCAAGTCAGGTTGATGTGTTATGCTGACTGTGTTTCATCCCATAGTGCATGCTGGGAACTGGGGCGCATTCTCGTTTAGTGACAGCTCCCTCTTGTGTATATGCAAATCTGTTGACCTAGGCTCGCGTAAATGATTTGTTTTGCTGTAGAGGCCAGGGAAGGGACTTAAGAGAACCATAAATGATGAAATATTACCTACTTTATACTAGGGATGCACCGATACCACTTTTTTGGAAAACAAGTACGAGTACTTGCATTTCAGTACTCACCGATACCGATACTGAGTACTTAATAAAAACATGATTTTAATTTACAGATAACAGCTTTAGTTGTATACTTTAACAAAAAAACAAGGCACTCGTTTGGAATTAAGAACATTTATTTAAAATGAAAACTTCTCCCTGCTCTGAGCTGCAGCTGGGGCCTTGGGGGTGGGCACTCGGCGCCTGTGATTAACCCCTTACACACCGCTCAAACAGACATTTCTCAGACCGTGGTATCGGTCCCCGGTATCGAGGGACTTTTAACGAGTATGAGTACTTTAGAAAATGTGGTATCGAGGCCGATACCCGATACCGGTATCGGTGCATCCCTACTTTATACCATAGACCAGAGTCAGATAGTAAAATTGAAACTTTTTTAAAGTTAATTTAACATATGTTAAACCACGTACCCCAGCTTTAACAGTAACCTATCCACTTGAATCGTGTAGCTAGCAGAACACTTTGGAATGGAGTTCTTTGAAACCAGCGCGTCCACCAGCAGCAACATCAGTGAGGTAATTCACACTGAAAATGATTAAGAATTATTTAGCTATAGGAAACTTATTAACAGAAAAATCTATTTAAGTTGCATTATTCCTTATGCTTTTTCTTTGCAGTCATTCATCCGTATGACAGAGCTGGTGCTGCAGGCTCACAGGAGGAATGTGGACAACCTCTTGGGGTCTCTAGATGACTATTTGGACAAGGCTGCTCTGGAAGAAGAGAAGGGGAGTCCTGATAATGGTGCTCAGAGGACTTGTGCCTGTTGAAAACATGAAATCTGTCACCATGCTACAGCTTATAGCTTAAACTTTATTCAACCCTGTGACTTAACTGACTTGACTAGGAGGGTGGTGGATGACTTTCACTTTTTTTTATTTTTTTTTTTATTATATTTTATGGTGATAAATGCTGTGAGCAGCAGCTGCCAGACGCAGGTCAGTTTGGTGCCACGATCAGGGAATTTTACCACCAGATAGAATTTTCAGTTCATGCATTCTCTTTTTTTCCCTTTTTCTTGCAATGCAGTCTGCAGTTGCACTTTGTTTTCTTTTTGATCACTTGTTTGGTGCTCAAAGTGAAGTTTGCATTCATATAATTACATGTGATACACTGATAGAAACAGGAACAAAGTCACTGAAGTACAAAGATGAAACTACATAAGAGCTGGTTGTTTTTTACATGCTGAATGATCTTAAACCTAAATTCTTAGTCTGAATGTGTAAGATTAATTTATGAAAGTGACGGCATGTGTTGAAGCCACATTACTGCAAAAAAATAATGAATCAAATTTGTATCTTTAAAATGTTTCAAGTTTTTGGCAAAAACCAAGAACTACATTTATGTCTAAGTTAATAAAATGACTGTTTTCGTTTTGAAGGACTGGTGATGGGAGCCTTGCTGAGTCATTAGGTTTAAAGAAATGAAGTCAGGTGCACGGGGAGTTCAGGCAGATGCATTCATTTTTCATCACATTCTAGGAGACGCAGGTGATCACTGATGAATTAGTGATGACTGAGAAAACGAATACGTGTCACAGAGATCCAGATCCAGGAACACCTGCTGGTTTCAGCTTGAAGACTCATACTAATTATCAAATTTAGTCTAAGGATATTGAATATTTCTTGAAAGATGAGAAAATATAATTTGCATTTGTTTATTTGACTTTACATCATTTATATTGTTTTCTGTAAAACTTCTAAAAGAGTGTAATTTGTCACCTGGAGTCAGATCAGTTTCCTGCTGGGATACCTGACACCCCTGAAAGGTAGCTTTCTGCTCAGAGAGTCACGTCATCAAACCTTTGGATACCTTCACACACTGGGATCCAGACTGCCTTTAGTTGTGCAGTTAAGGACCAGAGATGTCGTTCATCGCCAAGACTTTCTACGATCTGAGGGCTACCTCGCTGGAGGGAGACTCGGTGGACTTCAACGTCTTCAGGGGACGCGTGGTCCTCATTGAGAATGTGGCCTCGCTCTGAGGCACCACCACCCGGGACTTCAGCGAGCTCAACCAGCTACAGAGCAAATACCCCCATCGGCTGGTGGTCCTGGGCTTTCCCTGTAACCAGTTTGGGTACCAGGTGAGTTCAGCAACTTTTTAATCAGTGATGCAGTGTTGGAAATAAATGGGTGATACAACATGTTTTGGAAAAAGTGCATTATTAAATATCATTAAATGTATTCTGCAGGAGAACTGTAGCAATGGGGAGATCCTGAACTGCCTGCAGCATGTGCGTCCAGGTAGTGGCTTCCAGCCCATTTTCACCATGTTTGAGAAGTGCGACGTCAACGGAGCAAACACACACCCCGTCTTCGCCTATCTGAAAAACAAACTCCCCTATCCTGACGACGACCCCAGCTCCCTCATGCAGGATCCCAAATTTCTGGTTTGGAGCCCTGTCAGCAGGTCGGATGTCTCCTGGAACTTTGAGAAGTTCCTCATCGGGCCGGAAGGGGAGCCCTTTAAGAGATACAGCAGGAATTTCCCCACCATTGACATAGAGCCTGACATTCAAAGGCTGTTGAGATTAACCAAGTCCTAAAAATAGCCCCCGCCTCCTAATGGCTTTTCATCCGTAACTGTCAAAGTCGACACGTTGCCCTCCACACTTTTAAGCCTTAATGAATGAGGGTGATATTCTAAAAGAAGTAAAGAGAATTTCATCTGAGACCTTATAAGTGCTTAATGGTGATGGATGTAAAAAAATATATATTGATTAAATGGAAAGATGTGAAAACAGGAATTTAATAGAAGATGGTTTTATCCCTTTGTTTTTTAAGTTTCTTGTTCTATGTTCTATCTTCCAGCAGATGGTGCTACTCATCTAATGATCCAAACAGGGAAAAAAAACTATGTCGTGCTTTCATGAATTTACATTCCGAGCACACACATTGGGTTTGCACTGAAATAAAGGGCTAAAAATTAACCCAACCTTAAGGTGTTTTATTTTCTGGGCCACAATTTTAAAAGCCACCGTGCAAACATGCTCTTTTGATTCCATTAAAAGAGAAATAAAATCTGCACTATGCAGGATAGGTTGCAAAACACTGCAGATATGCATGGAATAATTTTTATCTTTAAAATTATCCACAAGCCTGGTTTCAGCATTACAGCGCTACAGCCTGCTGTCTCCCCTTGCAGTATCTGAGGTCTTCTTTCAACAATAAATTACTGGAGCTGCAAGCAAAATTTGCTGATACAAGTGGTCTATGCAGCATTACTGCCACATTGCTGCCTAAAGACAAGCCCTAAATCATGCATTTAGGAAAGCGTTTGTGTGATATGCCCTCATCCAGCTTTGGTTTTCTGTGTGCAGAGGGTTTTGTTTGCAGGGTCTGCAGATTAACGTTGGATTTCCTGCACATCCGCTCACATCCACATCAGCTCATGATGTCACAGCCACAGGACGCAACACGGGCCTGGCAGAGCCCTAACGTCTGTCACTGTGGGCTCATTGGGGGACAAACAGTTTGTTGACACTTCTCTTATATTAGGTTACATTTCTGCTTGAACTATATTTGATGGTTGAAGCCTGACAAAATGTCTTGACAAATCCAATTTTAATGTTTGTTTTGACAGGATGCATGAGGACATGTGATTAATATATTCCCCACAGCTATGTTGGTCTGTGTTTGACCCTCAGATGAGCAATTTTACCTTTGGAGAGATGCAAATACTGTACTAGAGGAGTTATGACAGAGGCCTCTCCTGCACCCAACAGAAAAAAAACATCAAAGATTATTTATGTTTGAGTGATGAGTCACTCTATTTAAACTATAAAATTTAACTTTTGACTTTAGAACAGGTATGTCATCACATCAGATATGAACGTTGGTACTATAGTAAACAAATGTGACATTTATGAACAATAAATGTCCAAGGGCATCAGGGTGAATTCATAATCACATATGACACTTTTAGCTGCTTTTCATTAGTCTCCACATTTTTTAAATCCATTTGTAAAGAAAAGTTAATTTAGATGTGAAAAATAACAAAACTAAATTAACTTGAAGCAAAATGACAAATCTACACTGAAAACAAAGTAAAAATAAATAAATAAATGAGACAAAAAAGATAATTTAGGTGTCACATAATTTGAAAATCACATGATGTGACACATTTGAGCTGCCTTTCATTAGGTGCAATAATTTCTAAATACATGTTTCTAAAGCATGAATTTAGATGTGGAAAAATATCAAAAACTAGATGAACTTGAGGCAAAATGACAATCCGAACTGAAAAACAGACCATATAAAGGGAAAAAAGACACAAAAAACCCCACAATAAATTAGGCGTCAAATTATTTCAAAACCACATGGGACACGTTTTAGCTACCTTAATCATTTTTAGATCTGTGTTTTTATAGCGGAGTGAGCCCTCTTCCCTTTTTTTGTTTTTACTTTTGTCCACAGGTGAGCCCTGTTGCCACGGCAACGTTTAGCTTTCCCTCGCTTGGCTTTCTCGCGAGACTTCAGGGGCAGAAAGAGGGGAGGTAGCTTCAATGATCTCATCCCTTCAGCGAGCTGCATACCGCAGCGAGGCTAAAGCCCGTAACTTTCTATCAAACTTTCTAGTTGCCTTTCGGAGGAAGGAAGACACCGGACCTTTAACGGGCTGAACCGGAACCAAGGCGTTTTTAACGGAGACGAAGGACGCTGCGTAGTTTGTACCTGTGTCTAAATAACGGCACCTTTTTACGAGTTGAGACAAAAGGAGGAAAATCACGTTGTGTGACATCTGAAAAGGGGAGAAAGGTGAGTGGTGGTGGACGTTGTGTTGGTCATGTGTGGGCTCATGGCACAAGGTGTGTATGTGTGTGTGCGTGCGCGCGCGCGTGTGTTTGTGTGTGTGTGTATGCGCGCGCTCAAACATCTGTCGGTTGTGTGAACAGCACAAAGCACATATTTGTTCTGTGTGTGCGTGCGTGCGCGCGCGCGCAATCACAGCCAACGCTTTCTTATAAAATAAGTGAGGCGGCTCATCCGTAAATGTCACAAATGTTTAAATCCGTCATGAAAGTCAACTATGATTGGTTTCTGTGTGGGAGAAAAACAGGCAGCATCGTGGATTAAATGCAGGTTAAATGCAAATGTCACCACCCGATTTTTTCTTATTCGTGTGATTTACACCACGAGAAAGGATAATTTCACTACAGATGTTCTTGTCACATCTGCTTAATATAACCATGACTTGTCTCCAGCTTGCCCAGGTCCTTATTCAGGACAATATGATGTAATAAGTCTTGATTTGTTTATTTTATGCCCCCTCTGCTGAATGTTTATTAAGATCAAAGATGTAGTTTTGCTTAGTCTTATGCAAATTTGCCTTAATCATGTGAAAAGTGGTAAAAATCCATAATGATATTGATGATACAAGTTAGGGAGATAAAATAGTCTCCAAAAGGGTGACATTCATAAGAAAACAGCACACACACTCACAAGTCCTTACAGAAGCCATACTTTATATCCAACTTGGATTTGTCCAGGTGAACAAATGAAGCCTCAGAGTTTAGCTCAGGGCCAGGATCAAGGATTTTTAACATTCTCGATAGGCTTAGCTGACCTGCAGTGGCGGGCATGACTGATCACAGCTCCACTGCCACCTTTTTACTGCTGAGTCTAATCTTCCACTATGCTGCTCTCACTTTTTGATGGGAATCCTTGCAGAGGATAAATCTTAATGCAAATGCTGCAGCTTTTATTATGTTGAAGGGAAGAATGCTCCCTCTGTTGCTGCGTGGGCCTAAAAATGTCTCATTCAGGGGGTCTTGAGACTAATTTGAGTAACGGCAGGATGAAAAGATCCATCCAAAGGGATCTGAAAACAAATTTTGCACCTCCAGGGGATAAAAAATACCGCCTCTCATGTTTTCCATCAGCATAAATAGTCTTTGCTCTGATGTACTGCTGAAAGATGGGGTTTCATTTTTTTCACTTTTTGCATCATATTTCACACACAATTGTTACCGCTCCCCTTTGTATTGGAGTTTGTGCAGATATTCACAGGAGGATGTTTCCTGTTGCTAACTTGAGCGTGTTTTTCCATTGTCTCCTGTGTATGGACTCCAAGGGATAGTGCGAACAAAGATAAAAGGGAACAACAAGAGGGGCTTTGTGCTGCTTTGTGTGGGGCTTAAATTTTCTGTTTGAATTTTTTAACGCAAAATTGAATTATGTAATTTTGCATGATTATAAAGTGCTCTGAAGAAAGTTTTCACCTTTTACTATAGGGATGGAAGAAAATATCAATACACTAAAATATCGCAATATTTCGTGTCATGATACTGAATCGATATTTAAAAGCAGTGTATGAAACTTGTATTGTGACGTTACATGCAAACATTTATTGTATTTCTTTTGTGTGCAGTTCAAACTCTGACTGCTAGGTGGCAGCAGATTTTACCACCATCTTTGTGACGGAACAAAAAATTGCAAATATTATCTGGCTTTTAGTGTCGCAATATATCATATCGTCTCCCCTGTATTGTGATATTTATCGTATCGTCTCCCCCGTATTGTGATATTTATCATATCTTCTCCCCTGTATCGTGATATTTATCGTATCGTCTCCCCTGTATTGTGATATTTATCATATCGTCTCCCCTGTATTGTGATATTTATCATATCGTCTCCCCTGTATTGTGATATTTATCGTATCGTCTCCCCTGTATTGTGATATTACCAGATTCTTGCCAATACACACCCTACTTTCCATGTTCTTCTGAAATGTTACTGATGCATGCTGGGAAAAGCACAGTAGCACCTGACTGGCTGCTGTGAATCCTATGATTTCTTTAAAAGACACACTTAGTGACAAACTCCTGAGATGTGACATTTGATGTCTTGGTGGATTATTTCTTCATGTGTCCACAATCCAGACGTGAAGACGAGTCACATATTCTTGAGGTTTGACATAGTATTATATAATAGCTTGTAGTATACAACCTCATTTTTTCTTGAAATAATAAAAATAGGGGAAGTGTGCTCAGCTCCATGAGTGAAACGTCTGTTTTAGTCAGCTCATAGTCATAGGTCAAACAGCATGATGATGATGATGCTTTTTTTTTTACCTCTTTAGCAATGAGTCTGATGAGTTTGACCGTAGCGATGTGTGACTCTGGGTCTGTGCTTCCTGCTTTTTAAACTGCTGATATGCTCTTTTTGTCTGGGTTGAACGGTTGACTGTACGCCAGCTGATGGGGGGGAATTCTGAGGGCTCGAGGGCCACAATAGCAATGATGTCATCTTTTTTCAGTGCTCTGTCACAGAGTAAATTCACACAGACAAAAATTCCATCAACCCTCCTGCCACAAAGTTTTGGAAACTCCAACCAGAAATTTAACAGCAATTCAAACCCTGCCATTATCTCTGCAGGAGACTTGGACGTGAGCAGTTGGGACAGGTGCATTTGTGCTACGATTGATTACGTTTTGTCCCTGACTGACATCTGGAACCCCATTTGGTGGTATGTTAGTTATATGTCCCTGAACTAAAACAATCTGCATCTGGTTTTTGTCATTCTGCTTCCAGCTCCCAAGCTCAAACCAAAACCCACAGTCAGGCTGAGATCAGACGCTGAGTAATTCCCTCTCTTTGCTTCCATCAAACCTCACACAGGCTGAAAATACATTGTGGGACAGAGATCGGAAAACAGGAATGAAAAAGCAATTGAGAATAATAGCAAATAACCTCCTAATAGAAAGCTGATAGAAGGGAGAAGAAGGTGTTCCATAATAAAATCTAGGGTTCATATGATGATGATGTGTTGCTGTAGGCTATCTCCGCTGCCACACAGCGATGACGTGTTCGGCATTGTCTCGACATGTCTGCCAGTTGCTACACTGTCTCCCTTTTTTGGCCTGCATGCTTTCTCTGGAAGGGATTACAGAACTGGGCTCAGAGAAGAAGCAAAACATCAGGGAGAGCTTCAGGCCCACGCCTCATGCAGAGCTCGGGTGGGCAGCTTTGGAAAAATAATTCCACTCACAAAAAAAAAAAAAGGACACGATTTTGCTGCCGTTTCCTCTCCTGCAGACAGAAATGTGAGAAGCAGACAGGAATGCTTGAGGGTTTTGGTTGTGTTGATGTAGAGACAGGTCTGTTCAGCTTGTCTTCATTCCTGTCCATGTTTACAACAGTTTTCTTATTATTTTCAGGAGCGACCTTTGCTATGTTGCATGTAAAGCTGGAATGTCGGAACAGCAACTATGTGAGGTTATCGCCAGAACTACTCCAGCTCTAGGAACACCAGTCAGATGAAAGCTTTAAATTTTCCTGACAGTGGAGGCATTCTTGTTATAGCTTGCTTTCCTGTAACTAAAACTGGAATAATCCTTCTTTTAGATTGCTCCAGAATTCCACATCCTTTGCTTTGGGACGAGGGAATTCATTTCCAGCCTGAGAGTTCCTTCTTTGCTAAGTAAAGCTCAGAGGGAAGAATCAGACCTTCTTTGAAGCCAACGGCACAAGATTCAAATGACTTTTTCAAACAAATACAAGTTTCACGTTGACTGAGTGAAGTATGCAGGAAAAAAATCCCGCTGACTTTTCATCCAGAATGTCCGCTCTGTTTGGTATTATTACCTCACACATTCCTTTAGGAAATAAATACCCTCTTATTAACGTTAATTAATCTATACCATGTGTGACAATACAGTACTGTCAGAAGAGTTGCTCTGCAGTTTTTTGTTGTTTCAGGTGCAAAGGGCAGATGGAGTCAGATCATAACAAACATGGCTGCCACCCCAGCCTTTCCTCTCGTGTTGCCTGTTTCCTGTGTGTTACACTGATGTATTCCTGGATTAGCTACTCTTAAACCTAACATTGACATGAAAAATAGAAACGTACCGATACTGATGCCTGATCTGCCAATACTAAGGTTGGATGATTCTGATTTATCTCGAAGAACTTAAAGTTGCAGCAGATGTTTTTCTGGAGCACTTTTTACCATATTGCTAGAAATGCTCTTCACACACCGATGGCAACCAGTAAACTAAATGTTTTCTCAGAAAAGGAATAATTTCAATCGCCCCTGAAATGTACAATCCTGGATAAAACTCATCCAATCATTGTGGACGGGACGTTCACAATGATTGGATCATAATCCATCCATCAAACCTGTGACCATCCCTTCCCCCTCTAACATACCCCTCTTTGTGCGTTATCGGCTTGGAGCAGCTGTACAGGAAGTAAAGCCAGAGCTGAGCTTTCTCAAATGCATTTAAGGCGCTTAAGTCTGGTTCTGTAACTGTTCTTGGCACAGTTTCAAGCTATTTCCGTGGGTGCCGCCCCTTTTCAGTACCTGCTTCAATGTGGTTCCAAACATACCAAGCCGAGCCAAAAACGTGATATCAGCGACTATCGATCATGATTGGCTAGGGGGTGGAGTCATTGTTCTGGAAGTTTTGACTTGTTCTTTGTGGATTTTTCCCAGATTGTTGGTGGCACTGAGCTGCTGTGATTTCATAATAAGAAAGATTAAAAACTGCCTTGTTTTTCAGCATAAAAAGCCACACTATATATATATTAACTAGCATTGTTTTACGGTTAAGTACCTTGTGTGTGCCTTGTGTTGGAAATCATGGCAGGAAAGGTGCCAACAACAGGTTGAAGATGTAAAAATGAACTCTCGAGAGCAAGCATTATGCGTTCCTGTATTCTGGAGGCGCAGCTTAAAGGGGAACACCTGAAGAAAGGGGGGTGGGCATCAGAAGTGTGTACAAAGCAGCAAGAAAAACATCTCCTACTGCCCCGTTAAATTAACAAAATATACCTGAAATAAATTCTGATTAACTTTAAAGTTATAATAATGACAGTAAGACTACAACATGAAGATCTGTTACTGTTGATTAGTGCTAAGCAATGGTGCGTTCATGGACAATCAGCTTTGTGAGTTTCATGCAGAATAGTGACCCATTCCAATCACCAGATTGTCTTTGAGCATCAGTTATATAAATATAAAGTTAGACACAACAAATATTGTTGGAGGTGACTGTTTAGCTCCTTTTATTTTTTTAGTGGTTTATTATTTTTTTGTCTCCACAGAACCAGTTCAGCTGATATCGTCACTGTTGCTGAGAGGAAATGAGGTGATGTCGTGCTCCTGTTTACATGGCATTCGTACTCGCCTCGAATGCCAATTAGAAGGCAGTCACCTGTGGCTGTTTGAAACTATTGCCCCTTCGCTTGATTTTTCTAACAGACGCTCAAATTAAATAAAGGCAGAAGATACAAATGAGAAGTGTACACAAAGATCCTGTTTTCTAATTTCATTCTGAGGTTGCAATTTCCTGCTTGTTACCAGTTTGGGGGGATAAATTTGTTCATCTTGACCCGTGAACCAAAACTAAAAAAGGCAGAGACTAGCAGCACATTTGTTGTTGTTCTCTGCTGCAGGATGAATGACTTTTGTCATGTTTTCAAGCAGAAGCTAAAATGCTGCAGTGAGATGTGGTTTGCTCACAACTAGATCCAGAACATTATGAACCACAGTTGCAGCGATGGTTGGAATGCTGCACAAGCCAGCAGCAGCAACACACTGTGCAGGTTTGCACCACAGTTTGATATAGGAGGGAACCACAGTTAGGTCATATCTCTGTCCAGATGATTGTATGAATAGACTAACTCTGTGGCCTGACTGTTTGGACTGGAAGTGCACGTGGCTATGCGCTGGACGCGTACCAGGATCAATGACTGGAAACTGTTTACGTGTGTGTCTTTTCTACGCTTTTGTTGTTGTTAGATTTCGGGTGCTCGTTAAGATTTCCCAGCTGGAGAACACTTCCTGTCGTTTCTCACACCTGAGCTTTTAACTGATTCCTCACTTTGTAAATTGGTCTGCCCTGTGAGCTGCAGGGCACTGCTCGGTCCGTCAGCCTTCTGCAGAAGCATGCTTGCATTGCTGATCCCCATGAGGTTTTCCTCCTGGATAATAGTAAGAAGCCCTTTCTTTGTCTCTTTCCTCCTTGTGCTGTTTTGCTTACCAGGCAGGAACCTTTTCTATTTCGGTTTACCTCCTTTTTGCGAGGTGTATGTACAGCTTGTTTACAAGGCACACAGTTAGAGTCTGGTGGCCGTAGAGGAAGTACTTGGCAGATGTGAGGAGACATTAATCAAGCTTTCACTTTGACTCTGGCATTCCAAGATGGCTGGTTGTGTAGTAGCACGCTAATTCGTCTCTGTTATACGCTAGCCTATGGTGAACCTGTACAGTTAAAACGCATCCCATCATCCATCAGTGTAATTTAATGAATTCATGTGCTTTACCTTGATTGCAGCAGAGATATACACACACAGGTCAAGCAGCTGCCGATCGATCAGAAGATCAGTTTGACTGATGAAAATGAACTTGAGAGGATGTGCAGAGCAACTTATGACAGATTTGATTACATTCTCTCTGGAGCGTTTAAACAGCCTGTGGTCAGCGTTGCTGCGGCGGTGGAGCCTGTATTTCTCCTGTTTGCTGAACTGGATCCCTGCCTTCCTCAAAACGATTGATCAAACCACCTAAACGTCGCCACAGCTCAGTGAAAATGACAAACTCACACATCATTTCTGCCTTTTTTTATGTGTTACTTGTGGATTCAGTTTTCTGTGGTCTAAATTGGAAGACAATTTTATTGCAAAATTTTGTAGAAGTTAAGTTAAACCCAGTTCACACAGAAGGATAATCGTGCCGATTTTTGACCTTCCGACAATTTTAAGGACACGCCCGACTACTGTAATGGCTCTAAAGATAATCTTATCAGATATTCCTGTCGTGTGGTGTGACCGCCCTGATCTGCTCGGAAGCACGTCAGGATTATACATCAGGACTTTCACACGCGTTGGATTTCTAATGCTGAGTGGCGTTCAATTCAAAATGCATATGGGACAGGGGGTGGGGTCAGGGAAAAAAATATGTATTTCCTTCATTATATCACAGTACAGGCTAAGACAATCAGGTTTATGGATTTCTAAAAAAATCATACACAATCTCTGAAAGGGGGAAAACTCCTGATTACAGCTTTAACAATGCTTGAATTCACCAGATTTGAAACATGTTTACCTTGTTGCCGAAGACTTTCCAAAAATAATTTTCAGATTTTTTTTAACCTTTGCTTAAGAAATTGTCTCTTTATGCCTATTCAGTCTGTTTTTCCTTTTTTTTGGAAATATGTTTTACTTGCCACCGGATTTTGTATTTTCAGAAATTTGTTGCTTAATCTTCGATTGATAATGCATGAAAGGTTATTGACATGGTTCATTTTAAATCAGAGAATCTGCTCTCTTGTGTTTCTGTGCTTTGGTTGCATCACTTATTTTCATTACCAAGTCCTGAGCAGCTGCAAATTGTTAGGGAAAAAATAGAAGCATAAGAGTATTTATATAACTGGGAATATGTCTCAGCAGTGTTTTCCTGCCTCTGCAAACAAAGAACAAAACAAAGAGACCTACAGCAGGTAAAATACTCTCAGAGCTCAAATCTCTAATGCACAAACTTAGTTTTCCCCCCCTCTTTAACTTTTAGGAATTTGTTAAGTGTTTGATATTTGGGTTGTTACAAAGATGCTTCTTGGGGAGGCTGATCAGGATTCTTTCCTCCTGAGTGTTTTTGTGATTTTTCTTGTTATCTGAGTCATCAGGCCGGTGTATGTGAGAGGACAGGCCAGTGGAACTTCCAAACGTCACGGGCATCGGTCATATCGACACGTCTGCTGTAAGAATCTGTCAGCCGGCTGTTGATTGACCTGAGTCGTACTAAAAAACAGAAATGGTTTCTTTTGAATCCCAGCTGATACACGAATGCTCTAAAATTCACCACAGCATACAAAACCACATTTTGTGGTTAACTTTTGCAATGCAATTTCATTTAGAGCTGAAATCGGTTGCTTTCTCTGCCCATCTGTTTACTTTCCGGTGCAAAAACATTAATTTATATGGTATTGCTGGTATTAAGAAAAGTCTTAAAAGAGCTTCATTTGCTGGTCTCATGCAAACATAAAACAGAGATTTTTTTTCCCCTCTGCATCCTTTTTGCATCATCTCTCAGCTCCAGTGTGGAGATGAATTGTCTGCACATTCTACCATAAAACCCAACCCTTCCACTTCTCCTGTGTGAAAACAGCTTATGTTATTATGTGCATGAACAGTATTATATAACTGACAGAAAATCAGATGCAGTAGATCTGATGAGCCGTCCACCATGCTCGGCTGATTACGCTAATACTCTAATTAGGTCACTGGTTGATTGATTAGTTTGTTTCCAGTGGGGAATAACGAGGCCATTGGAGTAAATGTTTGTATGAGTTTATAGCCTGATGTGATTTAGGGACACATATGCACACAATATGGCTCTCTGAGATTCTGTTTGCTTCTACATCTAATGAGTCGACACAGCCCACAGAAACATATCCATATAATATACATAATATAATAATAAATCAGATTTTTCCTCATTCGATGGCTCTATTTACCACCCTTCAAACTCTTGTTTAGCTAATGATGAATCAGTCTAATCGAGAAACCATCTAAACATGTAAGAAATGGAGATCAACTTATATGGAGTTTTCTGTTGCAGATCCCGATAGGTAGAGGTCACGGTCAGCCGATGGCCAACATGTTCTGCTAAGTGTTTGGGCCGATTTTCATGGCCAATATTTAGACATTTCACACCTTATTTGTGTGCTAAAATGTCACCAATGACATCAATGGATGCACAACATATCTGACCCTGAATCAGTTTTTGAACACTGAATTTAACCAACTGTTGAATCTAAATTTTGCATCCTGCACAGTATTTAAATCCATAAAGTGATCAAGTATTAAATATACAAAACAGGTACATAAAAATAAATTTCATTTGACAATAATGTTTTAAAGAGTTCCTAGAATGCAGTTAATCAACAATCAAAAACAGAGCTTTGATAATAAGAAATTTTCTTTTGGCTTTCATCTGTCCCAGGAGCCCTGATACAGGCCATTCTAAAACCCCTAAACCAGCCTTGCTGTGAAAAGAGCTGTTTAACCCCTCCCACTCAGCCAGGACATGAATATGATAATGAGCTGCTTGCTGATTGGTTGGTTTCCCCAGAAGGCCTCAGACACTGGAGACATGCAGGTTTGAGGCGTGGCTCCCTCTTATGACGTGTTAAGGAAGGGTTTCTCAGAACTTTTTTAAACTTTTTAATTTACATAAAAAGTAGGTCACACACGGCTTTGACTTTTTGGCATGCTACTTTTGACCACCCAAGCTGTCTTTATTCAACAACAAGGAAAATGTTGGTTTACATTCTAGGTCCTTTTTAAAACTTTTATTAAGATGTTTTTCAGGAACGGCAGATGCCTGACCCTTAATGTGCCTGACTTTAAATTGGCTCTACTGAAGAGGTATATCGGCTGAGGCAAGTGTATAAAAATTGGCAAATGTTGTCCCGATATATTGGCTTATCTCTAGTTAAAAATATGAGACAAACGAGCTGCACTGGGTTTATTCTGATTGTTTTGCTTTCAAACGTCTGCAATCTGAGAATAAAGTAAAGAAGGTTAGAAAATGTTCGTCAGCCCCCCCACCGGCTGGGTCCCACCCCCCATCTTGGAGAGGCTGAATTATAGACGGCAAGCACACAAACCATTCAGTCAAGCCTCCTCCCTACTTCAATATCGTTAATTATACTGCTGCTACTCTCCCATCCTTCTATTTTAACCCTCGACTGATGGAGGCTGCCTCATCCCCCGACACTTAGACTTGAGATCTGGTGCCAGCCCCACACTGAGCTGTGAATGTTTGTTTGCTAACAAACAGGTTTACTGCTTTTCAGATTTGAAAAAAGAGAAATGAAAGGAAACAGTTCTCTATCTCAGCCCACTCAGGGCTGTTTAACAAGACTCCCTGCAGGGAAATGTTCTCCCCAGTTCGACAAGACAAAACGTTAGTAATCGCAAATAATAGCTGTTTTATTACCATCAAGATATGAAGCTATAATAGTGAAAATATACAACTTTTATTTAAATAACTTAATTGGTCGTGGTTTGTTTATTTTCACTTCTGGGACTCTGAGAAGTTTGCATTTAAATATGGTGATCGTACGCTTAGAATTAGCATCCAAACCACCTGATGCTACCTGATACTAAATCAATTTAAACTCATTATAGACCATTTAATGTCGAAATGTTGGTTTTTGTGTGATGTGCAGAAGATTTACACAAAAAAGGAAGAAAAAGGAAGTCGACTCGATCCTCAACCTCTTTCCATAACTTGACAGTAAATGTGTAAATGAAAGAAACGCTTTCCAAGAGCCACAAATTACTTTACCACAGCGGAACTTCCCCTTATAAATCTTGTTCACTTGGAGAAACCGGTGGCTGAAAAAAGACTCTGAGATGAAAATTAAAGCGAGACCTTGAGGGCAAGCCACTTAGTTTTATTTTTTTAATTTATTTTTAGTAGCAGTGGCAGAAATGATAATGATTGTGCTTTATCTGCTGTGGAGAGTTTTTTTTCGAGCTGAGAGGATGGACTTTGAGCTTTATTGTCGGCTTTCAACAACATAGCGACACGCACACACACACACACACACACACACACACACACACACACAGTACAGAACACTGAATTTGCTAATGATCAACCTGCAAGTTACGGGTAAGTTTCTGGATTACTTGACGAGCTGCTTCTAGAATAAGAAGGAAATATGCCGCGACTCTACAAACTACAGAATTTCATTCAGGGTTACTGTTTAGGCCCAAGACTTATCTCTGTTCAGACAAGCATTTGAGAACATTTACAGAAATAAGCCCTAGATGGCTAACATGCCTGAAAATGCCTATCACATGACCAATAACAGATCATATCTTTGGACACTGAAGATGACGCAAATGGCTTTTGAGCAATAGTTTCTTACGTAAAGAGGTAATAGTGAGCAAAAAAAGAAAAGTTAGTCAAAAGTTAAAAAATGATTTTTTTATTGTCGAGCGTAGTCTGCTGTTGAGGCTGCCATACTGCTGATAAACTAATGTAAACAAAGAGGACTGTCAGTGTTTTCAAATATTTCAAATTTCACCTCACAGTTAATGTTGAGAATCTGTTTTTTGTGCGTTTTGCCTTGGTCTGGTTTTTACAATGAAACGCAATCAAGAAAGTCAATGTTTTTATGTTTTGTGAACTGGATGCTTTTTTAAAGCTGTTTTATTTGGATCAGAATAATCTTATTGGGTAATAAAGGAAACAAGAATGGTTTAAAACAATATTATTATGAAAGTTTTTGCATTCCTTGTCCAGCAATTAGAGATTTATTTGCCCTTCTGGGGTAATTTTAACCACTATTATAACAAAATCTATAAAGGACTAAAATTAATTCAAGAATTAACATAAAAACCAATGTGTTTACCTCTTAAGCTTTTCTGACTACAAATGGTAATAAATGACACGTGTGCAGCAGAAAACCGGGCAAAACAAACGTGCCAATTCATTTTAAAAACATTAAATACTTGATATTTTTCTTTCACCCAAAAAACAAGTAAATAGAGATCAAAATAACACTTTACAATAATGGTCCCTTTATTAACGTTACTTGGTGCATTATTAAGCAGTAATAGACTATTAAATAAAGTATTAACAACTGCAAGGACAACCTTTACTGAAACCCCAGCGACTTCAGCTTCTCAGACATTAAGAAAGGCCCTTTTTGGATGGGGTTTAAGCAGATAGCATCTCATCAAGCTGGTGTGTGAAGTAAGCGTTGCTGTTTTTGATTAAACAAGCAGCGGTTTGGCTTCGGAAAGGGTCACAGTCATCAGCAACGAGGAATTGTTTTCATGAGCCAAGCCAACTGAACTCTGTCAGTCCAATGCTGGACTTTGTCATGTGTGAATACCTGTTGGGGGCCTTTTTTGTCTCAGTTTGTACCTGTCTATGTGCAGCATTATCTCACCATTCCTAATGGAGTCTGGGAGTTGGAGACAGGCAAGGAGAGGGCAGCGAGAGGGAAAGTGCAGCCTAAAGCAGGCTTCCACTTTGAAACCTCAGCTACCAACTGGTGCCGTTCAGCAGGTCGGCATCCGCCTCATTAGAATTTTTCACATTCCTCTGCAGGCAGCAGAACTGCTCCTTTTTCAAAGTTCTCCTTAACCCAGATGATCAGGTTCTGTGCTAAGAGATGCTGCTGCTATCGTTTCACACTTTGATAGAATCAAATGTACCATAACCATGCTTTATGACCAGATTCTATATCTTTGTTCTGACAGCTGTCAGAGAGGAAGATGTGTCTGAATAAGGAGACCACCTAAGCTGTTAGCTGTGCAATTACCTTCTGTTTTTTGGGGTTTTTTACGGGTAAATGGACCTCTCTGAGTTGGACAAAGACCTTCTTTGTAAAACTTGTCGCCCACCCAGATCATTAGAAATAGTTTAGCAGGTTTACCATCACTGACTGTAAAGTATATCAAGTGTTTGAAGTGTGTGTTTATTGTGCCGTCTCTCCCACGTGAAACCCCAGTGGAGTGCTTTCTAGATAAAAGAAGGGGAAGGATCGAGGACACACTGCTGGATGTGATGGCAATGAATACACACGGGCAGTCCTCCAGAGCTGTCGTCTTGTGTAAGGCTTTGAGTGAAATCTACTTTGCCAGTGGTTAACTCTGCCCACTACTTACAGAGCTGTGCTGCAGTGATAGCGAGGGTTTGGGCAGCTGCAGTGCATCCCAGGACAATGGTCACAATGAATATCGATACGCTATTGAAGTGTTCCACCTACGGCTTTTGTCCTTAGTTGAACCCCTCATTATCCAGCTTTTATCACTTTGCACCTATTCGATTTGCAGCTGTGGATGCATTGATCAAAACTCCTAGTGCACGCTTGTTTCATAACAGACCACTTACTTGGAAAGTCAGTGTAGCACTTTTCTCTTCCTATCTGCCCAAGCATGCCCTACTTCTCTTCTCCGCTCACACAGGCATTCATCACTTCCTCGGCTGAAATTGGTGAAATTCCAGGATCCGAACTTGCGGTTTGATGGTGCTTGTGTAGTTTGTCTGCCAACATGCTTGCCTGTTTTCCCCCTCAAGCTGTTAGGTTCTCAGGTTTGCTCAATCATACGTGGGCAGGTTTGTGCTTGGTATTAAGACAGATTCATGAACAGGAGAAGGATGCAGACGTAAAACTGTTGAGACAGACTGCTGTGCTTAAGGATTTCCATCGTGGGGTAATACCTCTGAGAATGTGCTGAGACCTCAGTTTACCCCTCACTCATCAGCACTCCCTTCAAAACAAGAATGTTGTGTAGGAGGGACTAAATTTCTTTTTTCCATTCCAAATCTCAGTCATCTTCCAGTTAATGAGTTGCAGCAATCAGAAAACAGCAAGTTAATCTGGTATAATTCATTTTTATGCCCAGATGAGTCTTTTTTTTTCCTCTGCTCATTGCATCCTCCTACATTTCAGTGTTTATTTCTCTGAAACGCATCTGGTTCAAGCGTTTCTCTTCAGCTCACCAAGCTTTTAATTCATCTGGTTTCCCTGGCAAGCCTCCTTTACACGGCCAAAGTGATGTTCCCGTGCCAGGCAATTTTCAAAGACTTCAGTGTGTTGGAATGGGGCCCCAGTTTTGCCCAAGCCAGCACAGAGAGACCTTTGTGCCTGCTGCCCAGCAGCCCAGGCAGCCCCCAGAGAAGAGAAAGATTAGGAGCCAGGGAGAGCCAATGGACTAAATGGTAGGGTGCCTGTTTGAAAGCCAGTGGTGTCAGGCAAACAGCCCCTTATCCCATTCAAGCACGCAGTAATTACAAGCTTGTAGGGCAATCCCTTGAATCTTTTGTCGGGGCTTTGGTAACACTTGCCCTGTGTGCTGGGAAACTTCACTGAGTATGAAGACCAAGAATGAGGACTCTTTCAACTGCAGCATGTTGTCCTTTATTTCAGGAACAACAAGCAACCAAGCCCTTGGGATCCTGGTTTTGAAATTACTAACCATCTAGAGCTTTAAAGATCAGCTCAGGGTGTTTCTGATTCACGATGTGACTCATCGGTCCAGCTGGGTGTCTTCTGTCTGTCTTCCTCTTTTAAGCTCATGTATTACATATCTGTGTTATGTCACAAAAATCCCAGAAGCTCTGCTGAGTAACACACACACACAGACTGAGTCTATAGTGGACATGTTTCACTTATTCATGTCTCATTCCTGCAACCAGGTGTGCCACAGTATTGCCAACCCTTCGTCTGCTGATTGTAGTTTCAGCTGAGAGGTCAGAGCACCAATTACAGGAATTAAAAATGAATTCAGTCAGCAGGTTTAGGCTGTCTGGACATGTCCTACTTACCTGGGAAGAGGAAAACAATTCCTAAATGGATATGTTCTCAGGATGAGTTGAAACAAGACGGCGTTGTGTTGCAGATCTTTTGTTTTCATCTTTCTCTTATCTCGCTTTCAGACTGTTCCAGAAAAATGCACACAATGTATTTCCATGAGATCTTAAAAATCAAAGTATTTGTGTTTTTGCCTAGCTATGAGATAAGACCAAATAATGTGTGTTTGAATTAGTAACATAAAGATATTTGTAGAAACCTAAAGAAGGTTAAAAGACTACATAAAAGAGGACCTTTTACCACTTAATCTGATATTTCCATCCCATCTACTCGACAGCCAGCAGATTAGAGGTCTGTTTTCTGGGACGTGAGTGTGTGTGAGAGCACACGTCTAATGTGTTTGTTCTGTTCATCAGTCGCTCCCTGAGGACGGCTGCTTTAGGGAACGAGGCCCAACGCTTTGGGAGTGGACCTGCTATTTCATTTACATTCTGACCGTTTTCTCGCCCAGATAGAGAGGGTGTTTGGAGGACAATGATTTTTCTTTTTAAGGTTTTTGTTAATCTGCTGCTCCAGAGTTAATTTACCACCAGGCGCCAAACAGTGGGCTCCAATTAATTTAAAATAAAGACAGATGGAAGATTATACCTGCTGATCTTTTTATACAAATATTCTTTCCTTTTTTCTTTTCTGAATATTTTTAATGTTGGTTTTATTTCACACGTGGAACTCGAAAACGTTCTCAGCATTTTGTGAAGCGCTTGTCAGAATACGCTGCCAACTCTACAGTAATACGATTGAAAAAACACTTTGGTAAATACTTCAGTTAACCCCCTAAAGAAGTGTGAGAGATGAGGATAGTTGTTGCTTCCTGCACTTTTCTGTTTTTCAAAAATAATCAACATTTGTGCTACAGAGGGAGCCTAATCTAAGATTTATGGACATTGTGTCTGTTGCTAAATAGGACAAAAAATGTACTGCAATTTAATTATGTCTTGCTTTTTTGTGTCAGGGAAATCTTGGTGGCTTGTAATTGAAACATTATGTTATGTAAAAATGGTGTATGCTACAATTATTTAATAACTAATATCCAAACATCTGTCCAAGTCATAATGTTGAGTAGAACTAATAATGCATATAACAGTCAGTAAGCAGTAGTTGTGTTGATCACAGTATGATTTGATCACTAGCTTGTTTGCAGATTTGCTATGATGACAAAAACATTTAGCTGAAAAATAAAGGTCTTGTGGTTGTAGGTTTAATCATGAAACTGTGATATTGACTATAAAATAACCAATTATTTTATAGTGTGGTGCAAAAGACCTGAGTACAGAATGCTCCGCAACTTTTAAAAATACATTAGTAGTCGTAGTTTAAGGATAGAAAAGTTGCACTTATGCTGCAAAACGGCTGCCAATTGTAACATCTGCTGACTGAAGTGTTAATAGAGTTTTGTTCTCTAACAGTGGGATTATTCTTTGATTGACTGAGGTTGCTTTGCCTGAGGTATTTCTGAACACTGAATCCTCTGCATTGCAGAGCCTTGAGATTTTCACTCCTGCTTTTGTCAGTTCAGGAGGACTTGAGACATGGCTTGCAAATTGATGCTGATAGATCAAACTAGCTGTGTTATCTGGGGAGCATTTGACCCATCTTTCATATGTCTGTACCACTGTGGTGTTGTGTAGGGCTCTGCATTCTTCTCTTTCTATATTTAAAATGGAAAAACATTCCTTTTATTACTACGGAATCTTTTTTTTTTGCTGAGCTAGTCTGAACATCCAGTTGGTCCTGGTGTTTTTGATGCAGTGTGAAGGTGGCTGTGCTGCTGGCTGTCATAGTGCACTCATGGCTGGTGGCTAATGTGATCACAGGCACAACCTGGCAAGACCAAGCGAGGGAAGAGGCTTAATCTTTCTCTGTGCATCACTGCCAAATTGGCCCAATTTCTCAAGCAGAGGATCATCACCCATTTTCAGATGACTTTTAAAGGCCCATTTGCTTTTTGATGTGCAGGTTGGCCTATTTGATCTTGATAGCTGACATTCAGCTTTACAAATAAAAGCAAGATCAGAGATCACGGACCTTAAACTAGTGGGTTTAGATTCTTAAACAGTTTTTTTGTCTAGCTAAATGTATAACTAGATGTGGAGGAAGTTAGAAATCAAGTCTGAAGTGGTTTTCCTCTCCAAAATTGAACTTAGTTTTACTTGTTTCCAGTCCTATTTATCACAGAGAAGGCTTTGTATGTTCCAACACAAAGGTACTTATGGTTAATTGCTCTTGGGAGCGTTACTGCATGGTGCTAACAGGTTTCTCATTCCTTTTCAGGATTCTGCGTATGGAGTGGGAAACACAACAAATGGTTGTGTTGGTGCAGTTAAAGCAGTATGCCTGCATGAGTGTTGAAGGGCTCTACTGCCTCTTCACTTGTTGATCCAGACAATCAAATTGCTCATGAGGTCAGCGAGCAGCATCCAGTCCCAGAAGCAAACATGTCCATCTGCTAAGTGCCTTTAGTCTTTGGCACTGGTGTCATGACCAGCCTGAAACGCCCACCCATGGAGTGCTCTGTCGGGGGCTCCATCCCTGCCACTAATGAGTTTTACACTGGCCATCTCCGAGCGGTCAATGGAGGGGCTTTGCCAACTCGCACAGACATTTTTCATTCCAGTGTGAGCACAGGAGTGCCGAAAATGGGTGTTAGGGCCCGGGTAGCTGACTGGCCTCCGAGAAAAGACATTTCAGGGCCTTTGTGGCATCCATCGGCTGATACTGGGACTGGTGTCTCCTCCGTTACTAAAGGTCACATCAAGTTAGGTTCTGTTTTAAGCCCTCAGGACTCATCAATGCTTCGTAACATCCACAATAGTCTGAAAAATCGAACCCAAGCTCAGGCTAACAATTACAGTCCAAACACACGTTACCTGGCCCCAGGAGACTACAGAGGTCCTGCACATAAACCCCCTCGACAGAGACGCATCCGCCAACGCAGCAATAGTGACATGACTATCAGTGAGATGGAAGGTAGTGGAGAAAGTGGAGAGGACTGGGGTCCATCAGCAACACCCAAATTGTCCCCTCTTCATCGTGAATATGGCAGCACCTCCTCTATAGATCAACACGGAGTATCTGGAGATAGCTTCTTTGAAATGCTTAAGAGTTATCAAGAAGACAAAGTTGACCAGCGTAGCCCTGCTCCTGAGAAACTAGAGGACATACTAAGTGTTGGAATCAATCAAGGACTCATGGAGCTACAGGAAGATGTTACAGATGGCCATCTTAAACCTAGGGACAAGGAAAAGCCTCCAAAGAGACGCACCAAGTCTGAAACAGGGGGTGAATCTATATTCCGGAAACTAAAGAATGTACGAGGTGAGCTGGACTCTCCTAGAGCTGGGTCTGATGTAGATGACTGTCGGACAGAGGACATGGTCCTTCCTATAAAACCCTGGGTTTGTCAAAAAGGTTTTTCCCACTATGATGTTCAAAGCGCTCTTTTTGACCTCAACAACGTTATTCAGTTGCGACAGACTGCAGGCAAGAGGAAAAACACCACCACCGGGGCGTCGGCTGCTGCTGTAGCTTCAGCTACCTCCACTCTATCATCCACCCACAGCCTACCTTACAGCTCTCCTAGTGGCAGCCAAGAGGAGCTCAGTTCTAGAGACAGTCCAAGTTTGGATGCAGGAGACGAACAAAGCAACGACATGCTCTTAAGTTGCCCCTGTTTCCGCAATGAGATCGGTGCTGATGGGATTGCGAGGCGTAAGCTGGGAGCAGCTGGAGCAGGGTATCATGGGCTCATGAGTGGTGGAGTTAGCAGCTCTGGGACCCTGACCGGGGAAAGTCATTTATATGAAACATCTCTGAGTACACACTGCACCAATGCTGGCGTAGCTGTTCTCGAGGGACCTAAGGAGGGACCTAGCACACTCAGCGAAAAGGGCAGACAATACATTGTGGAGCATGTGGACCAGGGAGCCTATTACTACAGGAAGTGTTTCTACCTTCGAGGTAAGATTAATTCAACTAATTTAATTAATTTCACTTAGCTTGAAGCAATAATGTTGGATATCTTTCTAAATTGCTCTTTTGTGGTAACTCTCGTACCTCAGAGCACTGGAACTACTTTGGGATCGACGAGGCGCTGGGCCCAGTTGCCGTGAGCCTTCGCAGAGAGAAACTGGAGGATGATAAGGAGCACGGCCCACAGTATAACTACCGCCTCATCTTCAGAACCAGCGAGGTCAGACATAAAAGTTTCATTCTGCTTCCAACTTACATAAACACACCTATCCTTCATTCTGTGGGTCAATTCTCTCATAGCATGTAGACAAAGCAGACTTTTATTTATAGTCATTAATGTGGGATTAAAATGATTTTGCTCATATTTGAAATAAAAAAAATGGGAAAATGGAAAAATTCAAACTAAGAAATAAGAAGGAAGACAAAAATGAATAAGAAAAGGTTATGCAGAATCCCGAGAAAGGCAGAATTGGTAGAGATAGCAGCATGAAAAGAAGGTAAGGGAGGAAGAATCAACAGAAGGTCACACCAAAGCCAGCCTGAACAGACGGGTTTTTAGCTCCTTTTTAAAGGAGACCACTGAGTCCACTGATCTCAGGCTCAGGGGGAGAGAGTTCCAGAGTCTGGGGACCACAGCAACAAATGATCTGTCACCTTTGGTCTTTAGCCTGGTGCACTGCACAACCAGTTGACTTTCATCACTGGATCTCAGGGACCTGCTGGGGGTGTAGGGACTGAGAAGATCACCAATGTATGATGGGGTTGTCTCACTCTGGGGTGGCCTGTATCAGTGTCTCTTCATTGCCCTCTTGTTGTCTTTCCCTGTTTGAGGTGTACGCCTCTTTTCTCCCTGCCTGTCCACTCTGGTGCATAAGCGAATGAAGTCTAACATCCCACAAACATAATAAAGGCTACTGTGCAACAGGAGGAATATCCCACATTCCTCTTGCTGTAGAGTAAAACTGGCCTGGCATGTTATGGCACCCGGATCAACCATTCTGCTTGCTACAACTGCCAGGACAGGACAGTTAAAAAACAATTGATATGCTGCTTTTAAATATTGATTCTGCATCATAGCACAAAATATTGCAATATTTCAGTGTATCGATATTTTCTTACATCCCTACTATTTATATTATTTAACTTGTGTATTTACTGAAGTTGGTATTTACTTCCTTTGCGTGCTGTACTAAACACCACATCACTAGTCCTTGTTTCTCATTACGCAACTTACCTCTGAGCTATTCAGCTGTCTCCCTCAATATCAGTGATGTGTGAAGAAACGTCAGGAACCGCACTTATCCTCCAGCCTGCAAGGCCTGTCTGCAACTTTAAACCACAGAGCAAAGACCTTCACGTCTCTGTTTAAGTCTTTTAGTGGTGTTCAATTCCATTTGGGGGGTTATTGACCCACTTTTAGACTGGGCAGGTGCATTTAAACCTCACAGGTTACAAGGAGGCACCTAAGCACCCCCACTCCTTCATCCAAACATAGAAACACTGGTCCATTGTAAACACTAGCTCAGCACGCCCTCCAGCTCACAGGAGAAAGTCTCCATCTGTTCCTGCTGCTATGATAGCCGAGTGATTGAGTTCAGTCCCAGAGATCAGCACAATGCTCACTCTGTACACAGAATGGTCTTGACAAACCCTCCCACCTTTTCTTCCTCTGCTTCACTCTGTACTTACCCAAAAGGTTTGACTCATAATTGTCTTCTTTAATCTCAGTGTTTTTTTTTTTGTTAAAATAGCTGGAGAGCCACTGCAGCTTGTGTTGTTTTTCTTTTCCCTTCGTGTCAGGGCAGGAATGTTTTGATGTCAGGCGTTTTCATCTTTAACAGAAAGTTTAAAGAAGATCAAAAATTCCTGAGATGCATTCCTTCTTTTCTCACACTCCTCACTGTAATCTCCACTTCCTTTTCACGTCAATCCTTCCAGCTCACAACGCTCCGGGGCTCCATACTTGAGGATGCAGTCCCTTCTACCTCCAAGCACGGCACAACGCGAGGCCTGCCGGTCAAAGACGTATTGGAGTACCTTCTACCAGAACTGGATCTGTCCTGCCTCAGACTGGCCCTCAACACCCCCAAAGTCACTGAGCAGCTAATGAAACTGGATGAACAAGGGGTAAAAATAATAACACACAAGATGTGAAACTACTAAAGACAGAAAGGAATTTTGCATCATCATCTTTGTTCTGAAGAGGTCTAATAAATAAATTATGTCCGGGGTCCAGCTGAGTTTTCAGGTGAAGGTGGGCGTGATGTACTGCAGAGCAGGACAGAGCACAGAGGAGGAGATGTACAACAACGAGACAGCCGGTCCCGCCCTGGAGGAGTTCCTCCAGCTGCTGGGCGAGAAGGTCCGACTCAAGGGCTTCACCAAGTACAGAGCCCAGCTGGACACCAAAAGTAAAGAGCCTCTGACACACACAGCTTTCATAGAGTTTAGTTTGACTTAGGACTTAACAATATCTGAAGTTTTTAAACTAACCCTAACATTTTATTTCTGAAATGAGCCTTTAAAACTCACCTGAATCCACCAAGAGTTTAACCTTTAACTGTGATATTTTATCTGTTGTATATTGAGATCTAAGTTTTAGTCTATAACGCCCCGCCCTAGTTTTACTCATATGAGATTTAAGTTGTGATGAATCCATAAACGTGAATGCCAGGAGGACAGTTTTTCTTACACAACGGTAAAAGATGAGAAGAATAATAGATTTCTATTCCTACGAACCTTTTGAATGATTCCCTTGTTAAGTCTGTTGCTCTTTTGTCTTTAGATGTTGCTATTTAAGATAAAACCTCCAGGCTGACATTGATCTAGTGTTCACTATTGTCTGTTTGTTAACATTGTAGCGAAAATATATCGCGTTGTGCACAAAAACACACTTAAGAAAAACAAAATGACTTTATGAAGGCTCTTAATGTTGGATTGCTGTTTTCCTGCAGCGGATTCCACTGGCACTCACTCGCTGTACACTTCCTACAAGGACTACGAGATCATGTTTCACGTGTCGACAATGCTGCCGTACACACCCAACAACAAACAACAGGTAAACATGAGAAAGTGGCTGGTGTTGGGTAATGTCAGTCGTCTGTCAGGAAATGGAAAACTCCTCTGTTTGGAAACAGACACTCCACAGAAAACCTCAGGAATGCAAGATGACTCCTGGCTCAAGAATTGGTTTCCCATCCAGCTTTAATCTTAAAGAATTTGTTTCAGATTTTCACCAAATGCCTGTTCAGACCTCACTTTCAGCGTTGAAGTTAGTGCTTCTCTAAATAAACTCTGTTTTTCCAGTTGCTGAGGAAGCGCCACATTGGGAACGACATTGTGACCATTGTGTTCCAGGAACCGGGAGCGCACCCCTTCACGCCCAGGGCCATTCGTTCTCACTTTCAGCATGTCTTCATTATTGTTCGGGTGCACAACCCCTGCTCTGACAGCACATGCTACAGGTGGGTCTAAATACCAAACAACAAGAAGATAAAAACTAAAAATGACCGAATGAGCAACAGGAGGAAGCATGCCGCAAAAGTCAATATGTTCTGTGTTTTCCTACAAACTAGATCCTTATAGAGACAAAAAAGCCTCGTTACAGTTTTAACGATGTCAGCCTGACCCTGTGCAGGACCAGACCCTCTATATGAGACCCGTAAATGCTGCACGCTGCATTAAGAGCAACTGTCGTTGTGTTTTTATGCAGGTAGCTGCAGTTGCATTAGGACAAAAGCATTGACTGGAAGGCATTGGTCAAACATAAAAGCCTTTTGCATCAACGTTGTCCCATTTTCATGGACCGCTCCAACTAGATGTATATATACGTGCATATATACATTCGCTGGGTTTTGAGCTGTCGAATTGATGTTTGTTCTCCTCTGCTGACTTCTTCTTGGCCTTGTGATGATCAGACTTTAACTCTGTGCTGCTGTGGCTTATTCTGAGCCACTCCACTGCACACACACACACACACACACACACACACAAACACACAGATATGAACACTAGTTGCTCTTTGTCACTCTCGTACTCCTATTTCTCCATTTCACCTCATTCTCATGCTCACTTGCACACAGAGCTCACAGTTGCACACTTTTCCCCCCACATATACGCTAATTCACTCGAAGACTCACTCTTCACACACTCACACAATACAGCCCCCCTCCCCCCACCACCCTGGCTGCCACTTTGCCTGTGGGCAGCATGAGTCGGAGTGGTCTGAAGGAGTTAGTGCCATGCACATGAAGCGCTCTCTTCACCCGCTCATGGATGTGAGTAAGGAGGACGGTGCAGAGCAGCGCTCGTCAGACCTCACAGAGTCCACCTCAGGTGCGGACGAGTCAAGTTGGCTTCACCACCACCATCACTTTTGGGATTTCTTCTTTTTTCTGTGTTGAAATTCTTGTATTTTCCTGATTTCATCCCATCAACCAGTGGAGATTGTTGTTTCTTCTCACCCTAGGAGGTTCATCTTTTGGTTTATGTTCTGAAAAAGTGGAAGGTTTTGGATTTCTGGTTCTCTGGATGAGTGACAATTTAGATGACAACCCAAGCTACTCCACCCAAAGTCACTGTTACATCTTCAATCTTTGGCTTCTACTTCTGCTCTTTGGTAAACCATCGGTAAACCATCTGTTTTAGACTTCAGGTTGGAGGCTTTGTTTGGAGAGAAAGAAAATTGGATTTATTTAAAATAAATGCATTTTAACTCGCTGAGCTGCTTTATCGGCTCAGTTACTCATTTCACTACTTTGGCCTGTCTGCACCAGAGATTAGAGTCATTTTGTGGCTGAAATCTGAGGAACATGGTTGCTTTTCGGTGAAGTAGGAGGTAAGTAGTGGATTCTTATGTTGATTTGAGCAAGAATTTATTAAAACCATTCAGAGAATCTAATGCACTGAGTGGAGATGAGTTCTGTTGATGCTCATCAGTGCTTCAAATTCTGCAAACGTGAACACAAATTTAGATTTTTGCTGTAACCTAATGCATTTTATAATCTCTATTAATAGTTTGTTTTAATTTATTGAATCATCTGGTTATTAATGGCCCATTTGGGATAATGCTGTGGTCATATTGAGCCAGTCCAGAGCATTAGAGGAGTAAGTGGCCTGGGGCCAGCTGGGTGCTAATCTGCTGCTTTCAACCGCTGCCTGAAAGTCACACGAGGCCAGCGAGGCGGATTGCATAACTAGATCATTGTTTGGGGAATGTAGGGTATTTGTGCTTGCTAACTCCAGCCGCAGTGCTCCTTCCTCATGCCGTGATGTAGCAGAGCGTAGCAGGATGACAGCGCTGGGAGTCGGCGTGTCATCTGCAATTGAATACATGAAATTTATTTATACGTCAGCACTATTCAGGCATGGTGTTGCAACATTTGTGCTGCAGGCAGCGCCTGTGTGATCAGTTTAATGGGCTGGACGGAGGCTTGTCAGGATTGTCGTATTGGCTTATCAGAGGCAGCGCTTTGATTTTTCTTCTGACTGTATTTGTGTCTGATTTATAACCATGTAGTTTACTTTATGAAGTGCGTCTGATCCAAAAGCTTCGAGTGTGATTAAAGCCTCTTTTTGTTGATTTTGAGCAAATTCCTGTGTGAACAACAGGTTTCAGGGAGGGTTTCACACACCTGCTGCTTACTAATTTATGGTAATTTAACTCCATTGTGTGGAAATGGAATTGGAGTAGTGGAAGGTAACAAGAGGAGAGGTTTGCCTGTAGAAGTTTTGACGCCCTTCTTTGAACCAACACGTCAAACACTGTGCTTTTATAACACACTATTGGGATGTTTGCACCCAGTGTAGGATCACATGCAGATGAAACAAATGTGTTTCTGTGGCTCGTTGTTTTATTTTTTTAAGTTCTCTGATCATCTATGTCTACAGCGTGGCTGTCACTCGTTCTCAGGACGTCCCCTCTTTCGGCCCACCAATCCCCAACGGTGTGACCTTCCCTAAGTCCTCTGTCTTCCGGGACTTCTTGTTGGCCAAAGTCATCAACGCTGAAAACGCAGCCCACAAGTCTGAGAAGTTTGGTGCCATGGCGACGCGCACTCGGCAGGAGTACCTGCGGGACTTAGCCGAGCGCCACGTGACCAGTACGCCTGTGGAGTCCACGGGGAAGTTCCCCTTCATCTCTCTGGCTCACAAGCGGCGGGAGAAGGTGCGTCCCTACAGTGGGGCGGAGCTACGAAGTCTGGGAGCCATAACCTGGCAGGTCCATGCTGAAGATCAGGTCGCAGGAGCTGAACGCGAATGCCTGTTGGCCATTTCAAACGACTTCATCATCCTGTTGGATCAAGAGGCCAAAGCAGTTGTGTTTAACTGTGCCACACGGGATGTGATTGGCTGGTCAACAGGAAGCCCCGCCTCCATGAAGATCTACTATGAGCGTGGTGAGAGTGTGTCACTTCGATCCATCAATAACAACACGGAAGACTTTGGAGAAGTTGTGAAAAGACTACAAGTAAGTGCATCTCAAGGGTTAATGTGATGTTTTTCTGCCTTATATGTAACCTTTGACCTCCTCACACGTGTCCCGTAGCTGTTGACCAAAGGCAGCCAGACTACAGAGATGACCCTGCGTCGTAATGCTTTGGGCCAGCTGGGTTTTCACGTGAACTTTGAGGGGATTGTGGCCGAAGTGGAACCCTACGGTTACGCCTGGCAGGCCGGGCTGAGGCAGGGCAGCCGATTGGTGGAGATCTGCAAAGTGACCGTGGCCTCACTGTCTCACGAGCAGATGATCGACCTGCTCAGAACCTCTGTCACCGTCAAAGTGGTCATCATTCCTCCACATGAAGACTCCACCCCACGCAGGTAAAGGTGACATTGTGGACAAATTCAAAGTGAGAGGGTTTGTGGAAACTGTTCTTTAACAGGAAATGCTTTTTGTGCCAACAGAGGCTGCTCAGAAATCTACCACATGCCACTTGTGGATTACAAGAACCACAAAGAGGGCATGCCCTATGAATTAAAGTTCCCCTTCCGCCCAGCAAACAATAACAGCAAGTGGCCGCGCTCATCATCCAGCCCTCAGACTCGCGCCGCCGGCTCAGGGGGAACCTTGATCAAAGCACCGCCCTCAGACTTCAGCGCTGCGATTCCACGCAGTGTGTCAAGCGATGGTCGGCCCCTCCACCCGAAAAGGTCACATAAAATATAAAATGCTTCCGACACACTCAAATCATATCCACACATGTCCTGAATGCTGTCCACATGTGTTCTCACAGGTATTCCCCAGGGAACGACAACTACGCTCTGGCCTGCTCCATCATGATGGGGCGCACGCTGCACAACACAAACTCCCCCTCAAGCCTCTCCTACAGCGACACAATGAGCTCCAGCCACTGGAGGCAGAGGTCTGGGCCTGATGGGTGAGATTTTCCTCCCCTTGATGAGGCCACCGACTAATTTAGACATTTTTGCTTGTTGCTTTATGATGCGTCACGTGTTCCTGTGCAGGTTTAATAACAACGGCCCGTCGCCTGCTACGTCCGTCCGGCAGGCAGGTGAGGTGGTCAATGGGGTGAAGGTGAGCTCTGCTTCTGGTGTTGGATGGTCCAGAGCTGGGGAGGGTGAATCCGCTGGTAGACTTGGAGACAAACTCAGCTCAGGTTAGCAAAACTCTATAAACGGAATAAAGTCCACGATTTGTTCCTTTATTAAAGTTATTTTTACTTTTGTTTTGTAGATGTTATGGTTTCCAAAGTGGTGGTTCCTCGTCTCCATCCATCAGAGCAGAGTCACCTGTCACCTAGCAAGAACACTAAGGTGAGTTTCAAAAAATCTTCAACATTTTAAATGGAAATATATACTGTATAGTCAATGTAGACCGTTTAGTCAGTGTTTTTCCTTTCAAAAAGGCTGAAGAGGGACGTAGTCTTTCTTTCTGTCCCGCTTCCATATTTCCTGGTTCCACATCCATATGTGAGCCTGCAAGGTTGCCAATTCTTCAATGCAAACGCTATTGCGCCAGCATTTGTAAATCTACACCGGCCCAGAAACAAAGGAAAAAAGTAAAAGACACTAAATAAATTTTTGTTTTACTCTAATATCGGGTAAGGAAGGCTAGAGGCTAACATGAAGCTAACACTGCTAATGGTGAATTGGAAACAAATAGTCGGCTCTAAAAATATCTCAAGCTACTTTTTCAATTACCAAAAATTTGATATTACAGTGAAAAGTATTTATCTACTTAGTTATCAACTTACTGTGTATGACTCGTCTTTGCTCGTCATCTAGAATCTTCTGCCGCTGGTCCGTAATGCGGACATTGCTGAGATCGGACTCGTTTGTTTTGATTACATGGACTGCAGTACCTACATTTTACCACAAGATGTCATTCTTACTTTAATAATTTGATTAACTTTGTTTTATTAATAGGTGGATGGTCCGTATTCATCCAGCCAATCCAGCAGCAACACGCTGTCCAGCAATGCCTCCAGCTCTGCCCACAGCGATGAGAAGTGGTACGAAGTGGGCTCCCGATCCGGAGCACGGAGCGACCTGGAGTTAAATGGCTACCTTCAGGGCACCTCTGCTGACAGCGGCATTGACGCCACCTCTTTCACCGCCACCCAGAGCAGCACCGCTTCCTCTACTGGTGCCTTCAGATCCAAAGAAAAAATCCCATGGCAGGAGGACCCAGCAGGCAGCCAGAGGGCCACGAACACATCGCCTCCGACGTCAGAGTCTCTTGTCGTTGCTGGAGGCGGTGAGATCACGACGAAGAGGCCGTCGACCTTTGCATCAGCTCCTGAAAGTGATGCTGCCTCCCACTCCAGGTGTGTTTACTCATGCTTCAAACGGATCCTGGTTCTGCTACATCTGATGAGTTCTCTGTTGTTTCGTTTTAACGAGGAGAGACAGGAAGAGAAAAATCTCTGTAGCATTGGTACGTGCCTTCATCTTTGTGGCATCCATGATATAAAGGAAGGGCTTCAAAGAAATGCAGACTGAGCTCCGGCTTCTCCTCCTTCCTCTAAATCCTCCTCCTTTTAAATCAAATCAAGCTTCTTCTCCTCTTCGCTCAGACAGAAATAACTCACCTGGCTCTGGCTGCTTTGTTTTATATATAGTCTGTGCACATTAGTGCAGGCTGGAGCACATAATTTGTTCAGGAAAATAAAGCTTTTATGTCATAGCATGTGAAAATGATGGTGGAGATGATTGAAAATGACACGCAAGGACAATGCCCACTTTTCTATTTTTGATTTAATCCGTTCATCCTGTTTTTAGTTGATGAAATGATGAAATAATCTTTATGTTTAAAGTAAAGCCCATCGTTACAGAATAATACTGAAGGATTATCCACCAACAAGGGGTTGAACAAAAGCCAGAATAATATTAAACAGAGTCTCTGTCCTGTATTCACCACAATCAGCTCTGGTCACTCTGGGAGTCCGATGGGGCAGAGCTGTAGCGCCGCGTCGCCTCAGAACGAAGAAACCGATCTGGACATCTCACCTACATCCCAGAGCTCCCAGTCTCCCGGCTCCAAGAGCTTCTATCCTCGTCAAGGTGCCACTTCCAAGTACCTGATAGGCTGGAAGAAGCCCGGAGGAACCGTGAACTCTGTGGACTTTGGGAACACTCGCAAGTAAGATATGATCACAGACCTCGGAGATGGTTTCAGAGGCATTTTACAAATTTAGTAGACAGCGCCCCCATGTGGCCTGACTAGTTTTTGTGAATTGTTCATTTTGCATAAAGAAATTAACTTTGTTTCTGATGAACATGAGTTTGTGGGTTGCTTTTACCATTCTTACTGCTTTTCCTGATAAAAGGAGCTTCTGATTGATTTAGTTTTTTTGTCCTTAGACGACATCAGAGTGATGGTTTGCTGGGGGGGCAGCCACAGCTCAGGGCGAATCTCCGCGGCTCCCAGTCACCCCATCGCCAGACTGCCAAATCCAGCCTGGAAGAAGACTTGAAGAAGCTCATCATGCTCGACAGCCCACCGCCAACAACAAATGAAGAGAAGGTACGACACTAGACTGCTTTCCTACACCTGTGTAGGTAAAACCCTCGTTTTGTCAGTAGGATTTCTGGTGTAAAACAGCATGTTTGTGTCTCTCAGTGGTGAAGAGCCTAGTGAGATCAATATTATTAACAGGAAGGTTTGATTGCAGAAATAAAACTAGGGATGTTCCGATCACATTTTTTTGCTCCCGATCCGAGTCATTTGATTTTGAGTATCTGCCGATACCGAGTCCCGATCCGATACTTCAACAAAGCATTAAAAAAGAAGAAATGAAGGGAAAACACGTCCAAGTTTTCCTTTAATTTTTTTATTATTATTTAGGTATGTCTTTTTTTCTGTATTTATGTCATTTCCGTAGTTTATCTGCCAAAAACATCACTTGTTTAGGAAGTACATTAATAAAAAACGTGTTAATGTTATGAATAAATTTAAAAGTAGTTTACGTCCTCAATATGCGGCTGTGGAGTGATGCGCGTTTCCGTGACCGGGAGGCACGTGTGTTAACAACACGTTGTTTTCGTGTTGTTTGCTGGTTGAAATCACGCAAAATTTTCACGCGTAAAGTATGTGTTGTTGACGCGTTGATTGCTGTGAGAGTCGCACGTAATGTTGCGCGTTTGTGGCACACTTTGGGTTCCATAGCCACGATTCCACAGCAGGCTTTCCCCGCAGCACCACGAAGCTACCAGCGTGTTCAGCTCGGGTGCTGCAGAATGAGAAACTCCGACGTTTTGTTGTCAGCAATTTCTCTGTTAATTAACGTAATTTTCACTGTTGGCTGGCGCCGTGTTTTTGTTAGAGATGCCGCTGTGTGAACTGGGACTTAACTCAGACCGATGGTTAGCTGTGGCGACGCCTGAAGGGAAAAAAGCCGAAGGAGAAAGTATTTCGTTTTGAAGGCTGCTTATCATGCCGCTGTCTTTTCCAGCATGTTGAATGCCCAGTATGCACACATTACAAGTGGCTGTTACACTGCCTTTGCTGTCCGGTTTAAAATACCACCAACATACAGATATTTTAGCTCTCCTGTGGAGACAAGTTAGCTCTGCGTTAGCCTACTAGCTAACAACTGTATGGTGTCTGAATCCCCACCTGCCGTACATTGTGTGACGTAATGGTGTTGTTTTTGGCCAAGAAAAAAATAATATTGATATGGAGGAACATGTTAAGATACCAGAATGAATTTAAAATGTCATATTTGTAGTTTTATAAGGTTAAATCCGATCTTTTTCAACCGATTCCGAGTCCTTTGAAAGTCACGTGATCTGGCCCGATTTCCGATCACGTGATCGGATCGGAGCATCCCTAAATAAAACAACTGAAAGTTACATTTGCCGCTACAATCAGTAATAATAGTTTATTATAAAAAGATAAGTAATTATATTCTACAAATGAGTATTAAAAAGCAATCACAGATGTTAAAATTAGATTTTTTAAAGAATTAAAACCACTTTGTCCCCTCTCACCGGCATCTGCCTGTCTCCATCCCTCTCTGAAGCCTTTGTTTCCAGGTCCGCCACCCAGCCGCCGCTCCCTACAGAGAACGCTGTCAGACGAGAGCATCTACAGCGGGCAGAGGGAGTTAAACTCCAGCGGACATTGTGACACGTCTACCGACCTTCTGTTCACCTGCTCCACCATACCACGCTCACCCATCACCCGACACGGAGCGAGTCGGCGAGCCTCTCACAAATCTCTTGGTGGGTTTAAGCTTTTAGCTCTAAGAGCTTTTTAGGTTTTGAATATGTGGAGTGATTCACTCTGCTGTTTCATCAGGGGACCTGTCTGCTCTGGAGAGCCCAGGTCTGGAGCAGGAGAGGAGGAGGAAGCAGCTGCAGCAGGAGGACCCTGTTCTCATGCCCCTGCCTGACCCTGGCTCTGATGGCCCACTTGACTGGGCCCACTTGGTGGATGCTGCTAAGGCATTTGAAGGTAATTCCACCTCTTTTTTTTTCTCAATCATAACAAAGAACACCCAGCTGGTATCTCATTATCACCAGAAGAGGGCAGTGTTGCCTCGTTGTTTTCAGGTCTAACAGCAGGTTTTGTGTTTTAGAGCAGAGGCTGGTTTTTCTAACAGCCCAGGAGGAAAGCGACACAGCAGAGAGCACATCAGCCGCCAGCCCCCAGCAGGCCGAGCCTCAGGCAGCTCCACAGAGACAGCCCTCGCCTGGGTAAGAGGTCACAGGTCAAGGCTTTGAACAGATGTTTGCTTTGTTTCACTTAATTCCAGCACTCTTCTGGGGAAGACTCCTCGTTTCAGTCACATACCAGCCAGTTTTCCTCTCTGCACATCTGCAGTTCTGGGTTATTAATTAGTCTGTATTTTAAACAGAGAAACTCCAGCGTGTTTGATGGGTAAGGTGAGTCAGCTGGAGTCCATGGTGAAGGCTCTGCAGGAAGACCTGAAGAAGGTGGGTAGTTGTTAGTGTGTTTGAAACGTTCAAGTCTCAGATCTTTGAACGAATTCCCACTCGTGTCCTTTCTCTCCACCAGGAGAAGGATGCCAAAGCGTCGTTACAGGCGCAGGTGGAAACCCTGCGAGAGGACAACCAGCGCCTCCTGGAGGAGTCCTACAGCGCCTCAGCCAAACTCAAGAAGTTCACAGAGTGGGTCTTCAACACCATCGACATGAACTGATGCACACAGCTGCTCTCCACTGGAGGATTTAACCACTAATCAAGCTCATTTCTAAATTTGTTCATTTTCTTCAGCTTTATGTAAAATACTCAAAAAGGAAAAAGGCTTAGGAAAAAATAAAATCAAATAAAAACCACAAGCAGGAAAGAAGAAAAAGAGCTGCGTGTCAGTTGTATCAGCATGCACTCCCTTCCTTAGGAGTACATAAATCATGTAACGCTTTGTTTCCTGTGTAACAGACTGTTGGTACCCCTGCATGTCAGCGAGCAAAGTGAATTCAAGTCCCCGTTTAGCTCTTCGCTAACCTGATTAGGAATAAACTCATGGAGCTCAAATATTTAAAAATCTTTGACCCGATGCAAGAGGTAGTGAATAAAATCCCACGTAGCTCAAATAAAGGCTTTATAGAAATTAATGTTTAGATGTTCTATAAATTTACTCTTGATTATTTTTATATCACTAACCAAAAAGGTAATTTTTATCAGGCTGAAACAGACCGAGCCTTTGCACAGTAAAGGACTGCAAAACAGAAAAATAAATATAAATATATATTATATAAAACACAACAGGTGCCATAAAGAAACACATAATCCAGATCATTGTAAATAAATGATGATAAAATGTATTTTTCTCATGCCCTTCTGTGATATAATATAAAGAGTATTTATGACAACGATGATGGCCAAGACAAAGGAGCCATATGCAGTCAGTGCGTGCCTGTAATGGGCCTTTTCTTATAATGTTTCTGTCTTTCTCTAACTTTATTGACATTTAATCTAAAATACTAAACATTGTCATGTTTGTTTTTTTGTCCGGCCTGCTGCTGTGGATTCATCGACGGTGACACCTTGTGTTGACAACGTGTAACATACTTCTTGGTCCTGATCCTTTCTCCATCCACACGCAGCATGTGAAACGGCTTCGTTCTGATTGATCCTTTGTTCTCAGAATGAGTTAAAGAGGTACTGTTCTGCGTAGAACTACATTGCGAATATTGTGCAAATCCAGATTTTCTGAACGGATATGCCTGAGATGCTTGACGTGAACTCGGGTCTGTTTGGGACCAAACGGAGTCCTTATTTAAGCCTCATACTGTAACTGCTTCCTTTTGTACTCAGACACTGTGCAACTGTATATAAGGAGAATTTAATATTCATCAGAAATTTGCACCTTCTGTCTTATTTTCTACATTTATTGTTTTTTTTTACATAGTTCTGCTTTACTGGGTAGCAACGAGTGGAAGAAGTGTTATGCAAGATGAAACGGAGGAAAGGCGAGTGGGTTTTAGGTAGAATAAAGACTGCGAGCTGGACTCAGAAGAGTCTCAGGTCCCAAACATAGCAGATCACCCCTTTGCCTTCATTCTTAACATGTGTGACAGCATGTGATTCTGTTTCCATTGAGCTGTGACGTGTAAAAACTGTTTATATCTATTAAAGATATTTTGTTGAATTACACCTCACTTGGACGACTTTTTTTTTTTTACGTTTGTGGCAGATACGTTCAGATTTAGTCACACAATTCATCAGAAACATCTTTTGTGGTTTAAAAAGGAGAGAAATGGGTGACTAATACCAGAGCTTGGCCTAATAAATATGGCATTACAAGTAAATGGATACCTGTCAGGAGGTGGCTGCCTGCTGTTGTATTGTGATTAACAGAAAGCTGCTGTTTTTCCACTCAGGATTGATTGCACATGGCCTCTGATGGAGGCGAGCGAGCCTGGGTTGTGCAGATTGATGGACAAGAATACCCTGAGAGGGATGCAGCACAAAGACACGGTTTATTATGGAGCCAAGAGTTGAGTGCTGATGCCTAACGGCATTATGACTGTTTGATTAAAGAATACATTCATGTATCAACAGTCACGGTGAAAAGTAAAACGCACTCGGTCAGTTGTTGCCATCGTTGATTATGGACATCAGACACATGACGCCAATGAACATCTGCAGCCAAAAATGCAAATATCAGGAAGTTAGCTCAGGTGCAAGACTTCACTGATCATCTCACACATCACCAAAATCTATTATTTCAAAAATGTAATTTAGTCTGCAATAAACGCATCAAAATGTACCTGTTTCAGAGCTTTGCTGATGCAAGTATGTAGGTTTCTCTGCCAAACGTGAAATAAGTGCTTCATCAGTACTGAACCATCAGATCATGCAGCTGGGGGTTTTAAAATCGCTCAAACAGATTTGTGTATGAATGCAGCAAGCACCACCTCCAGCTTTCTTCATAGTCAAAGGTGTTCCTCAGGGATCAGTTCTGGCACCACTATCCTTTAATTTCCACATCAACAACCTTCATCAACATGTGTTTGATGCTAAGTTTTATTTTTAAACATTCAAATGTTCTGCTCTAAAACCCTCTGAATCTGAAGCAACTAAAATAAATTTAAACACATCTTTTAATTTTGAATCCTTTGACTTTTTGTCAAAAACACAAAAAATGTATCTTAAAGTTGGAGATATTCAAGTTCAAATTTAAATAAAATATTTACATTGCTGTTATTTTCTATACATTTTTGTCATTAAGTAACATTTTTTTCCTTATTACCCCAAAATAATAGTAAATAATAATAACCCTTTTTCTTGATGTGGACACTAAAGGGTAAAAACAAACATTTAACTATAAATGTTTGGACTAATGATTTTTTACAGACTGAATTTAAAACAAAAAGATAAATTAATTGTAATAAAATTTGAAATGATTACCAAAATATTCTCATTCATTTATCAATAAATGTGTTATATTATGTCAGTGGCTCCTTGGTGTTGCAATGAACATGTGGTTCAATAATTTAGCATTAATGCAGATTATAACAGGGCTGTCCCCCTTAAAGCAGATTAGAGTAGCACCTGTCTGTCTGCCTGTCTATCTGAAGGTATGCTAACAGCAGATCAGTGTGAGAGGGGTGTGTGTGTGTGTGTGTGTCAGTGTGCTTTTAGATGTAAATGTCACTTAGGTTTATTTGTTCTGCATTGAGCGAGTTGGATATTGCAGAAATATGTGACTGTAATATTTAATACCCTGCCTTTTCCTGCCATCAAGAGAAATGTGTGAGGTAAGCACAAATTCTTAAGGCCCACAAATGTTTTCACACACTACTCTGTGTGTGTGTGTGTGTGTGTGTGTGTGTGTGTGTGTGTGTGTGTGTGTGTGTGTGTGTGTGTGTGTGTGTGTGTGTGTGTGTGTGTGTGTGTGTGTGACCTCAGTTTCCCTTGGTTACCAAATTTACAGAGAACTGCACTTTTGTTCGTTTTTCCCCTCCAAAAAAACACATGTTAAAAAAAGTGTTTTTATTAATAAGAATTGGATTTTGTCAAGTCAGACTTGATTAAAGAAACGTTCAAGGTCTTTTCTGTGTTTGAGGCTCATGTGTAGTGTCAAATATTATCAAAAGCAACAAGAGAGAGGTTCACTGAGCCACGGCTTCTGCTTGGATGAGAGAAAGAAAAAAAGACAAAAACAGCAACGGGAAGCTGGCTGCGCGGTTCTCTTGATCGCTGGTGAGAAGCTTTCGTCAGGATGCATGCATGCCTCCACAAGCTGAACACACCGTGTATTCTAACATTTACTGCAGCCCAGAAAAGAAAGGTTCTTTGCCATTTAAGCTTGAATGATTCCAATGTTTCTATGAAAACACAGAGAGCATGAAAACAGCTCAGTAGTTAAATGCAAAAATGTAAATTCTTAGACTTAACTTGTGGGAAATATTAAACTTTTATCCCCTAAGAAGATTGGAAACATATTTTTGCAGCTTTTATTCATGTGTTTCTTTTAAAACGAGCTTAAAGAAATGTTTCCTATTTTCAGCATCAGTGAGTGCTGCTGCAGTGTGCATCTCTCTATCCTCTTTTCCTCTCTTCTTTACCTCCGCTGCTCCCTGATTTCTCCTCCCTCTTTATATTTTCTCTAATTCCTTCATCCCTCCCCCTGTTTTGAGCATGATCTGCACCTCCCTGTTGCACAGCATCCCTCTCCCTCACTCTTTATCTCTCTCTCACACACACACACACACACACGCTCCTCTTTAGCTGCTGCTTGGTCTCCAGCACATGCAGACAGAGGGAGAGAAGGGATGAACGAGGTGCTCACATGTGAGGATCTCCTCAGCTGCCGGGGCAAGGCAGGACTGGTGAATAGAGAAGAGGAGGAGGAGGTGGTCTAGAGGAATACTGCAGTGACCAGCAGCTTCTTTTCCCTCCGTTGAGTTTTATCTCTCACTGCTTCGCTGCTTTCGTCCCTCTTGTCTTCTTCATCCACTCTGCCTCTCTGACAGTCACAACGTGAAGATGCCTGCTGCTTGTTGCTAAGGGGGGGAGCCAACCAGTGGAAGCAGAAGGAACCAGGCGATTTTTTTTTGTTTTATTTTTGAAGGTAACAAAAGCTTTAATAGCAAGATGTCAGACTGCATGAGTGTGATCCGGGCTTTAGGATGCAATATGGCTCAGAGTGGACCTGGAGCGCAGTATGCATGTGATGTGCATGTTGTGTGTGAACTCTGACAGTGTATTCAGTTTGTTTCAGTCAACTGGGCATGTGTAGGATCGTTTTTGGAGTCTTTGCAGGGGTTCTGCCCTCTGTTGTGACAAAAATAGTGTTTGGGTGTGAGGTTCTATGTGCTGCACATAAACACAGACCCATAATATACACAAAAACACTAAACCACACTACTTTAAGCTATATGGCCTGTCCAAACTTTCAAATCCTGGTGTGGAGTTGAGCAGCTAATTTGAGAGAAAGAGCTGTTCTCTAAAATGACAGCTTCCTGTCCACAGGGAAACAGTTTGCACACTTTTGCTTTTTCCAGCAGGTGCTGTGCAATCCATACCACCTGGCTTCCTGCACGACCCCTGAGGTGGGTGCAAAGATTAGCTGTCTAATGTGCTCAGACTCTAAAAGGAGCATAAGGCTGTAAACCAATGGGAAGTGCTGTTCTCTACACTTCTGCTGGCAATAACAAACAGTGAGGGGAGATTGGATGATTACTTATTCACTCATGCACATCACCATTCTCTAAATCATTTAGGTGTTCGGCTGTGATTACAAAGCCACCTCACATGTCTGCTGCAAACTGGTGACGTTCAGATTTTTTAACTCCATCTTTCTCTTCATCTGAACACTTTTGGGGCTGCATTTACCCAAATTCCATTCCAGTGGTGTGCCCTTGGGCAAGAAACCGTGTCACTAACTCAGATGCTCATCATGACATGCTGAGTGTCTCTGTCTTTCATTGTCACCTCAATAACTCATCACAGCTTTTATTCAAGTCGCTTTCACGATGATGAGTAGAATCATTTGGATTTTTCTTGGTGTATTTTTCACCCTTTGCATTTCAAAATAATACCATAAAAATGTATGAACTGAGCTGTGTAATAAACCTAACCTCGTTTCATCAGTTTTCCCTCCAAGATTAATGCACATTAGGCTCCAGTAGCAAAGAGTACGGCTATAGGGGGAAATAAGGGACGTCCAGTCTGTTATGGAAATCCCAAGTTAAGCAGAATTAATTTTTCTGAAAGTGTACAGAGTCCAGAGAAAGTGGTGGGAAGCTTTTGGAAGCTGTAAACAAATCCCTTAACAGCAGCTCTCAAAGCACTGACAGATGCAGGTTAAAGTGGGAAGTGCATGGACGTCAAAGGGCACCATCATAAGATTATTGTTAATGGAGCAGCGTTAAAAACACATTAAACCATCAAACAAACTATGACTCGTTCAGGATTCATTTGTTAGATTTCTGCTATCAAAGAGAACAGAGTGCTGCAAAAAAATTAGAATTACTTGAATGAAAACTTTAAAAGACCTTCAGAAAGCCTCTAGAAACAATAAAAAAACAAGACCATTTTATAAGAAAACAAGAAATTGAGGTGAATTAACAGCCACATACAGACATGGATAAAATAATTGGCACCTGTCCACAAAACCCAAAATCGTCACATAAAGTAATAATGACTCAAAATTGGCTAAAAAAAAAAACCAAATCATGAAAATCAAATGTTTTTAATAATAATTACAGACTAATGAAACAAAAATGAGAACACAACTAGAAAAGATTCAAAACAATTTGCCCATCACAGATGTCGTCAGTCATACAGTCTGTCCGCCTGTTTCCAGTCAAATATAGTAGAGAAGCAATGTCTGATTCCTAGATTTTTAAAGTCAATTTTGAGTTGCATAGGCAGAATCTGGCGATACGATAAATACCACAATACCGGGGAGACGATACGATATGATGTGATACTAAAAGCCAGACAATATTTGCATGTTTAAGACTGTATTTATTGGAGAACTTAGGTCAGACGTTTCTAAGACGCATCCAGTGATATTATAAGATCTCATTGCTCTGTCAGGATGAAGGCGGTAAAAACTGCTGCCACCTAGCAGTCGGAGTTGGAATTTCACCACACACAAAAACAACAGTAAAAGTTTGCATGTAAATTCTTAATAAAAATTTGATACACTGCTTTTAAATTTGAATTCAGTATCACAACACAAACTATAGCGATATTTCAATGTATCGACATTTTCTTACTTCCTATAAGTGACCAACTTTAACCAAAGGGTCCCAGCAATATTATCAAATAATTTACATAAGAAATAAGTAATGACTCAAGACTTTAGTTCAGATCCATGTTTTCGCTTTTCTGATCTCTATGTTCATGTTTTCCTCTTCAGGCCTTAGTGAGGATGGCAGAAGGCTCCAAAGATCAGGGAGGTCCAGGTCCTGCTGAGCCAGAAGAGGACTCCCCCAATATGATTGTCTACCGAAAGGCAAGGCTGATTCTGTCAACGCTACAGTTTTCAGGTTTATGTGTCATGAGAAAGCTGTATCCAGGCTCCTGACAGTGCAGTGGTCTGTATCAGAGTGCATCTAATACACACTGGCTTCACTGTCAGGTGTCAGGAAGGCTTTCCTTTCAACCATCCTGAAAGAAGCCCCTCTCTTCCTCATTCCCTTCCTTCGAGGCCTTTTCCTCACTCCGTGTTCATTTCCAGGCTGGCCTCCAATGCTTTAATAATCTCTCAATCCCTTCAGTAGATGGTTTGGGCAGTGAGAGGTCCTTTCATTGTCAAGGGTAATTACCTCATCCCTATGGCGCCTCACTTTCAATCACTGCTGTTTGATTGGAGAGGGTTAGTGGTATTGGAGGCTAATTAGATGAATATTTGTCTGGGGAGAGGAAACTTAAATCTCCAGGGCTGGCATCTCTAACAGCCAATGAGGGAATGGTATTTTTCCTGACTTGATGAATAGGTTGGTAACTCGCTTCCCTCTGTGACAAGATGCTTGTGAAAAAGCTTTGTTTGATCAGACTATGTATATGGGCCAGTACTACGGCACCTGCTGTCTTGATTACAGAAAAAAAGTGAGCAGAGTACAGTTTCTGACCCACTGTCCCAAATCTGCTGTTTCATCCTGCTCCTGGTGGCTGTTCATTCATTCAGTGAAGTAAACAGATTAGTGGAAGAATGGCAGAGACAGGATGTGAAATAGTTGTTGACAGCTGCTGTGTCGGATGGTAGAATTTCCTTTTTGAGCTCGTGTCTCTTGACTATTAGAACTTGGTGATGGCTGGAGGAATGTCTGAATCCACCTCACCTGGAAAAACCGCCAGGACCTCTGGTTTACATGGACTCTGGATAAATCTGATTCTTGCAGTAATAATAATGACATTGTGTGTTATGAACAGTGTCTGTATGTTAGCAGGACATTGAATAGTGAAAGTGAAAAAACAGCAACAACTGATTTTCTTGCACAAATGCTTAAACTTTTAAAGAGCAAGTTCACTGAGAAACCATTTTTTATTTGTTATTTTTGAAATACAAGTGGTCACTCTGAGTTTCACATGAAGGCTAAACGTGAAAATAGTCTTCTACCCCTATTTCCTGTGTTAGCCGGCAATAGAAAATAGACAGGAAAACTCTATTAGAAAAGCCAGTCAGATCTACTGTACATCACCCTGAAAATTAACATTCATGGACTCAACCATCTTGGCTCGTGACAGGGAAGATTGTTGTTGATTTAGCGTCCAGGAGAGAGCAGAGCATGTCTCGGCTAGTAGAAGCTAAACGTTAGCATTAGCAATCTCACAACGCAGCAGAACTCCTTCAGGCTTGTGTTATTTGTGGAGATAAAACGTCAACATTGCAGTGCGATAGTAGGCAGCGGAAGAGTTGCGTTGCTGTTAGCCAGTCAGAGGTGAGATGTCCAAATATCAAAAAACAAGACTCCAAAATTTGCCGTCTGCTGCTCCCCTCTTCTCTGGCTCACTTCTAGTTCATGAAACAGGAGCGCCAGAGCTTTTTCCCGAGAGATCAACTCACAAGGCATTCATTTATATTAGAGACCACAGCAAATGTGTTGAGAAAAAAAAACGAGTGAATTGGGCCATCCAACAGTGATAAATAAAGCTAAAACTAAAGGTAGGACGGGATACTTCCCCAATTCAAAGCTTGATTTACATACACATTGGTGATCAATCAAAACACAAACCCAGAAGTCTTAAGTCTTTAAATGCTGTGCAACAATAGCATCACAACTTAAGGCCCATTATCTCCACCGACCTGTGCAGAAGGATGGTGGTTTATCATTGTGTCAAGGAAAGGGCACTAGATTGCTCAGTGTGCTTCTGCACAGTCAGTTCAATTGGGTTGAATTTTGGCTGTTGCACAGCATGACTGATCCAACAAGGGCTCTAGAAAAGAGCCATCCAGGCAGGCAGGGAAAGCAAAGATGAGACTGTTTATCTCACTTCTCAGACTGAGAGAAAACAAGTTGTCAGCTTAGGAAATCTCTGTGTCAGTCTGATGCAGACAACACAATTCAGCATAGAGGTTTGAAAGATAAAAGAAGGGTGAGAATATTTCGCCTGAGTCTGTATTCTTTATTTTCCTGTAGTCTTAGCAAAATCTATCTTAAAGGAATGCACATATTTTAATGCAACTATTTGGAAGTCTTCATTGGATGTACGTCTACAAATAACTAGGTTTTGGATACGTTCCAATTCAAGATGGCCACTCCAGTTAATTGATACTAAACAAAAATGGTTTTAATTCAGGCTGTGTCCAAATTTGGGAGCTGCATCCTTTAGAGAAGGCCACATTTGAAGGCCGGTTATGTCACAGCATGGTGACAAGGTCTGTCCAAAGGCTCCTCCAAATGTGAGCCAAAAATGCATCCTTCTTTTCCCCTGGTCTGATGGATGGGTCTTGCATATCCTTCGTAGTCCACCCTATTCCAAGATTCATCGCAGGCTGAATGGGAGATTCTTGTTCTTGTAAAAATGGCAGGCAAAATAGATTATTATCTGGCAAAGGTTTATAGCAGCTGTGTTGTTTAGGTTGTTTTCCTTTGCACAGGCTAATTGTATTTTAAATATAAATTTTGCCAAAAATCCTAAGAAAAATCATCGTTGATGAGCTTGGTGGTAAAGCCAATGCAGTTCCTGAAGGGTAAGTAATTAAAAAAGCTCTGCAAAATTTTGAGCTCCATAGCTTCTGTCTGGCACCATCACAGTTGCTAGGTGACAGGACACTAACCAAGGCAAGCGCAGGAATGAATCTGATTGCCCAGACTACGTAAACCGGATAGGCCTGGAACAATGCAGCCCCTGAATTTGGACACAGCCTCATTTAATTTTATTGGTACCAAAATTTGTTGCAACAGCATCTCAGACTCATCCCCAAGGGCAACTTTGAGCGAGTACTTTTGAATCTCTGCCTCAAGTTTCGCATTAAATGTTGGGGTCATGTTATTTTACTTACAAACCACTAGATGGATTTTAATGAAACTCTCAGAAATCAATCGTCATACGTTTAACCGATTAGCATTTGGAGTCACACTGATGCAAGATGGCTACCTCAGCTAACTGACTTTAGCTAACACAAACTGGCTGTAATGCTATCAGTTTTACAGATATTCACCGAGCATTTTATTAATTATGACATTACATTATTTTCAAGGTTTGAACAACTCCATCATTTCTCAATGAAGGATGATCTGACTGAAACTGGCATTAAATGTGGTGGCTAGGCCTTCATTTCTTTATACAAGGACTCTTACAGTGAGACAGAATCCCATTTTTTCTGGAGGATATTCTTTCATTTGGTGTTTTGATGGTTGATCACATTCTATTTTGCAAGCCAAAATCTCCCATACAATGTAGGCGCTTTAAGATCCTTTGACTAGAAGTCATAACTCATGAGTCACTTGGTTTTCATTCATAAAAACATCCACTGACCTTTGTACAGCAAAAATCTTCTCCCGGTTAAAGTCAAGCACTTCTTTTTTCCCCTGATTTGCTGCCTTTCGGTAGCTGTCGGAACATTTATGTGTAGAAGATTCACTACAACAGCTTTAGCGTTCATGCACAATTGTACATCCATGCATTCTAATGTACAGGAAGGAACATACTGTAGTTTCATGTAACACTGGCTCTTTCTTCATGTATTTCACAGTGCAGCTTTATTATGTAACGCTGCACAAGCCTGGAGGCGACACATTTAAGAGGGTAGATGCTTGCTCAGGAAGCTGCTTGGGGGAATATTTGTCATTTCATGTTTTAGTCATTCGCAGTGACAACAGACAGATTATTCTGAGGGTGACAGGACTGTCTGTCCTTCCTGCTTTGTAATTGTGACTTTTGATTTGAGGCTTTTAAAGAGCTGCAATGCAGTCATAGAATAAAAAGTGATTTCTAGATCAAATGTGATTTTGGCACACTCCTACTGGGATTAATGTTGCCTTAAATAAAAATTTTCTTCAATTATCTTACTTTTTTGTCCTCGGTGCTTGTAGAATGTCAAAAAGGGCTGAACAGAGGAGGTGGTGGGTCCGAAGGCACCCCCAGCCTCTGGACCCAGCGGGTGGGCAGTGAAGACTGAACTCTGTTCACAGAAAAGCAGATGGCCTCCAATATGCCCACCCGCCTGGGAAAACACTGGCAGCCTCATCCCAAAAGGCTTGAGCCTCTCTCAACTGGAAAACGTTTCCATCTTATCCTCAAAGACTTAAAGCTGAGGTGATCTCAAAGAAAACAATCTGCTGCAATATCTGCAGCTGAAAAAGAAGTATTAAGTGTGTAGGCAGTTAGACAAAGGTGAATATGATGTGTTTAGCAATAAGAGAAGTTGAGTGCTCCGGAGAGGAGGAGGTTGTCTCTGTTTGTGCTGCGTAGGTGCTACAGTACTATCTTTCCGTGTCTCTCTCCACCCAGGAGACAAAGGAAGTAGAGCAAAACAAGCCGATAACTGCGGGACGTCTTGCTGCCTCAAAGAAATTTAGTGTACAGACATAAGTTGCACACACAACTTTCCTGCTTTGTGTACTACCTGTTTGTGCATAAACGAGCAATAGAGATACACAAAAAGAAACCTCTAGAAGATGCACTGAAGCTGATGATAGAGACCACTTTACTTTACTCTGATGGGATGAAGCTCACTCACTATTAATAGCAAACATCTCTAAGTGTGATTGTGTGTTGTTCTTTATTCCATCCATGTCACTTAAGGGCTGATCTCTTCTGAGGGGTGATAGCTACAGACATCTAGTTGGTTAAACAAGTCCAGTTTTAAAATTCAAGAGCCGTACTTGGTCCCTTTGGTAATTGCTTAGGTTGTGACTCCTAAAGGTGCCCTAGACATTTACCTTGTTGGTTTTGATAATAGGCAGCTTGGGGTGTCCAATGTAGCACAGCACAGCGTCTGTTCCGTCTCCGATCTGCTTTCCTACATAAACTAGTAATGTTGTAATGGCAATGGAAATTAAGGAGATAACACGTCATAAGTTTAGAAACTTTTTAAAACATTTAGATTTAAAGGCCAAATTCCCTGAGAAACTGTTATTTACTTGTCATTTTTGAAAATAGTCGTCAACCCCTAGTGCCTGCATTAGTCGCCGATCGAAAAATAATGAGGAAACGCTCAGATTAGAAAAGCCACACAGATCTACGTCACATTGCTAAATAAGCGCCATCTTGGCTCACGACGGGACGGCTGTTTTTGATTTAGCGTCCAGGAGAGAGCAGAGCAAGTCTCGGCTAGTAGAAGCTAACCGTTAGCATTAACAACGCCACAACGTGGCAGAACTCCTTCAGGCTTGTGTTATTTGTGGCGATAAAACATCAACACTGCAGAGTGAACGTAAGCAGCGGAAGAGTTGCATTGCTGTTAGCCAATCAGATGTGAGATGTCCGAATATCAGGAAATAAGACTCCAAAATATGCTGTCTACTGCTCCCCTCTTCTCTGGCTCACTTCTAGTTCATGAAACAGGAGCGCCAGAGCTTTTCCCCCCACATAGATCAACTCCCAAGGCATTCATTTATTCTCGAGATCACTGCAAATGTATTAAAAAACGAGTGAACTTGGTCTTTAATTTAGAACCTGCTGGAACTACGGATGCTTTTCAATTAATAAATCTGAAAATTAACCATTCAAATGTTGCGCTTATATGCTGCTGGATGCAATTAGCTTGCATAAATTATAAACTATAGAGGAAGCGTGTTAGATGTAGCACGGCTTGTATTTCAGCTCTGCAGAATCCAAGCAAAGCCTCTACTTGCACAACAGCGGAAAGCCATTTTTTACCACCTTTCCATTTCCTCTGCTTTTTGCAGCCTTTCTTCTGCTTCTTGCTAATTAATAATTGAAGCCTATTTCAAGCATTCCATCTTCAGCAAAATATCTTGTCCTCTGAGACATTGTATCCCACTCTCATCCTATTCATCTATTCATACAGGGCACTTTCTTTTTGGTAAAATTACTCAATATATTTATCCTGGCCCTTTTTGATCACAAAAAACTCCACATGGCTCCCTGTTACGTACAGAATTAGCTTTAAAATCCTACTACTTGTCTTCAAGACACTGAATGGTGTGGTCCCTCAATACCTGGCTGATCTGATTCAACAACATGCTCCTGCTCTTCCCTTATGATCGATGGATCAGGCCCTGCTGGCCGTTACAAAACACTGGCTGAAATCGCGAAAGGGTTGCGCTTTCTCTGTTTTTGCACCAAGACTCTGGAATGATCTGCCGTTAAATGTCAGACAAGCGTCATTGCTTCATGTTTTTAAGTCTATTTTGAAGACTCTATGCCCTTTCTTTCATTCACTCTGCAAGCTGACTTTTAGTTTGGGCTTAAAAAGCATCGGTTTTACTCACCTGGCTACTTTCTATGTAGTCCTCTTATTTATCAACACTGTATGATTTTAATTTTATACCTGGATTGTTCAGCGCAATGTTTGACCATTGGCCGTGTGAAAAGCGCTTTATAAATAAAGCTAGTTGATAAAGAAAAATTTCAAGTTTTGACTCTCTAAAAATCTTATTTGTGATGTTTTAAGTGTTTTTTGCCCAATAAGATGAGTGTTTGGTAACAGCTGCAGGGTTACTAACACAGGTGTCACTCCCTATGACTAGATGGATGTTGCATCTAACATTTCCCGAGGGACAGAAAACATGAATTAACCTCCCTCACCATCTCCACGTATGACTGTTAGCCTACAGGATGGTCTAGAAATGGCACACAGAGGGTGTTTCTTTTCACATTTTCTAATAAATCATATGGATACTTATGCAAAATTACAGCAACCACAGCAATTAGACATTAACCCTCTTTTGACTGGTCGAGGAAAATGAAATCACTGCAAATGGGAGCTTTATCCACCATTGATCCACCAACCACAGCAGGGCTGACAACTAACAAAAGCAGCTGATCTACTCATCTTCCTCCTCCTGCCAATGAGTTACACTCCCTTGTCCTCGCCCCCGGAGGGGCCCATCTCTCCAGTTTTAAGACCAACCTCGGTCCGAAGTGTTTATGGGCTGCTATTTGTTCTTCCTGTGTGCACTTAAGATAGCACTCTCCAGCTGAACACTCTGGATATCACCTCTGTAGGGAGCTTTATCATGTATGACTGTTTTAACACCGTCCCCACTTGCACCATGGGAGGCTTTATCTGAGGCGCTGGTATGGGTTGAAGCTATGTGTGTGCGTGCGTGCGTGCGTGTGTGTGTGTGTGTGTGTGTGTGTGTGTGTGCTAAGTGAAACTGTGGGTTGCTGGGTTATTTTCCTGGTTGAGTCAATAAGATAAAACAACAATAACACTACAAAGCTCTTGCATTACCATCTCCTGTTCGTTTTATGTGTCTTCTTAAGGAAGAAGAACACACTGGAAGTCTGGAAAGTCCTCAAAGAGTAGGTGGACAATAATCGATGGGGCTGCAGGATTATTTACTTCATCCACGCAGAATGGCAGTGAGGAAAATGAAAGACTTCTCATGGTTTCCTTTTCTGTTTGCACACTGCTCTCAGAGAAGCACCTTTAATAATGCAGTCAGTGCTGTGCTTTTTTTTAGGGTGGGGGGTGAGGTCTAAAGCTGCATGCATGAAGAGGGAGATGATAAGAGGTAGTTTGATGTCGGCAAATGGCTGGCACCGCTGTGTCCCACTTCTTAGAGCCCTCCAAAGCCTCCCGAGCCTCACACTTAATGTAGAATAAAAAGGCAGCTTGGTGAGGCACAATAGACGCAGCACACCTCAAACACCTTTGACTGCACTGTGAGTGACCTCAGGATCTCTGCAGGATGCCAAAGAAGCTCTCAGCACTCCTACAGAGTGGATGATATGAAAGCGCTGAAATGACTGCAGCGGCCTAAGGGGCAGTTTCTGCTGTGGAGAAAAATTTCCATTAATCGTCTTTTTGGTTGGTGTGTTAAAGCTCTTTTAAAGGAGACTGTCGCTAAATTAACACGCTTTATGAAAACGCTGTTTTTTTTTTAATGTATTCTGCAAAAAGAAGTTGACTCTGGCTTTGACATTAGCATCTTGAAAGCTGCTGGTTGCTTTGAGGAGGAATTCTGACATGTTTGACAGCGATGACTTTGTGAGCAAACCGTAACCCTGCAGTGGCGCTGACACACTGAATTAGTGACAAAACTGGAGGTAAAAAGAGGACAAGCTGTTCATGTTCCAACGTGTAATTATTTAAAATATTTCTAAAGGTTTTACAGAATTACTTCAACAGTGAGGTGAAAAACTTGTCATAGTTCATATTTTTGTGTCACACTTAAATGTTTCAGTAAACAAATATCAAACAAAGAAAACTAAATGTTCTAAATGTTGATTTAATATAGCAACACTAAATAAGTGTTCCACTTCTCCCTCCTGCTGGTTGAAAGAGGAATTACAACTTTCGTAAATAACCTTGTCGCAGCTTCCTGGTGCTAGCGTGAACAATGCGCTAACGCTAACATGAAACAAATGATACTATATAAGCCACAAAGTAAAAGAACCACACTGTTGGACAAAAACATATTATTACTTACAAGTCCCAGGTCACCATCAGTTTGTGATTTTGTAGCCTCCTTCAGCTCCCTAAAAAGGAGTGTAGGCCTCGCCGAGCTTCACTCTGGTTTTAGCTCTTTTGCTTCGCCTCCAAAGAAATGACTCTTACTTTTACTTCCAGGCTCCACCATGATGCCAGCATAAAAGCAAACTTCTTCTTCTTGTGCTTTACTGATGGTTGGTGAACTGACAAAGCTAACTGCTAGTCTTTAGATTAGCTACCAGCACAGTAAACAGCTATTGCCGTAAAACAAAAATCTTCCACTAGCGCTCCTTCCCGAGGCCACAAAACTGTTCAATTTTCTGCCTCATGAATTATTAAAACCAGATTGAAAGCAGTAGCTTAGAGTTAAAAACTCTGAGTTGGAAATGGCACATAGTGTGGCGTAGCATAACATCTACAGTGTGGAAAAAGAGCTATTCAAACAAACCTGGCTTTACATTAGAAAGCAATTAAATGTGAATAACCAAATTTGTTGGAAAATTAAGTTCAGTCCCTTTCAGGCCTGATTACCACAATACTTGTAGAATTAAGAAACCCCTTAGAATGTGTTTCAGAACATGAAGTAGGCTAAAAGATCTCAAAAAGCAACACAGCATGTCTCAATCTAAAGAAATTCAAGAACAAAAACACCCAACATCTGAAAACTGCAGTAAGGTCAGATGCCATGATTTAGTCTAATCCAAAAAAATGTAACCCAAAAAGAAATTCCAAAGAAACATGTCTGACCTTTGACCTTAAACAGGCCATTCATTCTGGAAATCCCTCAAGTGTGTCTTAAAACAATTCTGTCCAGTACAGTGTGTCAAATTTCCTCCACATTGATGAGAGAGACTCTTGACCACCTGATTGCAGGTGTTGCTGTATGCATGGCACAAAAGAAAAAAGCTGAAAAAACTCACCGTATCTATCTGTGTTTATTAGAAGAGTTCCTCCAAGAGGAGAAACCGAAGACAAGAAAAGCCAATCCCTTCCTTTATTTCCTCCAAAGTTCCCACAGCTGATCATCAGAAGTTATTAGAGCTTGCGTGCAGCAGGAACGTGCAGCGAGTTTAGCAGAAGAGTCTGTTTTATTCAATTTAGCTGATGGAAATTTGACAGCTGATAAAACAATATGAATGCAGCTGTGGATTAATTTGTCCTGTTGAATTAAAAGAAGAATTAAAAGCAATTGTCAGATGATCAGATGCAGACTTTTTACAAAAAGGATCCACAGTGAATCCATCTCCCTTTGTAACTCCATCTTGTCTTCTCCAGATGTTTGTTGCCTCCTCTTGTTCTTTATTTTAGCTTATTTCATAGGTGTTTTTGTCTGTCTATTGGTACATTTTACTCTTTAGTTACAGCAACGAGGGTTTCCTTGATATTCTAACTAGAATGGCTGAAGAACGATTCTTTGATACACAAAGCTACTTGATGCGATTGTAAGACATTTCATATTTTAATCATTGAAATGCTTCGTTAGGTGGCCCTTACCTCTGGTCAGACACTGAAAGAAGCTCTCTAATAATGAAAACACAACAAAAGAACAAACAACACTCAAATGAATGATGATTGCTGCTGACAAAGACAAAGAGTATAATACAGCCTGTCACACAATGAAGCCTGAATAAAAAATTCTGATCAACAACGCTTACAAATGCTCCGTAATTGCAGCGACATCTGCCAACACCCTCATTTGTGCTGTTTACAGACACATCTGAGGGGAGGGACAAAATGAGGTGTGCTTCAAACAAAATGCATGATCCATGAGATAGACCAGACTCAGAGAGCTGCAGGTAGTGAGGTGTGACTCAGGCCGAGTCACCTGGACCCAAATGTTAACCATCCTGCCATGATAGTCTGCCTAAACACGACTTGGAGAGCAAACCATCTGGTTTTGTTTCATGGTGGATACCTGCACCAGCTCTCCTCTGAAGCACTCAGCCACCCTGCTTGTTTTTTGTTAACCACGCTGTCAGCTCAGCCCCCCAACGCTTAAAAAATTAATTAGACGAGCATCCTTGTGTGCATTTGTGTGGCAGAGTCGCAGACAGAGTCATGAAGGTCTGCACAACCCATTTATCAGAAATGGTACCGTGCATCCTCTGGGACTTTTCAAAATTAACTTGTGATGTGTCGAAGGCTGCAAGATTTGAGGGAGCGCGGTTCTCTTTGGAGGTTTTTCCCTCTTTCTTCTGTGTCTCGTTGAAAACAACAACAGTAGTGAGGGACCTTACGGGGCTCCGACTCTGGTTTCTACTCCAATTGTTCTGTCAATATCTCACACTGCGGAGGGCAAATCCATAACAAAGATGTGATTACTTTTATGAAACGGAATGAAAGAAAAATGTGCTGAGCCTTGCTCTTTTATAGCTTGTTTGTTATTAAACAAGTTCTCAAACGTTGATCTAGATTCTGTAAAATCTGGTACATGTGCACACACAGCACAGTAAAAACCCAACCAGAGTGTGAAACTGGTGTTAATCCCTCCCTCCCTCCCTCCCTCCCTCGCATCTAGCTACTTAAACGTGTCATGCAATATGATCTTAATTCATTTAGACACTCCAATACATCCAGGCTTTAATTTGACACCACTGCAGTTGCTTTACTTGGAAACTCTCCTTCATTAGCGGAAAAACAAAGAGAAAAGAACGTAGGAAGGGAGTGCCGAAGCTTTTAAGCTCGCAATAATTATCAGAACTGATGCAGATGCAGAGAGATGGAGGCGCTGATGATGGTTCTTTTGGGTGGTTTCACCAGGAGAAGTTAACACGGTTATTCCCACGCTCCGTAGGTTCATCTGGCAGAAAGCAGTGAATGCACATTCATGACTATGTGATTTGTTTTCCCCCCCAGTAAGCACACGTTGGCTTGAATATTGCACTAAAAACGTAATGAATGAAGCATTTTTCAGCTGTTGTCGAGTTTTGGTGTGACTTTCATGTTGTTCTAACAGCCTCACTGATCTTCTGTAACATAAAGCGGGTCCACTGAGCAGCAGAATCCACCCTGCAATAGGCTGGATGTCTACTGATTAGCTCTACTGAACACATTCTGGGTTATGTCCTACAAAGGATGATTAACAGAAAGGCTTAATGCCTTGTGTGCTTCTGTTGACTTGTGCGTGTGTGTGTGTGTGTGTGTGTGTGTGTGTGTGTGTGTGTGTGTGTGTGTGTGTGTGTGTGTGTGTGTGTGTGTGTGTAATGTAAATTCCTGCTTCACATTCAAAGAACGTTATTTGATCCAAATTTCAGCCTATAGATCAGTGCTGGATATAATATAATATAATATAATATAATATAATATAATATAATATAATATAATATAATATAATATAATATAATATAATATAATATAATATAATATAATATAATATAATATAATATAGCATGGCATAACACTAATAAACAATCTTATAATTTGGCCTGGTGGCAAATCCTCTGTTGGAAAAACAAGCAGAACTAAAATAAAAAAATCCTCACGTTGCAAAACAGAATTAGATTCAAATGACCATTTTATTGGAATGACTCATTGTATTTTCTCTCATGGATATGCTGGCATGGAGAAGGTTTCCCTTCCTCCTACAAGAAGTAAATTAGATGTTTACTCTCAAAAATGGAACATTAATGAATTCTTAATTTTAATAAACAAATGTAATAAATAACACTTCTCTCAGCACATAGCTTTAAATTATGATTGAACTAGTAATATGTGTTTGTTTGTTTTTTGTAATGCAGCTTCTTCTTTATATGTTTTTTTTGTATGACACAATATCAGATTGTTTTCATCCTTTTTTAATGTTTATATTATATTCTTTATTTATATTAAAAAATAATTGTCTCTCATATCGTTACCATTTTACTCATCAGTTGCATTCATGAAAAATATGGAAAATGAATAACTCTTTGATTTTAAGGAAATGTTAAAGTTTTTAACCATAGGTGAGTAAAGTTTGTTCTTTTAAAATCAGATTGATCCTTTTAGAATAAGAGAAAACTTTGCATATTTTGCAATGTAAAGGAGAGACAAACTTATTCATTTTTCTGTTCATTGCTAACCTCCTCCTTCTGTTGTTCATTTCTAGAACATTGTGAGCTCAGCACTTCGAGCTGCTTTCAGCTGTAGCTGTCCAGGAGGAAATGCTGTAACAACAAAGGTGTCCTGTAAATCAGGTGTGGCTGGAGAGCAAATTGGTTTTACAACCCATTGCTAAATTACAGCCTGCTGTCATAAGCAGATAGCTCATGGCTGCATGAGGAAGGACAGTAAAGGCACTTTATTTAGAAATATATTAAAAGGATATAAGATTATAAAGCACAGCTGGTTTCCTTTCTAGGAAGCTCATTCAATAATTCAAGGGAGTGGGATGGTTAGGCTGCAAATTTTAGCTTTACAGGCATAATAAATGGGTCATTTTTTGTCTCCCTTGAGGTGAAAGATTCCAAGATTCATGAGCATTTAGTTGCCATCTACATTAAATATGTACTGAAGGTGGTAGGTTTGCTCTAGAGATAATTCTTTTTTACAGTAAGGATTCAACCCTATAAAACAACCCAAAACTACACTCTAAAAATAAAATGCTGAGTTTATTAACCAAGTTATGTTAACCGGTTTCACTAAACCTAGCTGCTTAATGGTAAAAAGCAATACGTTGGTATTTAGGATCTCATTCACTTTTTTTTATTTGCAGTGGTCTCTTGTATACATGAAAGCCTTGTGAGTCAATCTCTGTGGAATAAAAGCTTTGGCTCTCCTGTTTCAGGAGCTTGAAGTTATCTGGAGGAGAGGGGGTGGATAATGGCAGGATTTGGAGTCTTACTCATTATTAATCATGATGTTTGAACATCTCTCCCCTAATTGGCTAACAGCAACATGAATCTTTCGCTGCTTCCGTTTGCTCTGCAACATTAATGTTTTATCTCCACAAATAACACAAGCCTAAAGGAGTTCTGCTGTGTTGTAAGATTGCTAATGCTAACAATTAGCTTCTACTAGCCGAGACGTGCTCTGCTCTCTCCTGGATGCTAAATCAACAACAGCCTTCCTCGTCATGAGCCAAGATGGGTGAGTCCATGAATGCTAATTTACCGTGTGGTCTTAGTGGCTTTTCAAATCCGAGCATTTCCTCGTCTATTGCCTATCGACGGCTAATAAAGCAAATAGGGCTAGGAGACTATTTTCACGTTCAGCCTGGATGTTAAACTCAGAGTAAAGCCTATTTTATGCATCTCCATCAGCAGAGACACACACACATTGATGGAGACGTTTTGCCTTCAGACTTCTCCATCACCTGGGGAGTGTTGCAAAGCAATTCCCCGCCAGGACAACAGAGGGCGTATCACTTACTGGGGTGTCCTGTCATGTATCCGGTCCAAGATAGCGCATTCACTGTTTATATTTGCAGTTTTTTATTGTGCTTTTTTGTATTTCAGACTTTTTAACACAGACAAATTTGTCCCTCATTCTCCCCCACCTCTTCATGCGCTCACCACCTCTAAACTCACGTTTCCCGTCATTTCCATCCATGCTGTGTATCTTTATACTCCCCCAGTCACGGACAAATAAACGTTCATATTTTCAGAGTTTTTCTGTGAGGTATTCTTCAAGCTGCTCCATGTCTGCCGCTAGATATCTTCGGCTATCTTTTTATGTTTTTTGCAGGGGCAATGGTGGTGTTATTGACGTATTTAAAGGAAGCGACGTCCTGGCCAATCACAAGCTTGCACTCTCCGTCTTGTTCGACGAATGTTTAGAAAACGGCTCGACTCGCTTGTTGGAGAACCCTCGAAACGATGGAGAAGCATAAATTAGGCTTAACTGATCATATTTAAAAAATAACAAGTAAAAATCGGTTTCTCAGTGAACTTGGTCTATAAAAGAAAAAGTATATTACTCTTTACATTTAACCAACCAGGTTTAATGGAACCAGTTGACATATCTTGGTTAAGTAAACTCAACATTTCATTTCTTACAGACACATTTTTAGGCTATGATGCAGCTGCAATAGCGTCCCACTGGCCACCTCTGGCTTCAGTCAGCTTCACTGAGACTCGTTAGTGTTTTATAATTGAACAAGAGATGTGGGTGTGAGTGTGTGTGTTTGAAAGATGCAAACATCTCTTGTGCAGGTCTCTATCAGGAAAAAAGAAGCCTTCCCCGAGGACTGAGTGCAGCAAAGCATATTACAAGTGTGTGGCAGTGCCTGCTGCCCCTGTGGCACTGGGAGATGAGATTTTCCTTCCGTACGCCGGCCCAGCTGGACAAATTTTATTACCTGTACGTATGAGCTGGGAATAGCAAACCTTTATTGCTGGCACAAATTGGATGTTTTCATCACTTCTCATTGGAACTGAAAAGATGCTTTTTGAAAAATATCCTGTGATTAAGTCAGAGTGGCTTTTTGTGAGTGTGCAAAGAATCTCGGAGGATCCAGTTCTTAGGACACATAGATCCAGTCACTCACGGGAAAAGCCAATAGTTGCAAATCAGATATGCAGGAACGGCTGTGTGTGGGTGACAGTTGTACAACAGTGGAGGAAAAAAATAAAAAAGAGAGAGAGAGGACGGGTGGAGCTTAATGATGCACAGTGGAGCTGTAAAAATCCTCTTCTACACTAGCAACTACGACAGAAAATCCATGCATCTTTAAAGGTCAAGGGCCTCTATTACACATTGATTGCTTGTGAGAAGGGAAGATGAGCAGAGAAGAAAAACAGGATCATTCTAAGCTGATATAAAATGTTTGGCGACTTAAAAGATGCAATCTGTCACAGGAGAGGAGGAATTAAGAGCAGATGGAGTTATAGATTTATGGCATAAAAAGAAAGAAAATTGCATTTAAATCTAAATCATGGCTAAGCTGATTAAGATGTGACACATTATCCATGCTGTTAAATGCTGTTAAACATGCACCACTCGATGCTCGATTCTACAAAAGAAGACGTTTCATTGTTTAGATTTTTTCTTTTGTGAAATTTGCATGTTTTTACTGTGCATCATAAACATTTTTAAGTAAAATTGGACTTAAAATGGAAAGAAAAGGACAAAATCATTAATGGAGGCTCCTCATGTCGTGTGAATGACTCTGTAGGGAACATTTGCATCCCAGACGTCAAGCACGGGCATGTGGGCCCAGTGAGGGACGGGGAAAAACCTAGGCTGAACAACGCTCTCTCTTCTCTCTCTCTCTCTCTCTCTCTCTCTCTCTCTCTCTCTCTCTCTCTCTCTCTCTCTCTCTCTCTCTCTCTCTCTCTCCTCCGACGCTGCTGCCCAATTACCACCAGACCTCGAGGAACCGGGGCCGGCAGGAGTGGTGTCAGGGGATGATGCCAGCATCTAAGATAGACAGATGGCTCTGAGGTCTCACCACCTCAAACCAATTTCCTGCAAGCATTATTAGCCGGTGCCGTCCCAGATATGAAGTCGTGGCAAGGATCTATGACTTCCAACGTGATAAAAATGGAACTTCCATTCTCCATCCACAGATGCCTGATCCGAGGCAAGTGGAGCCTCCTTGAAATGTCACAGCACTTTCCAATCCCGGTATGATCACGGGTTTGACGTTTTAGCCCAGCAGTGGGCATGCTGGGACACAAACGTAAGTTTGATTTCACCTGTGACTGAGAAAGTTGATATCAGCAGGGAGAAATCCAATATGGGACAGAAAACTATGGGGAGAAAAGAGTCTCAAAAGGATTTTTGCACTTGTTAACTGATCTGTGTGTAATGAAGTTTTGTCCGTGTGTACCAGGTGATGTGTGTGTGTGTGTGTTTGATGATTTTTATGTGTAGGAGTTAAAGTTACACACGAACATGTAAACACAAGTTACAAATCAAGAGTTACACATGCATAGATCTATCTATACACAGATCTAGATACACACACAAATCTTTAGTTAAACATGCACAAATCTAGGTACACACACAGAGATCTTTTGTCTGGTGTGGTCTTTTATTTTACTTCCTACCTCTCATTTTTATTGCTCCACAGGCAAATGGCTCTTTAGCAGGCTGTGAATACACTGATCTTTAATGGCGTCCAGTCTTTAACACAGGCACTCAAAATGTAGATGATGTGAAAGGGGACGGTGCTCTGTGTGTAAATTGCAGTTAGCAAATGATCCCCTGCAACGGAGAAAATTACCTTTTCGGATGGTTTTGTTAAAAATGAGCTGTGGCAGATTTCTGATGTGTAATAAAACTCTGGATAGTTAGAGCCCAGCTAAAAGCAGACATTCCAATTTGAGGCTTTCATTCCAGACGGTGTCTCTTTTTAAATGACACTCCTGTATTTCAGCAGGACACTTTTGTTTTAGAGAGGACTATCTGTTTGGAGGGAGCAGCAGACTCCTGTTTTCTCCACACACTCCATCCCTTAGCAACCCGTGGAGTAGCCAACAACAGACATTTACAAGAGGACAGAGGGTCTTTTTCTGTCCTCCTTGAGTCTCATCAACAAAAAGGTGACCTGATGACTCACTGTGGGTGGTTAGCTCCCCTCAGCACAGCCTGCTCAGCCTGACGGAGTTTCTGTTATGGATCCTGGCCACAAGAAATTAACATCAAAGCTTTCATTCTCATCTCATTTGATCCTGTGAAGCAGAGAGTGGTCTTGTTGCCTTTATATTCCTTTAAAAAAGAGTTAAAAAGCACTGAAAATATAAAGAGCTAAAGCTTTGATTTCTATTCCAGCTATGCTGAGGCTGGAGTTAACCTTTTATTTTAAACACTTTGGAGAAAGAGAATCAAGATCATTGCACAAACTTTGAAATGAAATGTTCCTCTCATCTGCTATGAAAGTCCACATTCCTCAGCAGGAGCTGATGTGTATCTCCAGCAGACATCAGGGGAGATTCTAATTTTCTCATTTGTGACGCGACAAATGGGGACTTTTTGAAATGACTCTTTTTAGGTGAATAATTCCTAAAACCAAACACTGACAAAAAACAGATGAACTCTTGTTTTTTTATACGTTTGGAAGGTCTATAGAGGCAGTAGAGACCTACATGGCAGCACAAAAGGATGCCCTTCAGTTATTAACAGTTAAATTATTATTAATTTCACACATCTACAGCACAATCTTACCTGTGGGTGGGTTTAGTATAAAGTAGTTCTGATCCATTTGATTTACAACAGATGCTCCATTCTTATTTAGTAGAGAATGAATTCTGAGAGGTTTATTTGCCCTGTTGAACTCTGATACATGAAACATGTAAATGTAAATATGCAACATATAGAAAACAGCCCTTAGCCTTGTCCTGAGCCTACATGGAATTTCCGGGAGTTGGACACAATCACTGTTTTATGAATTCTGCACTGGCCCAAACAAGTGACAAATGTCCTCATCAACACTCGTGTGATCGTGTCTAATTGCTTAAAAGAAAAAAAAAGATGAAACATCACAGATGGACATGCCTGGATGTCTCCCTGTGGAGCAACCAGATGGGTGGGCATTCATGTTATGACAAAGTGTGGAAAGAGTCTGATTACACTGGGCACACTTCAGCCAATGAGAACGCTGTTACCTGTTCTGCATCCACATGTTTACAGCTGGCTGGATAGAAGCAACTGAAATGCAGTAGCTGGTTCTTTATCAGTGCAATTTATTGTTTAGATGCTTATTATGACAGTAAACCTTTGTAATAATAACTCCATTGTTTTTTTAATCTTTATCCTCGACAAATTACTGAAAGTATCGTCAGGGGCAGATAAACAGCTTCACTGAGGAGTGAAATGGTTCATTTCATAAAATAAAACAGTTCCCCTGAAGGGGTTTTATTTTGCAGCTTGCAATTTGCGCATTTACACAACCACACAAAAATCTGTTTATGTTTTGCATCAGATTCTGCACACAACTGTGCATGAATATGTGTCGGCATGTGAGGGAGTTTATGCAAATGTGATTCATTCACACGTCTCCAAGCAGTCCAAGTTTCCAGCCGTGGCACTCTTTCGGCTCGGCTTTTCCAGTCTGAGCGGCTGTCAGCGACTCTCCTCACAGCTTTCTCATCATGACTCTGCATGCAGGAGTGTCGTGTAGCGATGGTGGCCAGGAGGAGAAATGAAAAGAGAAGCAAGGGGAGTCTTATCTCCTCAGCAAGGTTTTATTCTCACCTTACTCCCCAAGGCATCTCATACCAGCTGGAACTCACTTAATTATGCAGCCAGTGTGGCACAGAGGTCAAAGTGGCATTCAGATGAGAACGATGTGACAGGTTGTGTTCTTTGCTGAAGTCAAGTCAGAATCTTTGCCTCGAAAATAAACTTTATCAAAGTTTGTCGTTCTGTAATAAGAAATAATGAATAAAATTTAAAAATGACCATAACATTTATTTTCAGATTATATTTCTTATTCTTCGTGCAGAATACTAATCTAATAAAATAGTGTCATTGAAAATACAGTTGTTGATTTAAATTATGTGCACACTGCTTAGAATGAATAAGTGAAAGTATACAAATTTTGAAATGAGCATAAACATTATTATTATTACTATTCTAATAAAGATTTAGATTAATTACAATTATCTTTACTTTGTTTTCATGTATTAATGAATCAATGTTTTTATTGCACAGAAAGAAGCTTTCAGATGTCTGTTCAATTTGAAAGCAGCCCTATTAGTTTTGGTCTATTTCTGATAAAACTTTATCTTTTATTTCAGCTTGATTCATCCTCTGGTGTTTTGATATGGTGCAAAGCTTTTTCTTGTATAATTGCCTCATGCAGCTGCAAAACCTATTAAGTTCTGCAAGTAAATATAGAACAGGTCAACAGACTGCAAGGAAATTTGAAATATTATTGAATAAAAGAGGTGTTAAATTATTTTGAAAGAATTGGATTATGTGTTAAATTCATGCTCATCACAGTTTGTGTGAGAATACTTTTGGTAAAACACATAAAAACAGAAACTGCTCATTTAGACATGAAACCAACATGTTAAGCTGCCATCAGACTTTTGGAACCAGTGCATAATTAATCAGGATTAAAAAACACCAAAGTTTCTGTTCTGGTTTCTTATTTCTACACCTCAACTAAAACAAAGTTTAAATGAAATTCAAAAGGTGGCTGGAGTCCAGATTCCGAAGCGTTCTTCCTGCCAAAAAGTACCCGGATAGTTTGGCGCTGCTTCGTGACGACTCTACTTTGATGTGATCCTGCAGATAAACAATGCAGTAATGAAATCCGTTGTGATGAAATCAAGTTTCACACTGTGCAGATGCCAGCAACACATAAAAGTGTAAAAAGAATGCCCTGGATTTAGTGGTGCTTTAAGGCAGAACAAAGGCTTTAAAGTATGAAGCCGTTAAACTGGGTCAAATCCAGCTAAATCATCTGGTTGTGAACTAATTGACACAGCAAGCGACTCGAGGCGAATTAGAATGCAAGGCAAAAGCAACTCCGGCGTACTGTGAGGAAATTGGCAAAGCAGGAGTTTCAGAACAGCAATTTCAGTCGTGTTACAAGCCATGAGAGGATGAACGCTATCAGGAATCTGAAGCGCTGTCAAGCTAATCTCAGCGCTGGCAAAACACCTCAGAGCTGCGAGAACAGATGGCGGCTCCTTTCAGCGATCCTCGTTGTTGTGAAACACATAAATTGTTGTTCGCCTGTTTTTGGGAAACAGTTTTAGTGCCGTGTGCAAACTGGAATAATGGAATTCAGAGGAAGATGCTTTTGAGTGTTGACAGACGGGGTCGTGACCTTAGGCAAGTTGGTGAAAAAGATGGTGATCAACCTTATGTTCAAATGTCTGCTTAAAAATGATCAAAATGTGAGTTTCATACTGATTTGAGCATAAATGTACAGTTTTTCCCCTCATGATGAATAATTATTTACTGTCGATGTGGAGACTAGAATCATTTCTTAATTCAAGGTTTTAGTCCCTAAAGATTGCTGAAAAACAAACACAAACATGGCGGATGGGAGGAGAGTGTCTCTCATTTTTAACCAGATTAATTAAAGCTGTTATTGAGTGGAGAACCTCTCACACCAGTGGTGTTCTGTTGCTAAACAGGAGAGTGTGTAATGAGTGGAGGACCCAGGGAAGTGCGGCGTTTTGGCGAGACCGACAACCGGATGGTCCAATGGTTGCTTTCAGTCCGAGCCGTGTTATTGGTGGAGGTTTTTAGACAAATGCAAGAAAACCAATTTAGAAACTTCTTTTTAAATCTCCACAATATATTTTTAAAAAAAATGTTGTAAGCAAATTTTTTTCCCCCATATCATATTAGCTATAGCAGCTTTTAGTCGTTTTATCTTATTTTTGATTAAAGCGTCAGATTTTCTTTTAGATTCATCCTGGTAATGATGACCTTTAAATATATTATACATCTATTAGCAGCTTTATCTCTGCTTCATCTTAATCCAGCTCTAATAGACGAGTCAGAAAAATCTTTAGGCCTTTTTTTAAAATTACCTGGACGTCCTTCCTCATAGCCCTACATCCCTCTCAGCTGTGACGCGCCTGAATCTGTAGATCGCTGCTGAATCATTAATGATTCTATTACCGCTTGATCCATTTTCCAACACAATTCTAAAGACTGGGCCATTTTTTAATAGCCTCATCTCATGTTGGCGAGGGGGAAAATTGGCTCAGATTTTCATTTAGTGGGAGAAAAAGTGAGTGTTTTCACATTATTAGCCTGCCAAACATGTCACATTTACTTGATGGTTATTTATGCTCCTGCCTTGTCCTATTCATTGCTGCGGGGATGCTGGAGCGTTGCCCAGCTGTCACTGGCCGAGAAGCGGGGTTTCACCTGGATCAGTTACAGAATCATGTTGCAGGAAGTAGTGGGATCTTGTTTTACAGTGCAGGAAAGTTTTAATATCAGGCTGGAATTGCAGTGTTGCATCATGGTTTTACCTCTTAAAAGATACACAGAGCGCTGCTCCAGCTTCAACATGTTCATGAACTGGTTTGTTCACGTGCATGCTGCAAATGTTAGAAGATGATAATTGCTGTTATCTAGTGTAAGCAGCGGCTCTCAGAAACCCTCCACATCAAGGCTGCGACACCATTAACTTCATATGTTCAGGAGATAGGATCTGCACTTCTCTTGCTGCAATGAGTGCTTCTTTTCTGTTGTCACCCTATAGAGAGATAAAGAGCTGCAGCAGTACCCTGTTTAAAGCTAAAGCTTTCTTTCATGTTGTGAAGAGATAATGGTAATTTTGCAAAAGCAAAATCGCTAAAAAACCAACACACTGTTTAAATAATCAAATTTATAACTGATGGGATGCTTTATTGCATTAAAGCGCCAGTGTGTGACAAAATTATGTCCTTTAGTGCCACGCAGTTCAGAGTATTGTAGCTACAGTAGCTCACACACATCAAAAAGACAGTATGCAGCTTTCAATTCAGCAATCAGGTCCATTCTTTTAATTTGTATTACTGTTTCAAATGGAAGGAGCAAACTTTCCCCAAACCAGCAAGGCTGCCACAGAGAGAACCAGCGCTATTCCCTGCGTAACGTTTAGAGGAAGACAGAGAACTGCAACAACTTCTCAAAAATCAGTGTTTTCAAGAGAGGACGGGGAGAGGGTCGAGAAGTGAAATGCAGTATTATATTGTGCATGTCCCGTAAACGGCTTGGCTTTGGAGGGTCGACCAAAGTTTATGTATATAAAAATGTAAAAATTCAAGCTAATAGGAATACCTCAAATAGACGTTGGTGAGACACAGTAATGAAAAAGGGCAAGTTCGTAAACAGAATACACAGAATTTGATAGTAAACTAGTAAAAATATTACATACTGTGCCTTTAAAGCTGGTGTTCCTAGCGTGATGTAATCAAAGAGAGGAGGAATAGGTTTTGAAACTTTAACCGCGATTTAAGCTAGGCTGGTGTGCTAAGCTGGGTGTTAGTGTGTCACCCCGCAGTGCATGCTGGGAACTGGGGTGCATGTTTGTTGATTGACAGCTCTGACTTGTGGATACGCAACTCTATCCGTCAACGCTTTATTCTTGCATAAATGATTTGTAGAAGCCAGGCGAGAGACTTAGGGGAAAGATCACCTACTTTATTTTATAGAACAGGGTCAGACAGTCAGATATAAAACATTTTAAACCATGTACCCCAGCATTGATTCCAACCTGACCAAAACAAGAATTACCATGTATGCTGCCTTTTGAAAACATTTCTTTCACATTTTCACACTTGTTCTCACAGACATTAAATCATGAATGAGGGGCTAGAAGAGGGCCTAGATGTTCACTATGAACATGTGGGATGTTGTGAACCAGAGGCAGTAACTCCATATCTGCTGTAAATGTGGAGGAATACTGAGAAAAAGCAGTATTTGATAGGTTGTTGATCACATGGATCAAAAGAGACTCCAGACTGCTCAATCTCAGCTGCCTCATAGATAATTAAAGAACTGGCATTTAACAAATTTAAATAATAATAATTAAGGGATCAATTATGGATCAATGCAGGGACATTTTGTCGAGAGACTGGATGAACATCTGTGTGATCTGCTCTGTGAAGTGGCTGCATGTTGGGAAGCACCTAAATTTAGTCAGCTAATGTGTGATGTGTTTGTGGCTCTGACCCAGTCAGAAGTGTAATATTTATCCTAGCCCCTAGGATTAACTCATAACCCCTGGTAAAAACTGATCAATCACTCTAAATATGGGATTCTCCCACCATGCAACAATGGCACAAGGTTATGTTGAACCTTTGACCCAACTGTGTCTTTGAGGTCTGAGCTTTTCTCCTGCAGGGTGTCACAATATGTTACTATCAGAAAGCAAAACAGAGATGTTTATAATAAACAGTTCAGCTTGGAGGCTCGTTAGATGTGTGGGATTAGATCGGACGTGTCGGCTCCCAGCATGCATGAATTTAGCTGCTAGCACACAGAATAGCTACTTTTTTGTTTTAGTCAGGATATTGTTCTATTCATTTACACTTAGAGGGCGGGGCTTAAGACTTTTGTTTGCATTATGTCCCCAAATCTAGTTACACATAGAATCAGATCATTCTCAAGAAATGTTATCCTACTTGTACAAATCTTTGCTGTAAACGTGTTTGTTTTGATGATCAAAACTTTTATTGAATCAAACGTTCTTACGCACTCTAAGAAATGAAATGTTTAATTTACTCGACTAAGTTATGTCAACTGGTTTCACTAGTTGCTTCAATGTAAATGCGTTGTTTTGTTGAAAGAAATAACTCTTTACATTTAAGCAACTGTTTAGTGGAACCAGTTGACATAACTTGGTTGAGTAAATTAAACATTTCATTTCTTTCAATTAACAAATTCTCTGATGTTAGTTTCATTTTCCTGCAGATGAAATGTGGATAGAGATTGTTAACTGAGTTGGCTACTTTGTTACATTTTGCATTTTTCACACCACTAATTAGTGCAAATCAAGCTAAAATCTGCTTAGAGCTTTAAATAGTCTTCAAATTATTTTAGTTTCAACATTTGCTCCTGTTTTCTTTTTCCTGATTTTATATTCTCGTCTTATTAATAATAGTTTTATGTCTAAAATACATAGTTTTTGTCTCCACAGATGGAAGACATCGTGACACGAATACAAGACGAGAAAGCAGGAGGTGTTGCCATCCGGACCGTTAAAAGCTTCCTGTCCAAGATCCCCAGTGTGGTATCAGGTGAACATCATAAATGTGTGCGTGTCAGTGTTTGTTTGTGACTTAGGGTCAGGGTTAGAATGAAAGAAAACATCTACTGCACGTCTAAATCGGTTAAACAAGGGCGACTACTGCATGAGACGAGGCCTATGGTGGGATTCAGTGTTTGTCCCAAATGCAGAAAAGCTACTCCTGTCCTTCTGTTTGTGTGCAGGCTCTTTTTTCCTTCATGTTTGTGCTTTTGTGTGAAATGAGTCACCGTCTCTGGACGAGGAGGTGCACCCTCCTTCTGTGAGGCTGAGTCAGACCTTCGTGTGGCTCCCTCAGGGTCTAACAGCCTCACGATCTCTTTCAGCAACCTCTGCTGAGCGCTGATTCGAGGCAGGGCCGATTGTTCTGTCAAGGAGCACAAAGAGAAGAACCACATCAAACCTGTCAACATCATGCTATATTTAAACACCTACTCAAGTTTGACAGCTTTGACCTGCAGCTTTGAGCACTAGCAAATCATAATGACCTCTTTAGGGCTTTTTTTGTTCTTATTTTGCAACTTCTCCACCATTTCTTCTAACCAATGTTTTTTTTTTCCTGAAAATTAGGGGCGGACATTGTTCAGTGGCTCATGAAAAACCTCTCTATTGAGGATCCAGGTAGGCCTGATGAGAAATCTGTCTGTACATGTGTAAAGTTCTCAACCTGGAGATGAAAAACACAATTTCTATGTGTTTTTTCTGCTCTTACATCACCAGCTGAAGCCATCCACCTCGGGAGTCTGATTGCCGCCCATGGCTACATCTTCCCCATCAATGACCACGTTCTGACTCTAAAGGATGATGGAACCCTGTACCGATTTCAGGTACCAAGAGGTCTGCCGAGGGACTGGCCTTGATACGTTTTAGGGGGACCACTGAGTGTGAAATAATGAGATGATGGTTGTTTATCAGAGGGATGTGTTTACTGCATGATGCTAATGAGAGCAATCCTTCCTAAGCCTATTACTCATCCCACCAAGGTCGATACCGTATACCCCTGCTGGAGGCTGCCTGAGAGCCAGAGGAGGTTGGTAGAACAGGAAGGGTCAGCGGAGATCATCCTTTTTTTTTTTTTTTTAAATCTTCTTTTCATCTGATCCATCAGAAACTTTTACAAGTTGGGCTGCATATGTAGCAGGAACATTTCAGACCTGCAAACCAGTCAGAGCAGGTGAACCCCTTGAAGGGAGGCTCTGAGCCAGCTGCACGCTGGCTCTGCACTTTTTACTATCCTCCTCTTCCTCCTCCTCCTCCTCAGTCCACCTCTGAAAGCATTTATCTTCGCCTCTATTGCACAAGATTAAAAGCCATTATTGTGCCCGTGCAGGGAGGGCTGTGTGTGCCACGCTTCCTCATTCAGCAGGGGGCTAAAAATATTCCCTGTGATGTCGATGCAACAGGCAAGCATCGTCAGAACCTCTGAACAGAGTCCACAATGCATCCGTGGTGTATTGCCCAATCTGCATAGCCACACTGTAAGACACAGTAGCAGTCTAAAAATAGCAGGTACTGTACTGGTAGAAGACCCAGATTTAATGTTTTGTCACACTTTTTGTGCAGTGTTCATAGATCAACCGGCTTCATTCTGAGCTGACAAAGCTGAATAAAAGCGAGTTAATTGTTCTTTTTTATGTTCAAACAGGTTCATTCATCAGCAGCAGCCTTTTGTCTGAAGGCTAATTACCTGCTTCATGACAAATAGTGCAAATGACAAATGTGGCCGATAAGTTCTAATTCTGTCCCATTATTAAGATTGTCCAACAAATGTGAGTTATCAGTTATTAATGAAGTTGGAAAGGGACGCTGAATCTGTGATATAAGTTGCAATCTACAAAGCTAGGAGTGTAATGCAGATTCTGTAAAAGAAAAATCTGTTTGTGTTTTGTTTCCATCTGTTTTTACCAGTCTCCGTACTTCTGGCCCTCTAACTGTTGGGAACCAGAGAACACAGACTATGGTGAGTCACACGCAGTCTGTCGATTTCTCCAGACCAGCAAAGATCTCCCTAATGCCTTCAGCTGTTTCTTTCTCCTCAGCTTAAACACAGCTCACACTGTAGATCTGCTGTTGACACTCAGTGAGTATTGATCCAAAGGGCCATTCCTTGTAATGTATCTGGCCCTGAGGAACATCTACTGGACGGAATCCTGTGGGAAAAGACTAGTCTAACAAATCAGGGAGCAGTGACTGAACTGGCTTTATCTCCTGCTCTTTACAAAATACAAATGTTCAATGTGGATGTCATTTATTCGGTGGAAAGGTTGTCCAAACCAACCTGGTCCTACATGCAAAAGTAATTTCTAGAGATGTTTGATATTATTGACCTATGTTGGCTTTAAAATGTAATATTGAAAATTATCTGTGTCCGTTTTTACTCTTTTAAAGTCATACTGTGCAACTTTTTCACATTTTTAAATAATTTTCTTGAGCTAGTATGTGCTAAAATGACTCTTTACGGGGTTAATGAAATGTCACTCAGACCTCCACCACCCTCTGTGGCCAGAATACCACATTTGCAACGTCAGAGTGGTGGGCCGCCTCCTGTTGGACTTAGAAAAAATTGAGCTTACATGCCTGGCGCTGCAGTCTGCTTCCAGCACGTTTCCTGCTTTTCTTAGATCATGAACACAGCTGATTTTTTTTATTTAGTGATGAACTGCTCCTGTAGACACTAATGAAGGCTGAGGAGGCATTTCAGCAGTTAGATTAAGGTTTTAAAAAGACGAACGCACAGCGAGATTTATTTCACTTTGGCTTTGACCACAGATAATTAATAATGGACACTAGGGGGTGCTAAAAGCAAGCAAAACAGCCAAGTGTGCCTTTAATGATACAACTTTACATACCATGCACATATTACATCAAACTATTCAGAATCTTCGTTGCTCACCCAACCTGTCAAAATACTATATTCCATATGGGACTTATTTGCTGGCTGTATGTTAGTTACCTAAAAGGATTGTTTCTTTGTATGACGGGGGACCCCGTATGTAATGGCATCGGTTTATATTGTTATCAGGAATTAAGAGTTCGATTACATTGGCATATTGAATATCAGTAAAAAACTGCTATTGAACATCTCTAGTTTAAAAGGCATAGAAAAATGTTTTAAGCTAACTTGTTTTCCAAATTTGCTATTGCAGCTTGAATTGCATGAATAAACCTCATTATTTGGAAAGCTGAGTTAAGTTCCAACAACCACACCCAGACCAGATTACTACCACTAGAATTAAGAAATCTCTTTAATAGAACCAATAGAACATGAAGTAGGCTAAAAGATCTCAAAAAGCAACACGCCATCCCCTGTTCTGAAGAAATTATTGAACAAAAGAACCCAGACCAAATCTTAAAACTGCAGAACTCTGGGAAATATTAAAATAGTCTAATATTACTCCATTTGGAGGAAGACTAATGCTACGAATCAGAAAAACATTACACCAACAGTCAGACATGGTGGTGGTTGTGTGATAGTAAGGAGCTGCTTTGCCACTTCATGACCTGGATGACTTGTTGTAATTGATAGAAACATGAATTCTGCCCTTTAGCAGGAAATCCTGATGGATGATGTCTGACCTTTGACCTCAAACAGATGTTCATGCAGGAAAACTCTCGATGCTGACTATTGTTCCTTTACATACTTGAGACACTGGCTTGAACATAAGATCACTTACTTAATATTATTTATATTTAACCTTTCAACAAACATATCTACCTTTTTTTGTTATTTTCCTTCTGTTCCATGCAGCCATTTATCTGTGCAAGCGCACCATGCAGAACAAAGCCAGGCTTGAGCTCGCTGACTACGAGGCAGTAAGTAAATGATCACTTTTTACCACCTTTGCTATCTTTGTGCTTGAACATAAATAAAATCAACTCATGCTGTTCAGAATATCAAAATGTGAGCAAAGAATGGTATCTAATTGTAAATCGGTTTTCCAAGGGTACAAACTGATGGCAGTAATTTCCTGGCCTCCAACCAAAAATACCTGCAGGATTACTTTGCATCAACAGATCGATCTGGTCTCATGAGACGAGTTACCGTAGTGTTGATTTTGTGGTGTTGCACACAACAGTAATCTACCTCACTTTATTATTTCAAATGAGTCGGCAACTAATGTCCAGTAAACCACTTCGCCCTTCTATTCAGGTCACTTTATGCCTGCAGGTCTCATTGCTCCCACTGTTAATACTTCCTGTAGGTTGGGGTGTTTCACTTTGTAATGAGGTCGTTTCTGTGTTTACATCTAACAAACACCACAGCAGACTTAGAGGGATTCTACTTTTAATAAATTCAATTAAGCTATTAATGGATCATATATATTATACCTCCAAAGCACACACACACACACACACACACACACACACAGAAATAAAAAATTAAATAAAGAAAATCTCACTCCAAGACTGTTGCAAACGTTTTGCAGCTCTGTAGTTAACTTTTTTAACTTGATTACAAGCGGCAGTGTGTCTGAGTTAAAGAATATTGTTGCAAAGAAATTGCATAAACTCAACATTTTTTAAGCTAAGTTTCTGTCTCATAACCGGAAGGTTTCAGGTTCGAGGCCAGCTCTGTCTGTTGCAGTTGTGTCCTTGGGCAAGACACTTCACCCTCCATGCCTGCTGGTGGTGGTCAGAGGTACTGGTGGTGCCTTGTGCTCGGCAGTTTTGTCTCCGTCAATGTGCCCCAGGGCAGCTGTGGCTACACTGTAGCTTATCACCACTACAGCCTGAATGTGTGTGTTTGTCTTGTAAAGCACCTTGGGGGGTTGTAGAACCCTTGAAGACAGTACGTAAATACAGGCCATTTACCATTTTTACCATTTCTCCCCAATTCTGCTTCTACTTTCCTCCTCCAGGAGAACCTTGCCCGGCTGCAGAGAGCTTTTGCCAGGAAGTGGGAGTTTATTTTCATGCAAGCTGAAGCTCAAGTCAAGTTAGTCCATTTCTGAATCCCTTCTTGTTTTTGATGTCATATCATGATATTGTGACAAATTAGAAGGCATTAAACACAGCAAACATTTCCCAGTGAACTTCTGAGTCACTGTAAGACTGCCATCTGGTGGCTGGTATTTGTTAGCACATCACTAGTTTTTTCTATCAATGTCAGGAAGCAAATATCCACTTTAGTCTGTGAAAAAATAAAAAATATGTCACAGCATCATTTATTGCACCCTGTTTTCTACAAATAAGGGTCATGTTGGAGGCAATAAACCCTCTTAAGTCAGGGGAGTAACAATACAGAGCCAAGGCCTTTCTGCAAATGTCAGTTATGTAAGGGCTTGGCCTCACCAGAGGCAACACCAGTGTCACTGAGTGAAGCAAGCAGACAGATCAGGAGCCACACTCCTCATCCTTTTGCCCTTGAGTCTGGCCTTTTGTGATTTGTGTGACAGAAAGCAGACTGTGTTGTGTTTGAGCTGAAATCTCAGCTCCCCACATTGTATGAGTGGGCCGTCTCCTCTGCTCACAGGATCGACAGAAAGAAGGACAAAGCTGAGAGGAAGATCCTTGACAGCCAGGAGAGGGCGTTCTGGGACGTGCATCGGCCTGTGGTGAGTTCTTAATAGAGGGGAAAAAAACAAAACAGATTGAGGAGGTGCTGCAACGTGAATCAGAAATTAGAAAACAGAAAGTGAGACAAAAAACTCTGCAATGTAAGTGAATTTAAGCATTTAAAATGCTGACAACTGCAGATTTAGTTGTTTGCATTTGCACACATTTTTTTTTTCAAAATAAATGCTGCAAAAAGAAACATTACAAATGTCTGATTCTTACAGCCGGGCTGCGTTAACACCACTGAGATGGATATCCGCAAATGTCGAAGAGAGAAGAACCCACACAGGGTGAAAAAGGTCACAAACTTGATTTTTTTTATCTCACAAAAAAACAACTTGAACTAAAAGTGGACACAAAAAAATTTAAATTCTGCATGCATAAGTTACTTTCAAGTCTTTAAAGGGGATATATTATTCAAAATTCATATTTTGCACCCTGTTGTGCTGCCATGTGGGTCTCTACTGCCTCTGTAAACACCACAAGCTGTTTCAAAACATTCCTGTTTGTGATGTCACAAACAGGGAAATTAGCATTTATTGGATATCGCAGGGGCTGCACAGTGGCGCAGTGGTTACCGCAGTTGCCTTGCAGCAAGAAGGTTTTGGGTTCACATCCCAGCCTGACGTCTTTCTGCATGGAGTTTGCATGTTCTCCCTGTGCACGCGTGGGTTCTCTCCGGGTACTCCGGCTTCCTCCCACAGTCCAAAAACATGACTGTCAGGTTGATTGGTCTCTCTAAATTGTCCTTAAGTGTGTGTGTGTGGTTGTTTGTCCTGTGTGTCTCTGTGTTGCCCTGCGATGGACTGGCAACCTGTCCAGGGTGTACCCCGCCTGTTTGCCCGATGCCTGCTGGAGATAGGCTCCAGTGACCCTGCTCGGATAAGTGGTTACAGAAAATGGATGGATGGATATCGCAGCTTCTCAGCTTATAGCGGCCTGAGCGAGGGATGGGTGGGCGCGGCCTGCAAAAGCTTGTTTTCTTAAAGTGACAGAGCCCTGAAACGGCTCATTCTGGAAGGTACTGAAAATGTCATGAATAAGTCTGCTCAACGCGCTTTATGTGAATGAGATTTAGTGCAAAGAACTTCATGAACATGTGTTTTGTACAGACCATAAAGTCATGCCCCTTTAAACCTCTTGACACAGTGCTAAAATCTGGCACCGCAACACTTACCCAACACCCCCCTAGGCCAGAGCAACAATAGTACTAATGCAAATCTGCATCTTATCCCTCCTCCCATCCAGTCGGTCTATGGGGTACCAGATGACGGTCAGAGCCAGCCTAGTCCGGTCCACGTAAGCTCCCAGCCAGCCAGGAAGCCCACCAAAGAGGATGTTCAGAAGGAGGTGAGTCTGTATTTTCTATATTATTACCTCCATCTCTCCTCTCTCATTCATCACACAATCGGAGACGTGGACTGATGAGCTGTTACTGTATTTAGCCTCCTCATTTCCTTTCTCTGTCAGATTACCTTCTTGAACACCCAGCTGGACAGACACTGTATGAAAGTTTCCAAAGTGGCTGACAGTCTGATGACCTACACAGAGCAGTTCATGGAATACGACCCCTTTGTGTCGGCCGTAGAGCCGTCAATCCCCTGGATAACTGATGATACCACTTTCTGGGATTTGGAGGCAAGGTGAGGCTGGTTTGGGATGTGGTCTGAGAGTTCATATGGGGACATTGATGAGGTGATTGGTCTGTGTGTGTGTGTGTGTGTGTGTGTGTGTGTGTGTGTGTGTGTGTGTGTGTGTGTGTGTGTGTCTCATCTTAAACGAGCACTAACTTCCCAGAGGCATTCCCAGAGGTTGAATGTGTACCAACATGCTGGTATTGCCTCTGTGGACTGTGAAAGGAAATTAGTAGCAAGAGATATGATATGTTAGTCTTCTTTTCTCTGTTTTGCCCTGATCAGCCGTGATCCCAGCCAGCAGCGCGTGAAGAAATGGGGTTTCTCCTTGGAGGAGGCCCTGAAGGACCCAGCAGGACGAGACCAGTTCTTGAAGTTCTTGGAGTCGGAGTTCAGCTCAGAGAACCTGCGGTGAGAAAGCAATTTTTATGTCCGTTTGACCAATTCCAGAGTGTTTCTGATTTTTATGACCCGGTTTTAGGTTCTGGTTAGCAGTGCAGGACATGAAACGAAGGCCACACCAGGAGGTGTCCTCCAGGGCTCAGGAGATCTGGCAGGAGTTTCTAGCCGAGGGAGCACCGAGCTCCATCAATCTGGACTCCCACAGCTATGAACGAACAAGCCAGAACCTCAAAGACCCTGGACGATACAGCTATGAGGACGCTCAGGTGGACTAAGCTGAATTTAAACATCTATATTTGTTCATAAACCGTTAGGAAATGCACCATGAATTCCTGAAACCCACCATTCCACTCATGTGACACGGGTGAATGAATAAAAGGAGAGCAGGAGAATGATGGAGTGTGTTTATTCCAGGATTTAATGAGGCGAGTAATGCCACAAAGAGGTTGTTCGGTGGGTTTCACTGTGGATGTCTTTGGTTTAAAAAACAAATTGCAACAACTCTCTCACATATTCTACTCAGATCAGTTCTCTCTGCACTCTTGATCTGATCTGACTCACATATTAAGAGATACTCTTGACTTTCTTTGCCCTTTCTCCTGCAGGAGCACATATTCCAGCTAATGAAAAGTGACAGCTATGCACGCTTTTTGCGATCTAACATCTACCAAGACCTCCTCCTGGCTAGAAAAAAGGTGAGCTACACACATGGACGCCGATCTCTGATCTGCACTGAATGTGACACACTCACCGCATCTCTCTTGTTGTTTTGATGCTTGGCTTGTGATTTTAAAAAATCTCAGATCTGTAATTTTTTTTAATGAATTCAGTCAAATACATATGGTAGTTTTTAAAAATTATAAGATGAAAACCATTTTGCAAAACGACCCTAAAGCAAATTTTGATGAACATGTTACTTGATTATTATTTTACATTTTAATAGAAAATATCATTTTTACAGCACAAACTTAATTTGACATCATATTTCTTAGATATTTGTCAGATTTATTGATACAAGGGGTGACTTCAAATATTGTAACCACTTTTATAACTGGTTATTAAAATATCTAAGCAAATCCTGCAGGTTTATAACAGTTTAGGAGAAACTGAGCCCTAAAAGGGCACCACTGCTGTAGCCTAAATGCAGGAGCAATGAAGCTGCTAAATTATTCAAACAGTGAAGGGAAAGGTCTTATAAAACATTACATCATATGTCAAACTGTTCTGCAAAAGGGATCAAGTGCAGACACTAACAGGCATGTTAATGAATCAGAGCCAGGTGTAACCTAACCTTTTAATTTGTTTGATGCACTTCTATTAAATTATTTGGCTAAAACAGCTGTTTAATTGTACAACATGGAGCTTTTCAGCAGATCACAGCTTCTTCTGCTCACGCTATCTGCCCTTTCTCATTTGAACACTACTCCCCCTGCTGGTACACCATTGACCCTACATCCTTTTCTTCCATATGCAAACCCCCTTGCACTTGCACCTTTGGCCCTTGTTTCTGCAATGCTTGGCCTTCCCCTCCTCTCTTTTATTCCCCCTCACTAACGACGTCACTTCGACTCCCCGTCAACACACATACCTGACCCAAACACTCACCCTGCTTCCCCCCCTCCCACAACAGCAGCCAGCAGACACTGAACAGGGCCGCCGCACCTCCTTGGAGAAGTTCACCCGCAGTGTGGTAAGTCATTTGGAGCTGGGGCTGTTCACTTCACAGAAACCACACTGGCTGCCTCACTATCAGTGGCTTTTGCCGTTAGCACCATATCACACTCTTCTGTGGCTTTTTAACTGTGTGTTAGGATGTGGTTGTGTGAATACGTAGTTGTGTGGATGGTTGCAGCAAAGCAGTTTAGTTGAAAACACCAAATTGACATATTTTCTGGGTCTTTCCATGCCAGTTCAACCAATGGTTCACTCCTTAGATTTCTACTGTACAATAAGTATTAATTAGGGGTGTTTACACTTTAATTAAATAAAATAGTTTTATTAAAATTTATTTTATTTGAAAAAGTTAAAATTTTGTTCTTTTATTTATTATTATTATTACTTGTCAAACTACACACAAAAAATCTAATGTGCAAAATTATTTCAGATAATCATCATTTATGTGTTTTTCCAACAAAATGTAAAATGTATAAAATTTGTTAAATGTTTTAATTATGATTCTTTACCTCAACCTTCCATGCCGCGACTCACTTATAAGTGCCGGTTTTTGACAAGATTTGAAATCAAATTTACGCAACACATCAAACACATTACACATTTGTAACATGAAAAAGTTCGTTATATCTCTTGCAAAAGCTAAATTAGTTTAATAACTAAGGTGGAAGTTCCAAATTCAATCTAAGGTTAATAAATACATGAGATGGAACATAACCCTAACCCTAACCAATGGTTAAAGTGACATGGAAAAGCACCTTTATATGTTTGTCTTCCACCATTTGTAATTCATCTGATCTGATTTTTTTAGGGCAAGTCTTTAACAGGAAAGCGCCTGACAGGCCTGATGCAGTCGTCCTGACACAGCCTGTTCTGGAGGGGAACAGCCGGGTCCCGTTGGTGGGGGATCAGCCACACAGAGACCAGGATGGCAGCACCGGAGTGGACTAGGCTGCTGTGGAGCCTATGGGACTTTGCTCCGATGTCTGCTGTCATACTGGTAGTGCAGTTCTGGGCCCACTGGGGGTGAACTCCCCGAACAGAACCGCAGAGAAAAACTGCAAGAGGAACTGACTGATCACATGGCATGCAGCATAAAGCACACCCAGACCAAGGAGCCCCTGCTTCTTCATCACGTCGGAGGCAAACTGGTTACTTTGATTTGATGCTGATTCATTTTTCTTTTTTTTGTTGTTGTTGTTGACAGGATCTGCCACATTTCTAAAGATAAAACATGTTTAAGTTATGTAAGGTCAACCCAAATCAGACACGGATCTATTTCTGTTCTCACAAAGGCAGCCAGCAATAAAGAAAGTCTGAAAACACTTTTTCCCCCTTAAAATCCATCCTAACCTCGATTTATAGATCAAAACTTATATTTTATCTATTTATTTTTATATAAAGTACATGTGAGTTAAATAGTTGACCCATTTAGCAATCAATGAGATAATAACACCCCCCAAACACGTTCTTTCTACCAAACCATGATTTCTTTTTTAAAAAGGTGTAATTTTTCAAGCTTCACTACATTCCAGAATCAGGCATAAGGGCTTACTGTAGCAATCATACTGCACTTCTGCACGTTTCATCTAAATATGGTCACATTTCCTCCTGTTTCAGCTGACAGATCGGATCACTGCTCCCACAGCTTCTAGGATAAAAGTTCTAGAGTTTTAGAAGAATTGTATCAACTCCAAAAGAATCTGAAAACCTTAGAGGCCTAAAAGCGTGGCTCACTAGCATGTTTGGGTGAGCCGTTGTGATTTGAGCTTTTAGATTAGGTGCAGTTATTATAATCACGAAACAGATTTGTGTGCTCGTGTGGTGTAAAGTCGTGCCATGGGTCCATCTAGTGGAGTTTAAACCACAGGACCAGAACCGGAGTGATCCCAGTCATCCCAGTGTGGGATTATTTCCATTTCCTTGCTTTTTTTACTTGCATGAATATCTCCCATTTTATTTTCTCAAACCAACATCCAATTGTTTCATTTATGTTTGAGAAGTTCTTGAGTGTTTTTAGGTGTGAATCGGTGCATGCTGGAGGATGAGCTCTGGAAACACATATTCCTGAAAGCGGATCAGGTTTTGGAAGCTCTGAAGAGAGAACAGCCTCATGATGTGTGCTGCACACTGAACAAAGAGGCCTCTCTGCTCCACTGTGGCTACTACCTTCTTCTACACACAGAAAGTGCTGAGAGGGAGGAGATTTTACTCCCACAGCTCCCCCATGAGGCTGCAGACTGCTACAGTGGCAAACCAGAACACACTCCTGAATGACTATTTTTTAACTAGATTTGCTGCAATGCACTGTACAGGTCATATTATTAATTATCATTAACATCATAAACCAGTAACCTCTTAATTATAAGGTAGAGAGATGCTTAAGTCGATGTTATGAAGACAGTGACGCTATAAACTGGTTACGTTTTGATTTTTTTAAATCCAAAAGCACATTTTATTATGATATAGGCACATTACTATGCATGTTACATATTCAGGGCATTTTGTGCTTTTAGTTTCTCGATCAGCAAGATAACTACTGGCACTGTAAAACACACAAGCACCTGCTATCTATTCATGGGTACCAAATAATAAATAAAATCTCTGGACCTGTCTGCTTCGTGCTGCTGCCTGTTGTTCTGAGTCTTAATGCAAAAGAAAAACTCAGCAAAGATGTGACTGATAAACAAACTAGATGTCTTTCACTCCTTAAATTGGGACAGCAGTGTTTTCTTTTAGATTTGCAGAAATACTTGTCAGTAATCATAAAAATCGTATATGTCTAATCTGAAACTAGTTCTAAAAAGCTGTAAAATTGAGTGATGTTATGTTTGATTGATTTCCAGCTGTAAGTCATAAATTAACTATTTAAATCTGAGCACCAATTATGAAATGAAACACATGCATAAATAAGGACTAATATGTGGAGAAAACAAAGTGATTTCAGGGCTGAAAATGTGAAAAAGAAAAAAAATCCTAAATTATTATATGCAAGTTAAAGAGCATAACAAATGTTAACCAATCAAGAAGCTAAGCAGAAACTTATGGGGTCAAAATGGGCTCAGCTCCATGTAAACTCGAAAAAATAAATTGTAAATTCAAATAAAAATTGAAAACTTGAAAAAATAAATTGTAAATTCGAACCGAAAAACTTGAAACTTGAAAAAATAAATTGTAAATTCAAATAAAAATTGAAAACTCGAAAAAATAAATTGTAAATTCAAATAAAAATTGAAAACTTGAAAAAATAAATTGTAAATTCAAATAAAAATTGAAAACTCGAAAAAATAAATTGTAAATTCGAACCGAAAAACTTGAAACTTGAAAAAATAAATTGTAAATAAAAACAGTAAATACAAAAAATAAATATAACTTTGAACCTAAAACTGCAACCAAAAAACAAATTTCATTAAGGAAAACTAAATGAAACAAAAGTTGTGGCCGAGTTTACGTTTCTCTTCCTCCTCTGCTCTCAGGCCTGAGTTTACGTTTCCAATACTTTCTTTTCGTTTACGATGCTGAGCCTGATTCACATGGGGGGTGGGCTTTGGGCTCATTGGCTGCATGGGAAATGAATGACAGCTGGGTGAAAGCGCTTAGGTTTGACGTAATTTCCGCCCAGGTCGTGTTTCTGTTGTTAGCCGTAGCACCATGGTTAGCACATCGACATTGCACAATGGTGAGCCCATCTGCGTTGGGCAGACCACCGTTCATCTGCAGTAAGTTAATTTTTTGTGTTCATTTACCGTTTATGCAGTTAAAAGTTTTGTTTTTGTCTGAGTTATTCAATGTGATTGAGCAGCGTGTGCTTCTTGTTAGCGGCTAGCAAGGTTAGCCTTAGCTAAATTCTAAATTACACAGCATCTTTGTCAGATCACATCCATTTCTATTTAGCTCATTTTAACTTGAAAGTGAATGTGTGCGGGTTCTCACAGATCTCAGTAACATGGAAGGTAGCCTACCCACCAAGCATGAAGCATATGCATCATTTTACACACAAGATTAATGCTAAGTTACATCTAATTACTGATAATATGTCTCCAATCCTGGTCCACGAGATCTGCTATCCAGCATGATTTTATTTCTAACTCCTGCACACCTGATTTTAAAAACCAGAAGGTCTGCAGAGCTTAAAGACCACTAATTCAACCACTGACTCAGTTCTGTGGGAGCATGTAAACTTGGGTTTAATAAATTAGCAATAATATTGGATGAGACCTGTTTTACATTCTGTATTTTTGTTGTTTTCAGGAAATATTGGAGAAGCAAGTTATGGGAAGATTTCTACTAAGAGTTCAAGAGGCAGGTCACCACCAGACCACACTGCTTTTTGTCACAGATAATGAGAAGGTGGTATTGCCTTTTTGGTATGGTGAATGGTTATCATACACTATAACACTACATCTTTGTCTCCATGTGTTCTTCAGGCTGACACCAACTACCTTGCCCCTCAGATGAGTGAACTTGTAGTATCAAGCACACCAAAGAAGTTACTTTAGGATATTCTGACTGAACTTGAGATAATGTATTGACATTATCCAGTTGCATACTAAACAATATAGCAAATTATAGTTATTAAATAATAGCTACAGGTCTGAGGGGAATGTCCCTTTTTAAGCTTTTTTGTCACACTAAAGACTAAATAAAAACAAAACATTCTGATACAAAACTAATCATGAGTCATGCTTTTCTCCCAAGATAGCCAGCCAGCAGAGATGACCAGCTGACTGTCCTGAAGGTCATGCAGTGGTTCACAGGAGTCACATCGGCACCTCCTACTGTCAGAAAGATGATGGTTTAAAATGAGTGTTTTCCTGTTGTGAGTGCATGTTCACACACTAACATTTCCAACTGCTCACCTCTGCACTTATGAAGAGTTCGTACTAAACTTGACAACTGCAATTACGTCTGGCAAAGAATCACATATGATCTGAAAAGATTTGTAGTTTTGCATTTTAGGTCACAGCTCTTTACTTCAAACTTTTTGTAATTCTGTTATACACAAATTATCGTTAACTGGCCATCACTCCATTCCCGCAGGTTGTTACATTGGTATCAATTTATATACAAAACAATCATCGGTAGAACACCGTCATATCTTCGCTCACTACTCATCACTTCCAACAACCAGCGCAATTTACGTTCCAGTAACCTAATCTCTATGGTTATTCCCAAAGCTCGCACCTCCTTTGGCCGCTCCTCATTCCAGTTTGCTGCTCCCAATGACTGGAATGAACTGCAAAAATCACTAAAGCTCACTACCTACGTTCCATTATCTAACTTCAATAATTCATTGCATTCAATAGTTTCTGATAAATGTGCGTGCTTCTGAGTACTTAAAGATTGTTTTAAGTCTGTTTTGATGGCTTGTACATATTATATATGAGAACAGTCCTTTGTATTTATGTCTAGCTGTTTTATCTTATCTTTATCTGCATTTTTTTTTATCTTTTCTCTTTTTTATCTTACCTGTTTGTGTAAAGCTAACTATGTCTCTGTTGCTGCTGCCTCCTGGCCAGATCGTCGTAAATGAGAATGAGTTCTCAATCAACTCATCTGGTTAAATAAAATAAAAATAAATAAAATGTAACCTGTTATTGTATTGAGCTTGAGTAGTTGTTTATTGTATAATAAAGCTTGTAAAACAACAGTCATGCTGTTACTCCACAACTACTGTAATAGTGTTTCACCAGTTTATTTTTCAGGGTGTGTGCTTATGTTTATGTTTGCTCAATAAACTCAATATTTCAGTCTCCCATGAGTACATTTATTGAAATGATCAGTAATAAACTTGGCCAGTAATAGTTCAAATTAAATAACAGCTGAAAAGATAAATATGGACAATGTCTAAAGTTAAATTCTTGGGTTTTACAAATCTGTCTAAACCTTTATATTAAAAATCACTTATTAGGCCTTAAAATGAAACATTTGGCATCTTTGAGTATGAACATAGTTTAGAACAGAGGTATGGTCCATGATCATCTGATGGTACATTTGGATTGATGGTTGCTCTGAGGACTTCAAGGCTCTGCTGTGTGAGAGGACAGGTGGGACCACAATTCCTGGAAGTTCTTCACCCCATCTCCCAGAGTTGGTTTGACATCAAGTTCTGCTGTTTGGAGGGGATGATTATTCCACCAATAAAGCGGCACAGTTCTGACTGTAGCTGGGGTAGGAACCAGGGGCGGCTCGTCCATAGGCGGCGCTAGGGCGCCGCCCCACCAGTCTCACAGGAAGAGGAAGAAGAAGAGAGGAATCACAAAATGTATTTAAAAAAACATAAAATTTAAACTAAACGATCTATACACCATATGGGCTGTAAGTGCTGTGTGTAATCTGCATTTAATTGTAGTTTAATAAAGTTAATACTTTTAACACACGTCGACGTACTTCCTGTCACGTGTCCTCTCGCGGGCGCAGCAACCTTTACCATTGACTTAATATGGGCTAACTGGAGCACTGCCTTGGCCGGCAAGGCAAGGCAAGGTTCCTTGACACTGAGAACCACCCATAGTCTTTGTTTACAATCTGTCCCACCTTCATATTTCCTGGTTCCAGAGCCAATCATATTTGAGACTGCGGGGTTGCAAAGGCTTCAACACAAACACTGCACCGGCATTTGTAATTCAACACCAGCGGAGAACGGACTCTTGTTTTAATACATGGGCTGCAGTACCCACATTTGACCACAGAATGTCATTTTTAACTTCAGGCCCCTTTAAAGAAACACTTTTTAAATAGACCCCTACAGTTTGTCATGCATTTTCACAATAATATTACTATTAAACAGTGAATAAAGGATATTGTATTCCACCTGTAGCTGTCGAACATTTAATGTAACATTTTTAAAACAGGAACCATACAAACCAAACAAATAAAATTTATTGATGGGCGTAACTCTAAAGTAACTTTAGTATGAAGGCTGTTTATTGGCTTGCTAATAATGTCTGACAAATCTTTATGAATCTCTGATAATCATGCCAAGCTGCAAGTGAAAACTTGAGCTAAATATTTAGTCTTATTTAAAGATGTAACTCTCAATCCAATCTGGGAGTCGTTTTCTCATCAGCCTTCTTAAAAAACAAACATCTCAGAAAAATAGCACTCATTAACATTCCTTATTTTTCTTTATTTTTTCAGAACAATAAAAATAGTTTACCAAACAAACACTTCTTCATTCTCTCCTTTTTGACTTGTATTTACAGCAGGAAAAGGAAAACAAAAACAAAACAAAAAAACCACCCGGTCATATCCACTCCATCATGTCTTGGCTCCATTCCCACCCTGATCCTCTGTCTCCAGTTCCCCCTCTCAGGGGCACCAGGGCCTATTGCTGTGTCTGTGACGAGGTATACAGGCTCTTCCATCATAGACGGCACATTATTCTAAGCAGACATTGCTAACATTTGCACATGTTTTTTTGTCTTTTGTTCAGCGATGCGAGCAGTTCCGATTAGACGTCAGGAACATTTAGCAGGTTGTGACACATGCTTTCACTTATCCACATGAGTTTGGGAAGATAGAAGACACTGTGCAAACGGCACATGACTGATACAAAGGAAGACGACAACATGGAGAACAAGATTCAGATGCATCCTTTGTCCGGTGGAGATAAACTGCTGTGGAGGGGTCCCTGAGGGAAGTGAGCAGAGATGCACAAACGAGTCATAACAGACACAGGAAGAATGATTCGCTTCAATAACGGAGCAGCTATTACATGGACACACACACACACGCAGGACGTACACAGCGTGTGTGAACTGTGGACCTAAACAGCTTTTCTATACAGTACTAGAAGCACCCTCTAAACATCATAAAACAATTAAGCCCTCAACGGAAATATTGCAAACAACTCAGAATTAAGTTTTCACCTTTTAAGCCACATCTGAGGTCTTACTCCCCCAGTATGAAAAAAAAAAGAAAAACAAAAGAAAGCTTGTTATTGCAGGTGTTTTCCTATAACGCGAGTTATCCAGGTGTTGATTTTTAATAATGGAATCACGATTTATTGACCCTCCTCACCACCTTCCTACAATCACATATTAGGGCTGATTAGTTGAACAATCAACAGAAGAGGAAATGGAAGATGCCTGAGTAGCTGAGGGTTTTGTGCACCTGATCAGAGGTATCAACACAGTCCAAACAAACCCAAGAACTTCAACTAATCAAACTTTAAGAAGCTCAAAAACACAGAAGTACAGCGATCACTGCGATCCTTTTAAATGAAGAGGAAAAACAAGCAAAATCTAAAAAAAAAAAAAACAACCTGCGTCCATGTCGGGGTTTAGTAGTCCAGAGGTCTGAGTGTAACAATGGTGGATCTGAGCACCATCTTTATGGCTGCGGGTCATGGGGTCACTGGTCCAATCAGGTTGGAGGGGGTCATGGCTGTCAGAGCTGGTTTCCAGTGTGGAGCGGCAGGCTAGCACAGTGATGAGGATAATGACGTCTTAGTGTCACATCAGATCACACAGCAGACACAGTCACAGAGGAGGAGTGGGCAAACAGGGCCGCTGGGGCCCCCAAATGCACCCGTTGGGCACAAACAGTCCAAAAGCCTGGCCTTTAGTGTTCTCATAGTTCCGAGAGCAGCTCCAGCGCAGTGCAGATTAGATGAATCGAAGCCGGATGCTTGAATTTCTAATGTTCACTAAGAAGTCGATACATATCATCAAGGGAGCAGTTGTTTCAATTAGGTCACGTGGCTTGTGTTCATCCGTTTCAGTCGTTCATTTTAGGCTCAATTCAGGAGGGACATGAAGGCTCATTAGATGTTTTCTTTCTGTTTTTGAGGGTTGAATCCTCTTCTTCACTGGTCATCCCTCCAACACTGGGCCACATGCCAACGTGCAGACTGCTCCTACACAACAGAAAATCATGGTTAGACTCACGTAATGTGTCTGAACAAGACTAAAGGGTCTGCAGTCACACAAGCCGCTCTGCAAGTAAGCAAAGCAATCAATCCAGAGAAGTGCTAATGCCACCGTGTTTACAATGAAACTGCAAACTGGCTGTCAACAACTGGAAACGAGCACAAACAGGAAGGGGAAAATGGAACTGGCGTGGAAGTGTTTGGACACACAAAAAAGTAGAAGACAAAGAGAAATTAAGATCAAAAAGGATCAAAGAGGAGAGGGCCCTGATGCTTTAAAGGTGACCTAGAAAGTCCTGCGGTACATGAGCGTGGACAAACAAGGAACAAAGTATGTCCAGCAAAGTGACTGTACGGCTGGCTGTGAAGCTGGGATTTGTGGACAAACAAGGACAAGGACCACAAGCTGTAGATCTGTTTGCCATTCATTCACAGTCTGAATATTCTCAGTACATCCTGGAATGTGAGTACTTCAACATTCTCCTTTGTTGTTTTGTGTTGTCCAACAAGGGTGTTGGCAGTAGCTTGGGTTAGCATTAGCTCAGGCTAGCATTAGCATAAGCTCAGGTTGGAGTTGACAGTAGCTCGCGTTAACGTTGGCAGAAGCTTGTGCTGACGTTAGAAGCTTGTGCTAGCGTTAGCAGAAGCTTGTGCTAGCGTTAGCAGAAGCTTGTGCTGGCGTTAGCAGAAGCTCTTGCTAGAGTTAGAAGATCAGGCTAGCATTGTTCTGTGGTTAGCTTTGTCGTGACCAACATTTATATATTGCCAATGCTGAAGTGGGTTGGAATGTTTCTAAGCGATGAAGTGTTAAACCAGCGTTTCTCCGAGGCTATTACAACATTACAAATTTACAGGAAAGCAGGTTGGAGATTATTGGTATGCTACATTAGACGGCTAAAGTTGCCTATAACAAGATAAATGTGGCTTTAAATTCTAGGACTGCTTTAAGACTACACAGCTGACAAGTAGGGAATGATGGCAAGCATTTCAACTTTTAAAAAAATCTATATAATGTTAAAATAACTAATTTAGAGAACCAAGTTTAAAAAGGGGAAACATTTTTGAAACCAGCCACTTTGCAAAATTCATTTCAAAACAATCATGCAAAGATTAAAGTATCTAAAGCAAATCCAAATGATTTGTTTAAGATGGACTAAACTCATTTTTCTCCTGGATACTGAGGAGCTAACAAAAAACCTTACCTTTTATTATGTCCTCCATCTGCAAAGACTTCTTTACTCAAACATTTCTGGTAGCCCATGGATTTCCTTCATTTTCACAAAATGAATCTAGAGTGAGAGCAGAGGAAGAGGACTTCTCAATCAAGCTACTGGCTCAAAAACATCCAGTAGTCCTTCAGCGCAGATGCCACCTCTATTAACGTCCCACCATTGACCAAATGTATCATTTTAAAAGGTTTCAGATGTTCAAAGTTGTCGATTCTCCAGTGTTTTTTGTTCAAAGCATTCTTCTTCTCCTCCATCAAGGGTAAAAAAAAAGGAGGAAAAAAGATTGTAGCGCACACTCAAAATGTCTTGTTTTGCACTTTGCAGGAAACCCCTCGACTGGTTGGTTGTTGCATTAAAGGTTCATTTATACTGTGTTATAATATAAAAAAAGTTTCATAAATTACTCAACAACGTTCAGTAGATAAAATACCACTAGCATTTCTGTCTTGAAATTATGACGTTGTGCTTTCTGAAAACAAAACAAAACAAAGAAAAACATTAAAAAGAAGCAGCTGATTCTCGTCGGGGGTGATCCATTAGATATATATTTATATATTAAAAATCGTCCATTTGAATCAAAGATATTGGCTCTATCTGTGACGGTTGGGTATTCCATTGCCATTTGCGGCTGGGTCTTCCAGCTCGTCGTCCTCAAAGCCGTGAAATGTGGAAGTGTCGCTCTCTGAAGTGGTGCCGAAAAGCTCCTCGGCTCCAGTAAGAGTTCCGTCTTCCTTCTCCTCTCTGCGGTCAGCTGGGATAAGGGAGATAGCGAAAACAGGAGATTATGATCAGTTCTGAATAATTAAATCTTATACAGTATTAATAAATGGGATGTATATAATCCCATATAAAATTGAGTAACACTAGCTTACTTGTGCATTGGCAGGCTGAGCAAGGAGACCCAGATTTACCCGTTTTCCTGTTTGAGCATTTATTACAGTAGTTGTTGGTTATGCTGGTCCCACCAGAACTCTTTGGACCTTAAGAAATTCCAGGATAAAGACAAAACTTCAGTAAGTTGATCAAACCTCATGTGAGTAATTCTATGTCGTTAAGGATCCAAATACAACCAACAGAATCTCATAAAGTGACTTCCTTAAAAACCAGATTGTTCAAGCAAAAGTTCGACAAGCTTACGTTTGTGTCTGTCGGTCTGTGGTGCAGCGGGGGAGCGGGAGGTCACCGTGCTTCTCTCCCCAGCTCGGCCCTCCTCCGCCAGGTGGGAATGGGTGTAGTGGTAACTTAGTCCTGTGCGATTCCTGTATCGTTTCGTACAAACTGGTGCAAACAGAGGGTGGAAGTTTCAGCTGCACTTCTTTATCTTCACTTTAACGTCTTCACATAACAACAGGCCAAAAGGCACATTGAAGAAGTAACAAGAATATAGCTGGGTGTTTTAGCCATTACCTTGAAAATAAATCAAAATAAATCGGATGGTAATTGGAATAGGCCAATACTCCGCATGAATTGCCAATCTGAAATTCAAAACTTCGTAATGAAAAGAACAACCTTTGTCCTGGTCCGTAAACCGACCAAGTAGGGGGGGGCACAGATATAAAAATTTGGGCCAATACCGATATTATTACTGCTGTCATGGCTGATAACGATATTATAATTATTAGAGGTGGGAATTTAACGCGTTAATTATAATTAATTAATTAGAAAAAAAATAAAGCGTTAAAATAATTTACGGATTTAACCCTTTAAGCCAGATGGTCCCCCAATTGGGGGATGTTGAAGTTTAGCAGCAAAATACATGCCCTAAATATCAATATAGTCAAGCTGCACCTCTAAAAAAGCGCAGAACCTTGGCTACAAGACCATGTAAACCTTTTTTACGTGCTCCAAACACAACTGTAGCGTGATGACTATAGCCACATACTTATAAAAGGATCAAGAAGACAATTAATCAAATGAGTGATCAGAAATCCCTCTTCATGTGTTATTGCCTTCATTTCTGTCTCTAATGATGCTAAATCAAATCAAATTGCACAAACATTCCATCAACCCATTATTATTATTATTATTATTATTATTAATAATATTTTAAAGACAGTACCATTATCAAAATGTACTTAAAATACTATTGTAATTTTAGGTCTGCCCTATTTTTGCCAGTGTTATACATATATATTTTTTTCTCCTGTTTTGAATTGAAATACAATTTAAAAGCATTTTTTTTAGAAATTAAAAGCTTGTGTTTACAATAATAATGTCAACGACTATTGTTTGATTCTCTGTCTCATTTTTAATTTTAAAAAATTGTTTTCGGGGCAAATTCCCTTGAACGATTAAAATGCGATTAATCAAGATTAATTAATTACAAAGCCTCTAATTAATTAGATTAATTTTTTAATCAAGTCCCACCCCTAATAATTATATATAATTACGGTATGCATAAATAGAGTCACAAATACATACATATATGGGAGATTGGGGTTCAAATCCCAGTTGGGAAAAACAACGGGACCCAATGCCTCCTTGCTTGACACTCAGCATTAAGGAGTTGGATTGGGGGGTTAAACCACCAAATGGTTCCCGAGCGCAGCTGTGTCTGCAGCTCACCGCTCCCCCAGGGGATGGGTCAAATGCAGAGAACAAATCACTCACACACACACACACCAGTGTGTGTGACAACTAGTGGGACTTTAACTTTAATATATTTTTATACACACACACACTTCTGAGATGTTTACTATCACTGTCACATGACCCAAAAATGACTTAAGACCACTCCTTCCCCCAAGAAACAGATGCACAAATGACAACTAGATGGAAGTAAATATTGGTTGTTAATATCGTCCAGTTTTAATAAAAAATGACTAACATTGGCCTGATACTGATGTTGATACCAATAAATCGTGCATCCCAATGCAAGCTTTAGAAATGTTCTTTTTGTTTTAGAAATGTTCTTTTTAATTAAATCAGATTTTATTTTATCTTTATATGTTAGAGTTCTTTCAGACAAATTGGAAGCAACCAATATCCATTTCAACAGATCAGAACTGTACAAGAATCAGAAATCGGTATCAGCCTTCAAAAACAGAATTGGTGCATTTCTGCAATGCTTTTTGGTGCTGGTGGAGGAAATTGCGTTTGAAATATCTTAATTTAAAACCATAAGAACAAGATAAAAACATTTTAAAGCACAGTTCTAACTGTGTGTGAAATAAACCACAAAACAGATGATCTAAAACAGAAAGAGTGAGCAAACTAACTGAAGTACCTGCAGTCAAAGGCTTTGAGTTCTGCTTCGGTTTGTATCTGTCTGAAATAAAAAAAAAAAATGAAAATGTGTCATCCAAGTAGGGTTGCAAACAACTGCAGGAGAATCCAATACCCTCAGGATTGGATTTTCCACATGAAACTTGCATGTCCAGGAACAGTTGATGTGACAGTGACGCTACTTCACCTGGTTTCATTCACTCAGTGGTTTCAGCTCAGAAAATACACCAACTACTGACTTCTACATGTCTGACAGTGCTAGAGTTAACTGTATTTATCAGAAAAGAAACATCTCCTGTGGGTGTCATGTCTGCAAAAGCCAGTTTATAGTATTTATTGAATAATATACACATTAAACAGAAGCTCCTGTTTAAGACTTACTGTCACAGATGTATGGCTTATCATCATCCAGATCGGCCCTCCTACGGCCCGAACCTCGACCCTGAAAAGAGAAAAAGAAAACGGCAAATGAAAGGACTGGAAAAATCCCACCAAGTTAGATATGATGACAGTTTTTCTTCCTCCCGTCACTTACTCTCCCTTTGCCTCGATGTCTCCTCTTCGGAGTGTCCACCTCATAATCGTCATCGTCATTAAAAGCATCTTCTGCTGCATCTGCCTCCAGAACCCTCTGATACAGACAGAGAGTTCTAATTAAAGCCCACTTTCATACAAAAATAGAAGCAATAAAAATCTAAAAAGTTCAGAAAAATCTGATTTCCTCAGTCAATGCGTTTGCAGACATTTCTGGAATTTCTGATTCCTGTTTCTACACGAGTTAGAAGGAATGTGCGATGCTCAGATAAGATTAGACTCTAAACCAATTATATGAAAACAGTTTTATATATTTGTTTTTACCCTTCTAAACAAAAATCACCAGTCATGAAGCAGTCCACTTCTCTTATAAAAAAAAGCCTCATCATTCGGCTAACAAGCCCTGCAGGCTAGTAGGAAAAACTTGGCAAGTTGCCTTGGCAACCAGTTAGGGCACGACACATCACTTTGAGCGCCAGGGAGCTCAAGCTGCTAGGGTGACATAACAGAACATTTGCATTTTAAACATTTTTCCCGATGCTCTGCGCGCACCAGCCTATACGCAGCGTGAGACTGAACCCACCTGGATCTCCAGCAGGCTCTCCTCGTCATTTTTGGAGCTTTTCCTCTTGTCCAGACCTTCTCCTCGCAGCAGAGCCTCCAGCGTAGTGCTCTGATTGGGCAACCCGTCCCTGGACATGAGGCCACCGTCTGCGCAGAGAGAAACAAGCATCGTTTTAGGAATCATAACAGATTTTCATCTTTGTTTTACTAAAAATAAAATAAAAAGCATGTGGAAACTTGCTGCAGCATGAGTTTGTTTTTATCTTTTCCATAATTTTCTGCAAGAAAATGTGTCACATCGCTTCTTTTTATAATACCACTACACAAGAGAAGAAAAAAAATACATTTTTCATTCTGTAAGATAAGATCCTGTCACTGAGCTTTTGATAACAAATCCCTATAAGCACATTCAGCTGACTTAGTCTGCAGGAATCTCTTCTGTACAACGTTCTTATCACTTTAACCTGAACACATGCAGATATTTCCTCCTACAGGGAAAATCTGAACAAACAGAGTAGGAGGTGAGCAGGTTGAGCAGGCAAAGTAGAGCAAACAAAAGCTGTAACATCAGTAGGATCTGCACATCCTAGTCACTCTCTCCTCCAAAGAGAGCTTCGTGATCATCTAGCTGCTTTGTGGATCTTTCGAGAGCAGCCACTTCAAAAGCTCAAGCTTTCCGTGAGCCTTTCCGTCTAAAAACTGCATGCAGGAGGGAGACTTTTGCAGAATGTTTTGAAACAATGGAGGGCTGCAAAGGAAAGAGTCAGACACAAAAGGTAGGCGTGAAGAAAGAAGATAGGACCTGCTCCACAAACCACGTGGCGGCAGCCCCTCACCATTGTGTCTGCACACGTTGACTTTCAACTCTTCGCGACGAGACAACTCCCCCCACCTCCTCTCACACGCACGCGCGCACACACACACACACACACACACACACACACACACACACACACACACACACACACACACACACACACACTATCCCTCTCTTCATCCAAACCCAAGGGAGCTGGGGGGCTAAAAATAGAGCCGGCAGCAGCCTGCAGCAGGGAGCTGATTCTGCATGCAGCCCCAGTCTCTCTAGCACCATCAGTTAGGCGGCGACACAGACTCTGGCTGCTCGCTGTGCCTTGTGCCGGCCACCTCTGGCCCGCCGCGCTACGTGCTCCACCAAGGAGACGACAGGTTAGATCAGGGCGCGTTTCACCTCCGCTGGGCACATGCAGACAGCACACACGAGCTGCTGTTGTTGGAGAGAGGAAGCGACAGCAGGGTGGTGGTGGTGGGGGTGTCGTAGCTAGTCTGAGCACAGAGGAAAACAATAGGATACAATGGGATGTGTTTGGGAAACAAAGGCTTGGCTCGTGCAAGAGCTCGATCTTCTTATTCTCTTTCCCACTTTCCAGAAAATATACAAAATCTAAATTCTTGATTCTCTTAAGATTTCTGTCACATTTTTTTTAAAGCTTTCAGCAGAAACTAAAGCTGCATCTTTCAGTTTCTGCAGGATATTCTCTCTTTACTCTTGTTCATTCTTTAGGATAGTGTAGCATCCCAGTGGGTATGAAAGCTCTGGGCACAGAATGGACCAGTTACATGAGCCTCCAGACACTGGTCACAACAACACAAGCTGACTGGTGGAGGAAAGCAGAGATGAAAGTGTTGTCAGAGAGGAGAAACGAGACCAAACCGATCAACAAGGGAGTTGGTAAGTAAGTGAGAACATAGCAGGAGGACTAAATGTGTTGAGTGAGCCAGAGAAGGCCAAACTTCATTCCATAACATTTATTAAATACTGTCTGTTGTGGCTGACCTCCGTCTTGCTGCTCCCAGCAGTGCTAAATCTAATTACATGTTCTACTTCGCACAAAACAAGTTTACCAGCCGGGGAGGACACAGCCACATTTCATCTTCTGAAAAATATCTGGCAGCCTGCTCTGCTCTGCTCCGCATGCTGAGGAGGAGTAATGTGCTTTTGGTGAGATGATTCCAGCTCACCAGCAGCAACTGTATGAGCCGAAGGAGGTCGGAGGCTCAGAGGAGACCCGGGAAGCAGACGGACAGGTGGCTGCAGCCTCTTACCAAGCTGAAGGCCGTAGATGCCCAGGCGGGGGTCGGTGGTGTTGTGCAGCCGTCTCTTCTTTCTCCAGCAGCGGGCGGGGTACGTGTACATCTGTCCAGCTGCAACACCTGAATTAAACATGCAAACAACATAATTTAACCTCATAAGTCATGATTATTATCAAGAAAGCAGCAACAACTGTTATTAAAGAATTTAAAGCATTTTAGATACCAAATTCCTCAAGTGATAAAATTATCTACAGGACACATTTCTAAAATGTGAAGGTTTGTTGTTTAATTGTGGCAGTATAAATAAAAATGGTGGCAGTTAAAGAAGCTCTCATTATTTCTCAGAATCCCAGTTGGTGTGATGAAATAATCTGTTTATCGTGAAAAATGTGTTTAAAACATCAAAAATCATAGAAATATTCAATAAAAAAAAATCTATGTGGAAAAATAATAATTCATAATAATTGTATAAATTATTTAGTATTCATTTATCATTAAAAAATAATAAATATCCAAAATGTCCCCACTGTAATGTAATACTTTATTTTTCTATTATATAAGTAAAAAAAAAGTTTTAATTCATGCCATTTAATAAACTATATGACAAACATGTTATTTAGTATTAAAAAAACGAAATATATCATATTTTTATTGTTTTTTATTTATTCAAGGCAGTTACCTCAGTATCAATATGTGTTTGAAATCCTTGAAAAATGACTAAAGAGTTAAATTTCCCAAACAACAATTTTTTTTTACCGTGGATTCTGCACACATCTGAGAGTCTTGGTGTGTTCCTACCGGGACTGCGTTGGTGGCGTTCCATCCAGATGTAGCAATTGTTCTGGGCAACGCCGGTCTGAGAGTCCAGGAACGGCAGGCGGACGCTGCGTTCGGCACAAAGGCGAGCATTGTAGCTGCGGCACTGCTCAATGGCCTCCTTATAGAACTGATCGCCCAACCTTCAAGAGGAAAAATTTACAGAAAAATGCTCACTGACAACATGCTGAAAAGTAGACCCAACAGTGTACAAACAATAAAACTTCACAGGTCAACAGTAACTGTATCCTGTGGACACAGGAGGCGCCGGTCTAAAGCTGCCAGAACTGTGCAGCAAGTTTGAGTTTGGCAGAAATTGGCTGGATGGAGAATAACCACAGAGAGAACAGACCCTCCCATGTTGAGCAAGTTAAAATGACTTCAGTTTAGGAACGTTTTATTATTATGGTTGGGACAAGTTTGAATTAGATCAATGTTTAGTTCAGAGGCTGAATTTTCAGTAGGAAAGCCAAGAAGTTCCTTCTTCAGTAACTGAGAACGAATTTCTCATAATACAACATATCACAGAAGATGGATCCAGATTCCAGACACGACTCATTTGCCTCGGAGCATTTCCAAAATAAAAGGCAACTTCTGTGGAAAATAAAGAATTATCCTGGTGTTTGTAATTTCCCATCACTGAGTTAAGAAAAATGTCAAGATGATGAATAAACCAAATTCAGCCATGTTAACGCCTACAGGTGAAATCCGAAAAATAAGAATATGGTGCAAAAGTTAATTTACTTCAGTAACGCAGCTTAAAAGGTGAAACTAATATGAGAGACAGACTCAATACATGCAAAGTCAGACATTTCAAGTATTTGTGATTGACATCTGTACGTAAGCGGATGGCTAACGCTATTGGCTAATGCTGAGTGGCGGTCAATTCAAATTGCCTGGGGCGGGCTTAGCATAAAATTGACGTATTGCCTACATTATATCACAGTAAAGGGTAAGACTAGCAGTAGCTACGTTTACATGGGCACAAGAATGAATGCCCCATCAGATCAAAATTTCTTCATGTAAACATGTCAATCGGAATATTCTGATCCCATACGGCCCGATCCGAGTGAAATTTAATTCCGACTGAGAGAGGTGGTTTTGTCCAATCATCATTCCGATTGACGTCCATGTACACACCCACTCGGATTGTTGGAGTAAAATAATGCCCACTGTGCATGTGTGCAACTTCAGCGTGACGTCTTTCCACCTTTGCAGAAGCTCAGGAGGACAAGTCGAAGTCCTATTTAATCTGATTGAATGCTTGGTGCATGTAATCTCACGGCATGATTGGATCATTTCAGTCAGTGTCCATGTAAACGGAGATTCGGGATTTCCGATCAACCAAGATTTGACTTGGATAGGGGAAATCTGGCGCACGTAAACAAAGCTACTGTTCCAGATTTCTAAAAAAAAATCATACACAATACCTGAAAGGGAGAAAACTAAAAATCGCTATTTTAAGTCTCACTTTTACGCCAAAGTATGCATTACCACTGGTTCATTCCAATTTATAAGCTGGAAGCCGTTTCACACCCAAAATAGGGACAAATATCACAACTATGACTTACGGCTGGGCGATAAATCTAAAATTTATCGTTATCAACATTTTTGAATCTAACCGATATCATTTTTCCCATGTCAATAAATTTGGTAATAAAAAAAATGAAAAGATGTGTGTAGTTTGGTGCATTCCGGTGCCTTTAAGAACCTGCACCACCTCGAATCACATGATGTGACTCAACTAATACACGTGACAGCCCCATCTAGTGGACAACTTTTATTTTTGCCTACATGTAGTTATCGTCCATTTATCGTTATTGTCCATTTATTGTTATCGAGGTGAACTCCTCAATATACCGTGATATTGATTTTAGGTCATAACGCCCAGCCCTAGCATGACTAAAATGCAATGATCTTGATAACCTGTACAGTTGATTATCCATCAACTATAGGTTAAATACTTCATAAAACCCAATTTTATTTTAGTCTAACCCCCCAAAATTATAATTAATATTTTCAATAATATGTCACTTGAATTATAGCTGAATCATGAGGGAAATATTTGGGTTTGAGTTCAACAGTGAATGAGAAAAATGTGATAAACCAGAAAAAAGAATGTGGTTGCTCAGACGTTTTCTTGAAGTCTTATTAAAAGGATAGCTGCTGCTGCAGATCAGCTCTAACACCATTTAAACTTCTAACCAAACCATTTAACCTAATCTCCAGACTGACAGACCCTCCTTCCTGGTCGCCACTGGGGAACATTTGTAAGTAAAAAAGAACTTAAAGCAAACAATGCAACCTTTTCACAGCCATCCCTCAACTCCACTGCTCCCACCACGAAGGTTAAACACATTATTACCCTGCTGCTCACTTTGTTTGATTTGACTCCATGTGGACTGTGAGCTACGCTGCTGATATTTTACCAAGGAGACCCAGAATCTGGGGTCTGATATGAAGCGGCTCCTCTGACCACTTTAGTTCCACTTTTCTTAGCACCACTGAGGGTTTTGGCAGTCCCTCAGGGTTTTCAGTGTTAATATTCAGAGCGAAATGGGGGTGGATATTTCACATTCAAGCTCTCAATCTCTGCCACACGCCTGGTATGGTAATTAGCCTACTTAATTAATCTCAGCAGAGTTCCTAGCACAAGGGCAGGTTCTGATTTGACAATATCAAAGATGGGAGTAACCCTTAAATCATAGTAAGGTACTTTGTACAGGTTTGTTTTTACAGTCTGTAGTAATATCAAAGACCACTGAGGTTCTTCTGGTCCATGACAGGCTGACTGTTTAATGTCTGTCATGCCCTCCTACTAGCGGTTGGACAACGTTGACTATATGAACATTAGCAGGGATGTTCTACACAAAGCCCACAGCTTTGCATCAATAAAGATGGTGCATGGTGAAGGTTTCATGTCCATGTTACTGGAGAAAGCTAACAGTCACAGGTACAGAATGAGTGTAAAAAAATAATAGGGAAAAAGTGTGAGGAGAAATGAAAGCGAAACGGAAATAATAAAAAAAAGCAGCAGGTGTTGAGAAGAAGCTAACAAGCTGGTCATAACAGACAAATTCCACTTCTTGTGCTCTAATCTCACCCAGAACAATAATAGCACACAGATGTGTCATAAAACGTATGAACTGCCAAATTTGCACCATATGTGGACTAAGTGTTTCGCTCCCGACTGTAAACACCCGTCAAACTAACCTGTGGGCTTCGGCGCCATTCCTCGACATCAACACACAGCTGTAATGAGACATAGTGTGATGTATCAGTTTACCAAAACAGATCAGCTGTAAATGCCTCCTGATGTTGTGGTTGTGCCAAGCTCAAGGCAAGCAGATGTAAAATGGGCCGATGGTCGGTCACAAGCAAAATGGTTTAGAGGAGGGTTTGATGAAAAGCAAAAGTCCAAATGAGAGATTGAAAAACTTCTGGAGGCCTGCCAGGGGGAGCAGTAGGTGCACCAAAGGTGAGACATGTTTTTGACACCTGTAATGAGTGAGGAGACCTTCAGGTCTGATGACACATGAGGTGAAAGAGATTCACACCACCTCCACTTCTTCACCCCTGCTCAAAGTTCTTACTGGATTCTGTTTTGATGAAATCTACAAGTCAAAATGGCAGCAGCTGAATGCTTTTTCAGCTTAAACATCAGGCAGGTGATGAGGTTAGTGATGGGATTTTTGGTAACACTTTACAATAAGGATCCCTTTATTAGCATTACTCGGTGCATAATTAGCATCACTTTCCAGCAGCATTACAATCTTTTTTAAATATGATCACTTTAAAATTAAAGATATATACCAAACAGAAAACTGTCAAAGTTCCATAACACTGATTTGAGATTAAAATGAGTGAGTGACATTATGCTATATGTTGTGTCAGTTTACATCGGCTACGGGGGTTTCACAAGTAATGACGTACTGCACGTGACTTATTTTGGAAGTTTCCAGATGTTTCACACTGCATTCGTGTTTGACTTCCTGTCTGTCCCGATCTAAACTGCGACGTTTGACGTGTTTTAGAAGCATAGCGTGAAAAAAATTGACTCGAGACGTAATAATAACGTCCCTTTGCTTCTGGGACGCGTCCAGAACGTTACACAAAGCTGCCGTTGGAAAAGACCCTGTCCACTATAACGGCGGCTAATTGCGCACAGTACGTTTTGCGGTCGTTTCTTACTGCTTTCACGTCCTGTGGAAAGCCGGGGTCATACTGAGCCAGGATCCTTAGGAGGTTTCTTCCTGTTAAAAGGGAGTTTTCCTCTCGACTGTCGCTACATACTTGCTTAGTATGGAGATAGCTGTAAAGACTCCGACACTAGTCAGTGACTCGATGCAATCTGCTGGGTTCCTTATATAGGAAACTTTTAACTAATTGTCATGATGAACTGAACTTAATTGGAATGTTTTACATTGTGAAGTGCCTTGCGGCGACTCTTGTCGTGATTTGGCACTATATAAATTAACTGAATTGAATTAAAGCGGAGGCGGGTTTGTGTAGCATTGAGCACGTGCATAAACAAAAATTATTATTATTACTGGGGAAATAAACTCAGGTTAATTTCTGTTTTCACATAATTTAACAAGAGCTCTAAGCTTTGTAGAAAATGTGACAAAATGGAAAAACCATCCTTAAAGGTCATGAAACTGTTATAAATGAATAATTCCACATAATTAGAGCAAACTATGGTTATGTTGTCCATAATAATAATTATTATTGACACAGACACCATTAGCAAACTTTGCTAGATCCAAGTGTGATGAACAGAGATTTTCCTACTATATTTTTTGAATGGACAATGAACAGAAACATTATGCTCATAAAGACCAGATTATAGCTAAACAGCTAGTTTCCCTCTGTAGTCTTGGCTAACACAGCTAACGAAATGGAGCACAAGCAGAAATAGGTATCATCTGTTCTTTAGACTGAAATCTCAATTCTTAGGTATTATTCGCCAAAAATTGCTCTCTTTCTTTGCTTTTCAGAAAAACTATGAATCATTTTTTCCCAAATCTGGACTTGAAGAGGACTTGTGTGCACATTTGGGACTTGGAGGCATGTGCAACACGTCCCCCTCGTCTTCCACCTGAGTGTGCAAAGACGAGAGGGCAAGGTGGAGAAAAAGCAAATCTTGTGGCTGGTGGGGCCTCTGCTATCAGCTTGTTTCTGTCAACGGTTCGCCGTGCCACATGGCTGCATCTGTAATGTGAGCATGTGTCAACACACATTTTGCATATCTGGCAACATGGAGAGCAGCTCACTGGGAGGATCTGTAGCTGTGACAAAACTCCAGCGTCTACTAGGAAATGCCCTGAAGTGTATAAAGAAAATACACAAAGAGCACGCTTTTCCTGCTCTCTTTTAGAGTGTTTCTTAAATTTGCAGGTGCAATGCTGCTTCACAGGAAATCAGAGCTACCACATAACAAGTGTGGGGGGGAATCTGCAAAGGGTGGCTGCATCCTGACAACAACCTTTGATTACACCAATCAGAACGACACAACCTGGGTAGGAACACAACCAGACAGCACACCTCCACATCGGCACCAGGCCTGACTCACTAGATGTCTGCTCAACACCAAATACAGGAAGCATCAGGCTGATGTGGTGTCAGGAGAGCCGCGGATGAAAGACGAGTCCGGTCGATGGAAAACTCCAGCTGTGGCTCAAATTTTAATGAGCAGTTTTACTAATTAAATATCCCAGCCTCCATTTTAATCAGCAGATTTGGGAGATTACTGTCGCTCCATCCACGGACAAGAGCAGGCCTCATTCACACGCAGCAGCTTCAGCAACCACCTCCCCTATGTGAAAAAGTCCAACCCGCATTTCATTTCCCCAAAGTAAATCTTCTTAATACAAAAAAGGTCAAACTGGTCCACAAGACTGACATCCAATTACTGTCAAGTGTGACTAATTATAATCTGACAAACGTGTGAAATGGAGTCAGAAACCCAAGACAGAGGCTAATTATAGCAGATTGAAACACTTCATTAAGCACAGCTTATAGCGAGGACACATTCCACATCAGAACACTAAAACGTCTCCAAGATGAAACAGCGACTTGACAGCAGGCACACGGTGAAGCTTGTTGGGACATAAAAGGGAAGAAATAGACCAGCAAAGTGACAATGAAATATACTTTCCAATAATAATCCTGCTCTTGACAAAAAAAAAAAAAAAACAGACGATTGGTGAAAAGCAGATACATGAAAGCTGTGATTTTTCTGGGCAATTCCCTGGTGGGTTAAATGGAGAAGCATGGCACAGACGGAAAACATGTTATTATTTAGGCCGGCAGTGCTTCCTTAAGCAGCATCCAGTCAGTGTGCAGGGATCTGATCCATGTCATATCAGACATGTCGATCATTTAAAGGGGACATATTATGCAAAACTCACCTTTCGCATCCTTATGTGGTGCCATGTGGGTCTCTACTGCCTTTATAAACACGCCAAACATGAAGGAAATCTGTCTGTTTTATGTCTGTGTTTGGTTTTTGGAATTATGTGCCTAAAACAAAGCATTTCAAAAAGTCCCTGTTTCTGATGTCACAAACGGGGAAAGTAGAATAGAACCACCTCTCACGTGCAAGAGGAGCAGTGGCCGATACTGGAGCTTCTCAGCTTATAGCAGTCTGGGTGGGAGATGGGTGGGCGTGGCCAGCTCCAGCTTGTCTTCTTAAAGTGACAGAGCCCTGAAATGACTTATTCTGGAAGGTACTGAAAATGTCAAGAATAAAACTGCTGAGATTGCTTTATTTGAGAGGGATTTCGTGCAAAGAACTTAATAAACATGTTTGTATCAGTCATTGAATTATTTTAAACTTAAGAAAAAACATAATATGTCCATCTTAAAGTTGCAAGACATTTAGCTAGGGCACTACATGCCTGCACAAGAGTGAACTGTTATGAGCACTTAAAAAAACTCTAGTATGAACAAAGAAAACAGTTTTTAGCCTTGTATGTTAGGATTATCAGTTACTTTTTTGAACAAGTGTGCAAAATATATGTTCACCTGACCAGAAAGGGATGAAAAAACAAAACAAAAACTAACTGAATGGCTGCAAATATTTGCACAAGAACCAGACGTAAATGCAAACAGTCACAAAGAAAAGCAAAAACGAGCAGAAAGTGACACAAAATGGTGAAAGTGGATCCTTGGTGGTCCTCAGTGGGCTTAAAGCACCCAAACACATCTGTGCCCAGAAACCTGCTGGTTCTGAATCGGTCCACACCTTGAGTTGTAGTTGACTGAGGTATGCAGGGTACCTCTGTGCAGGAGCAGATGGTTCTCCTGCTTGAGCCCAACACTTCCTCACTGTCAGAGCATCTCTCTGACAGATGGGCCCAGGATCCTGGACCAAGCTAATCTCCAGCACTCCTCCACTTAAAGGCACAGTGGAGCTCCAGCTCCACACAGCCATTAGAACACATCAATACAATCAGGCTGACTGCTGCTGCTGTCACGTAATGCTGAACTCACTGTGCATTTAAAGAAATACTCTATTATTGTGGGATTTTATTATAAAAACGATAGGAATAAGAAGGTTAAATAAGCCTAATATGCATATAATATATTAGTGAAACAGAACAAAAGGGAATTATAGGAAATGATTGTTTATTTCCTTGAAACTTGAAGATAAAAATCTATTTTGCACATGTTTTTGGATCACAGAGTGACAGTCAATTTTCCAGGAGTAGATTCAAATTGCTGTCACTTTTACCGAATTCCCCAGCATGCTTGCAAATCCAAAATGCCTCCCTCCCGTTCTTTCTTTCTTTCTTTGCTTGCTTGCTTTCCTGGGTCCTGACCACGTCTGCGCTCCGAGAAGCCAAAGTTGACATGTCGACAATTCACAGCAACTATAAAACCAGACTTTCGGATTGTCAGATGATTTTCCGCTGCTGTGTCCGACCGAGCTCGAAGGAAATCGGCTTTTAATCATTCGGAGCGGCACGTTTTTTGTCGACAGTTTTCAAATAAATGTCCAGCCCCGGAGACACGACATTCTGCTGTGTTTAAACCCCCCAAAAGCCCCTCCAGTTCGGGAGAAAATGTCAGGCAGCTTTCCGCTCATGTTTAAAGACTAAATGTTGAAATCCGGTGGAATAAAAGAACAGTGGAAGCCTACTTTGCTATGGAAGAAGTACACAAAATGAATTTGGACAGCTTCGCCTGCCATATGCACAAGGCTGGCAACGACGCGCACGAACAACCACTTCCCACCTTCGACTTGGCAGCAAAATAAACATTCACAATTTAATAAATGTCAAAATTACTTACGCTTTTAGTGGATTCTGAATGACAGCCGCCATTTTGCTACAATGTAACGCAATATCGGCGTCTTGCAGTTCTGAGGGAAACCTAGCGTAATTGACCAATCAGAGCACGAGACGAATTCGTGGACCAATAGGTTATCAGCATGAGCGGTCAGGGCGTGGCCTAATGGGGTAAACTGTCAAAATTGTTTTAAAGGGTTTTCCCTTGTATTCATTTTGTACACAACTGAATTACAGCACTTTTTTTAAAGAGACATCCTCTGTATCCTGGATAACAGTAGTGGTAATGTTGTGATTGAATCGTGCATTAGAGATGGCACATAATATGAAAAAGGAAGTTTTTATTTATTAAAATGAATATTAATAATTTAGTATCATCAATAAAAGCAGTGCACACATTTTCCCTTCACTTTATCAGAGGCTGCAGTGTTTGATAGTAGAAGAATAACACAGAGAATTGCTCGCAGTCAATTCCTCCCACATACTCAGAAAGATTTAAACACACACACACACTAAAAACATGGAGGCAGTTTCAGATTGTTTTGACAGCCAGGTGCTGACACAGCTTTAATCTTATGCAAATCTTCCACCAGATCAGAAGGTATCACATAATTTCTTCAAGTTAGATTCGAACAGTTGAAAGTACACACACGGTTCTCCTGCCTGATTTGAAGATGAGTATTGATAGCACCCTCACTGATTGAAAAAAGCTTCTTGAAATGTATTTCTCAAACACTGCAGGGGACATCTGAAGAAAAGGACAGCACAAATGTGGAAACAATTCAGTGCAAGTAATCTAGCTCTGTCTAATTCTTTTCTGTGCAATGTTAGCATATCAGGAAGGTTTGTTTCATGAAACAATTACACAAATCAGACCAATCAAGACACATTTTCTCATGAGATCAACACTAAATTAGTGTTGTCTTCTTTCTTTTGTTTGTTCTTCAAAATAAAATATGAACATTCGTTTAAAAGGCATCGCCTTGTGCTTTATATGACATCACTTCTGCATGTAATGGTTTTATTACATGCAATAAAAGGAACACAGATGGGCTACAATTGTGTCACATAATATGGATTAACATGTGAACAGAACAAGCAAAAAAAAAAAGTAGAAAGTGCAGTTCACAAACTTCCATTACAAAAACATATAAACATCCAATCAATGACTATAACTATGATTTACAACAGCCTCTGATACATGAATAAAAACATGTGATGCGCTGAATAAAATCACAATCTTGTCTTGTTGAGCTTGCAGAGAACTGGAGGTGTGACCAAAGAGAAATTTGAATATACTTCACCCTCGGAAGACTTTTTCCACACATTCCAGCAGGCAGCAACTATTAATAACAATTAAAACAAATGTAAACATTAAATATATAAGACACCACCTATCAGAAGAGGCCATTGTTTAAACAAATAAAAAGCATGAATCTCTCAGACTGTCAAGCAAGCACTGCTTTCGTTAAAATAATTAATATATAAAGTCAACACTGAAAATCTGCAGTCTTTTATATCATCATCCAAGCACAAATAACATGATGGAATATAAACATCACATCAGCACAGATACAATGACCTGAATGATTTTTGGCACACCAGATATCCAAAATTCAAAAGGTACTGTTGTAACACTTCAGCTCAGTTTGGAACTTCTTCCCCTGGATTATCTGGCTTTTGGCCATTTTAAGCAACAGCCTTTAACAGCTGAAAAAGGCTTAGTGCAAAGAAACTAAGATGCTGTAAAGCATGCATGCAACAGAACTTGCAGTTATGCCTGCACAAATTATCCTTCTGCTGCCACACATCAGAAAAAGAACAGTTTAAGGTGCTGGAAACTAATCACAACAACCCATCAACACTCTCAACTATAACTCTTAAATTATGCAAAAAAAAGAAAAAATAGTTTTTTTTCTCTTGCTTTTTTAAATAATATAAAAATAAATCAAACAGCTTTATTTAACAGAAACATTAGTGATTTGTGTCCATAATAACCAAAATACTGAGTCTATGAATAATCTGAGTTGAAATGCAGGTTTCAGAAACCAAAAGTTCTGGCTGTTCTACAAAGGCCACACGAACTCTGAAACCCAAAACAGAACCATTGGAGTACTAGAGGTAACTTCAGCAGTGAGACTGTGAGCTGAGTGAGCGGTTTTCTTCGTAGCTCTGAGGAAAGAAAGCCCCCCCCCCCACACACAAATTAAAGTTCTCCAGGTTTCTGGTTGCAGCCAGCGCACACACGTACAGGGTGATCCCAGCCACGCGAAGGAACCGCTCGGCGCTCTGGGGAGCATTCGTCACACACTCCCTGGCCACAGGCACGGCAGTGGTGCTTGGACAGCTTGGCAGTGAACTCACATTGGCAGTTGTGGCATGACAGGATGTCCTGGTCAGGAACCCAATAGGCAGGACGGGCAGCGTCTTTCACTAGGCCTAAAGGACGATGGAACATACAGTAACGTTGACACCACAACCACGTGTCTGTGAAGCTAACATGATACTACAGCCTGGAGCTGCTTCACACTGCTTAAAAAAACACAGCGAACAAGCTGGGATGGGAGTCCAGCTCATGTGATATCTTTGATAAATTCAGACCAAATCTAAATTTTGGGGCTTTAAAAACCAAGTTCACATTTGAAGTGATGTCTAGTGGGAAACAAAGCTCTGGTGCTCCTGTTTCAGAAAGTAGAAGTTAGCCAGATCAAGGGTGAGCAGCAGACGAAAGGATTTGGAGTCTTATTTCCTGATATTCAGACATCTCACCTCTGATTGGCTAACAGCAACTCGACTCTACCACTGTTTGCTTTGCAACGTTGCTGTTTTATCTCCACAAACAACACAAGCCTGAAGGTGTTCTGCCACTTTGTGGAACTGCTAATGCTGTTAGCGTCTACTAGCCGAAACGCGCTCTGCTCTCTCTTGTACGCTAAATCAACAACAGCCTTTCCCCGTCATGAGCCAAGATGAAGTCCACGAATGCTAATTTTCAATGTGGCGTGTAACTGACTGGCTTTTCTAATCCAACTGTTTCCCCATCTGTTTTCTATCGACAGCTAATGCTGGAAATAGAAGACTATTTTTACATTCAGTCTGCATGTGAAACTCAGAGTGACCGATTTAAAAAATAACAAGTAAAAAAATAAAAAAATAACAAGTAAAAACGGTTTCTCAGTGAACTTGGTCTTTAATGTTGTTTTGTTTCTCGGACTCAAGGTCATCTTTTAGTGTCTTTGCTGGGTGATTATACGCCGTACCCGGTTAAAAGAACACATTTCAGCATCTACAGCATGAAGTAGTACCTTTGATTATACACTGCTTTATTTTTACTTGCACTCATTTGAGAGTAACCCATGCTTATGTTGCCTCACACATGTCTTAAGTGCACAATTACCCATAGTAAAACAATGTCCTTAAGTGCCTGGTACATGTTTCCTTGGAAACACTGAAACTAGATTTGAACTTGTAAGTAAGTGGGCTAATTTTGTTGTGATTGGAGCAGACTCCACTGTGAGGTATTTCTGGGTTGGTTATAGATACACAGATATGTTCAGCAGCATATCAGGTTATCCAAACCATATTTATCTAAGCCCTTCTGTGGTAAATATCGGCTTATGTACTAACAAAATGTACATGAGATAAATATTCAACTTATGCTTTAAACCAGGGGTCCCCAATCCTGGTCCTGGAGGGCCGCTATCCAGCAGGTTTTGTGGTTTCTCTGCTCAAACACACTCGATTCAGTGGTTGAATCACCTGTGCAGCAGCTCATCAAGCTCTGCTGAAGCCTGCTAATCACTTGCTAATTGAAATCAGGTGTGTTGAAGCAGAGTTACAACTAAAACCTGCTGGATACCGGCCCTTGAGGACCAGGATTGGGGACCCCTGCTTTAAACAAACAGTTTTGGTACTGGATTTTCTATTTAGCAGAACTACTCCACTTTACTAATATCTTTTTATAGGATCTTGAAGTAAATATGTCAAATAAACATGTCCTACTGACTTGTTGTGAAAATAATCTTCTCATAAACACCAAACCAAACTGGATTATTGAGTGTAAAGGAGAGGATATAAAACCTATTAATCCGGGAGAGTCGTAAAAAGGAAATTTAACAGGTTTATGTAATGTAAACAAACTGTAAATGTCAATATCATTGACACTTAAGCAGTCAAGTGGAGTTCACAGTATAAAGTCTACTATAATAAATCAACAAGAGATTAAATGAGCTGCATTTAGTATTACAGTCCAAGCTTGGTTCTGGACATACAAAAAATGTGTTTTTATCACAAAAACATTTTTTCAGGAGCCTAGAAGATTTCAAGGAAGGTGATTTCCTATGAGATAACACTTATACCTGGAACGTTTTTAATCCCCAAGAATTCCCAGAATTGAATTTCTGTGTTCCTGTCTAAGGCCCGGTTCACACTGCAGGATTTAAAAATTGTTGGACAATTTTCAAAACACGAGAGTGCCGCAATGATAAAACAAATCATGGTATTGGTCCTACAGTGAGGGATGTCAGGCCACACGACAAAACCTACACACCAAACACAAACTGATTTCACTCAGGAAATCTTGCAGAACCTTTAGAGATCAAAAGTAACTTTGGAGTACACAAACATGGTGGATGAGGAGGAAATTTTGAATTCCCTTTGCTCCATGATTGCATCATCTAGCTTTCGGATTGGATACACGTTACATTCAACAGGCTGCATCCTTTTTTGTCCTCGGGACACTCCACACACAAGGTGTTGAGGCTAGGCAATACAATATGTTGAATATCCTCAATTTGTGATCAGAGTACTGGTCAACAAATTGGATCTTGCGTAAATTCTAGCTTATCAAACTAGCATGAACCTTCTCTAATAAAATGATCATTAGCTTCAAACATGAATGGTTTTTGTGTCATGGGCTGTCTAAAACTAAGACAAGCTCTTTCAACAACTTCAACTTATAGAAAATATGGAAAACAAGGCACTTGGTTTAAGAAAGCAAGAGATAAATGCTATATGCTGACTTGGTAGCAAGGTTGTCCACTGAAGAGCAATGCTTTTTTAACACTGTAACGTAGCGTTATAAAATAACACATGACGTACACCAAGAGTAATGAAGTCACCATCACAACTGCTAAAGTTACAGCTATCAATACAAGTAGTTCATTGTTGATGTTAGCAGCAGACTAGCAAATTAGCCAAAAGATGTGACTCTCGCGCTTTGTCAGGACGTGCTTCCTTTAAAGGTGCTCGTGAATCACTGTTGTTGTGCCATGGAAGGCAGGCTCTACCTTGCAAATTTTGCATATTTTTCTCTTGAATTTTTATAAAATACTCCCAAACCTTTGAGCTTCATTGCCGGCTTGCAATGAATGTTTGGGCTTTTTTTGATGATGCCACGGCTAACCCTGAACGCCACTACTGCACGTGCGTCAAGAGCAGAAAGGTAAACGAAGCAGTGGAAGGTACATCTTCAAAAATGAATTATTAAATTTTTTTTGTCCTTGATTTTGGTGGTCGGTGAAATCATGACTAATCAACTAATCTTGGCAGCACTAGATTGGAGCATTCCCAATGTCTTTCCAAGCAGACCAGAGCATTCTAAACACACCAGACACTGCAGGAATATCTGATAAGATTATCTTTGGGCAATAGGGCAATAGGTTCTTAAGATTGTCGGAAGGGGAGAAGCGATTCAAATATTGGTGCGAATATCTTGCCGTGTGAACTGAACTCGTGATTAAAATCTATTAACTTAATGTTGCATCACAGAAATACTTTTTTGCTCTTCGAAAACTCAACATTCCAGATTCATGCAGCTTTAATCAGCTGACAGGATAGTGTGCAACACGAGTGGTCTAACAAGCTTGAGCATGAATGAAGAGAGAGGTCCAGCCCTAATAAAGAAATTAGTTAATCCGAACAAGAAGTCTGAAATCTGATCATTTCACAGTGATTATGTTGTAACAGATAAGAACACACATCCAGAGAGATGCAGCACGCTTGCTAATTAGTTTTAGCTTTGGAAAGAAGAAAAGCTCAGTTTGGGACAAGGATTAAAACAAAGTGATGAACCAGTGTCTTGTTCACAGAGGCAACTCTAAAAACAACTAAATTATCCATAAACATTTCATTATTACACTTATTTAGCTGCTCTGTGGTTTGTTCTCTGAATGGTGGCAGTTTTGACACGTCAGCAAGCATTGTCACTGAAGAGCAATATTCCAATCTAGTTTGCATAATTTCCCCTTCACCTGAGAGGAAATGCAAAAGACCCAGAGCTGAAGCAATCTATAACATCTCAAACTGGATCAAGGACTTTGTTTTTGTCTTTACTGTGAACAAGACTGACACCAGAGGGCATTGTACAAATGAACCCTGACATTAACTTGAAAATGTATGCCTGCCTACAACAGGACTCATTCAATCTTGGGCTCACCAAGTGGGATATCAATGGCAGTGACCACGACTCCTATGGTGTTGGTAACCGCTTCTCCAACCTTCCTGGCGAGAGTTCCACCTTCTTCCTCGTCGAGTTCAGATGCAGGTATTTCTGCATAAAGGAAGGAAAACACTACTGAAGCCGTGCTTGCTTAAATGTGAAACATTAACATAAAAAAGAATAACATTGCTGAGTTTGTACCTGCATGTGATGTCCTCTGCTCAAAGCAGACGTCACAGACTCTGACAGGGGCAGGACCCCAGCCTCTCTCAGGGACAGGCACAGCTTTAGAGGAGCATCCGTCACAGAAGCCCTCCCCGCAGGCACGGCAGTGATGCTTGGTGTCATTATCCTGGAAGACTGCGTGACACTTGTGGCACATCTTGAACAAGCGAAAAAACAGTAACAGCACATGCTGTTATTGATCAAGAGAAAATGGAAGGAAGGTGAAAAGATGGGTCCTTCCACTTTTTTGTGACATGCACTTAAATTGTGTAATAGGAGCAAAGCTCTACAAAGAGTAAACATCCCTGTGGACATGAAAGTGTCAACTTGGCTGTTGGTGGCGGGCGGTAGAGGGCAGGTCTGCGTGCCACTCACCAAGATGAGGGAGTTGGGTTTCCAGTAGGATGGGGCGATCTGATCTGTCAGCCAAGAGGTGACGGCCTTGGCAGGTTTGACACTGAGCTCTGACACAGACTGGGCCACTAGGTTGACTCCATCCAGAAGCCGCTGTGCGGCATTGCTGTTGTCTTTTAAAAAACCGTCAGACTGCAAAAAAGCACAGAAGCAGGTACAACCCGGTCTATATGGCGATCACCAAATTGAATGTAGTAAAGTTTATAAGCGATCTAGTACCGCCTGCTTTTCTCACCCCTGCCCAAACATGCTGGATCTCAGTGCGGACAGCTGTGTCTACAGGGTCCTGGTTACCATACCAGTACTGCCTGCTTCGGTAGATTACTCCACAGCTTGGACATTCTATAACATACCTAATAAAACAGAAAAATTTCCTTTAAATTAACAAACATATCTTTATCTTATTTTTAACCAGAAAAATCAGCTGTTTATTGTTATTCTGGCTGCATAAAGTCTAAAAAACTGCCTTGTCACACCTAATCCTACAGTTTAATATCCTGCTCCTCACCCAGACCAGGCGTATCTGGCGAGACCCATCCACGGAGAGTCTGCAGAAGCAGAGGTCTTTGGGATAACGATCACTTCCTTTCCCCCTTCGTAGCAAGCCTGATACAACGCACAATCTAATGACTTCAACTTCTTGACAAAAGGCTTAAAATAACTGCAGTGATACAATTAAAAAAGAGGATATTGAAATTTGAATCTGAGTCCTTTTTCTTACCTTACAGGTGTAAATGCGATTATCATACTGAGCAGAGTAACGGCAGCGCTGCTTGGCGTTGTGGAACACCCCTTCGTCTAAGTGGTTCATACTATTCTTGCATTTAGATCTGTGACAAATGCAGCAATTCAGAATGTTGAGTAATAAGGAGAAATTTCATTGCTCAAACACAACGGGAGGTACTGACCCACAACTGAGGCACTGGCTGGAGCAGGTGAAGTACTCATCAGGAAAGAAACAGCTGTGCACCGACAGTTCACCTGAGATTTCCCCGTTGAAGCGCTCACTCAAAGCCTGCAAAAGCACAAGTGTGCAACAAATATTTTAACAAAACTTTCATAAATAAAACTACAACCAATCACAAGTGTGAGCAGTTCAGATCAGCCTGGTTTTCTGTCTGAAGCAGGTTGGCTTCTGACATGTTCACTGACTCTTTAGATTCACCTGCAGGGCTTTGAAGATGACCAGCGGCGTGCGTGGGGAACGGGTCGCGTTGTTATCCAGGAGCTGCTCCAGTTTCTTTTGTAAGCCATGGAAGTCTGTAGGGGGACTGAGAGTCTGCGTGCCCCAATACTGGACCGAGCTGAAGGCTTCTGGGTAACGGGAAAGTTTCCTAAATCGCTCCAAAAGAAGCTGATCTACTGACTCGGATGATTTTTCTACAGTAGGACAAAGACAGGACAGTTACTGCGGTAGATTAACCAGGGTCACCAGGATCTTTTGAGCAAGAAAAACAAACAAACCATGAAACACACTTAAAATAAAATTAGAAACCTGTAACTGAACTTAATATTATCCTAACTAGGATTCTTGCTATGCTAAATTCTTGGTACAATTGAAGTTACCTCTATTGCATTTTTTTCCTTGTTGCAGATCTATACTGACATTTCTATTTCACATGTTGTGCAGTGTAAGTAGGATTTTGCACAAATAACAGGACGCTTCACCTGAGCCCAGCAGCTTAGTGTGGACAGTCTCATGGAAGATAACCACAGCAGGGCCCAAAGTGGACAGTGGGACATCCAGGCCACAGCGGGCTGTTGTGGCTTTAAGCTCTTTGGTGAAATGATTCAGATAAGCGTTGGAAGCATCACCAAGAAACTTGAAAAGGTCGTCGTGGAGACGATCAGCATGGGTGCGGTAGATGATGAGGTCAGAGATGGCGAGCACCTTGAGTAAAAGACGGGTTCTCTGTCCCTGTTTTGAGCTGTTTCCAAGTAGCCCCTCAGTATCGATGACCACAACGTTGCGGAGGGGATCCAATGCAGCCCATACTCCCACGGTGCACGACTCCTGTGTTGGAGAAGTCTTGAAGACTTCTCGGCCCATGAAGAATGTGTGATTCAGGGTATGAGATTTTCCCTCTCCTGTGTTACCAAAGATGGACACCACCTTCATTAGCTGCTCGGGGCTGCAGCCGAGGCACTTCACAAATGAAGCTTCATTTTTTATCTGAAGAAGGAAGAAGAAGATCATACAGGTGAATTCAGACGTTTGGGGTGAATCAAAAGAGTGAATAAGTGTCGCAACCCACCTGCATTTCTTCATTCTCATCAACCAGGAGAAAACTGGATACTTTTTCTAAGAGTTTAGTTCTCTGAGATTCGATCTCATCATTTATTTGAATAACATGCTCAATAGTTGTCTTCACAGAACTGGCCTCTGCAGGTTTGGGTGGTGGAGGGTAAGAAATGAGCTGGTGTTTCTTCTTGCTGCTCCCACTGTGGGTGCGTTTCTGACAGTCTTGGCACAAATTCACTTTGCAATTCTGGCAGCGCACCACAGACCTGTGGCGCTTGCTGCTGTCCCCGTTGCCTCCTTTACAATTGTCACAGTAGGGGACATGACCTGGACCTATCAGGACCCGCTCATGGTTCTTCAGACGCTCCTGACTGTGAAGCTCAAGCTCACATCGAACACACTGCAGGCTTTTGCAGCCATCACACTCAAATGAAGCCTCTTCAGAACCACCACAGGAATAACTTTCTTGACATATCAGACTAGTATTGACTCCCTTTTCAGAGGATGAGCCATGACTACTCATCATTCCTTCCAATGTGTAGGTAAATATAAATGTGTGCTGATTGGAACAGCTGAACAACAATAAAATACAGTCAAATAAACTTAAGAACAAACAGTTAAACAGCACTGCTTGTAACAAATTTCTGAAGGAATAGAAGCTGTTTACTGTTTCTTTACAACATGAACACTTATATCAAATTTAAATCAGCTGTAATTGAAGAAATTTGGACGCATTTAGCAGCAGTAAAAACAAGCTAATTTTCTTAATGCTATTTCAACAATGTTTAGGTTAAATAAAGTTAGTGATATTTTAAAAACATGAACAAGAATTTTCCAGTTCCGACCAAAACGAGTGTTTCTTTACAGAAATAAAGGTACAAACGCGGACGCTAACAGGCTAACAAACTAGCAAGAGCTTGTTGACAAAGTAGGGTTGTTGTTTAGCAAATTAGCATGTACACTTAGCTAAGAGCTATTTGACCTCTACGAGAAAAAGAGCAACCAAATAAACCAACAAACTCTAACACTCAATTGCTCCGTCCAAACAATAAGTAGCTAGCTCTTGACAACAGCTCAAGTAGCATATCAACAAAAACAGATGCTAAGTGAGACTCTGAAATCTACTCTGTCTTTAAAACGGGAGGGAAATCCGGGATTTCGATATAAAAGTCTTTAAAAGTATTACTGTGTTTGTATCCTTCCGAGCGTTGTCGTTGTTTTGTTCTTCAGCCCCCTCCCTGACAGATTTCTCTAGCTACGTTGTGTTGTTGCTAGGTCATCAGCTGATCGAATTTTCGGTCACAGAGGTCGGAGAGGAGTGCTGTTGCATGATGGGAAATGAGGTTCTACACGGGAAGACTGCTCACGTTCTCGTTGTAACGTGGACAGCTGCAGTGCGCCACAATCTCCACCGGGTGGCAGCACTGAGCTATGCTAAATTTCAATGCAACCTTTTCATGGCTTTATTTTGACGCTTTTCTCTGTTATCAGGTCTTTGGCTGAGTGGTTATCGCACATGACTAATACCAAGGAGTCTTGGAGAGTCTGGGGATCAATTCTAGCCCGCTCCCTCATTTTTACACCTTGCTATAATAGCTCAGAAATCTGCTTTAAAACAAACGACTTTGATTGCTTTATTTTTTAATCATCTGTGTGGTGGTGACAGCAAATCACATGAGGAAATTATTTCTTCTTCAAATAATGTTTGAATGTGTTAAACAGTTTCTAGAAACCAGAGTGTATGTGCTGTATTGACTTTGGTTTTCTCATTTAACGTTTGAAATCAGCCCTATTGTAATGGCGCCTAAATGTCCACAAGGCGGCAGCACTGAGCTATGCTAACTTTAAATTCAACAATTTTTACGGCTTTATTTTGACATTTTTCTGTGTTATTAGCACTAACTGACATGAGGAAGACACAAAAAAAGTAAATAATGATTAAGCATGGCAAGTTGTTGTCAGAAACCAAAGCATTCAGTTTTTTTCTAATTTAATCTTTGAAAGCAGCTCTGGTGTAACGTGGACAGCTGCAGTGCGCCACAATGTCCACCGGGCGGCAGCACTGAGCTATGCTAGCTCAGAAATCTGCTTTTAAAACAAACGACTTTGATTGCTTTATTTTTTAATCATCTGTGTGGTGTTGACAGCAAATCACATGAGGAAATTATTTCTTCTTCAAATAATGTTTGAATGTGTAAAACACTTTCTAGAAACCAGAGCGTATGTCCTGTATTGACTTTGGTTTTCTCATTTAATGTTTCAAATCAGCCCTAGTGTAATGGCGCCTTAATCCACTCACTTCTTTAAAAACCCAATCTTGATCCATCTCTCCATAACAGCTTCAGACCCATCTCTAAACTTCCATTCATCTCCAAGATCTTGGAAAAGGTAGTGGCTAAACAACTCACGCTGCTCTTGATGAACATAACATCTACGATAGTTTCCAGTCAGGTTTTAGTAGAGCTCATTCTACTGAAACAGCTCTTCTCAGGGTCTCTAATGACCTTCTTACTCAGTGATGCAGGAGACTGTTCTGTGTTGGTTCTGCTGGACCTGACGGCAGCCTTTGACATTGTTGACCATCACCTGCTACTGGATAGGCTCAGAGACTGGGTAGGTCTATCATGAACTGCTCTGGAGTGGTTCTCCTCTTATCTGTCAGAGCGTTTCTTCTCTCTGGCCATCTCCAAGTTTTGGTCCTCAACCACCTACCTCACCTATGGTGTCCCACAAGGTTCTGTGCTGGGCCCTCTACTTTTCCTCCTCTATCTGCATCATCTTCAGCACATCCTGAGCTCTTTTAAAGAAATCTCCTACCATCTTTATGCAGATGACATCCAACTGTACGTCTCCTTTAAGCCCATGAGATGTCTAAGCTGCAGCTGTTGCACACCTGCTTAGACTTTATTAAAACCTGGATGGCTGGGACCTTTCTACAGATGAATGAACAAAAGACTGAGTTCCTCATCTGTGCCCCAGACAAGCTTCCCAAAGTCAGAGACTCTCTTGGCCAGCTTGCTTCTCACACCAAACCCTCTGTCAGGAATCTTGGTGTGACCTTTGACCCAGCTCTCACCCTGGATTCTCATGTCAGTTCTCTTGTTCGCTCTTCCTTCTTCCATCTCAGGAACATTGCTGAGCTGAGTCCCATTCTATCCCGCTCTGAACGTCAGATTGTTATCCACACCTTTATCTCCTCATGCTTAGGCTACTGCAACTCGCTTTTCATGTGTTTGAGCAAAACCTCTCTGAACCGTTTACAGGTGGTTCAGAATGCCTGTGCTCAGCTTCTGACCAAATCGTCAAAGGACACCCACGTCACCCCGCTTCACTGGCTGCTGATAACTTCAGAGTTCATTTCAAGATCCTGCCCTGTTTTTTTAATTAGCTAAAACACAAATAAAACTGTATTTATGGCAGTGTAAAACACGCACTCATCTATCTGTCCTCTGTGCTCACCCTGTCCTTTTTGTTTTGGTGGTTCGTGAGCACGCTCCACACCTGCATTTAAGTCCTGCCTCCTAGCTTGATTGACCACCACGGCTTTCTCCACACAGTTTATGCAAGATTTAAACTCAAAACGAGAGACTATAAGTGGGACAGAGTCTCAATCTGCAGGATGTGTGAAAAGTAATGAAAACTGTCCCACGCAAAGTGGGACATCTGGTCACCCTATATGGCCCCTTCCATATTCCCAATAGGAACTAAACAAAATGTAGGATTTTTATTTCACCTTCATTGACAAAATGAGGCTAAAATGTTTTCTTATCTTATTGATACAAAAATCCTAGCTGGAACTTCAGTAAACCACTTGGAAAGAAAGGGGGAGATGGGGATTTGGTGCCATCCAGGGGTAGAATACCTAAACTATTTAGGTGAGAACATATTAGCCTCTTTATCTCCATTAAGCTTAAAAATAAAAGTCTACTCTTTGTTTTTGTCATCTTGGTGTCATTAAATTAGGAGGAGGAGAAGGAGACGGAGCAAGAGTAAGAGGAGGAGGATGAGCAAGAGATGGAAAAAGAGGAATACTAATCTCTTTTTGTCCTCTTGGGAGCATTATTAGGAGGAGGAGGATGAATAGGAGGAGAAGAAGGACTGGGAGAAAGAGGAGGGGGAAAAGGAGGAGGAAGATGAATACTAATCTCTCCTTTTGTCCTTTTGACTAAAATTACTCGGCACAACTAATTCAGCTTAGAGTAAACTAAAAACATTTACTTGTTTTAAAATCTTTGAGCAGGTAGAAAAAGGTCTCATGTTTTGATCAGACATGTCATTAACTGTGTACAAGTGGAGGAATATGCTGATTTTATTGTTATGGTTGGTCAAAAAGAATAGGTCCAAATTTACATTGTGTATTTGATTTGTAAGTCAAACGATTTAATGCAACAATGTGTAGCTCGAGAGGGCAAAACTTTGGTGTGCAACTCATTTTTTTTGCAGATCAGATGTTTGTGGATAGTAATAATTCCATTCACAGGGCAGATTTGTGCCATTCATTTCCCGCCTTTCCATCCACACAATGTCACAGCTGTTGTGCAGGAATATTTCACAAGCTTTGTAAAAACGCGACTTCAGAAGCGGGAAATGTTTGGGGGTGAAAATGCCACTTTAACAAAGTGCTGCTCCTTATCTGAGTGAGCCTGCAGGAAACTCTGGGAGCATTGTGTTTTAAGGTCTCTGCTTCCTGTTTGCCGTCGTTTCTCACTCGTTCTCCTCTCCCTCGCACTCCTCACTTTCCCACCACCTGGTGTGAGGGGTAGGGAGAACTCTCCATGGAAAGGGGGGCAACATCTGGTTCTCCCTCCTCCTTCTAACTCACTGCGCAGCACCTCTGACAGCTGTGAGTCACACAGCTGTTCCTTAGCCCAAGGTAAAAGCCAAACACAGGAAATAGTCTTTAAATATCTCTAAATTAAAAAAAATCTTTTCCTGTATTTTCTTCTTTTATCACAGATAAACTACAGGGCAGCTCTTCAACTTCGTAACACCGTGATTAACATTCTTTTGCAAAGATACTTGAACTTGAGCAGCAGATGTCAGCATTGTGCTGGTGATAGGAGCTCAGGCTCCACTGATGCATCTTTCACTGTAAACATGTTTTGTCTGCATTCTCACACTCTGTGTGCATGACTGGACATCCAGCGATGCATCCTGACACAGATTTAAAGTGGTAATCTGCTTAGTAAAGGTCTCAGCTTAGGAGGACCCCTGTGCTGCACGCATAATCCACATTTTCATAATGAACAGATCGATTTGGTGATTTTTGTCTGACTTAAAGATGCCACATAACTAAAGGTCCACTCAAACATTTCCCAGATAAATTCAACCACCAATCCAATGCTTGTAACAGCAAAACAACAGCCTAAAATTCCCAAAAATCTGACACTAGTAGAGAAATCTGTCAGATAGGTGTTAAAAGATTATGCTTTGCTCTAAGCTACAGATTGCCAAACAGGTCAAAACAATGAAAATATAGAGACAAACAAACCATTTTCCTGCATTTTAGTTAATTAGATTTTGCTTTTAGGTGATGAGAATTGAAACGAGGGGCATGATAAGGATGTAAACAAAATCTAGACACTGGCGTAACTCATGCAACTCTCTTATTGAAATAATTATAAACTACTAGCTCAAACATTTAATCTCAGACCTACTTTTTAAAGAAAAACATCTGCTTTTTGTGATATGATGACCTGTGATTTTATGATAATGACAAAGAAAACATGATTAAATTGTTCATTTATTAACTTCTATATGAAAGTAAAGAATCAACTTTGAGTTGCTATAAAGACCGCATTCACCTGTTTTTTTCAATTTGCAGTGGTCTCTAGAATTAATGAATGTCTTGCGAGTTTATTTCTGTGGGAAAAACGCTCTGGCCCTCCTGTTTCAGGAACTGGACGTGAACCAGAAGAGAGGTGAGCAGAAGATGGCAGGATTTGGAGTCTTACTTCCTGATATTCGGACATCTCACCTCTGATTGGTTAACAGTAATGTGACTCTACCACACTTGCTTTGCAACGTTGATGTTTGATCTTCACAATAACACAAGCCTGAAGGAGTTCTGCTGTGTTGTGGAGTTGCTAATGCTAACGGTTAGCTTCTACTAGTCGAGACGCGCTCTTCTCTCTCCTGGACGCTGAACCAACAACAGCCTTCCCCGTTGCGAGCCAAGATGGGTGAGTCCATGAATGTTAATTTACAGTGTGACGTAGAATTGTCAGGCTTTTCAAATCCTCATCTATTTTCTATCTAATGCAGGAGATAGGGGTTGAAAACTATTTTCACATTTAGCCTGCATGTGAAACTCAGAGTGACCATCATATTTCAAAATTAACAAGTAAAAATGGTTTCTCAGTGAACTTTAATGTCTATGCTGTACAGTGCTATAATATACAAATAACCCTCATTCTATAACCCATACAATATGTCATTAGTTTATCACATATATAAAAGTTTCAGTATCAGTTTTATTATGAATTTATCCAGAGTTTTATGTTGACAATCCCGATGATGCAACTCAACTCTCATAAAGACACAAATTCTAACATATGCTCAGTGCACAAGTGATTGATGGAAGTTCAGACCGGTGTAGCTCTCTCCCACCCCGGCTCTGAATGCTGTTGTTCACATTCTTGTCCAGTAGCCAGTAATGGAAGGAAAGCACAAACCACATCCACAAACACACTAATCCTGTGAATAGGGATACACCCCCACTTTGTCTTTGCTGGATCACACCATTTGCATAATCAGAAGCAATGCATATATCCATATCTTTTTATTTTTTGTCATCCTGTCCTAATTTTGAATAAAAGCCTGAATTTTGAAGGGCTTTTTGTTGGCATCTCTGTCCGTTTAGTCCATTAAAAGCTGCCAACTAATCCTCCTTTACCCTCCATAGAGCATTAGAGGTGTCTGTCTTTTGTGGGATATACATGATCCCCTCTTTAAACCTGTCAAAGATGTATCCTGTAACCTAATCTGGCTGGTGGCGGTGGTCGTGGGAACGTCACGTCAAATGAAAAAAACTTCTGCGTCTTCATGTTTCCTCTACTTCATTACTGAGAACCAATAACAACACCAACAAGGGATGCACTTTGGCCTTTGAAGCATTTGTGTTTTCATATTGCAGTTGGCTTCGAATCAATGCACACAGCAGCACGGCCGATTAAAATCTCGTTAAACAGGAAACGCTGTTGCAATTGGCTGATTAAAATGAGAACGCTAACTTTTCAAACACAAAGCACTGCTATGTGGAATTAGACACATTAAAAAGCCGTTTGTGGGTTCTGATGCAGCACAAAGTACTCGAGGCGGTCAAATATGATGTTGCAGTTGCCTGCTGGGGATGCAAAATGACATTGATGCAGAAACTCTGTGAGAGTGTGGGAAACAGAGTTGCTTTTCCGTCTCTTTGAGAAAAACACTCCAGAGAAAAATGGCAGGAAATCTCCAGGGCCTTTTGATTCAGGCAAAGAAAATGAGTCAGGATACCTGTGAGCTCAACGTCCCCACGGCTTCACGGCCACACTTCAAGTCAGACATAGTTCAGCTGATGAGATAAATTCATTCAACTTAATGGATTTTGAACTTTGATGTGTCAGCTGTCCAATCCTGGTGCTCGGCCACCATCCTGCATGTTTTAAAGGTTTCCCTGCACCAACAGAACTGATTTTAATCAATAGATGATTAACAACCTCCTGCAGTGTTTGATGGCATGCTGAACAGGAACTTAAACAATTGAGTCAGATGTGATGGAGCAGGGAAAAACCTAAAACATGCCGGACAGTGGCCCTCGAGGACCAGGATTGGACACAACTTGTTCAATATATTCAATTTTGTTATAAAATTACAGCTCATTTTTGTTGTTTGGTCTGTTGCACCTGTTGGTGCTCATATTGAGCAATCCACAAGCTTTCAAGAGGCGTTCTTTGCTTTGCATAGTTCAGATGTTTCCTATTCCTGCACAGCAAACCAGGAAGCCTGCTGAGCCAGAACTATTGTCCACTCAAATATGCTTTTAATAAAAGGGTTTTTAGTGTTATTCCTTGTAAACAAACACAAAAAGGCAAAACACAATAAACTTGTGGGAAAACTTCTAACAGTAAAACTAAAGAAAGGGCTTAAAAGAATTGATCAATTGAATGTTATTTGCTGTAGGAAGTGGAATTTGTCAACCAAACAACACCAGAAAGTCAAGAAACTGATGCGAATGTTTCGGATAAACAGAAGGCTAGCAAAATCAAGTTAGAAATATATTAGGAATAACTATTTTGGCTCTTTTAAAACATAAATGAAATCTCTATGGCTTAAAATTGGCCCTTGTAGACAAATGTTGGCATGCTCACTCCTCTGGACATTGCTGAATATAAATCATACAGACCATAAACTGTAACTTTACAATGTAAAGTAATAATACACCACAGCTCAGCTCAAAATATATCACTAAAAATGACGCACTGGCTTTTCATTGACACATAAACAAAAAAAATAACAGTCACAGGATGTTACTGGTCCACGATTACACATTATTAATGCCTCAAACTGTCGATGTGCACTAAAGATCCACCAATTGAGGACATTTTTAGAGAAAATGCATTCAGTAAAATGAAATTTAACACTAAAATATAGTGTTTGAGGCAAAAGAAGCCGGAGGGCTGCCACAGCTCTGGATAAATGTTTTATTAAGTCAACTCTGCCTTCAGTTCTGCTTCAGATTAGATAAATAAAGCTCCAGACTCATGCTCTGTTCAGATGAGAAGAAAGAAACATCACATCAGCTATAATGAGCGGATTAAAGTATAATGTTTATTATTAGGCAGTGATTGATGAGTTTGAACTCATTCACAACAACAAACCAGAACAGGAGTCACAAACCAGATTCATTTGTGTAATAATAAAATATCAGCTTCATTCTTCTTCAAAGACGGTGAACGATGGTTTACTGTGTGCTCATCAGTTATATGCCATATTAATGGAAGGTTGTTGAATTAACCTTCATGCAGAACTCGTGTCCACTTGAAGGAACCCGAAGAGGTGTGATCTTGCATGCTGGAAAGCGGATGGGCGCCATTAGCGGTGCTATCACTTTCTCTTTAGCACGCATCCAGGGTGACCCTCAGTCCTTCACTGACCAACCCAAGATCAAGGGTCGAGGTTCAAACTGGGAGCACATTAACATGCAGATGGAGACTTTCAAGTGCATGATGTATTTTTTTTCTTTTTTGAAAATGTGGGACCACTTTTCCAGGCCTGCATATCCTGAGGACATGACCTCGACCTTTACTTTGTGGTATTGTGTCTGTTCATCGTAATCGCTGTTCAAAAGAAAGCAAGTGATCTTTTCCGGGAGAGCAGGTGACCTTTGGCCATCAGTTAAGGGTTCAAAATGGACACAGGGCACAGTGACCCCACATATACACTTGAAATGCTGAATTTACTCAACCAAGTTATTTCAACTGGTTCCATTAAACCTTGTTACTTAAACGTAATAAACCTTTACATTACGATGTATAACAATGTCTATTACTCTTCACATGCAAGCAACAAGGTTTAGTGGAACCAGTTGGCATAACTTGGTTAGGTAAATTCAGCATTACCTTTCTTACAGTGTAGTTTCTCTTTACACATCTTGCAAGCTTTTATCGTTTCATTTCTGACTAGAAACAGAAGATATTTTTTACAACGCAGAAGTCGCAGGATCTCACATTACCCATTTGTTTTGCCAAAAAACACCAAATCCCTGGTAAGAGCTTTTATGACACTTTTAATTTATCACAGTTTACAGCAAAGGGTATTTTTCATCAGACATATGAAATCATGGCACAACATTGAAATAGACTACTGCCATAGATCATCACTGTCATGATGCTGAATGATCAAACTTGATGTAACACAACAGCCACTCATTTGTGCACCACAATCATGTTGTTATCATTTAAAAACAAAGATTAATTATGTTGTTATCAAAAGAAAACTAAGCCTCCTTTCATGAGAAAACAAGATAAAACTAGTTGGTTTTCTCAAGGAAGACAGAATCATCAACTTGTGATTAAGATAATCACACTAAAACTGTTATTTTGGGTTCTCTCTGCAGGAGCTGCTCTTTTTGGCCACAAATGTTCTTCAATCCAGCAGCAGAAGTAAAAAAGGAAGATATGCACCAGCGTTTAGGCAGCAAGAAGGAAAATCTCAGCAAATAAACTGAACAGAATGTCAAGAACAACTTGAAAGGACAAAGTGGCAAAATAGTACGTCAGCTTTCCGGAGTCATCAGAAACGCTTGTGGTGAACTGTTTGTACCAGGTTGTGTTGAATGACACGTGGTACATTTGTTAACGTTCTGTGGGGAACAGTAAATCATTTCAGTGGGTGATTCATTACCACCTTCTTGCCTACATGAAGGCTCCCGTTCATGTCACTGAAAACACAACACTGCTTGTTAGATGAGACATGTCGAGTTTGTACAAAGAAACTTGACAAAAGCTGCTAAAACTAGCTAACGCTTTCTTTAAAAAATACTGAAAAAAGCTATTTGGTTATTTATTTTAAAGCCTGGAAAGATTCTGTACATTCTCACGTGTTTTTTAACACAGAGAAGCGTGCTCCCTCATTTTGCATTTCATACCTTTGACCTACTTTGGGGCTGATTTCGAGGAAACTAGATCGGAGCCAGAGAACTGAACATGTGGACTTGTTTATCCAAATCTGAAACAGGTTCTATTTTTACTACAACATTTGTGCAGACAGCAAAGTAAGAAACCTTATCCATGCCCCCCATCTTCCAGAAACAACCCGTCTATATGCTGTCTGTGTATCTGAGCGTTTTATAATAGGCTCCTGCACATAAGGTTCCAAAGGCAGAGCTGGAAATGACTCTATGTACACTTCCATGGCTTTTCCTTGAATTTCCCCTCTGATGTCAGCACATAGCGGTTAATGTGTAAAAGTGTCATGATGGGTTTATTGATGCTTACATAACTGTTTTTCCTCTGGATTTGTGCAGTCTTTGTCACCTTTGCAGTTTTGTAGAATTTTGTTTTTAACTCGATTTTAAATTTCTCAGAATCTTTTAAGTACGTTTCTGTAAAAGGTTTCCCCCCCACGTTTTTTAATCTAATAGAATTCATGACAAAAATAATCAGTTTGGGGGTAAATGTGAAAAAGTTAGAAACAAGTTAGCTCTTTTATTGTTTCAAATTGAATTCTGGAACCCTGACAGAGGAATAGGAGCAGGGGCGGTTCCAGGGTGGGGTCCAGGATGGGCCAGTGCCACCCTGACAGCAAGCTTGTACCCCCCTTGTGCTCCACCCTGCTGAGAGCAGGGCCTAAATATTGATACATGTGGATATTTTTTGAGCGATAATTTAGCCTAATGCAAGATGTGGAGCAAAAGCATGTGCATAAATTTATCTGAGATTGAAAAGTGATGCTTAGACAAATATTTTCATGTTGTCTTTGAGATATAAAACTCAGATAACACATTTCTTTGCAAAAAAGGTATATTCTGAAACTAACTAAAACGTTTTTGTTCCTAACATAACTATAACTGAATTGCTATTATTATACTTTTGTAAGCTAAAATTTGAAATGCAGAGCAGCTGGCCCCAGACCCCTCTAATGTAGGTCTAGAACCTTCCCTGGAAAGGAGTGAAAATATGGCTACATTGTTAGTTTTACAATGCACAATTATTCTATTGAAATATGAATTTCTGACAAGAATTATTGCAAATGATCCATTAATTTCTGCTTTAAATAACCATCTGTGTAAAGGTTTACAAAACATTGTTTGCATTATGACATTTTTGTGATGAGTGTTTTTTTTTACCTGGTTCCAACGAGACTAGCTGTTAGCTCATCGATCTGAATGGAAATCCTCTCTATTCCTCTAAACTGAGGCCGTTCTAAGAACTATCTATAACAAGTATTTGCTCATAACTGTTTTGATGAAAGCCACTGTTTTAATTCACTGCTTTGCTTGGAACCTCATGTTCTTGATCTGTGTCATCACCAACCTTGTGAGGAGAAGGCAGCATTTTAGCCAAACTACAGTACAGTCAACATTCCTTTGCAAAGTGATGTGGAAACATGCAGAAATGCATCCAAAATTCAGCCACAAACCTAAAAAATGGAGCAGTAATATCAGAACAATTAAAAAAAAAAGAGCCTGAACACGATGTTCCTCTTTAACATCATTTTTATTCATTCAAAAATACATGGTAAATGTCTTAAATGTGTAAAGATATTTGGTGTTTAACGAAGGTAAATCTTTAGTGTTTTTTAAAGCATCATATGCTTTAGTAAATAAAGTGAAGCCTTGAATTGTGCAAAAGTTTCATTACTTTCACTTGTCAGCTTTAAAAGCACCAGAAATAGTAAAACATCAGCTCCTGGAGTTTTTATTCACTTTTAAAAGTGCAGTGTGCAGCTTATTTTTAAAATCCCAGCAGGGATTTTTGGTCTTGTGTTTCACATTCTTGGAAAATCTTTATAACTGCTGCCTCAATGGAAAAAAGGTGCTCATCCTTCACCTCGGGACAACAGAGCCTCATGAACTCTGCAAGCCGGAGTAAATACTCAATATTGTGGCCCGTGCTGCCGCTGCAGATGGAGATCTGTGCAGCGATCTCCTTGTCCGAGGCTGGACCCAGGTAGATGGGGTTCTCAGAGGTAGCGATGTAGACGAGAGCCAGCAGCGAATCCGGACTCTTCTCTTTGGGAATGAACTCCACCATCTCTGTTGCGTAACCTCCCAGCAAAACCTCTCTCATGTTTAGGTACTGAAGAGATTCTTCAATCTGACACTCAGGCACTTCGTATGCAACGCCCCATGTGCAGGCCTGGAGGGGTGGGACACAAAACTTGTTTGCACACTTTGACATTTAGAACACAGAGGAGCAATGAAAACAAGAACATCAGTGATTAATCCTGACAACTCCCTGTTTATTTTTAGTGGCACTTTTTGAACTAGATTCTTAAAAAAAATGTATAGGCTATTTAAGAATAAACCATGTGTGTTTCTATCATGGAGCAGTAGTTTATGACCACACAATTAAGAATATAATAAAGCCATCATTTAAATCATAATAAATTGGTAATCTGATCAAAGAACTGCTTGTTCAAAGACAAAATACTCACCTCCTGATCTGATACGAGTGTGACAACTCTGCCAGGCTGGCAAGGAGAAAGACACACACACACACACACACACACACGCACGCACACGCACACACACACACACACACACACACACACACACACACACACACACACACACACACACACAATAATTAAGTTACCATTTATTTCAGATGGGTTAACAGGATCTGATTTGAATTCATCTCACCTTTTCTTTGTCCCCTCGATGAAAATCATCCCCGTGCCAGAACCGTCTCTTGTATCCTTTAATGTAACCCACTTTGCTTCTTTTATAAGCAAATCCTGGTTTCCAGACTAAGGAGCCGTATCCAAATATCCACAAGCTACTTTTTCCCTTTACAAGATCCTGCGGTTTCATTCTGGTCTCTTTAATCCGTTTAAATAAAAAAGTCACTTATTTTCTCCAACAGGTAGCTGCTGTTCTCTAAGTCCTGTTATTTTCTATTATCCATGCTAATAGCTGCCCGGGTTATAAAGGACTAAGACCAGAAATCCTCCTCCATGTCGTCATTTTGTCTCTTAGAAAGAGGAACGTTTATTTTTCTACCTCAGCTTCAGTTTAAAATAAACTTGGAGCAGCAGATGCTCTTATTTCCCCTCCCGTCTGAACAAGCACGTGTATTTGTTGTTCAGACTTCTGGGAGCAGCATGATCTTAACCAATCAAACCACAGAAGGGCAGGACTAAGAGAAATATCAACCAATCAGCTTTTTTACCTGCCTGTTTTCAAATGTTTGAGCTTCATAAGTACTGCAGCTACATTTTTTCAAAGGGGCATGGGTTCAAGACTGAATAAAAAGCACATCTTTACCATTTTTTGTAAGGTATAAGCTCAAATTTCAAATGTTAATTTGATTTTTAAAAAATTAAGCTTTTTACACAAATTAGTAAATAGGCTATAGTTATTGTAAGTTCCTTATGATTATATTCTCCCTGTAAACTTTAGGGAGTAAAAGATGCTCACAAAAGGTCAAACAGTCAAGACCAGCAGGTAATCATATTACCTATAAATAGCTCGGAGCGTTATATCGGTGCTCTCTAAAGCTCATTACGTGTCTGTGTTCTGCATCGATGCATCTAACCCCATTGTCCCCATGCAGGCTGATACATGGTACATTTGTCCTCTGTTTGTCCCTGTGCTTGATACCAGCCTAAGGTGAAAAAGGAAGGCAACAATTCTTTTGAACTCCACACAAATCCTGCTGCCCCCAAGTGGCTAAAAAGGCCAAGTTTCTAGGAAAGTCTTGCATCTTTTGCAGGGTTGTGCTTCTTTATCTTAAGCCTTCCTGCACTGGCTCACACTCCACACTAAAGCTAAAGGTTTTGAGAATAATGTAGTAGTTTTCTGTCTCAGTAATCATGATGGCAGTTTGGATAAAGTCAAAAAATGTTACAAAGAATCTGAAATAATTGCAAATTTTCCTATTTGTCACGAAAATGATCTTTGCAACAAACGATTTCTAGTGCATTTTATGCTTCAGGGTCTCAAAGTTGATGCAGTTGCATGACCTGTGCCAGCTTGATCAGGAATAGCAGCAAGCAGGTGTGAGTGAATCTGTGGGATGATGGCATTTGGAGGATGCCCTGGTGCCAAGAAGGGCAGAAAAGAAACCACTTTTTTCCAAGTAAAACATCAGGGACAAAGTGATACTAGGCAAAATGTTCAGGACATATTCTTGGATAAATCCTTAATAGTTTGGGGCAAACGGAGAAAGGATTGTCTGCCGAAGAAAAGGTGAACCTTTTGGCCTTGCATGTGGTTGGTATGAATTAAAGACATAATATGCAACTTTTTCATATTTTTAAATCATTTTCTTGAGCCAGTATGTGCTAAAATGACGCTTTAATAAAATGCCACTCAGACCCCCACCTCTCTCTGTGACCAGAATATCGCACTTGCAACTTCAGAGTGGCGGTCTGGTCCCTGTTGGACTTATTAAAGTGGAGCTGACATACATGGCGCTGCAGTCTGCTTCCAGCATGTTTCCTGCATGTTTTAGATCATGAACACAGCTGATTTATTTGATTTAGTAACGAACCGCTCCTGTAGACACTAATGAAGGCTGAGGAGACATTTCAGCAGTTAGATTAAGGTGTTTAAACAACGAACGCACAGCGAGGAGATAAGTTTCATTTCCTCTTTCACTAACGGAAACCTAGGGGGTGCTAAAGCAAGCCAAAACTGCATAGTATCCCTTAAAATTAAAGTATAAATTAAACCACACGGGCTCTTTATTATATAAACTTTAAAGTATGTATTCTTGAAAAGGTCTTTACATTGATTTCCGCTGAATGAAATAGCACACCGTTTTGACATCAAACTGACAAAGACGCCTTAATGGATAGAGTTAATAAGTCCATTAAAAATATTACCAGGACAAATAATATTGCATTTAAACAACAAACCAATGTTCATGTCAGCTGACACAAACTGAGTGTCTCAAAGAGGGCAACATTTATTTTAAGATTCGATCACGGATACACTCACCAACTAAAGAGCAACAAAAGAACCGTGTACCAGGAATGAATTCTGTGGGTCTTTTTATAGCAAAATAGAAAATAACAATAATATAATAATAATAAAACAAGACACCAAAACCAGTAAAAAAGTAATTCACCTTTTTGGTAACATCAACTTAAAACACATGTACACGTCTAATCTCAGCATATAAATATACATTATATACAAAAACATCTTAGAAAACAAAGCAAAAACAAAAAGATCAGTGCTTCATTCAATTAAATTATGAAATACTAATCTTAAACATAACATTATTGGTTCAGTCATTTTCACTGAAGGCATCCTTGGTTTGATAGTCACTTCATCTGTGTCTTTGTCTCTACTGGGATGCATACACATATTCAAGGCCCAATCATATATTTCCCTGCATAATGTTTCAGTATATTGCAACTTTTTGTTATAGTTACCTCCAAGTTTCTGTGCAAAGGAATCAAAATAAGGCAGGGCACAAGGTTTTTCCTTATATATACATTTAAGGCTTTGTGATGTAGTCAGCATACATTCTTTATACAAATTAATGTTTTACAACTAAAAAAACTGAATATTACTCACAAATGAACAGTTTTCAGTAGTTTTTTGTGTTTTTGTTTGCATAGTACACTGCATGTCCTGGCATATTCCACAGCTAATTGGTTTCTGATTACTAGAATGATACATTCTGCTAATTCTCGTTGCCTTATGAGTAACTTGGGCAAAGCAGATGAGGGTTTGGGTCGAAAAATATCAAAGGGCAGATCCGTGAGCCAGGTTTCTTCCTTTGATCCCACAATATTTTGTTTCAGTCTGTACATTCTCAAACAATTATTAGCTTTAGTTCTACTGTAGTCAGAGAGTCCATCCAGTTATCAAGTTTTCAAGAGCAGCATTTAAATAAATCCCAGTTCCTTCACACTTGTAAACAGTCCACAAGGGATCCAAACTGGACAACAAATAATGTTCTGATTATTATACCTGAAAGACAAAATTTAAAACAGGTTTCAGATGTAAATCAATACATTATTTTCTTTTTGTAATACCTTAGATGAAAACATACCTCAGTAGCGATAATGCACTCATTTTTCTCCTCTCCTATAACAAAGACAGACTGGTAGATTGAATCTCTGGAGGAACATATTGTTGATATTCTACAATCTGGTCTTTCTCTGCAAAAGACAAAAAACATTCAATCAGTTGCAAAATCAATTATGGTGACAGAATAATGAAAAATATAAATATGTCAGGGACAGCAGGTGTGTTTTTGCCTTACCTGTACGTTCTACTTAAATGCTTCTGTTCTTCTATCGTCCTTTCACAGTTTTCATCTTTGTCCAAAAGGGACAGCTCGTCCTTGTACCTCAGGGAGGATTTATAGTCCAAGTGATAGTGATTAATGAGTTTATGATTGGACTTCGCTGTAGGACAGTCCACGTCCAAATCAATCTTTTTGTTTGTGTTCTTGAGCTCAATGGCAGAGATAAGGTTCTCTTTCTGAAAGTCTGCCTTAGAGATGTTGTTCATTGTCTTAGAGTCCTGCTCCTTGCTCTTTTGTTGCTTTACGCTACGTACGAGCACTATCGCCAAGCAGAGAATCAGCACAACAGCCACCAGACCAACGCTTGAGCCAATGGCAACAAAGTTCAGCTTTTCATTGGACTCCAAGCCTTTGTTGGGGCTGGAGTTATTAGCTGAGCTCTGATCACCATACTGGCACTGGGGACCACTGTAGGAAGTCGGGCAGATGCAAGCGGGTTTGCCCATGGGTCCATTGCTGCAGGTCCCACCATTAAGGCAGAACTGAGAAGCACAGCGGTTTGTGGGCCTATCACAGTGGCGGCCAGTGTAGCCTGGTGGGCAGGTGCAGGTGTAGCCATTGATGCGATCTATGCAGGTGGAGCCATTTGCACACGGGTTCCTGGCGCACTCGTCAATGTTGATCTCACAGCGCAGTCCAGTGAAACCTGAGCGACAGCTGCACAGCCTGAGGCTACCATGAACCACACAGTGTCCACCTATGAAAACAAACAAATACCCGTTACAAATGATTTATTAGACTCCAGTAATGAAGATTTATGTTTGATGCAATGAGACTGGGGTTTTACCATTAGCACATTGCAATGAGGTACATTTGTCCATTTTCTTCTCACAGTTGAGTCCAGTGTATCCAGGTGGACACTCGCATGTGTAACTAAGGCCGTTATCCCTTTCTGTGCACGTGCCTCCATGAAAGCATGGTCGATCTGCACAAGTCAGTATCTTGTGTTCACAAAGTGGCCCTTCAAATCCTTTAGGGCAATCACACCTATAGCCAATCTCAGAGTCCTGCAGAGGAAAAAAACATAGAAAGTTTTTTCAAAATGTTCTGTCAAATTATTTTTTTTCTTCTGCAAACAACAGCCTTCCATTCTCCTCAGTTTGAAATCTATTTACAGTGCAAAGTCTGTGAACTGGGTCATCTAACTTGACAATCGATAGCATCCTCCTGTAGTAGCAGATAGACCAAGGCAAAAACAAAAACAGGAAAGCCTGTGCTGTGGGAAAGGAGAGAGAGCGACTTCCGGACTCACCAGGCAGTGGCCTCCATTGAGGCAGGGCTTGCTGTCACACTCCCTGACCTCAGAGTCACAGTTAACCCCAGAGAAGCCTGGCAGGCAGGCGCAGGTGTAGCTACCCTCGCCTGTATTCATGCATGTTGCCCCATTTGCACAGGGTTTATGATGAGTGCAGTAGTTCAGATCTGTAAACAAAAAGGTGGAAACATTATCAAAGAGAATTGCGTTGCTTTATCTTGAGCATCCAGTTTCCTGTGTCATTTAGAGAATGAGGTAGAGTGTGCACCTTGGTCACAAAAGATGCCTCCCCAGCCTTCCTTGCAGGTGCAATGCCACGGCTCTTTACAGGTACCATGTTTACAGGACGGATGAAGTTTACACACATCACAAAAGAGTCCCTGCCAGCCCTCTCTGCATCTGTTCACACATGAAACATGGCAGTTGGCTCAAACATAAACTTGCACTCACAAACAAAAGCCAGAGGACTAGAAACAGAGGTGAAGGATGAAAACATTCAGTGTTTACACAATGCTGTCATTTTATTTACTATAATTTAACAAAAATATGTGGTTTATGTGTTTATTTTATAAGCTAATTTTAATAATGAACATTTATTCATTGTTTATACTCACTTGCACTCTCCTGGGACTGAACAGGTTCCATTACTTTCATTGCAGCCTTCAAGACAGATTGCTGAAAAAGAAAAAACATATTTTAGTTTTTTTCTGTTAAGACATAAAAATAAATATTTTCCATCTCCTGTTAATCCTTCCTTACAGATATAAAACCTGTTACCTGAACTCTTTCACTAAGACATCATTTATTTCTGACCCTGTCACAGATTTTCCACGGTTTTGCCCTTTTTTTAAGCGCGTGTGGTTTGAGCGCAGCAGATGCTTGTTCTCAGAAAAGGAGGACAGCTGCACCCATTGTTGTCGGAGGACGGTTCGAGCCCCGCGTGCAGCTGCTGCCCTGCACCGCCTCAACAAAAGAACCCTCAATTTAGTGGCGCGTGGCGCCCGATAATGCCGCGATTAACCTCGGCGCGTGCTGCAGAGCGACCACCGCCCTGGATTAAAGCGCAGGCGCTCAAAAAGCAGCAGCCTCAGATTTATTTGATATTTTCCTTCATAATAGTACGATTTCAAATTTGGAAAAAACTATTCAAATATGATTTTCTGAGTCCATATATTTATAGCAATATAACAAATAAAAAATAACATCTTCACGTTTTCTTACGTTCTTCGCAGTAATGTCCTTTCCATCCAGGCAGACAGTCTATCTCCCCGTCAGGTTTGCAGGTGAAGTGGCCAAAACGATCGTCTCTCGCTGCGCAATATTTGGAACAAGTGTCCCCGTAGTAATTGTCATTGCAGATGATCCGGTATGAGTACCTTAGCTCCGTCTGCGTCCCGATCTGCACATCCTGGGACCACTTTTCCCCTATTTCCAACTTTCCTCGAATGGAAAAGGAGCTGATCAAGAAATCAGCTGTGCTGGTTTCTGTGAAGAAAAATGCACAACTTGAACTAACCTGAGGTTATTTAAAAAACACATTATTAAATGATCAATTTTCCTGATGCTTTATTTGTTTCTTTTGCTATAAACAACTTAGCAAACAAATGTGTCAAATTCAGGAAAATACTTGCAATGGGAAATTTGGCAAGTGTTCATATTCTTGCTTTATCAACTTTTCCCACGCATGCCAAAAATAAAACAGGGGAAGTGCATTGTGTTTGAGGTATTTTATTGTATAATGAATGCCGAGTGATTCATACGCTATCATAACAAACGCTGAAATTATTCTGCCAGAACCCACGATTTAAACGTGCGATAGGCTATAAATCCAATCTGAGCGCGATTTTGTCTCCCTCTAGTGGCGAGATAAGGAACACCAGCCTCTTACCTCCAGTCTGCTCCGCTGAAGCAGAATACCAGGCTTCAATATCTAAAGAGAAAGCACCCTGTGGGAGGAAAAAGTACATAAACATAAGAAAAAAATAAGAAACTCTTAAAGGCACATTTGTAATGATATTTAGCTTTATTTAGGTCATTTAATTTGAGTGGCAGAGTGCAGGGCCTCAATCATTTAATTGTAATTCACAAAAGCAGGAAAAAACAAGAGAAACATTTTTGCTATTCTTTTTTTGTGTCAAGAGACATTTTCACAGATAAACCTGACAAACGTTTTTAAAAGGTGAAATAAGCTTGGAGATTATTTTTTGGAATGGCGTTTCTGGATTTTATGGCACAAAATGCACAAGTCTGCATATGTCATGAACAAATTATCTGATTATTAAGGCCTAATAAGTTATTTAAATTAATTATTTCCTTATGCACAACGTTCTCCTGCGTAAAAATGAGGTCAGTGCGCTCGCGCGCGGCGGAGGACGGTTTTCTTACCGGCCAGGTGAAGTTGAGCGGCAGGCGCAGCCTCGCGTCCCGCTGGATGCTGAACGAGTCGGTGCCCAGAACAGGTGTGCTCACAGTCCCAAATATGCACCTGCCAGGAGACACCTCCGTCTGGAAGTTCTTCAAGCAAACCTTGAAATAAGTCCTGCAGCCGCTCATCCTGCACCTGCGTCCATTTGCCAGCATTCCCTTTGAATTCTGAAAATGATGGAGATCTATCTCGAACACGCTTGATCCCAAAACCTAAAGAGAAGTTCACAATGAGCTTAGAAACAATCATTTATTCTTTCCTAAAGCTTTTTGGGGGGTGAAAATACCTGAGTGAATGCTATCATAACTATTGCGGTGATAGATGTGAACCAATCGGCCATCCTTTAGAGTTTAATGTGCGTATCCTAAAAAATCAGTCCACCCTTCTGAAAATCGTTTCTATTCCAAATGTATTTAAAAAAATGCGATCAAAAATAAATATATTCCGTCTCCCAAAGCCCGTACAACAACATCCAGCTCCGCAATCCTTATCCAGAAGAAAAAGTTGGAAAAAGCACGAGTTATCCAGTTGCTAGAGGTTAGACAATTATCAGTAAAGTCAATATCCACAAGTGAGTCATTCTGCGGTCTTTATGTTGGCCATCCATTGTGGCGGTCAGCTGGTGTTTGACTTTGCAGTGCTGATGCGGGGCTTGTGTTGCCAACAGTGATGCGCGGATGTGGCGGAGCATCAGCGCAAAGTGACTCCCAGTGAGGGACGGTCCCTCCCAGTTTATATAGACACGGTGTGTCAGTGCAGACCCTGCCAGTAAACACCACCCACTCCCCTCTCCACCTTCTCCCCTGCTTGCAGTGTAAACGTCATTGTAAGCTTTAGAGCTTTAATTCACCTATTCTGCTGAAAAATAAATATAAATTTTATTTTTTTAATATTATTCTGCAGATATTCTTTAAAAATAGAATTTGTGGAAACATAAATCAGTCTAGATTACTTCCTCATGGTGCCGCTTGGGTTTCTGACCCTTCTTCTCACCCTTTCTGTTTATTTTAGAAGATAAAGTAGAAGATAACTCCATGCAGGATAATGGATTCACACTGTAAACACATTCTGTCCCTCATAAATCAGCTGAAACCCCCTCCTTCTGCTCCAAACAGACTTTATTTATTTCCTAAACTGGAGAGTTATCATTAGAATCCCTAACACATTTGCATGCGTTGATGCACACAAATACAATACCATTCAAAGTTGTTTTTTGAGCCTAATAAAAAATAAACGAGCCCCAGAATGAGGTTTTTCTCACAGCACTGAAAGTCCATGTGTTTAAATTACAGCCAACAATGTTTCCTGCATGAGTTTGTTGAAATAACATTCACAAGAGCCAACTTTTTTATTCTATGTATGGATAACTGTTCCAAGAGAGGAAAGAAAAATGAACTGGAAAGTAGCATAAAGGCCTCCGAATAAATAAATTCAAATGCAATGTACATTTTTATCACACGTAAGCTCACGCTGAGCACATGCTTTCACCCCTGCAGCAGATCGACCCGATCTGGGAGGATTTACAGTGAGGGAACAGGATCTGAGAACTGTTCCCTGGCCCAAAAGGTGTGTTGCTAAACAGCTCTCCTGCCGAGGTGACTTCATCCCTCCCCACCTTTGACTTATCGTTTAGAGATTTAGCTCCAGGGTACAGACAATGGACCATTGAGTGTGGAGCAGTGTGAGTAAGAGGACCGGACATCTCATACTTCTGTTTAATTGAACTATTTGCCGTTCCCACCATTGACGGCATCACACGGATCCTTTGGCGGATCAATGTTTGCAACAGTTGAATCGTGAGTGTTTAATTTTAATTCACTTATAAGAGGCAGCATTGGCTGCACAGCCTCATCAAATTACAACAAGAGTATAGAATAACAGTGGCCCCCCTTCTTACACGTCAAAACATACATACACTTTAATATTTGATGGCCTGTGGTTAAGGTTTCTCTTCTGTTGCTCAGGTTGCAGTTCGTTGTAAAGCAAATGGTCTGTGCTAAACAAGAGGTGCTGCTTATCTTTGTGTAGCACAGACAAAAACACATGGATCTGACACGGAAGCAGCTTCCTGGAGACGCAGGATCTCTCCATGTGATTTTATCAATTTCTTTTATCTTATTGTTATAATTTAAATAAACTACTATAATAACAGATCCCGATTTTAAATGACATTTAAAGGAGACATACTACGACTTTTTATCTTAAGTTTTAATAGTTTTAAATGGTCAATACAAAACATGTTCACAAAGTTCTTTGCACAAAATCCCTCTCACATGAATCAGTTTCAGCAGTTTTAGTCTTGACATTTTCATTACCTTCCAGAATGAGCCGTTTTGGAGCTCTGTCACGTTAAGAAAATAAGCTGGAGCTGGCCACGCCAACCCCTCCCCCACTAAAGCTGCTATAGAGAAGCCCCGATATCAGGGAAGGGCTCAGAGTAGAGTCGCTGCTCCTCCAGCCTGGAGAGAAGGGGTTCTATGCAAATTTCCCTGATTGTGACATCACAAAAGGGGGACTTTCTGAAACGGCTCATTTTAGGCACCTAAAACCAAACACTAAAAGAAAACAAATGGACAGGTTTTTTTCTCGTTTGGCTTCTATATAGAGGCAGTAGAGACCGACATGGCAGCACAAAAGGATGCAAAAGGTGAGTTTTGCATTAAATGTTGCCTTTAAGTGCATAGCTAAACGGGTTATTTACTTTTGGTCAGCGAAAACAATAACTGGCTCTTTTCTGCTGCCCTAGAATAAACACAGCCGTGAAAACAGACACCATCTCAGTTCCATCTGCAGCTTTGTGTGGAGCACCATTTTTCTTTGTGACAGTGTTTTGCAAAGCTGACTTCTAATTGTTCTGTCTTTTCAGCTGCCCCTCAAAATAACATTTAGAAATTTACAGAGACTGAAACGCCTTTGGATGCCTGTCAGCTTGCAGCTGTTTGGTTAATTGGAAGACTGATGTGTTATTTTTCTCCCCAGACTCGTTTCATAATAAATTATAAATCCGATAGTATGTTCAAAGTCACATCAAACAAACTTTTATGATTATTTCATATCTTGTGTGTGTGTGTGTGCGTGCGTGTGTGTGTGCGTGCGAGAGAGACACAGAATTCTTGCAGAACACTCTCGAACTCCCTGACACCAGTCACACCAGCATGCTGTTGATACTTATTATTTCCAAAACACACATGCTTTTTTGTGTCCTTCATACATTTAACAGGGATCAAAGACCTTGAATTAAATTGTCCTCTGCTAAATACTGTTTATTTTGTATTTATGGTATCCTAGACACAGAGCAAACCCCCTGACATGATTCAGAACTATACCTTGTGCAAAAGTGTTTATTTCTATCCTCCAGCGTCCTGCTCTGGACACTCGTCAACAAACAATGGACGAGTGCAGTAAGAAATTAGATACAGTGGTAACAGATGGTCCCTTCTAGTTTAGAAATCTGCCCCGTTTATTGTGCAAGCAGTTTAACACTTCTTTACAGCACATTTGATCTCTATGCCCCAATCTGTCGGGCCAATCAATGGGAGCTTTTGATGTGTGCTGCCAATAGGTCTGAGGCATCTGAGCATGTTGGTCTGGGAGGAGAGATCACCTGCTGTTGCAATTAGACAAAACAAGGGGTGGTTTCCTGCTCTTACCGCTGTGCTGTCCAGTTACAAAAGAATATCTAGAAATCTGTGCTTTTGACAAAGTTTTGATTTTAACCAAAGTGATTGTGAATGAAAAAAAAATTATCCACTGCAAAAAACAAGCAGGAAGTGTCAAGATTAATCCCTTCATTCCAACACAAAGAAAATTTATTTATTAGCTTTTTTTAAATGATTCATTAGGGTCAATAAGGGTTATAATATAATGTAGGTAAACATGAAAAATAATAATAATAATAATAATAGAAAAAAAAAAAATAATAATTATTATTATTATACAACAAAGAATGTAAAAAATAAATAAAATTACATATTGTAAAAATAATAACATTAATAGTGTTAAACATTTTATTCAAACATTCCCATGTGTTTTATTAATGTGCATGCTTGAATAAGATATCAAGACTAAAATGTCCTTTTCCAAGCAGTTTAAAAGTTGAAATTTTTCTGGTATAAAGTCAAAATCTCAAGAAAAAAAATCAGTTTCATACTACTGGGAAGTGAGCCCCATTGCACTACTGAACTCAGCTGTATTAGTTCTTTATTATTATTATTATTATTATTATTATTATTATTATTATTATTATTAATAACAACAACATTATTATTATTAATAACAACAATAACAACAACAATATTATTATTATTATCAACAACAACAACATTATTATTATTATAAGTGAGAGTTATAATTGTCTTTTAACTGAATGAACTCAAAAATTTGGGCTTTTTATCTAATACATGACATGGTCCACTCTTTAGGCTACTTCTGTAGCATCCATGGTGGACCTCAAATAACTTCCTTTCCTCCTTCACAATAAGAGTCTCAAAAATCCATAAGATATTGTAAAAAATATAAAATATAATGCTTTTATAAATACTGTTCTCCAGTAAAACTCAAAGAACACATCCATAAGCTTTTCAACATGCAATGGTCCAATAAAAAGCATAATGTATTTCTGTATTCAGTCCATTTAAAGCTGCAGCTCTCAAAAGTCTTTTTAATAAGAGCCTCACGGCTGTTTTGGAATATTTCAACCACCTTCGTCTGTTACTGTTGACTAAACACAGCTCCTCCATCTTTACAACACAACAAACATAGCTCTGCGGTCCGCTGACATCATGATGCACGCTGGTGCCTCTATGAGAGTAGAGATCTGAGGCTGCTGAAAGGACGTTTGGTGTCACTGTGACATCATTCTTGACTGCAGGGAAATTCATCGCTCTGCAACATTTTTAAAGCAATTATGCAATCTGAAAAAAAATCTCCCTTTTATCATGTACTCAATCAATCCATACATTTGCACCACATGAAAGCCAAACATGTTGTGATGTCAGAGAAGTTCTTGGGTGATTGTCAGCGCGTTTGGAAGAAGCTACCGTCACCTCGAGGAAATCCTCCCTCAGCAGAGTCAAAGCATCGCCTCCTTACTCAAGACAAAACCGCACAGCAGGAAAAGGAAAAAGATAAATGGAGATGAGGGAAGAGCGTGCTGGTGTGAAGAGGGCTGTAAAAGTCAGCCAATCAGGAAGAACACCCTGGGACTGCACATCCCTGGCCTGCAGTTCACACACTGATCTACCAGGTGATGGGAACAGGTGTGTTTGGTTGCAGCACAATTGTTTCTATCAAAGTTTTCTGAAATTGTTCTGTGTTGAGAAACAGGATCCTGCCATTAAAGGAAAATCATCAAATCAAGATTAATCTTCAAAGTTTTAAGAGTTTTGGCCTCTATGGCACCGTAGGGGAAGTTCAGCTTAATCACTAGACACCATCAGCCTGATTAGTGACTTGTAATTTCACCTTGGTATGCAGCGCTGTTAGATGCTGTGATGTTCTGTGATAAGGCTTTGTGGCTTAATTATCCAAATACTGAATGATCTCTTATCTGCTGTTTTCCTGCCACTTCCTGACCAGGGACACATGACCTCTGCAGTACCCGACTCTATAATGCATCATTCTGTATTTAGACAGACAGTACTTAGGTTGTTTTTCCTTTGATGATTTGAAATTGTTATTTTCCATGTTGGTCCACCCACAAACATAAACCCTTAACCTTTGATTCTACTTTTTCATCAGAAGTTCTTGGAAATTCTTCCTGTTGCAGTTGTGTTTGGGAGTGTTCTGTTTAAAGGTGATGCAAGATGATGGGTTACTTTTTTTATTAGTTAGAAATTAATGTATCTGGGGTTCAGGGCATGGAGAGGTGAAGAGAAGATGCCTGATTCCTCGGATTTGGAGAAACACCTCATAAAACTAGCCAAAGCTGCAGAAATAGCCCAAAGTATACTGCAAACTGACGTGCAAAAATATGTCCACTCTTCTGAGAAGAAGCGCGTGGCATGCTTCCATTACCTCACTCTCTGATTCAATAAACATCACATTCAACAGGCAGCACATTTGTTTGTCTCCAAACATCAGGCTAAGACAATCCAATCGGCCTTAAATCCCGAATTTATGATCGGAGCAGTCCCGATGTGCTTCCAAGCGCGCCAGGGTTAGGTTTATGATAATTGTTAAGATTGTTGAAGGGGCAACAACACTGGTCAGAAATCGGCACAATTATCCTGCCATGTGAACTGAAGCGCCATCATCAGGAAGCTGAAGGCCAGCCAAATTGAACGAAGTCAACTGAGGTGATTCAGGCATCTGAGTAAGATGGTTCCTGACTTCCTGCCTACTGGTAGACCTATAACTCAGCTTCTTTGGCCTGGGAATGCCATGAGATCCCCCAGGAGGAGTTACCTCCTCCATGACCCTCCCATGGAGAAGTGGTAGGAAATGAATGGATGGTGCACACTTTTTGGTTTTTGTTGCAGTCACACCTCAACCCTTAAGAGACTGTATGGATGATGCATCACAGTTCACCTGGTGAAACCCTCGAACCACGGCAGTAATTTACTGACAAAAATGGAGATTTTATGTATTTTCTCTGATGCATTCCAGATGGATTTGGAAAAATAAGTTGCTGTGCCATTGAAATTTATCTTCCAGATCAGAGTTTGTGTTTTCAGACATTCCATGATGATTTATTAGCCAATAAGGTGATAAATGGCTCTGATATCATAACTGCAATCCAAGCACATTAGTGCAGTAAATTTGTTTGTCTTTCAGCCCCTGTGCTGTAAGAGCCAAACAAGGAGCTGCGACACAAACCACACAACATAAACAACTTTGAGTCAAACAACAAATCCCAGAGCTGTTATTTATCAGACACAAAAAATGAATAAATGAATTAAACTTTCCCATCGCATATTTTTGATTCTTTTCCTAATAAAGCACTTTATAAACTAAAGTATTAGAGCAACTAAATTATACAAGAAGTTTTCATATTAAAAGGGCAATAAAGACAACATTTTTTGATCTGATTAAAATAAAACAAAATGACACAAAACACTTGTATCAGCTAAAATTTGAAACTACGTGTTTATGATGATTTGTTTTATGATCCAGCATCCAAACATGGACAATAAAGGTTTTTGACCAGAGGTGGGTGGTACGTAACAAGTAGTTACCCAAGAGTAAAAAAAGTACTTTGAGAAATGCAGTGTTGGGTGTAACTCATTACTTTGTAATGCATTACAGTAATTACATTACGTTTATTGGTAACGCAGTAATGTAATGCATTACTTATGAAATTTCTGTAATATATCACTTGTTGCAAAGAGAAACCAACATTAGTTTCTTGCATTACAATCAACTAGGCTTGTCTCTCGCTCTCTCCTCCAAGGAGAACTCGGAGGACGCTTTTTTATACGTGATGATGTTGCAAGGTTACGTGGACAATCACAAACGGAGAAACGGGAAAAAAGCAACATGGCAGAGGCGATGGAGGGCAAGGCGACTTTTTACGGATGGAAGTATGCACATTACTTTTCCTTTGTTGCAAGAAAAGACAAAAACTTAACAGTTTGTGTAAACATTCGAAGCAAAAACAATATTTTGATACTGTGTACCTTGAGGTTATGATAGCATTTTACAAGTTTGCATTTTTCAAGGTGCTTATGTAGCACTGTTGTTAGTGCTTGTTTTACATTTCTTTTATTAAAGAAGGGCGTCAAAAAGAGATCTTCAGTGCTATTATTGAATGAAAACAATGTTGCAGGTTACTTTCTGGGTGCAAAAGTAATCAGAAAGTAGTGTAATTAAGTTACTTCATGAAGTAAGTAACTAAGTAGTGTAATATATTACTTTTTGGAAAAGTAACTTGTAATATGTATGTTACTATTTTTGAGTAACTTCCCCAACACTGGAGAAATGTTGCTTGAGCACTGTGAATCGGAAATAACTGTTTAGGCATAAAAGTTTGAATTTTATTTCTGTCGATTTGTTTTAATCGACATACAAGTGCTGTGTTTTTTTTAATTGGCAGCTATTAATAGTTCATTTAACTTCTCAAAGTAAGTGAATTCCTAATATTTGTTTCCCTTTTGCATTGATAATTTCTCCTCCGAGTAAATCTTTAGATTTATTCACTTACGGGGTTTATTTCTACTCTTTTAGTTATAGTTTCAGGTTAACGTCCTTAATAAGCTTTCCCAAAGGGACCAGATGTCAAGCAATACATTTAGATTGATTTTACTTCATGAACTTCCATCAAAATTCCAAGTATTCTGTTGGAGCTGATAAAGCACAGAGTGAGCAGCAGCGTATATCCTCTCTCACAGTAATTACACATTGCTCTGAGGAGCTTATGTAACCCCAAAGGAGCGTTCAGCTGACCTGTCACACAATACGGCTCACCGAGTCTTTTGTCTGTGTGGTCGGACACCAGCTCACCGGAGCGGGATCTGGTCAGGTGGAATTTGTCTTTTTATAATTATCATTTCTATTTCAAGTTCTGCCTATAGCAAAGGAAACATTTAGGATGCGACGTGGTGTTCGACTTTCCCTGCTCGTGTTTGGGACAAGTGTCCATCAGTCAGATTGTGTTAGCCCTCCACCTCCCGCCCTCTCACCCTCACCCCATCCTCGGCCTTACCCCGAGCCTGGGAGCGGAATTCTGGGAACATTTTTCCATGTGAAATGCCGAGGTCCAGTTGAGGGGTGTGACGCCAGTGCATTGTTCCAGCAGCAAAAAAAGGAACCTCTTGTGATGAGGCCAATTCCTGTTGGTCCCAAAAAAACAGGCACTTTCTCACACCGACTTCCTTCCTCATTGGACAGCGCAAAACAATCCAAGACCAACCAGCAAAGTGAAAAAGAAAGAAGAGGGATGCAAAAAGAAAAAGTGCAGGAGAGGTGAGCTCATAAATGTTGGGATTAGACGTTGCTGAAAACTGATTTGTGTTTTCCTGACTGTCCCTTTAAATGCAAAATGCATTTCATCTGCAGATAAAGACTCTGGCTAAACATGTTTATGGCTGCCTCACATCAACCGCTTTGGGATTTTGTGAAAAAAGGCACTTTTAGTTTTTTTTCTAAACCTTTGTCATCATGCTATAAAACTCTGCAGCGGATTGAGAAGAGTGAGAAGCAAGAGGTGCTGCGAGGCTCGCCTGATTGAAAGAGCAGGACTCAGGAAGCACCTGCTTCTGCGGGGAGCTGAGCATTTATCTGACCCTGCTCACATCAGGTGGTTTCCTTGTTTACGTTGTCTCCCTCCAGCTCCCTGTGGTCCAGCCTCCATTGGCTGTTTCGGGCCACTCCTTTTTCCACCACATTCATTGATCTTTGTAGCGCCTGCCACTTCCTGGCATCTCCATTCTCACCAGGACGACCGAACCATACCCTTCACCCTCCTCCTGCAGCTGAACGTCAAATAGCCACAAACTTGAAGCTCTGCCTGACCTCTCACCCTTGTCCTCACAACACAAACATGGCAGCCTTGAAGACCTCCTTCCTGTTCCTCTTCTGGCCTATACTTGGGCACAGCAACAACAACCGGGCTCATCAATTAGCCTGACTGATAACCTTGATCCTGCTGTCCTCCATGTCACCTGTATTGCTCAACCTTAACCCATCTGGCAAGGCTGAAACACTGATCTGCCTGTTTTCATTATTCCTAAAACTGCACTACATGTGCGCTTTTTCCCCAAACTTTTTTTTAAGAAATGACGGCAGAATTTTTCAAGGTTCTGCTGCTGAACATTTTCATTTTGTTGATGTAATTATAGTTAAATTGCAGCTTGTCTTTTGTAGGAATGACTGCAGGTGGGCCAGACACAGGTGCTGTCTGTAATTACACAACACATGAGGTCCAGAAATTATTATCTGGGCTAAATATATATAATCAACCTCTGCAGATGTGCATCCAAGCTGTTTAAGCCAAATGTTTACCGTCACCAGTAGGGAGAAGTGGAAGATACATTTTTTAAACACTCACAGCTGTCACACCAACTTTCAGCTTTTCAGATTATTGCATGCACACTCAGGTTTAGCCCAAAATCTTTATGCTAACATCTGCATGTTCCTGCTTTTTTACTATCTTGTTATCTCAGCAAGTGTTTCCTGCAAGCACCTCACTCCTCTCCGAGTCCTGTGGTGGAGCTTGTGCCTCGTTGTGTCCACGAGGTATTGTTCTCCAACGGTCTGACCGTCGTAAATTAGCTGGAAACTATTTGTCAGACATGAGAAGCAAAGAAGCAAAAGAAAGGAGCGGGGAAGAAAAAAAAAAGGAAACAGCAACATCAAGGCCCCTGATGTGGCCCCGGCACTGAACCATGCATCGAACAAATATGTTAACGGCCGGGCTAATCGCTGCAATTCAGTCCATTTGGAAAAATATTATCCCGAGTGCTCAGCAATGGTTTAGCTGGAAGGAATTGCCCAATTTTAAACTTTACTCAGAAAATTTAATGTAGTTTCAGCTTCCTGGCATCTTTATATTCATCACTTCTTGTGCTGAGATGCAGAGAGAGGGCGTATAATGATCAGAACCAAAATGATTTTTTTGGGTGAGATTCACAGGATATTGCACAAATACGATGTGTTTGTGAGTACTGTTTCCATCTTGGCTAAATGAAGTGTGTTTATTTGAAAATGCCGGAGGAGCCGCCCCTGTTTATTCCGTAGGCTGATTCCTCTTCACCATCAACATGACCTTCTTTAATGAGGGAATTCCTGAACATCAGAGGATGTCTAACACACATCCTGGCTTTTAATCAGCCCTATTGCTCTCACCTATATCATCAAGGTCCTGCAGCTGTCCTAGAGTCCTGACGTCTCAGAGAAGCACCGAGTGACCTGAAGCACGCACGAGCAGCAAGCTGTTTAGGGGTTGAATCCTGATAAAATTGCTCCTCATAACCCCGAGCTGCCTCCGTTTGACTGCGTTGGAGGATTCTTAACGACAAAACTATGCCTTTCTGTCAAGATCTACCCTGTGCCATCTCTCTGGGGAATCTACTGTCACAACCAATGTTCCCATGGACAGAAATGACCCCCGGGGAGGCTGAGATTGACAGTGAGCAGAGTGGGACCAGAAATTAAAGGTCTCTGAAGAGTCAAGAGGCTAGTCAGAGGAATAAAAATAAAAACATGTTGTAAAGCATGCTCGCAACATGAACATGCCCTTAGCTGTGACATGGGAACCCCTTCACCCCAAACTATGCCAACAGTCATCATCACCCCCACCCTCACTGGATGGTGGAGCAGGCCAGACGAGAGGCCCTGCTCTCAACTGGGTCGCTCCTCACTACCTTAGGAACTATGCTGGGAACCAGCTGAGCTAAGCACACAACCTTGAGATTAGCACTCGATACAAGTGGAACCTCACATTGCTTTTGATACGAAGCCAAATAAGTTTTAAAAAGTTGCTTTGATAAGGAAATGTTGGAGGGCAAAGAAAAAAGAGACCCTGACAGTCATCAGGAGCATGAAAAATTGCTGTAATTGAGCATGAAAACAGTTCCCTTCAATGTGAGTTCCTTCTTTATGAGAGAGAATTGTTCTCTGGCTTTGATTGTTTATGCAAAGCTTAACATGTTTGCTTTAAATTATATCACAATGTATAACAGAAGTGCTTCTAGTTTTGTGCAGGAAAAAATACTGCACGCCTTGTTTGGAGTGAGGGTACATTTGTTTAGCTTCGCCTCTCTGGATTTTCTTATCAGGAAACTTTAACCCTCTGGGAAATATAAAACACTGCAAATTGACGCTCATCACTGTAACAATTTAGATAATGTAACATGAGTACATTGGATTTTGGCTCTTGGCTAATTCACTTGTAAGTTATTTTTCTTGGCTTGGTTTGATCCGTGACCTCTCCACATTATGATGGAAATCAAGCCCTCTGTCAACAAAATTTAATCCTTGAGCCATCAGTTTTAGTCCCATTTCAGTGATTCCTGCCACTCACTGGTGCCAGAGATCCACTAAAGTCAGAAAATACCAAGAAATACTGAAATTTGATGTGAAGGATAAAAAAATAAATAAAATAACCTTATATTTATTCTTTCCAATCAAGCATGGAATGTTGCATGTTGGTCTTCTTCCTTCCTGACAGCCTTAATTCGAGCCATCATCAATCTCCACTCCTTAAATAGAAGTTGCTAGAGGAACCTGCTTTGAGCAGAGGAAGACTGAAGGCTGAAAACATCAAGTCTCTTGTTTTTAGGCTTCCAAGCATTGTCATATCTTTTGCAAGGTTTGGACATGTGTGCAGCTGATATTTAGCAAATATAAGGGTTTTCTACCCTTTATTCATTTGTAGATATAGCTGCAGTGTATGCAACATATAAATGATTTACACATACTATAAATATATACATTGGGATTGGAGGAAGTGTGACTTTCTTCACCTTTTATTTGGGCACAGTAGGACAAAGAACATGCTGACAATTCTGCCATCCATCAAGATTTGATTGAGCCATGCCCAATCTTGCAACCCTGAGTGCAACGCACTCTGTAAAAAATAATAGTTTCATAGGATCTGACATTCTAAGTTTCACATGCACGCTGAATGTGAAAATAGTCTTCTACCCCTATTTCCTGCATTAGCCACCAAAAGAAAATGGACGTGGAAAAGCTTGAATCAGAAAAAGTCAGACGGATCTACGACACACTGTAAATTTGCATTCATGGATTCACCCACCTTGGCTCTGGACCACTGACAGAAGGCTGTGTTGATTTAGTGGCCAGAAGAAAGCATAATACTTCTCAGCCAGTAGAAGCTAACCGTTAGCATTAGCAACTCCAAAACTCGGCAGAACGTCTTCAGGGTGTGTTATTTGTAAATATAAACATCAATATTGCAAAGTGAATGGAGGCAGTGGAAGAGTCCCGCTGCTGTTAGCCAGTCAGAGGTAAGACGATCACATATCATGAATACTAATGATTAAGACTTCAAATTCTTCCTTTTTCTACCCCCCACTCCTCCGACTAACTTCTACTTCCTGAAACAGGAGAGCAGAGCTTTTTTCCACAAAAGATGACTCAATGCGTTTATTCATACTAGAGCACAGAGTAGTACCCTGCACGGGCCTATAATCTGGGCCCGTGCCCGGCCCTGGCCCGAGGGGGTGGAGCCCCAGCCCGACGCAGTCCGACAGGCTTTCAGAATTCTCTGGCCCGAACCCTATTTAGCCCGACTTTTTTTTTTTTTACCTCCCATAATAACAATGTTGTAGTGTGATAGAACTCTATATTAATTGAGTGCGTTCGTAAATTTAAGCTACCGCTCTGAAAAATGCGCTCTTCAGTTAGAAAAAAAAAACAGCATTCTAATTTTATGAATCCTAAACGAATGGTTTCTGACAGATCAAAGTGGACATAAATAGCAGGTTAAAATAGGGGCTTATGTTTCGATCAGCAGGTCGTTCAGATAGGCGCAGTTATAGACCACAGACCTTAACAGAGCTTTTAATGGCATAATGAACATGGCGATACAGTTATGAGAAGAACGATAAGAACAGCCTATACGTCCAATTTAACAACATTTGAGCCACTTAACATGGCAAAAGTCCTCCGAACAGTCTATTTGGCATCATGCAGGAAAAGAACGGCATCCACCGTTTCAGGGGCAAGTCCAGTCCTCCTTTCCTCTATAACTCTTCCAGCTGCGCTAAAAGCGCGCTCGCTGCTGCTACTGCTGGCCGGGACACTGAAGACCATGCGGGCTAGACGTGCCAGTAAAGGCAACGTGGTCTCGTGTTGCTTCCACCAGCTCAGTAGATCCCTTCCATCAGCTTCCATGGTGGGGTTAAGGCTGAGGTAGAGCTGGATTTCATCAGTATCCTCGTTCTCCTCTCTGACATTTTCCCACGCGTCCTCGAACTCAGCCAGTGCTCTCCTCTTTGGTGCGGGACCAGCAGCTGCCACTGCGCCCGACCCTGTGTAAATCATAACACAATTAGGCTAATTATGAGGCCAATGCCTATAGTTACATTAATAGGCTAATAAAACAAAAATACCTGATTGTATAGCTGGCTCCTGCCGACGCGCATCCTCTCTCTCCCTGAAGCGGTTTATCTGGATTCTCACATGTTGCTGGATGTCGGTCCTCTCAGCGGGAGTAAACATTCGAAGTTGGTTGAACTTTGGCCATAAAAAGATGGCAATTTTATGAAGTGGCTGGATTTCGATTTTTTTTATTAACCAGTCAAGGTGTCGTTGGCGGACGACAGCCTGGGTAAAGTGAGGGAAAGACGGCCGCCTACGGGTGCCCGTGCCGTGCGTGCGGGGCAGAGCAGCGCGTATGTTGCTGCGTTCAAGTGTTTCAGTTTTTTTTTTTTGTTTAGTTTTTTGAATGAATTCGATTGAAAAATAAAAGTGTCCGAGCCCGGCCCATGTCCGAGGTAATTATACAGTCGTCAGCCCGAAGCCCGGCCCTCGGGCCCTCGGGCTGTCGGGACCCTCGGGTCTAGGGCTCCGGTGCAGGGCTCTAGCACAGAGGATTCATTGAAATAACAAGTGTAAGCCTACTTTAAATGATTTTGACTCGTTTGTTGGTTTTAATTTAATTTTGTTCAGATCCTGTTGAGCTCTTTTACCTCATCTCTGCATTAGGCTGCTTGTCACCTAGCTGAAGCAACACACTGAGACATTGTTATCTCTTATTCCATGGTCCACTTTATTTTTTGCCACTTAACATTACAGACTCACTCGAAAGTCTGCCAAAATTGCATCGATGGATTTACTTCCCAAGACATAGACAGTATTCATAGCAGAGACTGATAAGCATCAGGGCCACATTCAGACTGGTTCCTGTTTGTCCTTTGGGAGATTGGCTCCTAAGTCTTCTGCAACTGGTAAACCTATCACGGAACAGACGAGAAAGGGACCCTCTGCAGACAACGTGGCTCCTCGAGACAATAAGGGTCTCCCTTTGACTGGGGATAATGCTAGAATGCAAACTGCTGAGCATGCTAAAATGAAATCTGAAATTTCTTTTGGAGCTCAATTTGTTTGATTTTCTTAACAATATAACATCTTGGTCTTACTGTGCTGTGTGCGAAACTAAAAAGCAAAAAACTTAATATGATCTGAATTTTATGTCCATTGCAGTGGTTTTCGGATGTGATACAATAAAATATGGAAATTGTCATTTTCCTTCCTAATCTACACCCATTTCCCCCATATGGGTATCATCCCCTGGTATAACTCATAGAATAGCAATGGTTTGTTGCTGTCAGAAATCACAATGTGCATTGTTCTCATGGTTACCTCTGGCTGACAGCAGAAGAGTAATGCATGCAAGACTGATAATCTCAGAAGTTAAATATGTTCATTTACAAGTTAAAGTTCATTCTAGGATATTTCTCTGTGCGAAAGATCAGAGCCAGCCAGAGAAGAGCTTTCATTGTGTCACCAAGACATGTCACTGTGACCCATAATGCCATTTTGTTTATTTTAGTTTTAAAATCTCAGCGTCCTGACACCCTTGCCTGCTCAGATTAAAGAAAAACCTGGAAACGATTTTGTTTCACTTTTTCCTCTGGAGCCCTCATAATGACAGGAAAGTGCTCTGGCCCTGCTGCCTCCAAAAGCAAAGGCACAGGCTCAATGGGAAACTGCAGGTCTGCATAAATGTCTCCTTTTAGGGCTCTGAGAGTGCCGTTACACCCACATGCTGCAACCATACATTTTAGAAGATGAAATGTCGTTCTTATGTTTATTTACACAATATAACACATTTTTTGAGTGTGTAAATGAAAATGATGAACAAAACGGTATTGAGAGTTCAGAAAGCGTGTACTTCCCATGAAGGAATGCATCTTGACATTCAAATGAATAAGCGATTGCTACCTAAATGTGAAAGGGGGCATATTATGCAAAACTCACCTTTTATGCTGCTATGTGGGTCTTGACAAGACAAGACAGCTTTATTTATATAGCACACACATTTCCTATACAAAGGCAACTCAATGTGCTTCACAGCAATTGCTCTACTGCCTCTATAGACACTTCAAATGTGAAAAAACCCTCCATCTGTTTTCTGTCAGTGTTTGGTTTTAAGAATTATGGGCCTAAAACAAGCTGTTTTAAATTGTCCCTGTTTGTGACATCACAAATGGGGCCATTAGCATTGAACCACCTCTCACCCGCAGGAGAGAGCTGCTGCTGGGGGAGCAGCGGCTCTACCTCAAGCCCATCCCAGATATTGGAGCTTCATAGCTAATAGCAGCCTGAGTTGGGGATGAGTGGGCGTGGCCAGCTCCAGCTTGTTTTCTTAAAGTGACAGAGCCCTGATACGGCTCATTCTGGAAGGTACTGAAACTGTCAAGAATCAAACTGCTGAAATTCTTCATGTGAGAGGGATTTAGAGCAAAGAACTTTGTGAACATGTTCTGTGTCGACCACAGAACTACAACCTAAGAAGGAAAAAAAAGCCACAACATGTCCTCTTTAATTTTTGTCTTTCATGCAGAAACAATTTTTTTTTGTTTTGTTAAAGACAAATAAAAAAAAAGCAAAATTCCTTCATTTGTGATTCTAATTTTTGGTCCAACACTGAAATGCCTAAATTCTGTAAACCACATGATTTAGGATATTAAATATAAAAAAAACACAAAGAGAAAAATACACTCCTCTTTAGAGCTCATGACAGCCATCGTGTTTCTTCAAAAAAGCTTTCTGGATTATTTACTGTATGTTAAATAATGTAAGAGAAACACAAAATATCTATTCACACAATATTAAACAAGTGGTTATTGATGGGGCCTATTTTACAGCAGACCCTTTGACTTGAAAGATTAGGGAAAACATGGGGCTTAATTCCAACTAAAGAGCAGCTGCAGTAGTGGAATTCAGCACCCTTGGTAACACACCCCTGCTTTTGCTACTCCTGCAAATGAAAACATCTGCCAGAAAAAAGGCCCATAGATATCAATTCTAAACATTTCACGTCATTGCATGAAGTTTTTGTTTCGTTCTGAAATGTTCTGAAAAAATTGGAGAACAGAAGAGAAACACACACTAACTAATCCAAATCCTCTCTAGAATTAAAGCTTTTACTAGATAATCTAGATTTTGTATAATTATTAATCCACTCCCAACATTATTTTGAATATTATTTGTTTACTTAATGCAGCAACACTGGAATAAAATAAATAAAAACACAAGTTCATCTGGCCCTGATGGGTGCAATAATTAGCTGATGCACTTCAGCCTCATTATACCAGCAGCACCAAAACACTTTGCTCTCATTAAGTCCGAGCCATTGTTCGTCAGCATTTAACAGCCATTTTGCCTTCATCATCAGAAAACAAAGCGAAGGGAGCTAAAAGAGTTTGCCCACAAATCTCCCTCTGTGTGCCCACTGGTTTGCTCCACTCATTCAGTCAGGCAAGTAAAGACCATCTGCTCACTTTTTATACGACTTCAGTCTCAAAACATTCCCCAATGCACATTCACTAGTTCTATTGCTGGTTGCCAACAAATTATCTGACCACACACCCACCAAAAACACATCTCAGAGAAGGCCAAGCCTGATGAAGTTGTGCTTGGTCCCTCCAGATTAGACTGACCAAAGGAGCTGTTGGATCCAACAGAACCTGAGGCGTAACAGCCATGAAAGTGGCTGGTGGTTTCACAGAAAACAAAGATAAAAATGGCAGCTGCGTCTCAGTCCACATCAAATCTCTCTGATGCACAGGCAAGACTTTTTTCCAGTTTCGTCACTTCTCTAACTTCATGGTGGCAGTTTCACTTCCTGGTGTAGTTGACGACACACCATGTGGGGCCAAACAAGCACACGTTTATCTGTTCTTTGTATGAATATTCAGATACAGCTGTCTGCGACATGGAGATAGCAGCTGGTGTGCTCGGGCCCAGATATCCTGGTGCCATGCCTGGACAGAAGCCCTGGCATCTGGGCCAAGAGGAGCCCACCCGACAGGCCCTGGAGGGTCCGTCCAAACCCTACTATTACACCAAAGGTGGTGAAAAATGCAGAAACTACGCTTAAGATCCTGCGGCAAAGACATCCCCTCTGGCAGTACGTCACCATACCTAAGTCATGATGTAGCATCAATCTAAAACAATTTTTTTTTAATTTTCTATTCAACATGAAGTCTTAAAGTCAATACAAATACAGATAAGCAGATTTATTAATCTTTAAACATGAAGTGTCTTCATCATTAATTAGGCTTAGAGTTCTGTAAATCTGTAATGGCCATATGGCTGACATATTAATGCAGGTGTTGCAACAGATGGAACTGCTTTGTGTTTCACATTTAATTTATCATTTAGAGCTGGTGTTGATAAAGTTGATTAAATTGAATTGAAATGGCAAATTGAGTGAATAAATCAGGACATAAATCTTACATCTTGTAATTTTAAAACTAAGTTTTTCACAGTTTATAATATGAACTGAGTTGTTTTGTTATTGCCACCAGATTAGCGTCAACATTTTCCCTGATGACGTGAACTAAATTTGCCCTTTTTAATTACTAAACTTAATCCCGTACTAATCCAATAATACTGGTGCAATAAGCAACACAAGCGTGGTGGGGGCGGCTGAAAGGCAGCGTTTGAAATGATGAAAGAGTTTGGTGTGCCTGGTGTTTCCACCTCTATACCCGAGTGCTGGTTGGCCCTGGCAACACAACACATCACAGTGGCGGACTGTTCGGGTGCCAGGCTCATGGAGCAGCTGCCGTCAGGCGCCGATTCAGCCAACCACAGAGAGCCCGCTCCACCCCTTCTCCCAGGTCTTCTCACAAGCAGGCCTCATCTGTGTCCACACCCTGACATTAAACAATGCAGCCTTTAATTACAGGGAACCAACCAAAGCCCAATAGCCTGTCTTCTCAATCAGGCATTTGTAGCTGAAGGGGTGGTGGGTTAGTGTTATTCCTAATATGATGCTTGCACATTAGTTCAGACGTGTCCAAAGTCATAGAGTTTAAATCTGAGTTTTAGAACCATTTAGGGGTAAGGGGTGTGTGAAAAGAACTCAGTCAACATAAAACTACAAACAAAGACCAACCGTTTAAGTCAACATGATCAGGATTGAAGATTTGTCATTTTCCTAAAATGAATTTATGTGGCTCCTCTAGACTCTGAATCTATTGTTGATGTGCAAATTCAAGTTTGTCATTCTGGCTGTTGTCTTGAGTGATTGTAATCGTTTTGGGTCAGGGGCTACATGATTGTTCAGTTGCATCAAGAAGCTTACAAGTTGACACCTGGCTGGGGAAGTTATGTGTAAAGTTTGCATGTCCTTCCCATGCATGCATGGATTTGCTCCATATATTCCAGTTTCCTCTTCCTGAACAAGACCCTGAGATGCTTGAATTCCCTATCTGGAGCACTGGCTTATTCCCAAACCCAACGCTGGCAATCCACTCTTTTCCAGATGAAGAACATCGTCTCAGATCCTGATCCTCATTCCAGTTGCTTCACAGATGCAAACCGTTTGATGTTTGAAGATGCCAACACATTGCCTGCAGGAAGCAGTGATCCAGTCTGAAGCTTTCAGCTGAAGACCTCCCATGCCTTTGCTACATCTAGAACTTCTGTTTATTAAAGTTATGAACAGATATAAAGAAAAAGAGCAATCCTGACAGAGTCTATACTGTGCACTATTTTTAATTGTTAGCTTAAAAGCCAACATTCCCAATCCCAACATACTTTGATGCATCAACCACAATCTCATCTGCTTTGTCACCTGCAACTCATTCTGCCTGTCTCAGCTGAAGGTCAGAATATGTATGACTCCTTTAGAGAAGCCCTCCAAGTCCCCATGCTTCACGCTGTCTGAGTAAACACAGCACAGCTGTTCATAAAGGTACACATCACGTTCATGCATCTGAGTGTGTGTGTGTGTGTGTGTTTGAATAAATGCGCAAAGGGGTCTTCCTGAGCAAGATTTCCTGACTGCAGGGATGCGTGCATGCCATTAGTGAGGCTGGCTGAAATATTGATGCTGTGTTTTGTTCTCATTTTTGTTTTACTCAAGAAGCCATCTGGATAGGCTGATCTCTCACACATTAAATTTTAATTTTCCAGTTGAATATGGAGAGCAAAAGAGGGTCATTTTGTAATGTGAGAAAAATAAAGGTGGTGGGAGCGGAGTTCAACGACAGGCTTGTACCAACAGATGCTGACAGCAAGGACTCAGCCCAGTGGCTTAATGAAACCTGATATATTATATACCGTCCTCATTATGAACACAAAAGAATTACATGTGGTGTCATGAATAATGAAGTTGCTATTATTTTCTTGACATATGTGTTAATTGTTGTGTGATGGCTAGAACGGCTGAATAATGCTCTTCGGTCTGTTTCTTTGAGCCTACAGATCAAGTTCTGTCAACAGGTGATTCATGATTGTTTCAGGACAAATTTGCCACCTAACAGAATATTAAATCCCAAAGGAAATTTCTTGCTTAATAAACTATATGACAAAACTCCATCCATCCATCCATCCATCCATCCATCCATCCATCCATCCATCCATCCATCCATCTATCTATCCATCCATCCATCCATCCATCCATCTTCTCCCGCTTATCCGGAGTCGGGTCGCGGGGGCAGCAGCCTAAGGAGGGTAGCCCAGACCTCCCTCTCCCCAGCCACTTGGGCCAGCTCCTCCGGGGGAATCCCAAGGCGTTCCCAGGCCAGCCGAGAGACATAATCTCTCCAGCGTGTCCTGGGTCTTCCTTTGGGTCTCCTCCCGGTTGGATGTGCCCGGACAACCTCACCAGGGAGGCGTCCAGGAGGCATCCTAATCAGATGCCCGAGCCACCTCAACTGGCTCCTCTCGATGTGGAGGAGCAGCGGGTCTACTCCGAGCCCCTCCCGGATGGCCAAGCTTCTCACCCTATCTCTAAGGGAGAGTCCAGCCACCCTGCGAAGAAAACTCATTTCGGCCGCTTGTATCCGCGATCTCGTTCTTTCGGTCACTACCCAAAGCTCGTGACCATAGGTGAGGGTAGGAACGTAGATCGACCGGTAAATTGAGAGCTTCGCCTTTCGGCTCAGCTCTCTCTTCACCACTACAGACTGGTACAACGCCCGCATCACTGCAGACGCAGCACTAATCCGCCTATCGATCTCACGCTCCACCCTTCCCTCACTCGTGAACAAGACCCCGAGATACTTAAACTCCTCCACTTGGGGCAGGACCTCGTCACTGACCTGGAGAAGGCATTCTACCCTTTTCAGACTCAAGACCATGGTCTCGGATTTAGAGGAGCTGATTCTCATCCCAGCTGCTTCACACCCGGCTGCGAACTGCTCCAGTGAAAGCCGGACATCACGTTCTGACGAAGCCAAAAGGACCACATCATCTGCAAAAAGCAGAGACCTGATCCTTAGGCCACCAAAACGGATCCCCTCACCACCTTGGCTGCACCTAGAAATCCTGTCCATAAAAGTTATGAACAGAATCGGTGACAAAGGGCAGCCTTGGTGGTGTCCAACTCTCACCGGAAACGAGCCTGACTTACTGCCGGCAATGCGGACCAAGCTCTGACACTGGTCGTACAGGGACCTAACAGCCCGTATCAAGGGGCCTGGTACCCCATACTCCCAGAGTACCCTCCACAGGGCCCCCCGAGGGACGCGGTCGAACGCCTTCTCCAAATCCACAAAACACATGTAGATTGGTTGAGGGCGAACTCTCACGCACCCTCCAGGACTCCCCCAAGAGTATAGAGCTGGTCCAGTGTTCCACGGCCAGGACGAAAACCACATTGCTCATCCTGTATCCGAGGTTCGACTATCCGACGGACCCTCCTCTCCAGAACCCCTGAATAGACCTTACCAGGGAGGCTCAGGAGTGTGATCCCCCTGTAGTTGGAACACACCCTGCGGTCCCCCTTTTTAAATAGGGGGACCACCACCCGGTCTGCCAGTCCAGTGGAACTGCCCCCGATGTCCACGCGATATTGCAGAGCCGCGTCAACCAACACAGCCCCACAACATCCAGGGCCTTAAGGAAATCCGGGCAGATCTCATCCACCCCCGGAGCCTTTCCACTGAGGAGTTTTTTGACCACCTCAGTGACCTCGGCTCCAGAGATTGGAGAGCCCAACCCAAAGTCCCCAGACTCTGCTTCCACACTGGAAGACGTGCCGGTGGGATTGAGGAGGTCTTCGAAGTACTCGGCCCACCGATTCACAACGTCCCGAGTCGAGGTCAGCAGCACACCCTCCCCACTGTAAACAGTGTTGGTAGTGCACTACTTTCCCCTCCTGAGGCGCCGGATGGTGGACCAGAATCTCCTCGAAGCCGTACGGAAGTCTTGTTCCATGGTCTCACCAAACTCCTCCCATGCCCGGGTTTTTGCCTCCGCGACCACCCGAGCCGCATTCCGCTTGGACTGCCGGTACCTATCAGCTGCCTCCGGAGTCCCACAGGCCAAAAAGACCTGATAGGACTCTTTCTTCAGCTTAGGCAAAAAGCACAGCCTGCAGACCGCAGCAATCAGAGCTGGGTGCCACGCTTCGCTCCTCTGCAGTGGGCGGAGATCCGTGGGGCCGCTGCTGCTGTGGGACTCTGACCACGACAGAGCAACGGCACTGGCTGCTGGCTCTGTCATGGTCAGAGCTGCGCCGCAGCCCTGTGACATAGGGAGACGGTACAGAGTCTCGGTACCCAGCCCTATCATCAAATCGTATTTCAGCCCATTTCTGACCAAGCAGTACAATGTTAAATGCACAGCATTTTCCCCTATCCAACAAGCAAAATTACAGAAATATAATTTTACTTACTGATAAAAATGAAGCAGAGACTCCTTGGATGGTCTGTCAGTGCAATCAATACAGTCATCTTTGTCCAATAATTCCATGATTAACATCCAAACACGAACACAGGAGAGTTTAAATGGCCGAACACTTTTAACCTGAGGCTGTGGCCTTCCCCGGAGCTAGCCGCTTATGCTAGCTCTGACGCTCATGCTGTCAATCAAAACGAATTATGCATAATCTCAAGCATTTAATTACACCTAAACAGAAGAGTTGCAAAAAAAATTCACCCCCTTCAGAGTTGTCATGACTTTAAACTAAATCTATTCAACTTAAAATGGTTTTTGAACCAGGCTGTAAACATGTTTATTTCTTCTGTGAAGTTGGCATTTTTTGTAACATGGGAGTCAATGAGGATTTGCTCTGTTTTGGAGCCATCACCTAGCGGATGAGGGAGGAACCGCAATTTTTGTCACTTCCTGGTTGGCTTCACTTTTGGCAGGCGAAGTTTGCCCCGTGACGCACACTCAGCAAGCAAAACTCAACCGTGAAATTTAATGATGTGCTTCGGAGTGCAAACCAGCTAACAGCATGTTGATTTAACAAGCTGCCATTTAAAGGGAGTGGTTTTGCGTAAATTATCCCTGTTTTTAATAATTAATGAGAGCCTATTAATTATGGAGCCTAAGGTTTGCTTAGGAGTATTAGCCTGTTGTGTGTATTGTGCTGCTTTGTAGTTGTAAGGTGTGTGTGTGTGGGGGGGTGGGGGGTACAACACCTTTGTTTTGGGTGCTGATGGTAGGGCGCCACAGGTGCAGGTGAGCTGTTATGCAGTTTTCCCTGTCAAAATGATGCAATATTTTGTGGAGAATTGGAGTAACAGACACATCTTGATTCTTGGGTTTTAGTTTGTGTGAAATATAAAATTCATAATAAAAAACTACATTTCTGACCCATTTCAATTCTACCTTAAACATACTGCTCAGTCAAAACAATAATTGGTCTTGAAGCTCCATTTTTGAAAGCTAAATCAACACAGCTGGACGTCCTAAAGTTTGTGTTTATGTCTGTGCACTACCTTTCTGACACGAACACAAAAATAGCTCAGACGCATCCTGCTATGATGCTGAAGGTGCAGACATCTTTCCCTTCTGAAGGACATAACACTGTCTGAAGTTTGGAGGGGAGGGGTGGGGGGTTGGGAGGGAGGAAATGGTGACTACCGTGTGACAAGCACGGTTCCTTCCTCCCAGGCCTGAGAAACAGGAAGTGGAGCACATAAGGCATTATTGTGACGGAGAGGAAATGCAAGGTCCTCTAAAATAAGAGCTCCAATCTGGTGGTCAATGACAGGAGCTCGTCCTCCATGGCCCCACAGAGACCTGAGTCCCCTCCCACAAATCACCCCTCCCCCTCACCAACAACAGGGTTGATTTATGCAGATGTAGAAAACGAGTTTCCATTCTGGGGCTCTACAGGAAAGTTACAGTAATTGGTGCCTTGTGCTGTGATGTAGTAAACCTTTGTTAACTGCTGGACCTACGTGTGTCCAGGCAGGGGGACGGCCGTTTTAAGGGGAAACATATGGATGTGCTCTGGCTTCACATCACTTGTGTTGAACAGTCTGAGGGGGAGCTGGTTGCTAAAAAGGTTTGCAGAGCTTTAGGACAAGCTGCCTCCTAGTTAATTAAAATCCTTCGTTATCTGTTTCATGCTTTCAAACTGAAAGCTCTGGGACAAACCCAATCCTATAGCCACAGCAACAAGATGTGATTATACAAGAGAGCCGCAGCGATGGCCTGCTGTTGTGTTCACGCCTCGATCTACGACATAATCTCTGGTGATCCAGGCTAATATAGCCGTGTAGTGCCACTTTGCAAGATCTGCATGGCATCTCGGGCTGCAAATTAATTGGAAAAGATCAGCTTTGTAGAACACGACAGGTGCTTGCCACCTGTGATCAATTACACAACCAGAGTAGCTGGCGAGTAGAACTCTTCAGCCTGTGCCAAGTCTTGTGCTTTTTTGATTCATCAGTAATCAATTAAAGTGTCAGCTAACAATGTTTATGCTAAATTAACAGTAGATCCATCAATGCCCGTCTATGTTTCTAATGCTTAATTATCTGCAACACAGAAGAGTTTGCTTTTAGTTTTTATTAAATGTTCCACAGGGCAATGAGTTTCCATCTTAGCCGTTTAAAATGCAAAATCAGAACAGAAACTATGATAAACATTTTCAGCTTTTATTTTTGCTAAGAATTCAACATTTTCTTTTACACTCAGAAGAGTTAAAGATTTAGAGACAGAAAGTCAAACAAAGGAACATCCTCTAATTAACAACACAAACTCTCTTTCTTATAGGTGAACTTCAGTGAACCAAACTGTCCACACATATCTACTGTTTTGTTTAAACCTTAAATGCTTCTCATAAGTGTCTCAAATTAAAGTTTTGTAATAGAACATTTACTGCCATCTACTGGCCACTGTGGACAATTACAAAAAGCAACAACACCCTTATCTAAACCACATCCTTCCAGGATTAAGACTTTAGTTTTAATACCTGAAAGAATGGAACGACTGGCGAGTAAGTGGAAATTGTTTCCCTGAACCACACATCTGCCTGAACACATCATCATCATCATCATCACCATGACGTCCAGGGTGTGGGCTTTCTTCTTGGGTCAGAGTGCTGCTTGCATCTTTGGTAGCAACCTCCAGACTATTCGGACTTTTGAGGCAGCCGGCGCTCTCTCTAAGTGTCTGAAGAACTAAACCTCGTCCAAAAGATGGTAAGAACGGTAATGTTGCCTCGACTTTCCCAAACGGCCTTCCTCTTCCTGCCACATTCATTTGTAACTCAGATGGAGGTCTAGTCGCAGACTTTTCTTTCTCCTGGTTGGACACTGCTGCTGAGGATGGTGATTCGGCCAGAGAGTCGCAGAAAGCATGGTCACTCAGAGAAGACAAGCTGCTGGAACTTTGCTGGTTAACGAGAGGATCCATTTGTTGTGGCGAAAGCTCCATAGCTGCAGGTTCAAATGAGTCAGCCAGCTCATTGATGAGCTGATGGGAGTCTGAGTGGGAATGAGGGTTGAAGCGAGCAAGCAGACCTTGTTCTGTGACAGGATAGCGACTAATAGCCTGCTCATGCCGTTCACGGTGCATCTCATGCAGTTGTCTGAGCTCTCTGGGCAAGACCAGCACACTTTCCTGTAGATGCAGGCCAGTAAATAAGGTGTTTACTCTCTAACCTGAACAGTGTCACATTAATGACAGCACAAAATAGACCCACACAAGTTATCTTCACTTGTAAACACAAAGGCTAGACTCTTTAGTGTGCAGAATAAAGATGTAAACACCAGCTGTTAACTGTGAATCAACTATCAACAATTTAGTTCTAGCAGATGAGGGCTACAACATAAGCTCCTCAAAATTCTCATTAAACGTCTTATTTTTCCCCAAAGTCAAGTTGCGCAAGAAACTGTGACCTAAGATCGATGCAGACAACAAACTGAAACTGTTTATGTTTCTGGTATGACGACAGCTATTGGAGTTGAACAATAACTAATCTGAATTACTCACCATATTGACATGTTCCAATCCATAGGGTTCATAGTGGCTGCTGTTAAGATAAAAATCCACCAGAGCCATGTAGTCATTCATGAGTGTGTCTAGCAGCACCAGTCTGAGAGGCTGCAGATGAATCACCGACACAGCCATCACCTTCAGCAGGGGCAAAGAGCACGGCCGTTCGTACCATATCTCCATTGCTTCCTATGATGGAAGACTTTATTTCAGAACATAAAATCACACTGATTTGCAACAAATGTGTTGTGCCACAACTCAAAAAGCATAACAACAAACCTAAAGGGGGTTGATTATGCATATTTTTGACATGTCTGGATTATGGATCAGTACAAAATCTTTAAGTGTTTTACCTGAGTGAGCTGTGACTTCTTCTGAAGAGATGAGAGCCCTGAGGTGGGCACCTTCAGATGAAAACTTACCACCTCCTGGAGAGTACTGACTCTGTCAGGAAGGAAGCCTCCTGTCTCTGAGTAGAAGCCCATCACATCTGCCACCTTGAGACACAGAAATCAAAATGCAGCACACATTATGCTCAGATACACAGTAGGACATACATGTGACTCACACTGTGCATCTTGTACACCCACCTGAGTGTCAAAAACATTGTTAAGTTTTACTCCAAACTGAGCAAAGAGAGATCCAGCAAGAGCTCTGCAATCATGCATGACCTGTACCAAAGAGATGGCACAGAGCATTAATCATCACTATGACTAAACAGGACCTAAAACACGTTCAGAATGCTCACCTTTAATATGTGTTTACTTTCCAGGATCATGGAGAGGCCATTCTTAAATGCACGCGCTCCAAGTAGCAGGATATCAAACAAGTACACCTTGTTTTTAGTAGCAATCTAAAAGAATAAATATTTAACCATTAGGGTTTTCATGTTTGGTGTTGCCTAAAGGATGAATTTTTTAAAAGAACACAAATCCAGACTTTACACCTGCAGCCAGCACAATCTTCCACTCTTGTGTAACTCCACTCCTTCACCTCCCACACCAATCACACGCTGCTTTTTGATGTTCATCACCTAAAGTATACCAAATAGAGAATTACATTTTTATTTTCAAGAACTGCTTTATATAAGCATCCAACTAAGTCATGCAACACAAAGCATGTGGAAAGTCAACGTACAGCAGGTCCAAATTTCTGATGAAACTCGTCAATGACTACAAAGTAGATAAACTTCTCATCTTCATCATCGTCTACAAGAGAAGGACTTTATACAATTAAATAATAATAAATCTGCCACAGAAAACATACAAATGTTTTTGTGGCTTTACTAGTAAAAAAAAAGTAATTTTCTGTAATAAACTCACCAAATGTGAACATCTTCATGTATGGTTGAAACCTTTCCACGTTGAGCTTCTCCTCAGACCCAACCAGATCAATATTTCTATGCAACATTTCATTCAATTCATTTCAACATCAGAAAATCACACATCAACTGTGATTTTTACTTCACTTACCCCGAGTCAACTCTTGTTTCATCGGCGAATTGAACTTGGGAGTTTAATTTTGAAAAAAGAATCGTGGTAAATAGTAATACTGACAGTTAATTTTGGCCCCATCTTGCTTTGCATTAATTATTTACCATTTGAAATCTCACGTCCAAAGAACAGTTTGGTTCCAGGAGTTCTGCGTCCATCGCTGCTAACTGAAGTAAATGTTACATAAAATGTTTTGTTACTGTACAAAAAATAAATACACACAATGTTCGAATTACTGAACTGCTTACCATCCGCCAAAACCAAGGTTTTGTTGGTATTGATGCGCTGGACGATGCCATCGAAACACGAACCACCCTTCAGCGTTAGCTTGATGCGTTTTCCTTTTAAAAGAGTCATAAACTCGACGTCGTCCACAACCATTTTAAAAAGAAAACTTCAAAATTTCTAGTTTAGAAATACTAGACTACGTTCTTGTGGTTATTTATTCTGCCATTAGCAGTGCCGAGACTTGTAAATTACTTTGTTAGCTAGCTTTGGCGCGAGCAGTGTTGTTGTGTTGCGTTCAAGAGCTCCTCGTTACTCGAAACTTCTTCGTTCTTTTCGGCGGTAATCGTAATTTGAAGACAACTAACAAGCAATGTTGGGGTTTAAAATACTTCAAAACACCATAAACTATATTGTTTATTTCGGTTTGAGACATAGAATGGATAGCAAATTCAGTCCTGATTTAAACTTTTTAGATTTATTGTTAAATTTAATGAAATCACAAATTCCAATAATTTTGTCGTTTCCGCCATCTAGTGGAATAACGTGGAGTAGCAGGCAGCAGTGTCAAAATTTAAGAAAATATATGAAATTCAGATTAAAGTTGTTGTTTTTTTTTACATATTACTTTTTAAGTTATTAAACACAAATGCTAATTATGCAAATGAAAAAAGTTTTTTTAATTTTTTTAATAGAGTTTCCTCCTTGCCATTGCTGATTGTCAAACATATTTTATTAATTCAGAATTGAGTGATAGTTGTTGTTTTTTAAGGTTGCTCTATCTGCTTTAACAGAAAAAAGATCACCATGCTGACAGCATCAAACAGCCAATTATATCCACTAGGGGGTATACTCAGCTCAGGTTTTGAGTTTCTTTTAACCCAGGCCTTCTAATTCTTGTGTTTTGAGCTGAAAGGTCTTGTAAATTTTGAGCTTGCATTAAAAATAATTTATTTCAAATAACTCAATGTATGGATTATATTTCTACACATTTCACTACATTTTATGCATCCAATTAACCTACAAATTTGACTACATTACAAATTTTATTCAGAGTGCATGTTCGCTTATAGAAAAACAAATTCAATAAAGCTCCCAAATATTTCACAGATTGTTAGATACCACATGCGGGCAGACTTAAGGCATCAAGAATAGCAGAAGGGACAAAGAATAACATCATTATCAGGCAGCTGTGAATACACACACATTGTTATGACTTCACTTTTCCAGGGGAAATACTCAAACCGATTTTCACATTAAAACAGAAAGGATGGAGACACCTAATCAATTGAAGGATGCAAAGCCAAACGTGTTTTTGTCTTTCAGTGTGCATTATTCCTCCTGAGCATACGCTCTAGGAAATTAAACTTAAATGGAAAAACCTAAAGCACTACTGCTAACTTGACACCATTTCTACAGCAAAAAATTAATTTGTATTTGAATGGTCAAAGAAATACTGTGAATGATGTACTTTTTATTGTAATATGTCTAAATTGACACCCGCCCCCCCCAAAAAAAAAGCAGAAAAAAAAGACAAAGTCCCGTAACACAAAATGTTGCCTTAATGTGGAGTAAATGTGAATTAAAATGGTATCACTCAGACAAATTAAAGTAGCTGAAAGAGTTCAGGAAGCATGCTCCCTCAGCAGCACAATCAATAAAATGTTCATAATGGAACATGCAGCTTGTTTTATCTTTGAAGGAAGATCCACCCTTTCCTGCTCTGCAGACTGAACAAACAGAAACTTTTAGTAGAGCAAAGGAGGAATCACACACCGCTCATTTTTTCCAGAATGGATCAAGGGCCCAAAGCATGGGTGGAATTTTGATTTCAAAGGTGGAGACCACAGTATCTGAACCACCACAAACCCTCAAAAGATTACTAATAAAACATGTTTTTAATCTATTTGGTTTTAGTTTGATCCCAAGATGGTTTTCTGCCAAACACGCATCTATGAGAAGGGCTTTTGCAATAAAGTGAGACAAAACCTGAAATTAAACTCTGCAGGTGAACAAAGTTTAGTTATGACCAAAAAAAGGGAACTAAACTAAATGAATAATGGTTGAATGCACTCATTTCTGATGAACTGCTAACCATTTTAATAAGAATGAGAAAGCACCGAAACAGAGAGGAACGAGTTTACTGACAGGAAGACGTTGAGGAAATTCAATAATGCAGTTATAAAGCAGGGATTTCTAATGATATTTCGCTGTATTTTTCCAAATTGATACATTTTTTATCCTATCGCTTGTATGAAATCTCAGTGGCATTTTTGTTTCTGTTTTCTTAAGCCTGCAACATAAATAATCATATCAAACCATCATAATCCTTCAGTTTTTTGATTTTTATTTCAAAATATTTAAGTTGCAAAACATTTAGGCATTAAAATGATGGCAGAAAACTACAACAGTAATGACCAAACTTCTTGCTATGTTCTTCCTGTGTGTATTTTCTATCTCCATTGGTTTTTCTTGCTTTAACACAATACTGTACAATACACAATACAGTAATACTGTGTTAAAGCAAGAAAAACCAATGGAGTAATGACCAAAACAAAACAGCTAAAAGTCCATCTAACACATACAAAACAAACATATTGATGGTGGACCTCTTTTAGGAAACGTGGACTGATATGAGACAAAACCTTTTATACATGTGGTGTCAAATTAACGTGGATTAAACACCGCACCAACAGTCAAACATGGTGGTGGTAGTGTGATGATCTGGGTTTTTTCAGAAGGAGAATGGTAAATGGCCTTCTTAGGGTTCTACAACCCACCAAGGCGCTTCACAACACAATCAGTCACACACACATTTACACACTGGTGATGATGAGCTACAATGTAGCCACAGCTGCCCTGGGGCACTCTGACAGAGGCGAGGCCTGCCGTACACAGCCGCCACAGGTCCCTTCGACCACCACCAGCAGGTAAGGCGGGTTAAGTGTCTTGCCCAAGGACACAACAGCAGCATTCTCTGGTGGGAGCCAGGATCGAACCTACAACCTTCTGATTACTGATCAACTCGCTCTACCTCCTGAGCTACTACTGTCCCTGTCTGACCTTTGACCTCAAACTGGAAAACCTTCCAATGTGGCTGAATTAAAATTATTCTGCAACAAAAAGTGGGACAAAATTCACGTGAGGGACTCAATACCAAGTCATTTTAAATGTGCTGTTATAGAACCAGGCTTGGATTGGATATTTTTCTATTTACTAAATTAAATCATCATCATTTAGTATATTTGTTAGGTTATTGAGATTTGTTTACTGATCTGAAACGTAATTTAGCGTAAATTTGTCTGAGAAAACAAACAAACAAACAAATGTAAGGACTTGTGTGTTCCCTGAAACCCTAAAAGTCCAGGATCTGGTTGGATTTCAGCGCTGATTTGAAAGTTGTGCTAAAACCTGCCAGAACGCGCCTTGTGACGCAAGAGAAAACAAGCTTTGGGAGCGGAGCCCGTTCAGAGTGAGTGAGTGACATGCCCGACAGCAGCGCGGCCGCCCACTCGCAGACAGGCTGGGTGAATCTTAATTGTGTAACGCTCATTGACGAGTCAGCACAATGCCGCAGAGCCCGCGGAGGCGCACCGAGCCGAGCCGGGCAGAGCTATGAAATGCTCCCATCGAGGAGGACGCAGATGGACAGCCTAGTTCAGCCGCTCGTCGCCCAGTACCTCGCCATGGGATGTCAATCTAAAGAGAACCAAAATGAAACCATCACCTCGGACGAAAAGGGAAAGGAAGACGCGTAAGTCTGATCTTCTTAAAATGATGATTCTCGGTCATATTTACGGAGGGAGTTCCTGACGCGGTTTTGGAAATTATGCGCACAGTTATCAAAAATACCTCTGGTTTTATCAGAGAAAAAAAACGACAGAAAACTTTAAACGTGTGTTCCTCTGTGAGTTTTTACGCACAAAAAGGCTCAGATACGCAAAAATATAGTAAAATAACGTATCCTTGGTTTATTAACGTAACTGAGTTATTTCCCACAATTAAAAGGAAGGAAACCAGAACAATGAGCAGCAACGTTTTGAGAGTTTTTGAAGGGTAAACCACAAATTGTTTAGACTATTTGAGGAACCATCTCTGCAGCATCAACATATGGGAACATAAATTAAGTTTTAATGTAGGTTCTCTTTAGAAAATATCACTTTCACTATTCCTCTGTTTACTCTTGTTTTGTTGATGTTCCTCCAGGAGGGCGACTGCAGGATGCACTTTCAGCAAGTCCAAAGTTTCTCCTCCGGGTCGTCCCAACAGGTTCCACAAACCCATCCAGGCCACCCCGGGGAAATTAGTAATGTCTCTGGGACACCTCAGCAAAGGAGCAACCTGGGAGGAACTCATCCAGGCCTGCTTGGATTGTTTCGGTAAGTCCAAACAGAAATCCTGCTGAGACCAAGGGAACAGTGGTGTTCTGGGAATTCTGGAAAGTTTTAAGGCATGATCTCTGTGCAGTTTGTTGTTCTATTATTCCTCAAGTAAGAGTTGATTCAAATTTCAACCTAAAAAAAGGCACAGCAGTGATCAGGCTGCAGTTGGATCAGTCAAAGATCGTCGGCTCTATCAAGTTGTCTGGAGAGCTCTCAGAGTTCTGGTGATTGTGTCTCTGAAGAGACAGCTTTCAGATTTGCCGTTGCCTGGTTACGCTTATGCAGCCAAAAGCAGTGAAGTGTTACGATAAAGGCTGCACATGAAAAAAAAAAGACATCTCATAACTACATTTATCTGTAGGAAAGTGGAAGTGGGCTCTAATGACAGCCTGCCTTTTGTGAGAGATTCATTAGAGGATCAGAACCATGCAATGCTCTGGGTGTGAAATGATTTTAATGTCACTGCTGCATGCAAAACATGAGATGTGCATGAAAAAGATGGTATCTGTCGGTCAGTGCCGCGTTATGAATGGGGGTTTCCTTGAAGCGATTCAGATAAAACAGTGCAGCAACATCACATGTGAACCCCTATGGTCCTCAAGTCCTGCCACCTTTTTAAATGTGAGAGTGCACATAGGAGCTATTTGAACGATTACCCAATAAGTGCTTCAAGCTTGGCTGATCTAGAAGGTCAGCACCCCCCCCCCCCCACACACACACACACACACCCACACACCTGAACTGCAGTCCTCAGATGGTGACCAGCCTTTGAACACAGTGAGCTGTAGATCAATAGCCGACAGCACCTCTCTGTGCCAGTTTGCTTTCAAAATGTGTTTCACAGTAAAGAAAACATAAAAATATTCTTAAGATATGTGATAAAATGAGATCAAATCTGTAATAATTGTCAGGAAACTTATTTCATTAAGTTGTGTGAAAAATGTGTTAGCAGGGATTTTACTTCCATGTTTTCGTGTCAAACTGGTTGTTTGCTTTTGTAACAGTAGCAACTAACTTGAAATAGCAACTTTTAATTCACACCTATAAACAAACACAATCAGCATCTTATCTATCCTTTACACACATTCAGACATGTTTTTAGGTCAAATTTGAACAATGGGCTGATTATACTCCCTGCTGCAATAATCAGCCATATTTATTCAGCAAATTGTTTTGAACATTTAGTCATAACTTCACAATAAAAGGTCTGTTAATCACTTTAGGAAAAAATGCTTCTATTGTTGTCCCTTTGAGTTTTAAAGCTGTTTTCCTGTTTTAAAATCATTGTTCGGTTCTTTTGAAGTGGGTTTCTGTTGAAAGTAGGGCTGGGCGATATGGCCTCAAATCTATATTGCGATATAATCTGAAGCATGTGCGATAACGATATATATTGCGATATATTTTTTCCTCTGTTTATATGTCAAAATGACTTGCTTTTAAAAATCCTCATATGGCAAATATATTACAGCAGAATAAAGACGTCCAAAATCTCTTGTGTAGAATGCTCCTCGTCCTCTGCCCGCTCCATGCTTGCAGTCACTGCCATTCTGTTGTCCCAATGTCGGTGCGGGTGCGCATCTGACGTCATGTGTTATTGCGATATCGCGATAGAGCCAAAAACTCTATCATTACCCAATTTTATATCGTTTCTACCTTATATCGTTTATATTGCCCACCCCTAGTTGAAAGGTTAGTTCTCTAAACGGCTTACGTTTGAAGAACTAGAGATTCATTCTGACCAGATTCACAAGCTAACAGCTGGACGGAGTGAGGTTAAGTGCAAATTTGACAATATTGATATCTGATGGTAAAATTGCTGACCACATATATACACACACATACATATAATTTTTAAATACATACGCATTTGTTTCTGAGATGATCACTATCACTGTCACATGATCGATTAATAACATCAGTTGATACTGATATTGTCAATAAATTACACATCCCTATTAGAAATACCATAGCAGTTTGTTAAATTTTCATTCACCTTTACATAGAAAGTACTACCGCTAGTTCATCTCTTAACTTTTGTGTGCATCTGCTGTTCTCGTACCCCCAGTCGGTCGTGCCGGATGGCTGCTCATACTGAGCCAGGTTCTGTGGAGGTTTCCTCCTGTTAAAGGGGAGTTTTCCTCTCCACTTTCGCTACATGCTTTTTTAGTATGGACACAAGTCAGGGACTCGATGCATCTGCTGGGCTCCCTTAGGAAGGGACTTTGAACTTATTGGAATAATGAACTGAATTCAAAGCACTGATAATTAGGTTCAATTGGAATGTTTACTTTGTAAAGTGCCTTGAGAGGACTCTTGTGAATTGGCGCCATTTAAATAAACTGACTTGAAATGAAATTTACACTATCATTTGAGGTTATTTACATAGAATTCTGTGGGTATTTACAGGTTTCTGATCAGAAGTTCATATAATCATGTAATGTAATATCAAAGGCAGTGTAGAGGTTTATAATAGTGTAAGAAAGTCTTTATGTTAAGTATGATTAGATTTGTTCTAAGACAACATGAAACCACTTTAACTGCCTCCAGTGTGACTAAATATTAGCTCATCCGTCTGGTCAGAATTACATCCCATTTCTCCAAACGAAGGCTGCTCAATCATTAAAAGACATGAAATATCCCTTTATTCAAAAAAGGAAGTGATTTACAAATGAACCTTTTAAACATTAATTTATTTAAGCTGTTTCTGGTTAATAATCACTGCAGCACATTCATCCCAGACAGAGTGGAGGACTTTGTTCGGATTACAGAGAGACGTTCCACTTCCTGCATGCGACTTGGACCAAAAAGAAAACAAAAGGACCATCCAGTCAGATAGCTCCTCTTTCAAAACAAGGAAAAGTGACGCAGAGTTTCAGATAACCTTAAAAGCAGACACTGAAGTGTTTATCACCCTCTGGTATCATGTGGATCCAGTGTGCAGGGCGGAAGCTTTCTCAATGTTCCAGTAACTAACCGCCACTCCAGAAAGGATTTCCTCCTATAATTAACCCTGTGCAGGGAGTGCTAGTGGTTGGAATGTTGTGAAAAGAAGGATGAAGCAATTGTTTACCAGATGGAACCGTGACATCCTGTTGTGCATGCAAGTTTGACTTCATCTGATTTAATTCTACACCAAACGATGATTTAAATACAAAACCAGCTCATATTTGCAAAACGTAAACAAGAGCATCGTTTAGACAAACCAGACATTATCTGCTTTGTTTCTCTGTTGTTTTGAGTGCTGATGAGGTCGTCATCACTCACTAGGTTTAGATGACAGCGTCTGTGTATTACAAATAGAAACAAGCCCGATCCGGTGAGCTAGATTAGTCAGCGGCATCAGGAGTGGCAAGTTGCTTACAGATAACAAAGATAAGAAAGCCCGTTACCATGGCGTCTGAGGTACTTCCAAGGCAATGTGGTTTAAAAGTGGCTCCTCAGATGCCTGATGTCCTTGATGATGCCAGTGTAGTGGCAAAGCATTTTATTCACGGTGGTTGTTTTTGATTATCAGCACAGTGTGTTCAGTTTCTACAGGAAGAAATATAAAACAAAGCTAACACATTTTAAAATGAGTTATACTCATATGCTGCCTAAAGTGGGAAGTGAAATGAGCGAAGCTACAGGTTGGAGCTTGCATGGAAAGCTGCAGGGTGTTTTGTACACATGCACTTTAATCTTATGTTGTGTCTAGCAGGGCCAACTCTCTCACTCGCGCTCTCTCTCTCTCTCTCTGTGCGTCTCAAGATGTTTGCTGCAGCTTACAGTCAGACAGCTGAGATAAGCAAAGGTGGTCTGGTCACAAACAGAGGAAGTTACGTACTCGCGAGGGAAAAGGAAGCGAAAAAGGTAGTGAGACAAGAAAGTGTCAGAGGTTCACACAATAAGAGGAAAAGGTAAATATTCCGCCTGCAGGGTCTGTGAGAAGTTTGACTATAAAGGTCTGAGTTCAACTATAAAGGATGGAAAAATCTCCGTCACGACTTAATTAAAATGTAATCCTCCTGAGCGTTTGTACGTGTTCCCACAGATGTGTGAACCGTCAAGAAGCCAGTAAATTGGCCTAATCAAGGTCAAGACTCCCTAATTAGTCCAAAAACAAGGTTAAAATGACCTTATGATGCATTTTAGTCAATTTTCTGGTTTGTAATGTGCAGTTTTTAACACTGAGAGGATCATTTTGTCTGATGAAAATGTTCACTGGTAGTTTTCCACAAAATCCAAGACTCAAGAGCACAAATTTAAATACATCATAGTCAATATAAACTAGAAAAAATTCCCTTCAGCTTTGTGGTTCGTTATTTTGTTCTGGAAATTATAAATGAGCAGAAATTTAAAGAGCAGTCGAGACAAAAAACAAACAAATTCATGGATCCCGACCTTTTACCTCATGGATATACACTGCCTGGCCAAAACAAAGTCGCCATCAAAAAAAAATAAGGTCACACACTTTAATATGTTGTTGGACCGCCTTTAGTTTTGATTATAGCATGCATTCGCTGTGGCATTGTTTCAATAAGCTTCTGCAATGTCACGTGTGTCAAGATTTATTTCCATCCAGTTGCATTAATTTGTCACCAAGATCTTGCATTGATGATGGTAGAGTCTGACCGCTGCACAAAGCCTTCTCCAGCACATCCCAAAGATTCTCAATGGGGTTCAGGTCTGGACTCTGTGGTGGCCAATCCATGTGTGAAAATGATGTCTCATGCTCCCTGAACCACTCTTTCACTATTTGAGCCTGATGAATCCTGGCATTGTCATCTTGGAATATGCCCGTGCCATCAGGGAAGATGGAATAACCTGGTCATTCAGTATATTCAGGTAGTCAGCTGACCTCATTCTTGGAGCACATCCTGTTGCTGAAACTAGACCTGACCAATTGCAGCAACCCCAGATCATAGCCCCGCCCCCACAGGCTTGTACAGTAGGCACTAGGCATGATGGGTGCATCACTTCATCTGCCTCTCTTCTTACCCTGATGCACCCATCACTCTGGAACAGGGTCCATCTGCACTCATCAGACCACATGACCTTCATTCAATTGCTCCAGAGTCCAATGTTTATGTTCCCTAGCAAATTGAAGCCTTTCTTACCGGTTTAGCTCACTGATTAGTGGATTTCTTATGGCTACACAGCTGTTCAGTCCCAATCCCTTGGGTTCCCTTTGTATTGTGCGTGTGGAAATGCTCTAACTTTCACTATTAAACATAGCCCTGAGTTCTACTGTTGTTTTTCTTCGATTGAGTTCACTAAACGTTTAAGTAATCACCGATCATGATCATTTAGGATTTTTTTCTAGCGAAGACGATGGGTCCCCACTATCCTTCCAGTTTTTAATAATGCGTTGGACAGTTCGTAACCCAAATTTTTGTCGTTTCTGCAATCTGCTTAGATGTTTTCTCTGCTTGATTCATGCCAATGATGTGACCCTTCTCAAACAAACTAACATCTTTTCCACGACCACCAGATGTGTCTTTCCACATGGTTGTTTAAGAAATGAGAAGCAACTCAGTGCACCATTTGGGGTTAAATAAAGATTATCGCCCATGCAGTAATTATCCAATATGGCTCAGACCTATTTGCTTAGTTAAATCCAGGTGGCGACTTTTTCTTTGGCCAGGCAGTATATTAATATAAGATTGTCCTCTCTAGAGGAGATTCTCACAAGCAGATCCAGCACCAGAGCAAGGAACAAAATCATGAAACACTTCCAGATGAAATATTCACCCCACTTCCTTCAGGCAGAGGAATGAGCACCTTGAAACCCGTTTCAAATTTGTGAAAACAATCACATTTTAATGTCATATTTTCAAGGTTTTGACAGAACTGGATTTTTTTCAAAGTGCTTGAAACCGTAACTGAAATTAGTTCTAATGCGATAACCTTTAATTTTATCAGACAAAGAACTGAAAAAAATTTTTTTTGAGGAAATAACTGCTGGTCAAATCTTAAAAACTCACCTTGAAAGTGTTTGAAAAGATGGAAAGAACCCTGCAGAGCCGAGCAACAGCGTTTTCCCTGAGGCCAAGAGGCTCATGAACTCTAACCCTTAAGCTGTCTTCTGCTCTTTGACGTTAAGTGTTTTATAAATCACGTTAGGTTTCTTTATTGATTTATTTTAGGCTGACCCGAGTTGCATCTCAGTCTCTCAGGTCTCTAAACTCGCCGTCAAATGTCAATACCCTAACCCCAATAAATGAATCTGAAATATAGCTCATGATATAAAGTGGTTCCAATTAGTAACGCTTTAAAAAAACTCTGGTTTAAAGGAAAATATAAAGAAAATACAATGTATGAAATGAATTAAGCACAAATAAATAAATAAAACTAGTTTTAAAATGAGTTCATTATTACCTAATCCTTGGTTATTGAATAATAATTTGTGGAAGGTTTCTACCTGACCCAGGTTTGGTAAAGCGTTTGTTTTGTTGCATTTATTGGAATCGAAAGGGCCAACTGAATTGACGGTTGCCCGTTTCTGCATTTCAGATGCAGATGGTTGCGTGAGGAAGAACGGACACCTGCTGAACATCACCCTCACCATGCACCGACTCCTCATGTCCTCCAGCGACCTGCTGGACAGACTCGTCGGCCTATATCCTTCTGCAGTCCCCCCTGTTCCAAAGTGGTTTGCACAGCAGAGCCTTGCGATTCAAACAATGCCAATTTCCACAGAACAAGGGATCAGATCATTGGCCCTGCTGCTTTCGACTGGTTGTCAACGGCAACGGACAGTCAGGCTGGTTCCTGGCTCACAGAGCATCTTTCAGCTGTCAGTGTAAAACGTGATAGGCAAATGGCAGTTTGTGTTTACTCCTACGTTTAGTCTCCATAGTTTAATTTTCTGCTCTTCTTAAGCATTTAATGAGATATTTGAAATATTTGATTGGATCCCTCTAAGTCTCTCTTTTTGACGCCTTAAAAGAAAAATATTTTTTTTTTACTGGTGTTAGAGAGTCGAGCAGCATCTACTCAATCCCCCTCAGAAGAACCTCCAGGCCCAGTGAGGATCCTCAGGGCTTCAGATGTTAATTATCTCAGCCACCGATTAACTATAAATATACACAGACCCTCCTGCTCAAAGTGACCCCCTGGTCACACAAATGCTCGTCACTGCACGACCAAACAGGTACTCTGCTATATTTAACCTTCTGATTCTGAGTCGAAGACCCGAAAGGATGGATCAAATAAATTAATTCCGTTTGTCGAGATTAAGAACGGAAACTCGGGGGCCATTAACAGTCCTTACCACAGTCTAGCCTTGGGATTGCGTAGGTGGATCTTCTGTTCCCATGACGCATTTAGCCTTGATGTGTGCATCAGATTTCTGCCACTCGAGAGCCATACGTTCAGGATATTTCTGACAGCTCCTTTATCTGTGGTAGTTATATAGACAATCATAGAAAAGTCGAGCAGTTTGGAGAATATTGTATTCACAGCCAGAAATAAAATCATATTTTATGGGTAAACGACACAGATGAAAACATCTTAGGAGTCCTGTCACCCAAAAAAAAGATATTAGCAGTTATTGTTTTCAGATGCTTTTTTTGGTGCATTTTGCTTTTCACGTTATCCTGCTCGCCAGAGTGATTCATTCAGCAATGCTCATCGGAGTTGTGCTTCATGCAGACGCCTCCTCCCACATGACCAAATGTCACATGTGTTTGCCTTTTGGTTCAGTTGTTTTAGCTGGAATTAATGAGTTATTTGTAGGAAAAGCACACCTGCAGTAAACCAACCGTATGCTGATTATTTACTCTAAACATACCTGCAGGGATCAGCAAAATACGAACCTAACACTGTCTTTAAACTGACTTCGAAATCAGGCAAATCTTTAAATAAAGGGAACTCCTTAACTAGTTCTTACATTTAAAACAGCGTTAGACAACGATCAGCTGATGGAGTTAAAGAGGATATGCTACCTCATCAGGTCAGTTTAACACGTGAATCATCTTTTTTTAACACAGTTTAACTTGTGTTTTCTTTCTCAGTCACTCTGGTTTTGTTTTTTAAACCCCCAGGCATTGGATTCAGGAATTCTGGATAATGTTCCGGCTGCCCCACAGCTTGTCTGACAGCCTGGAGGAGTTTCGGGAGCTGATCAGAGAGCATGGACAGGAGGATCTTTGCTCCCTGCTAGAGACCAAATGGATGTAAGTGTTAATCTCCTACCAGCTGGCCGACTGAGACATGAGGCCTGCATGACTTTCAGTTTGTTGCAGCTAGAAAATCAGTCACGATCTAGAAGACAGATTACGAACACGAAGTAACTCCTGATATGTTGTGTTTTGTGGGCCAGAAATGAACGAGAACGATCGTGGAAGGCTAGCCAGAAGATCAAAGCTAACTACAGCAAAAAGAGGAAGGTTTCTCTTCTTTTTGATCACCTGGAGCCTGATGAGTTAGCTGAGCATCTCACTTACCTGGAGTTTAAATCCTTTTGTAGAATATCAGTGAGTATGTGCACTAAAGTCAACATCTTTGGGGTTTCGTGTGTTCTTTTTGTTTTTGGGTCTCACAGTTTCCATATCTGTCTCTCTGTTCTTCCTGCTAGTTTGTTGACTTTCTGAATTACATTCGAAGCTGCTGTATGAAGGACATCCCTGTGTTGGAGCGTTCCATCGCCCTGTGCAATGGGATATCTCAGTGGGTTCAGCTGATGGTGCTGAGCAGGCCAACGGCTCAGCTGAGAGCTGAGGTTTTCACAAAGTTTATCCACGTCGCACAGGTAGTGGTCAACTCAGCCCCCACCTCCAAGTTTACACTTCCTGTTGTTAGTTCTAAAAATGTCACGTATTTACACTTTATACACCTTTGTTAACATGAGCCATTAAACCAATATGCACCCATTGGGTTACTGCAATGATAAAAAAAGATTGACTTGCTTCCATAATGGAGTTGCATTCAGCCTGCTGAGAGGTGATGCACTGGCTTCAGGGAGCCGTTAGACAGGTTTGTACTCAGTTGGACCTCTTACACGGTTACACCAGTGCACCAGACTGCTGCTGCCCACTGCTGTCAACCTCAAAACCCACGGGGTGTGGAAACGAATTTCACACCATACTGCTTCAGTGACGGCACAAATAAATAAAATAAAAAAAAAAACTGAAAAGTGAGGGGAAACACACTTCCAAAAGCAACTGAGCTATAAGAGAGAGTAAGAAAAAAGACAATAAGTGGCTTATGTAACATCAGTGTTGTAGGTTATATAACCAGGGCTACATGGAACACATTTAATTGTGTGTTTAATGAGTTGATGTGTGTATGTTTTATTTTTTTCCATGTGTGTGCCCACCAGAGTCTACACCATATGCACAACTATAACACACTAATGGCAGTGGTGGGGGGGCTATGTCACAGCTCCATCTCAAGACTGAAAGATACCACCTCACATGTACCAAGTGAAGTCACCAAGGTAACGGTTTAAGATCTTTGTCTTTTAGTCTTTCTTTCCTTTTTCTGCACCATGGTGTGCGAGACATTTTTGTGCATTGTTTTATGCTGCTACACAGTCCAGCATCAGTACAACAAAGATGTCTTTCTTGTACCAACGTAGCCCTAATGCTGTATCAAACTGGCCATCTTTCCATCATATTTGTCAAAATGAATCCCTATTTGTAGCTGAATAAATGCAATTTGACATTAGCTTTGCATGTTCACCACAAACATAAATGTCAGCCATTGCCGAGGGCTTCCACAAAGAGGAAAGTCTTTTGTTTGGTTCTGAAGTCAGAAAAAGATTTGATGTGGCTGAGTTCTGTAGGCGGAGAGTTCCAGAGATGGGGGACATGTTTTTGTGTCTTTTGGCCCCAGTAATGAGTCTAGTTGCAGATGGAGGGAGCTCCAACTGATACCTGCATGAAGAGAGTTTAAGTAGTCAAGACACCAGTAGGTGAAAGCTGCATTAAATAACAGGATTAAGATAAAAGGAATGACCTGATTTTAATGAATTGAGCTGAAAACAAACAAACAAAAAAAAAAAAACGGGAGTGGACATCTTTGACTTTGGCAGAAAAAATAAGTTAGAATCAGATTTTATACCAAGACTCATGATTTTGTTTCACAGACTCAAGATTAGAACCAACAAGACATGAAATAAAACAGAATGTCATCTGAAAAATCATTGACTTTTAACAAATTATGGTAATTTTTTTGTGTCTGAAAGACAAGTTCAAAGATTATCTTCCACTCCATCTATGCAGATGACATTCAACTACATGTGCCTACCCTTTGGGGATTCAAAGGGTAGGCACATGTAGTTGAATGTCATCTGCATAGATGGTGGTTCTGAATGTGCTGCCCAGGAGGAAACATAAAATTATGAATATAAGGGGACCAAGGACTCACCCCTGAGGTACACCACAACTAAACAGAGTGATTGAGGAGTTATAAATGTTGAACGTGAAGTCAAGGGCTCTGTTTTAGAATAATTTCAGAGTAAAGTTAATACCAAAAGTCATAAAACAGAACTTTAGTCTAAAACGGGCGGGTCAATCCTGGTCCTCCAGGGGCGCTATCCAACATGCATTAGTTGTTTCCCTGTTCCAACACATCTGATTCAGTGGTTGAATCACCTGTTCAGCAGCTCATCAAGTTTTGCAGATGCCTGTTAATCATCTGCTGATTAAAATCAGGTGTGTTGAAGCAGGGAAACAACTTAAGCATGCTGGATAGCAGCCCTTAAGGACCAGGATTCCCTACCCTTGGTCCAAAAGAACTTAACTTGATCAATTGTATCCTTTACGACAGGAAAAAAGAATGAAAGCCCTGTATGACATTCTTACAACAATTTGACCCTCTCCTAACTGGGCAGCCCTGTAGACGCTTCAGTTCTATTATTATTTGAGTAAATGTATTCTTAAACATAAAACACAATTTGATTACACCAAAAGAGCATGGCACACCTTTATACTAAACACATGATCATTTAAAGTTAGAAATCCAACGTTTCTCACAATTTATTAGAAACGTGTTTATTTTCCAGGTCCTGAATGAAATGACAGACCTGCTGTCATCCTGCCGAAACTTTGACAACTACAGACAAGCTTACAGCAGGTGCACAGGTTTTAAAAGCCCCATCCTTGGCGTTCACCTCAAAGACCTGATTTCAGTCAATGAGGCCATGTCCGACTTTGTGGAGGACAATAAGGTGAATGTCCAGAAGCTCCAGGCACTCTACAACCACATTAATGAGCTCATCCAGCTCCAGCAGATCCCACCCAAACTGGATGCCAACAAAGATCTGGTTCATCTGTTGACGGTAGAAAACTTTTAAAATGTTCTTTAAATACAAGTTTAAAGTAGTGAAATATTGTGTGGCCTAGTCTTAGTCTACGAGTCGTAAATACAAACATAAATGAAAACGAGAATGTTACGGCATGTAGATTGTTGTGCGTGGGTGTGATGAGAGTCTATGATCTATGAGTGTGTGGGTAACAAACCAAATGTGAATGAGACCGAGTTCAGACTGCTGTATTGTTCTGTTGTCTCTGTGCTGTGTTTTAATCATACTCAAAGGACAGAATGCCCATGAGAGATAACAATTGTCCTGCAACCTGAATTCGCTCTTATCAAAACATGTTCCAAGGAGAAATCATGGGATACGGACAGCTCATTCTTTTTCTGTTTACCTCTCATGTGCTGACGTTATTCTCTCCTACAGCTGTCCTTGGACCTTTACTACACAGAGGATGAGATTTATGAACTGTCTTATGCACGGGAGCCCAAGAACTGTAAAGCACCTGTGAGTGATGGAAACATACACACACTTCAAGTGAAATTCTGTTTTCATAGCTGGAAACAATAGCTTTTTAAAGATGCATCTGTTAAGCAATACTGGGATCTCATTGCAGTATCGATATTTTTATTTGAGTCAAATCAACTAGTTGTAATTTAATTAGCCTACAATCATTTTAAATCCTGGCAGACTTGAGGATTTTCCAAAGGGATAAATGGCACTGATCTTTCGTGATTTCTTTGCTACCCTAATGTGGGCGTAGGTGGGTGGTGTTCAGTTGTCTGCATTTTGCAATTTAAACTCCTACACATTAGACTGTTGAAGACAGTTTTTGCAAGAAAAATGCTTATTAGTTGAATTGTGTGTGTACACTCAATTAAGGACAAGTATATATATAAGTATAGGCCCCCTTATCGGTCCACGTCAGCTCCCGCTAATGCACATGTCGGAGACAGAACGAGACGCAATCATGTATTGTTGTTCTGTTGGTTGTACAAATCGATTTGATAAAAACAACAAAACACACGTTTTACAGAATTCCATCGACTCGCACCCCTTTCAAGGCAAACAAAACTCATCTTTGGTTGCAAGCTATCAGAGGAAGAACCGATTGTAACAATCAGATCATTAAAAATGCTCAAATCTGCAGCTATCACTTCATATCAGTTAAGCCTCGGCTAACAACACCGTAGGATTTATAAACTCAATTATTGAACCCCATATATTATATAATATGAATAATGAATCGCTCAAGCTTAAGTTAATGTGCCTTGGATCACTTTTGCTCATTTGTGTTGCTAAACCTGTAAAAACGAATGCTACGAGCTAGGCCTACTAGCCGACCTGTGGCTAATGTTTACAATAACAACAGTGACTAAAGATGAGCTTATATAGCTATGGGAACGCTAATGTTAATTTATAACATTATATTATTAGAAATTACATATCCATGCAGGTGCAGTTAGCGGTCAGAATACAGTTGTTTTTCTTGTTTACAATGACCCAAACTTTGTTTATCTCGGTCTTCTTCCCTCGTCTTTGACTCAGCAGCACCTCAGTCTTCATAGGCACAAAGTTTTCAATATAATAATCTTGCAAGTATGTCCTTATGTCTGTTACATAACTGTGGGCATCCAGGGTTTTGTAGGATTTCAGGCTCTCCCGGGAAATTGAAGTTTGGCGTGTCGATCAAGAGTGGATGTCCTCGTCATTGATCCATTCACTGTTGAGACGTGTCCTGTTGTCTAATGTCGTAATTAGTTTTATGGCTAGAGGATAAACTGTTATAATACACCAACAACATCGCTAGCCAACAACAACGCAACTACAAGATAATCGCAAAAAACCATGGAAACCAGACGAAGCCGGATCTAGATTCTGAACACTGGATGCGCTCGCATTGCTTTGTTTACAAACAAATAAGGGGTCTATAAGGATACTTATAGTTTATATATGTCAGCTTAGCTTTGCTCGTTTCCATCCTCCATGCTAACAGTCACCTGGTTTATAAAAAGGAAATAACATTTCTCTAAAACTCATAAAATGATATCTTGGTCCATTTAATGTGGGGTTTTTTTGTTCAAAAGATTCTATAAGTCAGAGAAATAGTTTACATAAGACAGGGCTACTGAGCTAACGGCTTGTACAAACATGTGGGTTACTTTCGTTAACACCGGTCAACGCAAACGTTATTTTATAAATTTTACATCACCATCTATTTCACATATCATGGTTGTAAGACATTCCTGTGGTACATGATTCCTGGATGCACCAGTAGCGCTGCATTTTTTGCTAAATTCTGCTGCTGCTGGTGAAATTTACACTAGTTAATAACCATGTAATGAAATATTGACAGCGATACAAATGTGTAAAAAAATAATGTCACACAAATCAGTGTGAAGTTTTAGATATTGGAGCTGTTTCAGGATAGCTGCATGCCATGTATTGGCTATGTTACGACTAGCCATTAGCATATCAGTCTTGTGGAACATGAAATCAAAAGTCATTCAGGAAACTAGATGACGTATAAAACCTCTACATGGCTCTTTATTTAGTTTTTTGTAAATATGTAAGTTAATAAAAACTAATATTAGTTGAGCTCCTTATATTTTGAGAGGTTGGTAAATTTGCTGTTTACTGAGAAATACAGCCACAGACTCCAACTACATCATTTATGCTCAACTTTCAGACTCTTAGTTGCCTGTAAGTTATCCTGCATATAAGTTATTGACCAATTAATTTTCTTTGCTAGCCAGCAACCCCTTCCAGACCTCCAGTTTGTGTGGACTGGACATCAGGAGTGGCTCCTAAACCCGATCCCCGAACCATCAGCAAACATGTGCAGAGAATGGTAGATGTAAGTGCTTCCTCCTTTTCAAGTGTAGCCTCCGCATAGCCTCTTAGTAATGCCATTATGTAACCATAATCATTCATTTTAGCTGTCATTATGCATGCTGCCATTTTGGCAATCTTCTCTTACAGCTATTGTTCCCCAATAGTTGAGTAACAATGGTGTTTGCTTCTCGTCTGCCACAGTCCGTGTTCAAGAACTACGACCACGACGAGAATGGCTTTATTTCCCAAGGAGATTTTGAGAAAATTGCTGCAAGCTTCCCTTTTTCTTTTTGTGTCATGGACAAAGAGAAGTGGGTATTTGACAGGTTACGCATTCACTTTCAGCTCATATGTGACTTTAGAGGAGAGGAAGCCAAAGTGTTGTTTTTAGTGATGAACATAGCAACAGGAAATATAAAATAGATGCAGGAGGAACTAGACCTCAAAATACTCACACGAAACGCATTGCAGCTGAAGTTGGAGCGTTTAGCAAAACTCAGCGACAAAATAGATGAAGGGAAAAAGATGAATGGGCATAAAAATTTGAAAATAAGAATAAAAATAATTCTTACTAATGTTGATTTGGTCTAAATACTTTCATTTTCTCAAATGATTCTGAGTTTATTCTGTGGTTTTGTGTTTGTTAAGGGAAGGACTTGTGAGCAGAGAGGAGATCACAGCTTATTTCATGCGTGCCAGTGTTATCTGCTCCAAACTGGGTTTAGGGTTTGTCCACAACTTCCAGGAGACAACGTACATGAAACCCACCTTCTGTGATAACTGCTCAGGGTTTGTGAGTAAAAACACTTATTTATTGCTACTTTAACTTTTATATATTCAAAATAAGATTAACTTTCCTTTTGATAAGCAGTGAAATATGTTTTTTTTCCTCACATATTTTTCACAGTTATGGGGTGTCATCAAGCAAGGCTACAGATGCAGAGGTAATAATCATTCAACTGTTATTTTTTCACGTCTGCTTTGACTGTCATGCTTAGAAACAAGGAGATGTAGCTGCATGGTGTAGTGAGGAGCAGGTGATGTGGAGTGTGGTTTTTCTGAGTTTCATAATGCAAACTGAACTCTGCAGCATGGGAAGAAATAAAAGACAAAAAGCCTGCACTCAGAACCACAGATTTCCCCCTCCCCCGTCCTTCATAAGATCTGAAAAGTATTTGTTTGCTTGGCTGTGAGCTTGCACAGGTCTCAGAGCTGCATTTGCAGAGCAGTTGGTGTTCAAAGAGAAGTTGGAAGCCAGTTTGTTGAAGTTAAACCGAGTTCCTGTTGTGACTCGTTTGCATTCTTTTGACCTGCAGACTGCGGCATGAACTGTCACAAGCTGTGCAAGGATCAGGTAGCGTTCGAGTGCAAGAAGAACACCAAAGTGACCAACGCCATTGAGAGTCCGACGCTGAGCACCACGCCTGTCACCACAAGCACCTCAGACGGTGGGCTGTTTCCTGACACAAGCACTCTCCTTTCACAGAATCTCACCTGAAACATGCAGCATGAGACACGTGCCATCTGGTGGCAGAAAATTCAATTATTTGTGTAGAAACAACACAATTTCCTGAAATCACTGTCACCCACAGAGAGAGAGACAGAAAAAGGAACTAAAAAAGATAAAGGTCCCATTTTAAGTGACCTGGGTTCAGTTTGCCACAAACGAACAAAACTGTTGTCTTGTGTGCAACGTTTGCTGTCAGGGTGGTTTCCCTCCATCTGTCATTAGGAATCGTTTCACTTACAGTAATGCTCATGCTGCCCACCTAAGCCGCTATATTCAGAACAGAAGAACTTCTGACGTTACTTAATAAGGACTAGCTTATCACTAAACAAAATGCGTGGGCTCGGTGTATGCATTTCAAAATGTTTCATCAGACAAAGAACATTTTGTGGTGTATTCAAGACTTGTTACCAATAATAATAATAATTAAAAAAACCACTACAAAAGCAGAAAATTTTATAATTTTTTTGACATTCCCCTCAGGTTCGGAAGATTGCCCCTTCCCTTACCCTCCGGATATCAGGAAAGACTGGAGTCCGGATTCCCCAGTCACCTGCAGCCTGAGGCCTATAAGAGTTCATAGCTACACTCAAACAGAGGGACACCAGCTACCCTGTCCCACTGCTGACACCACCCGCCCTCAGCCATCCCTGTTAGTCCCAGTACCGCCCGCCCTCCCCTCCTGCCCGAGCCCCGTGCCTGGAAAAAAACACTGTGCCAAGTGGGAGAACCGAGCCTCTGTGCTGCAAAAGCCTAAAGAAACATTGGAAGAGAGCAAATCTAGCCATGAATCTCTGGAATGCGTGAGTGCCCAACTTACACAGACCTTAGAATGCTTCACTTTTATTTTTTTAACTAAAATCAGATTAATCTATTTTCAGGAAAACCTGAAGCTTCAAAAAGCTAACGAGACACTACGCAGGAAGCTCAGAGAAGCTGAGCGGGAGGTGGAGAGACTGAAGACGATGCTGAAGAGACACGCTCTCCATCCTGTTGAGGAGGACTCCTCCTCTTAGACTCGAACCTCTCCAGAGAGACTGCTGCTGCCCCCATATGGCAGAACATAGAAATCCTTATTTATTGGTCATGAACAGTTCAAGTGATTAATGGGTGAAACCGTTTGACATCGTCAGGTGATTAAAAAACAGGTTTTCCTAGAGATGATGGTACACAGGAGGTCAGGACAAGCAGGTATGTGCATCACTATGAATGAGGTTATGGAAATGTTTGCATTTTATTTAAAGAAACTGCAGTTCACAATTACGTAAAACTCTTTATCAATGACAAACTATTTCAAATTTAAACCTCCGACAGGAGAATTCCAGAATCTTTGGAGTCACGTCATCGGTTAGGGTTAGCGCTGTGTTTTAGAAAGTTCAGGAGAATGTGTTTGATCTACTTTTGATCAGTTATTGAGCTCAGATATTTCTGGCAAATGGAAAACAAACGCTGCAAAAACCTAAAGTAGCAGCCACATTTCATCAGCAGAACAACAACTGGGCCACACTGATCCACTGACTTGTTGTTGCTTTGCATTTCCTTTAAGTGCATTGTTAATATTTATTACATGAAACACTACACAGCTCATATACAGCAAAAGTTCTTATTTGTACACAGAGGTACTTTTACTTATTTATGCCTGCGTGTTTTGGCTTTATATTAGTACTTTTGTTGTTTACTGTGCAGCGATTTATTGTAGCAGTGTTGTACTGTGAACCAGATTCGTGTTTTTCTATTGTGTGTAATGTGCTGTAAATACAAAGTATTTGGAGTGCCATATTAGTTAAAGACCAAGTTCACTTGTTATTTTTGAAATATGATCAGTTACTATGAGTTTAATATGCAGGTTAAACGTGAAAATAGTCTTCTACCCCTATTTCCTGCATTAGCTGTTGATAGAAAATAGATGAGGTAACAATCAAATAATAAAAGCCAGTCAGATCTACGTCTCACCCATCTTTGCTCGTGACGGGGAAGGACTCTGTTGATTCAGTGTCCATGAGAGAGCAGAGCACCTCTCGGCTAGTAGCTAACAGTTAGCATTAGCAACTCCACAACACAGCAGGTGAGATGTCTAAATATCGGGAAATAAGACTCCAAAACCCATCGTCTTCTACTCACTTCTGCTCTGGCTCACTTTTAGTTCCTGAAACAGGAGCGCCAGAGCTTTTTTCTCACAGAGATCGACTCACAAGGCATTCATTTATACTACAGACCACTGCAAATGTAATGAAAAGATGAGTGAACTTGGTCTTTAAGGATAAAATATTCCCCTCTCAGTATTGTTCTAATAAATAATGTGTATTATGTATTTATATAGTTCTTGTGTTTCTCAGTGGGGCCACCAGGAGTCGCCAAAGTACCACACAAGAGTTTATCTGTTTTTTTAATGATTGTTTTCATTCCTGCTTTTAAATGTTGCTCTCTAATAAGCATAATTTTTGACTTTTAATGCTAAAGTGCACTGATAGAATATGGTTTGATCATATTATAATGTAGTGAAATGATATATTTATAAAAGCCCTTGAAGCCAGCCAGTGTCCCTCCGATTCCTAGAAACCTGTCATGTCCCTACAGCTTTTCTGCAGGTAATGACTCAAACCCCACAGTTCATTTTTGGCCTGCAGATAATGAGAGGGCAAACTGTGAAGCAGAGATTCAGACTAAATGTCTGTTCCATCCCACTTTTTCTCAAGCCATACTGCAAACAGCAGGTGATTAATTATATTCTTGGTGCTGTACATCAGTGAATGTTCCTATTGCTGTAAGTCATCCCCAGATAAAGGCAGCAATTTGACTTAAATCATGTTGTGCGTCTTCATTTCTTGCAGCTGTAATGACTTGTTGTTTTGCGTCGGCTCGAACGGAGGCCCGTTGGAAAAAGGATACTCTCCGAGGCATAGCAGCGGCTCCTAAGCCGAGCCTTGGTGACAGCTAATTTACTTTTATTTGAAAGTGACACCCAGCTGCTAGGGAGTAACATCCTTACTCTTCCAGGCTCTGTGCACACCGATGCTGAATAATTTCCAATATCATTGCTGGCTGGGAGAGAAGGGGAGAGAGAGAACATGTGCTAAACCCAAAGGAAGATGCCTTTTTCCCGTTCAATGTAGGCTGCAATAAAAGCTTGAGAGGAGCCATATATTTATCCTGACGTGCATAAGTACTTATCATGAAGATAGATTATCAGACTGAAATTCATTTAAGATTCCAGTAGAGAGTAAAAGTCATTTATTCTGTTTTGTATAGTCCTGGAGGGGATTAGAAGACAAATATTATATAGGTTAAATGATGCAGACCTTGACTTTAGTGCTGACATTGAGGGCAAAATAAAACACTTCAACAATCAGCCTAATTAAAGCCGACAGAGACGATTTATCACCCAGACATCACGGAAAACTGGGGCATTCGTGGCATAAGCTGCTAACAAACACATAGGAAATAAAACCCTTTTGCTGCTCTGATTAGAACAAAACATGGGATTTTCAAAATAAAAACAAAAGAAGTTATGTTCTAATGATAGCCAAAGGATCTGCATGAAAACAAAAAACAACATTCTGAAGAAATATTCCAGAGGTGGAATGAAAAATAAAGACATTGTGAAAATTATAATTAATCACAAGCTTTGTAGGAGTTTTGCAAATAAAAAAGAAATCACCCCAACAGAGCTCAGTGGCTGTTTTTTAGCCTCTAACAAACAGCCTCATGATTTAGAACAGAGGAAGCCAAAAGCTGAAGCAAGAGTAATAAATGCCTGTGCAACACTTGACTGTGCAAGCACCCGTGAAGAAATATCATTTTACCTCTTTGGCTTCCACATAATAATGCGGTACACACTTATAAAACCATCTGCGGCTGCAGAATTTCATATCCTGCAAACACCCAATGAGCTGGCTTCTTGTTATTCATCTTGCTGGGCGCAAACAAAGGTCTAGAACTGACACTTATACACAGAAACGGCACTAAAACTTCAAAAAACACATCCTCTGCTTAGGTTGAGCATGCATTGTGCTCCTGCAGCTTGACGCGTTATAAATTATACATGTTGCAAGAAACAGAAGCAGGTTGTATGTTGTGTTAATGTGAGATTTGAGTTAACACACAGTTCAACACTGCTGCTGTCAGAAAGATTGATTATTGGCTTTCATTATTGCTCGTAAAGTGGTACTATGGTGGCAAGTGATGGAAGATTACAAAAATATAACAGTCAGTAAAAATTATAATTGGCCTGAAATGAACAGCTCTTATTTCATCTAAGGTTTATTTGATGTTCTTTTAAAAAAAGTTTTGCAACATCTCAAACCAAAAACTGACAGCTGAACTTTATCCTAAGAGAGAGACAAAAGACAGACTGCCAAAAGGGCAAATTTACTGATGGAAGAAGGGGTGGGGGGGGGGGTGTTGATAAGAGATAAAACTTGAAAAAAGACAAGCTGTGAGAGGAACAGATGCTGCAGTGCCAGCAGAAAGCCTCCAACGTCGGTCAAACCTCCAAAAACAACTCAAGCAAGATGAAGCTAATAGCATCAAAGGAACAGATAGTGTGTGAGAGTGCATGCGTGTGTGTGTGTGTGTGTGTGTTGTATATTTTAGCAACATTTTTTCACCTTTAACCTGTAACTTGGGGACATTCGACTGGTTCCCACAATGAATAAACACATAATAGTTGGTTTTAGAGATATTGAGTGAATAAACTTTAAGTTAGGGTTAGGTCAGGCATGGTTAGGTGTGTGTGAGCATGCCTGCTCATGTGTGTGTGTGTGTGTGTGTGTGTGCACAGAGAATTCCTCCTGAAGGTTAGAAATAAAAAGCAAATCAAGAACAGGTCTGATCTGGTTCATGGACCCTCTGTTCAGGTGCACAGCTGGAGTCAGTCTCCTGTCTGATGGGAGTACTAACTTGATTTTTAATCGTTTTAAAAATCTTCTGATGTTAGTAAATCACTATTTACATTTTTTGCGTCTTTTCCTTGTAGAGAACAATTGTATTTGCTTCTCTCTAAACTTTGTTCTATGAACAATTTTATATTTTTACTATTGCAACTAAACTGCAGATGCTAGTGATTTAGCTGATAACTGATGAGAAACCAGAGGTTACACCTTCTGTGTATTTTTAATTTGAACGTTTTCCTGGAAACATATTCATTATTAAGAAACTTTAGCCATGACTAAACAAATCAACCGCTGATTATTAATTAAAAAGCTTATGAAGGCTTATCTCACGAGCAACACATTTAAAAATAAAACAACAGATGTGATATTTTGGAAAATGGAACATTTTATCATTATTTTACATAAAATGTGTTTGCTTAAATTTGATTTCAAGCACTGCTGACCTCATGGAGTGTGTTTTATTACATTTTAAATGGCAGCAGGTCAATATTTTGAAGAAAATCATAGTGTTTCCATTTCTTACTTTGAAGCAATATTTCTTCTGGGATCCTTTTTTCTGACCCAACCACATTATTAAATAACTGAACTAATAATAGTTGCCTCTTTCCCAGAGTTTTACCACATTTTAGCACAAAATTTCCCCCTAAATTAGGTATAATCTATTCATAAAGACGCAATACATGATATTAAAAAATGGTTGCTCAATAAAGTTGTTCTTTACTATTTTGCATTCCTATCCCTTGTTTTCCTCGAGGTGACATCTGTACATCTGCTGCCTTCTATTTGCATAATTCTGTCTTGTAGATAATATATTTGCTCGGTGCATCTCCAAACAATGACAGTTGCTCCAACATCAGGGAGAGATTCATTAGGAATTTTATAGATGCACTCATAAGACAAACCTGTGAGGATAAATTCAATAACCTGAGCAGCGTTTGTATTTTGTTGTACAAAACAAAACAAGGATCCTCTTCAACAACTTGTTCCAACTTTCCTTCTTTGCATTCTGCAGAATTTTATTTATAATGAGAATATATTCAGGCAGAAAGGTGCAAATTGTGTTTGATCCTCTGATGGAAACTGAACAATCCAGACAAACTACACTGTAAAAAATAAAATGTTGAATTTACTTAATCAAGTTATGTCAAGTGGTTCCACTAAAACTACTTGCTTAAATGTAAAGATGTAAATGTATATTATTCATTACATTTAAGCAACTAGGTTTAGTGGAAACAGTTGACATAACTTGGTTGAGTAAATTCAACATTAAATTCCTTACAGTGTAGTTTCACATTTCATGAACTAAAGGCTTTTGAAACATGATGACTGCATCAGAACATTTTTTAAACGGACTGTGTGATGCAAAAGAGAACGTGTTTGCTGTTGTAGCATCACACAGAGCATGAGATGGTCCATTTCCTCTAACAATCAGCTGCATGTGGCGTTCCAAACTCTAATGACGTCCAGCAGGCTGTTTAAGAGCCGGTTGGTTGTTGCTGCTCGACCACCCTCTGCTGCTTTCATCGATGATCCGAGACATAAGGAAGTGTTCTAACGTGGAGCACAGTCTGGCTTCAATACCCGGAGGAAATGGCAACACGTGAACTCCGGTGCATCATAACAACACAAAACCATCGATTTCACTTACTGTTCGAAGGTAATGCATCACTTAAAGGTCAGACGCAGAAATGGTTCTATCATTTCTTTTCCACTGCTACTTCCTCTGAAGGTCAACTCCTAAAATAAAACAAGTGGGAATAAAAGCCCAAAAAATCTGTCTTTGCGATCCAGCAACTTCAGTTAAAACTGCAGGAGGAAAAGCTGCAAAAGTAGAGGAGAGCTTTTTTTTATACTGACTGTCAAGATGGATGTGTGAAATGTTGCTCACGAGTTACTGTCAGTTCCTTTTCATAGACAATGATGGTTGTAGAACCACTCCCCATCTTCATAATTCACCTAAATCATCAAAGATTTCCCGTGCTGATCCCAGGAGTCGTGATGTGTTGAGCGAAAGTTAATTTGGGTCAATTTGAGAGAAGTTCAACACATCACGCACAACTCCCACCATCTGTGAGCAGCCAGCCCACGGGGAACGGCCAACTGTTCACTTAAACGTGACTTGATGCTTTTCATCCTGCAGGTGTGAAAGGAGATTATGAATTAGCACTTACTTCAATGCAGAATGATAAAAGTCAGTCATTAATTTTGTTTTTGTTCCTTTCTTTAGCCGGCATGAAGAAGAAACTGCAGGCATATCTGCATCGTTTATGACACACATCTGAATTTCCACACAGCAGTTTCGAGGTTTATTTCTTCAATTGACCTGAAGGATTTAGAAATTTGACTGACTCATGACCTTCCCTGTTCAGCGTCAAGAAGAGGAAATGCACAGATAATGTGAGCAGACAGCTCCGACCGATGCTGCCACAGCTCTTCATTTATACATCACATCGCCTGGGAACCTCAATCCTGACATGTCAAAAAAAGAAAAAGACTCCATAACCCCAAAGGAATCAGGAAATGGTTGCACAGACATGGGCCATGCTGACTCCAACGTTTGAGGAATTTAGATACTGATGCACGTCCAGGAGTTCACCTCACTGCTGCACTTTTTGCCTCCAGATGACACATCGCCATATTTAGAATAAGGTAAATGGACTTGATAGTGTTTATTTTGATTTATTTGCAGGTGGTTTTACACCCACTGTGAGAAACTAGAATGAGACTGAATTTTAAAAATCTGTGTATAATACATTTTTGAGAAATCTGAAAAAATAAGAGCACTTAATATAGATTTCAGACATCTGAAAGTAGCCATTTCAATTACAATTGATTAATGCATAAAAGATAACACACATAAATATATATTTATGTTAATGTAACAAAAACTCAAATGGGAAAAAAAAACTTGCATTTTGTCATTAATGCTCTCCTCTGTAACAATTAGCAAACACATAAACATATAAATAAATCCCTATAATCTACATATCGACTCTCTCCAGGTTCTCCATCTTTCCTTTAGCCCTCATCTTTTTGGTAACCATGGTTACTCTGGGTATTACACTTTGCGAGCATCTCACTTTAAAGAATGCCACAAAAACACACCTTGCAGGAAGCAGCCACTCTATCTGTGATGCAGGTGTTTTATTTAATGTTTAACTCAGTATAAACTCTTTATGGCCCATGCAGTGTGACTATACTATACAGGCTGCACAGGTCCATCAAAAAGGCACCAATAAAGTCATTTTTCATAATTTTAGCTCAGATAACTGCAAGTGAGTTCAAAGTTCTCCTCAGAAACAAGAATTTATTTAGAGTAAATTGTTATTTCTGCACTGCTGCATTTAGTGAAAATGCTTTTATGATTTTGTTTTATTGTTTTGAACATCAGGGACACCATAGATAATCAAACATTCTGGTAAAACACATTTTAGTCCTTACATCCTGATTAAACATGTCATATTGTCATCACTATATTACATATAGTCATATTAAGTGATGTTCTTTCAATGTTTCATCAGAATATATACAGTAACACCCCCACCCCCACTCAACCAGTGAAGTTTGGCATTTTAAACTTGATAATTGTGTGCTCTAGTTTGTGTCTTTGCTGCTAAAAAACAACTTTTCAAATCTGGTGCCGGTTTCTGTTTCATTTAAATGTCCAAACTCAGATAAAGTCAGACGTTTGCAACACCAGTACTTTTGAAACTATTTCTGAACTCAGGAAATGTTTCTATTATTTCACTTGCTTGCAAACCACAAAGACTAATGCCTAATTAACAGTTTGTTTACTGGCTGTTTGCGACGCAGCAGTAAAAACAGCTTGTCCACCTTTGGCTCAATGTCAGCTGAAAATGAGGTCATTGTGAATTGAATGGGAGATTAAAGAGGACCTGATTAAATCTCCATCCGAGCCATCACTCAGCGTAATGAGCACTTCTATAAAATATGGACATGCCAATAATATATAAACACTGCCAGCGTTCCCATGTGTTAAACCGACTCACCTTTAGTATCTTTCCTGTCTCGTGTCACGTCTAGTTTTTTATAATTAATCTGTTAATTGCACATGGTGATATCATAGAAATCAATTTTTTCAAAAGAGGGGAAAAGTAAACACCACCTCCTCTGTAGTTTAGCATGCTCTGATGGTTCCAGTAGTGGCTGTGATGTTCTCATTACATCCTGCAGATAGCCTCTGTTTCTCTCCCGGTGACAAGAATAAACAACACACACCGAGGATGCGACAAATTCTGGCCTTGAACACAAGAAAAGGAAAACAAATACCGCATTTCAATGAATTATGCATGGATAGGCATCTATTATTCAGCCTAACAGTCGAAAGCAATGTCAATTATAGAGTAGGCGTGATGTCAGAAACTGTTTGAAGTCATAACATAGAGAAGATCTCAGTAATAATTCTGATAAAGTGTAATGTGACATTTTAAAGGAAAAGTTTTAAGGCCACTTTGCTCCATGTGGAGACTGATCAGCTGCTTCTGAGCCCAGAAGATGTTGTTATCCTTCTCAGAAGAGGAGACACTATTAAAGATCTAAAACCAGAGTGAGTTTAGGTGAAGCCTACAACAGATGGACCCAAATAAAACATTTTCATGGCATCAAAACGCACGCGGAAATGGCAAATTTTCTCAAGGATAGGTAAGATGTTGTTGCAACTACAACCTCCACACACTAGATGTCGCTTTGGTGTTTGTGTTCCATATTCCACTTTTAACTAAAGACACTGACAAAAACTAATTTTCAAGCTCCATCTACATAAAGACTCAGAGATATAAAACATTTCTGATGTTTAGACAAACAGCTGATGACAAAGTCCCATTACTCCAATGAACACAAGCTTTGACTACCACAAAAATAAATATTTCATATTTACATAAAGTTACTTAATACATTATATTCTTAGCAAGGTAGCACCACTGTTAAATGGCTTTTATCTCTTATGTGTTTTGTTTTTATATCTAAAGCACTCTGGGTTGTGGAAAGTGCTCTATAAATAAACTTTGGAGACACAACAGCTGAGAGGACTGAGCCATCATATTTTCCAAGTCATCTTCCCTCCTCCCAGATATTTCCCTGAACTCCCATAGTGGAAACACGGCTCGTGAGATCCCGTTTGCAGGCGCGCTGACAGAATCTGTACTCATCCACCCACAATGATTTGAAGTATAAAATAAATAATTATAAATAAACATTTTAGAAAAGTAGGAAAAAGTTCCATTTGTTTACATGGAGAGGGTGGGACTTAAAACATGTACTGGAACCAACCACTAGGGGGCAAACAATTTGTTTCTGCTTCAGCTTCAGTTGCCTGTCTTCTTGTAGGATATACGAATGATTAAAAGTTGGCACCAGTTTACTTTTTTCTTCTAAATAATAATGATTATTTTTTTGTATTCTAATTACTTTTGGAAAGGTTTGACATTTCTTTAAGACCCTAATATTTCACTAACCAACACAGACATAACATTGCTTTTAGATCAGGTTGTCATTGTCAGCGTACATCCTGTGTTGTTGCATTTTTCTTTTCAGCCCATTACTCTCTTCTGAGCAGACATCCATTTGGGGATTGGTGACCAAAGTGATAAAGTGGATGAAAGTGGCCATTTATAGAACCTCAGACCAGATTGCTTGAATGGGTGAGCAGTTACAGATATTCATTTTTCTTCATCGTAGATCTCGACGATTACTTTCCCCTCGTGGGTCACACGAATGAGAATTGATTCTCTTAAAAGGCTGCCCAAGTCAACACAGATCCTGCAGAGCGGTGTTCAGATGCCTTGGAGACAGAAAACGATCGTGTGGCAGAGCATCATGGATTTCTGGCAGGCTGTAATTATGTCCAGACTGGTCCTTCTGGGTGGAAACAAGACAAGCCTGTTCTGTGGGTCCATAAGAGGCTTTGGCAAATGAAAATCTGAGTGGAAGTCACAAATACGCAGTCTTTCCTGACCTTTTGAATCCCACAGAAATCCCACGGTGATATTGTTCATTAGTCTCAACATCAACCAACGCGACACTGTGCGCTGAAAATAGCTTTTTAAATAAGGACGCCCCCAGCACTCTGCCAGAGCTCAGATAATAAACCCACCTGAAATTACAGCTCAGGCAAGAACAATAAAGAGGAAGATTATGGAGAATGTTTGGCTATTGATTCAAATCAGAGGAGGGCTTAGCAGTAGGGTCACATTACACCAGCTTTATGAAATCAAATAAGTATCTGCTTCAGTTTTCAAAGAATTTATGCAACTTCAATAATTATTACATCAGGATTCTAGTTTTATTGTTTGCAGGAAAAATTGATTTGTTTCATGAAAGAGGAAGAAATGCACAAATGAGAAAACCTTTATTTTTTGCAAGTGATGAAGGTGCTACTTGAGCAGATAAAAATATCAGATGTGATTTAAAGGAGCACTTGACAGTTTTTACTTGTTTTTAGCACCCCCTAGTGTCCGTTAGTGAAAGCAAAAGTGAAACTTATCTCCTCGCTGTCCGTTTGTCTTTTTAACTATTTAATCTAACTACTGAAATGTCTCCTCAGCCTTCATTAGTGGAGCGGTTCTCATCACTAAATCAAATAAATCAGCTGTGTTCATGATCTAAAACATGCAGGAAGCAGACTGCAGCACCAGGCATGTCAGCTCCTTTTTCTAAGTCCAGCAGGGAGAGGCCCGCCACTCTGAAGTTGCAAGTGTGGTATTCTGGGTGGTGGGGGACTGCGTGACATTTCATTAACCCTGTAAAGGGTCATTTTAGCACATACTGGCTCAAGAAAATGATTTAAAAGTATGAAAAAATTGCATAGTATGGCTTTAATTATAACAGAAAAATATCTGTATATTTAAATGTGCACAAGCACTTTTTGGTTCTTTAAAGCATTAGGAACAAACAAAGCTGTCAAATCAAGCATCACGTAAATAATACTTTGATGATACTGTTCTTTAGCAAAACTCCAACTAAGATTTTGAGATTCTTATTATGAAGTGTTGAAGGAAGTTCTTTGCTGGGGAAAATAATGCAGAGATCAGACAATAAAATGATTATTTTTATGGTTTCCTCTGTAAAAACAAACCCAGAGCTCTCAGTGACAATAAAAATGAAAACACAACAAAAGGAGCATACTTGGGTTGGCTTCACTGGGCTATTCTTGAAACAGCCTTCTTGGTGAAGGTGAAATTAAAGCATGTTCTCCCATTTAATTTTGAGAGTTATCAATCCGATCACATAATAGGATGGAATGAGGTCACTTTATTGTTTCCTTGACTGACTGGTTGATTTCACAGCTTAGAGATTAGGTTTTAAAAGCTAGAACAGCTGTTTGCAAAAACCAGGCGAAGCTGCACCAAACAGCAAATGGCACATGAATTAAATCAAACTACACTTGTTTTCTATAAGAATGCCGTTATTGTAGAGACAACAAGAGAGAATGGAGTCCAGTGTTGTACGCTTTCTAGCCGTTTATGATTTATGTGTGCAGGACATCGCTTTGGACGTGGTGCTGGAGGGTGCAGTGACAGGTGCAAACTCCAGGTAACTGACATGATGCAGTGAGACAGGGCGATGAGTCACCCCGGCCCCAAGCAAGCTCCCTTGCTTTAACCTGCAGCAGCGACTCCTGAACGATTATCTATTTATAACCGCTCTACAGCAGTCCCACGACCACTGACAGAGATATCCGTCTTCGTTTTTGGCTTCGAAGCATATTGGAGGCGTAATGCTAAACCCTCTGCTGTGTAATAAATGGTTTAACAGGTTTAATGGACTATCTTAAAGCAGAAAGCTCTAACATTTGCAGGCCTGGTTCCATGACACATCGGAGGCATTGGCTCAGGCACACCTAATTGGTGATTCTTCTCATTTGTCTGATAGCATGAAGGTGAATATCATTTTATCCCTGCAAGTCACACAGCTAACTGTCATGGCTGGCCGACTCATTAGCTGGCCCACCTGCAAATGCACCGGTTGTTTACCTAGGTGTTCATTTATTAAACAGTCTTGTAAAAACAGACACAGTGTTGGTTTATAAATCAATAAAACAAACAATACATGCAGCTATGATCTGATTTTAGCTCAACATCAGCACATTAGATAAAATCTGTCCCGTTAGGGATCAGGGAACAACTTCATTATTCACAGAAAGACAGCTCAGCCGTGTTTCATTAATGGAAGTTTTTAAATTTTGTCCTTTTTTTGCAACGTCTCACTGACGAGGGCTGCTGCACCAGTGGTGAGCCACTAATTTGGTTCATTTTTCTCCTGCAGGAAAGCGTCCAGTAATGACCGACGTGAATGGGTAAGCGCCAGAGTGGAGTTCTACCAAAGTTGTGCATTTTGAATTTTTCCAAGCACATCTGTAGAGAAGTTTGTGAACAGGTCAGAAGCTGTCTGACACTGCAGATCACAATCTCCAACCTTTCCCCTCCTGATGGAGCGCTTTCAGCTAATTCGACACATATTGCATTTGTGTGTTAGATAACTGCTAAGCCAAAAAGCTCAGGGCTCCTGGCACATCCACTTCCCTCAGTGCTGGCAAGCAACTCATGGAAAAACACTGCTAATACTCTGAAAAGATATTGTAGAAGAATGTTGAAAAGTCACATTCTGTGCAGCTTTTCTGACGTCCACCAGCTATTATGTGTTTTATTATGATGACCTCCTGCAGGAGTCAAACTCATTTTCTATTTTCTCAGGATGTCTGAAGGAAATGAATCAATTTCCTTTAACATTCTGCTCTGCGTTTCTCTTCATCTGAGTTTATGAAATATGTTATGGTCTATAAAATGTCTCAAACAAAATGACTGAAGGTGATACCTGACTGCAGCATTTTCCACAGAATCAAAAGGTGTGAATAAAAATCTTAGTCTTTCAGACTTGATTTGCTGCTCTGAAAGAAACAAAAGCTTTCTGAATGTGAAATGGATCTTCTACATCTTCACCTGTTCATCATGTTTTCCTGCACATACCTGAAAACATCACTTTCCTCACCTGTCCTGCATTAGGTGAGTTTGTATTTGTCTTTCCTTTCTGCCAGTATGCACCACGCCTCCATTCTCCTCCTCTGGCTTCAGCACCTGAGTCTCACGCTGCAGGCATGCAAGTCCCACTGTTTCTGCAAACTGACCTGTTTGGCCAAATTGATGAGCTTCTCACACACCACCTGATGTCTGCAATGAACACTAGACCCAGAAACTGGTTTACAGTCTCCCAAAGACTCCGGGTTAATGCAAAAATATTCTAATCCAGAGAAGATTAGTGCTTGTTTTAGTTTTGTATAACTTTCAGGTGAGAAGATAAACGCAATTTGTGCCTTTAAAGGGATTTGAAGCCGTGGGCATGAGCCAGTAAGCTGCACAGCACTCCAAAAATTAATGAAATTGATGCTCACACAGCATGAAAGAGATCAATAAGGACAGCAAAAAGTTTTGAAGTAACTGATTAGTAGAAAAGCAAATCGAAATCCTTGTGTGATTGCAGAAAACCCTTGTAAAGATTTAGCAGGCTCTGGAGAGAAACTGTGGATACAACGGAGCAATCATGGCCTTCACAGACGATTAATTTTAAGAATTCTTTATCTTTACCACAACTTACTGTGCTAAAAGTCTGCAAAGCAGCATCTAAACAAAACTGATGCCTTTTGGAATAATGGAACAGACGTAATAAAATGAAAAATTTAAGCTGTAATGAACAAAGCAGTGTTTAAAGACAACACAGTTTTGCATAATTCAATAGAGAACGCAGTTTAAAATGTTTGAGAATGGGATTGGATCAGTCATGCTGGTGTGGCTGCTGGCAGCAATGAAAACATTTTTACTGGTAGTGAGAGAAATCGGTTCATTAAACACCAGAGGATTCGGAAATGAAATTGGAAAATAAAAAAAGCAATATCACAAGATCTATAAAAGAAACGATTATTATTTTTATCCTGGTTCTTTTCAGGAAACCACGTCATCTTTTATTACAGTGCGGCAAAAAAGTGTTTGCATTCTTACAGATTTCTTCTGTGTTTGTTTGTTATATAAATGTTGGCGGTCTTAGCAACTTTCATTATCAGACAAATACAACCTGAGTAAATGCAACATGCAGTGGGAGAGTGAGTGGGAAAAGTGATCCAAGCCAACCTGGTCCTATGTGAAAAAGTATTTGCCTCTCTTTGTTAAAGCTGCAATGGCAAATCTGGAAAACAAATTAGCTTAAAGCTTACGATGTTTATGAATTTCAGAAAGGAACCGCCCTCACCACGTTTTGAAAAATGCGTAACAATGGAATGTTAGAATATAGTCGTGGATAACTTCTTAGCAGTAATCTGAAATGAAAACTAACCCAGGAGCGAGCATGTACGACTGCCTTGCGTTAGCTTCACCAGAATGATTGACAGATATGCGGACCAATGGTTTAGCTGATCCACCCGGAAGTAAAGAGCATCCGCAATACCTTTAAAACTTTTTTTTCATGCCTTGACAAGGTTCTAACATAGTATAAATATGTTATGGAGATAAAAAAAAACGAGAAAAACTAATAAAGAGGTTTTCTCGCATTTGTCTAAAAACCTCTATCAATAACACGGCTCGGAACGAAAGCAACCATTGGACCATCTGGTTGTCGATGTCACTGAACCGCTGCACTGCCCTGGGTCCTCCACTCGTTACACACTCGTGTATTTAGCAACAGAACACCACTGGTGTGAGAGCTTCTCCGCTAAATAATATGAGAGAAGGAGAAACAGCCGGCTGCTACCACTTCAGCTTTAGGACAAACTACTAGAGTCCCAAAAAGAAAAGCACCATTTGAAGTCACTACCTCTATGCCCTCTGGTGGAGGACATACAGGTAGTGAGGGCCAATTTTTTTTTGTCTATTATTAGAATATTCTTCTATAATTGCATGATAACATATAACCAATCATTATATAGTTGTTTTGTTGACACTAGACAATAAATAAGTTTAAAAACACTATTTAAAGTTATTCTTTCATACTTCAGGCATTAAAGGATTAAAGTCAGAGGTCATGGGTCAACAATAAAGGCCTCCATGGAAAAGTTCCAAGACCAACACCCCCACAAGATACATCTGACATTTCCCTAAAACATCTGGATGATCCACAGGGCTTGTGGTAAATATGGACTAATGAGCCAAAAGTGGAACTTATTGGAAGGTGTGCACCGTTACATAGAGTTAAACGCTTGATTTCAGAGGAATAAGATAACAGCAGTAAAACATGGTGGTGGTAGAGTAACGGTCAGGGGCGGTTTTGATGCTCCAGGATCTGAACAGCGTCCTTCAACATGAAATCCTGAAGACTGTCTGACCTTTGACCTTAAACACAGCGTTCATGCTGGAAACCCTCCACTGTGGCTGAATTAAAACAATTCCATTAAGAAGAGTGGGACATCTTTTCACCAAAGTACAAATAGAGCTAAATATCCAGCACAGGTTTGATGCTAATGATTTAAAATAGAGCTGCAAACACATAAATGTGTCTAAATGCAGCAACCACAGATGAATTCAAACCAATTTACTGCAGCAATTTCCCTCATGTTTGTCTCAGGGGCTGTTTTGGTGGTCAGATGTGCTTTGTTGGCACACACTTTGCAGAAGTGTTTAGTGGAACAGGAAATAATGCAAGAGATGGACACGTGGGAAAAGCTGCTTAACTCCCTCCCTCCTTTCTGTGTAAAAGCCGTCTGGGTCAGATCAAATTAAGTGGTTTGATACTTTCTCTGCCAATCCGATTAGGCCGATTAATTCCCAAAAGTGTTCAAATGATTAAAGCTGGTTAATGGGCCTGCAGGAAAGTTCCTGGTATCAGAATTGGCTGCGATATCAGACTGAGTCAGAGACAAATCAATAGAAATGATAACTGCAGAAACACTCTCCAGTTTGGTTTTGCTTTTAGTTGATTATGTCTGCATACTCTGACCCAACAATCGTTGTGTTTCTCAAAATTACAGACCTTTAAGGAGAACGTGGCTGATGAATAGTGCATCTGCTGTGTGGCGACACAGCGCCTAAATATAGAGGAGAAAATGGAGCAGAAGAAAGGGGCAGAGAGAGAGAGAGAGAGAAGCATAAATATGTAGTTCATTTAAAGAAGTGTGGCAAAAATATGGTCCTGAGAGAGTTTTAGTGCTCTGATAAACTTTGCTTAAAATGTGACAACACAAGCTTTGGGTTTGCATTCATTGAACTTTTTTCAAATTTTCAAGAAGCAGAGAAAGAGGTTTCATCTCTTCCCCATCCCACTCTCTTTTCTAATATACTCATCTCCCGAGGGAGTGGTATCCATCACGGAGACGGCTGCTGGGATGTTTTGCCACGTCGCCTCATGCATGTGAACACAAGGTGACTCAGGGAGCGATGTGTGCCCAGTCTTATGAATGCAGCCCCATGTTTCTCCCATAAAGTGTCCATCAGCACCTTAATGCATCTCCCAGTGAAAGTGACAGAGTCTGGGCTTGCACATTATTAACTCCAGACATTTTTATGGGCCTGTGGAACAGAGTGCTCCTTCTGAATAAGATATACGTCCAGTGTTCAGTGGCTGTTTCAGTCTTTTGGTTTTTGGCATATATACAGTTTTTAGTGGGTCTAAAGCACCGACCGTGTTCCTGTAAGGCTCAGGCTATCTTTTTTGTGATTCTCAAAGGACCAAAATAATTTGCACCTAAATTTCCAACATGATGTTGTCATATATCTAAATTTATGTTTTGTTAAATGGGATTTACCTCAGTGAACTGCAGGAATATTGCATATAACCAAATTTGCAAGCTCATGAATAATGCATGAAGTTTGATCTATTATAAATGTGCAATAAATTTGGTTTCATTCCTGACTATTTGGAGTGAGCCAAGCAAATTGAAATCCAATGTGAAGGAGAGTCCTTAAAGTCATCATCCATAAGTGGGTTTGAAATAAGCAGCCAGGTTTCTGTGTTCCCTGCAGAATGGGTCACCCTCAGAGAGGAAAAACTGACAGTTACGTAGGATGACATTTAGCCTTTAAATGTTTAAAAGAAATATTTGGGTTCAAGTCAAACATTAAATATTCAAAATCAAATATATAAAGTATTTTCTACATCAGGGGTAAACAACTTCCTTTCCTGAGGGCTGGCATCCAGCATGTTTTAGTTGTTTCCCTGCTTTAACACACCTGATTTTAATCAGCAGGTGATCAACAGGCTTCTGCAGAGCTCCATGAGCTGCTGAACAGGTTAATCAATTGTGTTGGAGCAGGGAAACAACTAAAACATAATGGATACCGGCCCTTGGGGAAGGGAGTTGTTCACCCCTGATTTAGAATCGAATCTAAATTGAATCTAAATGTAAAGAGTTGCATCTAAATGCTGAAATCTAAATAAAGCTTTGATGATTTTAAACTACATGTTGCACATGCAAACTCAGACTGTTATAAAAAATTCCCAACCTGGAGCAACATGGAAATTAATTATTTTGCAGAGAGGACTTATAGAAACAGATCCACAACCATCAACAATGTCAAGGGACTCTGAAACCTTGACTGGGAATCTCTTCTTTCTGCTTTTATTTTGGTAGGCTTATTAGTCAAATATTTTGTTTAGGAAGCACAACTTTTATGATTAGACTTCAACATTCAGATTTTATTCTAAATAAGTCTTTATTTTAATTCAAAAGGAAAAAGTACTTCTTTAATCTCAAATGAAAATGTGATATCGTAGTAACTCTATTGAAATTTGGGTTTTTAATGATAGGTATTAAAATATGACTGTGTAGTATAAATAACAGCACTTTAAATGCTTGTGAGGGGAATATATCATCAGATGAAACATTTAAGTCTGCAAAGTGGATCCCGATCTAAAAAGTGTCTCTCAGGAGTCTAATTTCATAAAGAACTCGCAGCTTATGTAATGGATCCCATGGGCGCGGGGGCGCTTAAATCACAGCACCATGCTGATAGAGGAAGGAAGACGTCCAAGCAAGTAAGTTTAGTTTAGAAACATGAAATACGTGTCTGCAGTTGAGTTTCCAGCGCGCCACCCACAACCAATCAGCTGGCTGGAGTCAGCTGCTCAGCCTCACTCGGAGTTGTTTGGGATATGCTGTGCGTAAAAGCTACCTGCCTGACGCGTCAGCGGTGCCATGGCATCAGAGGCTCGGCGAGCAAAGTCCATTCTTGCACCAGCGGAATAACTTGTTTTTCCCCCCAACGCGGATGTCGGGTGTTCTGGTACGATGTTGATCTTTAACTGACCGCCATCAGGATGGCGCCTCCGTCCGTCCGTCTCCACAGATTCCGCTGCGCCGCGGAACGATGCTGAGAACAGAGGGAGGATTTTCCACCGCAGGTCAGAGATGTTTACCAAAAATATTCTTCTATTTAAAATGAGAAAAGGCGCGGATCTTCAATATAGAAAGCAAGCATATTAATATTTCACCCACAATCAGCTCGTACAGTTGTGAGTTTTGCACTTTTAGACCAAAACCAAGAGACATATATCTTGTTGCGTTTGAAAGAGACAGAAAGAGACAGCTTGAGTGCTCGTGGTCATTATTAATTGTGAAGTCTAAGCAGTCCTTCACGTGCGCTAAGTGCACTTCCTCTCGTGCTGGATGAATAATTTGTGGATCTGTAATGTGATTTTCCTTGTCTAATGTAGTGTGTAATGGAATTCCTTGTTATCTGGACTGTGGCAGAAGAATGTGAGAATGGACACAGTGAAGATATTCTCTCTCTCTCTCTCTCTCTCTCTCTCTCTCTCTCTCTCTCTCTCTCTCTCTCTCTCTCTCTCTCTGTGTGTGTGTGTGTGTGTGTGTGTGTGTGTGTGTGTGTGTGTGTGTGTGTGTGTGTGTGTGTGTGTGTGTGTGTGTGTGTGTGTTCAGAATCATCCTCAAACCCACATTATCATGCTTCTCCACAGCAAATAAATGCGAAATCTAGTGCAGCTGCATGATGTTTTTGCTCTGGGGGGTCAAGGGTTAAAGGTCTGCTATATCTTCAGAGATCTTCCTGTAAGTCTGTATTTGTCTCATTGCTGCTCCTTTTTCCTACAATTCGGCTGCCTTTGTTTCTAAATTCAGGACTGGTCCAGCTACTAATTTAATGCTGCTTCCTGAGTGGCTATTATCTAATTTCATTATTAGTCAAGGGTTGAGAGATGAATTTGCAAGATTAGGTCTTGGCGCGCTGCAGGATGAACTGGCTGCTGTAGCTTGTTTGGATGCTGCAAATCCATGCTGGTGGATTTGCAACACAAAATGTCAAATCTGGACATGCCTGGATTTCACAGCCTCTCATCTGCAGATTTGTTGCCTTAGTTACGGCCTCCCCTGGCATCCTTACAGTTGTTTGCCTTTATAGATTTGTTTTGATTTTACCAAAAAAGCAAACATTGTATTTGTTCCATTAGATGTGGATTTGAAACAAGAGGAAATCAAGGTCAACAGCAGACCAACAAATCAGATCAGTAAAAGTATTTTTAGTAGCACCTGCCAATTTTCTCCATTTTCAGCCTTCCGAGTGATATTTTCCCAACATGTTTATGTGAAACTGGGGGTGAGTGATGCAACAGTTGAACATACAGCAGATGGCGATTTCATGGCTCGTGCTGCTGAGAGCTTGTGAGAGGAATGACGATTGCCAAATAAAATGAAACATTTCTTGCCCTGAATGCAGGTCCCTTACCTTTTTTAATTATTATTACCACAATCACCTAAATTATAGTGCAAAAAAATCAGCCATGGTGTCAAATAGCAGCCTGTCATTTTGATGCATTCTACCTTTTATTAACCAAATTTGGTTCCAACTTCATTTGACATGTTATTTTTCTTCCAGCTGTCAGACTGCCAGGAAATTTTTGGGACTCCACTCTTTGATCGGCTCAGCGTTTGAACCATTGCTGAAATCATGGAGAGCCTGAGCGAGCTTCAAAACCCGCTGCTAGAAAAAAGCAGTAGACACACGGTTCACAAGGACTACCAGGGCTTCCAGTGCGACTACCTGGACCAACCGTACCAGGACAAACTAATCGGTTACTACTACACCGAGACCAGCGGGAAACACAAGACTCCACAATTCCTGGATGCAACATCTCTTCATCTAGCGGTGGAAACCTTTTACAGACCCAACTTCATCCTGTTCAAGGACAACGTCAGCCTTCACAGCAAGGATTCAAAGAACGAGAGCTTCGAGACCACTTTCACAGAGGGCAAGGAGGCCCTTTCAGATGGAGTTTTCATAGAAAACACAGGGGAGGGCGAGCAAGGAGGGAAAGATGTGAAGATCCAGACAGTGTCGTATGAGGTGGAGGACGACCATTGTCCCGAATATGAGGTTAGAGATCACACATCAATGCAAAACACGTGGTTCAGCAATGGAGTAGGAATACTTGAGTAGTTTTCACAACTAAATTAATCTCAGTTCAGATTAAATTAGAGCTCAACTTAATTAAAATATAATCCGATTCAGTCAAATGACTTCATGTTAAGTTTGTTCCTGGTTGTAAAAATGAGTCTAAATAAGAAAACCAGCTGGTTGTTTTTGAACTCAGTGTCCTACTCTGGGCCTGCTTGGGGTGATGGATGAAGGTGGAGAGAAAAATAAATAACTAGAGGAACAAGAATAAAGAAGAAAAGCAGCTACCTTGACGTATTTGGGACAAAAAAAGTAGAAAAACACAACAAACAGTTAGATGGAAATACCAATGAAAGAATCAAAAGTTATGAATGATCGTTTTTTAAAAGAAAGTTTTAATTTTATCAGGAAGACTCATTATGAAACTTGGCTAGTATGTGAGAAAAATAGATGCTACAGGCAGTCTGAAGATTAACAAAAGTGATCTACTTTAATTTAGTCATTTCATTTAAAAATCTAATTTCTTTTCTTCAATAAAATTACAGTAGTAAAATCTTAGATTTCATGATCAAAACAATGAAATAAGATCATTTCTGCAGCGTTTGACAGAGAAATTATGATATTAAGCAGAAACTTTATAACAGAAACTGAGAAATAGACTTATTATTACATTGTCTGTTCTAATAGACTGCCAGTGTGATTCACTCTTATTAAGCACACTTCCCTCCAATACATATTTGCTGGAGGTCGTTAACATTTCATGCGTTTCAATAGTGTGCTTTTGTTTTATTAATTTCTAAGAAAATTACATATTTGACTTGACCAGTTCAAGGTATTTTGCTCTGCTTTCAGGCTGTAACTATTCTCCCTGAAGAAGAAAAGAGCAAAGTCTTTTCCTATGTGGTGAAAATCTAATTTTAACTAGGGACACTTATAAAATACCCAGAGCTTTGAGCTGGCAGAAGAAGAATAGCACCCTAACGGAGCTGATCGCACCAGCTCCTGTCTCTCGGAGGCCTGGCAGATGGATGGAGACGTTGAAACAAGCTCCATTAATGCTGTAAGTAATGTCCTGCTTTGGTGTTAAGCAGGACTGGGCTGATGCATGGTCGTCATAGCAGGTGAGCCTCGAGCACAAGTTATTCTTCCTCTATTGAAAAGAGCAAGAGAATCTGATGAATAGAGCTCTGATGACAAGTCGGTTTTCTTTGCTGGAAAATGAGCACCTGCGTTCCTTTGCTTTCATCTATGCACGCGTGTTTCGATTTGTGTGTCGTAAACCTCAAACATCATGCTTAAAGCTGGGGTATGAAGTTTACATTTTTAAAGTAACAAAGATGCTTAAATTTGACAATCTGACCCTGTTCTGTGATATAAACTAGGTCTTTCATCATTTATATTTCCCCTAAGCCCCCCACCCACCCCCGTCCTCTACAGCAAAACGAATCATTTACACAAGCCTAGAACTAAAAGATTTGACTGAGAAACACTGAGCTGAGAATGTGCCTCGGTTCCCAGCATGCACTATGGGGTGACCAGAGCTACAAACTCTCATGCGTTGAGTGTGACACACACATCTGACCCCCTCACAAGCTGCACGCCACACCTCCAATTCATCACACTGAAAAAGCACCCCCCCACACTCTCATCAAACACTTCAAAAGTTGGCAGCCTAGTGACACACATTCAACTTAGCACACCAACCTAGCTTGAATGCTAACTTGACCTGCATTGAAATAATGTCAGCCTGTAAACTTAAAGCTAACTGTGGAAGAGAAGGGCGGGGAACGAAAAGGGCATTGGAGCTAACTGATTAGCACACTGTTCAACCTTGGAATATTTTTAGCCTGTTTTAGCGTTATCAATGATCGCAAGTGCTGGTTTCAGATGTTTCTCGCTTAAACACTGCAGCTTTGATTAAAACGAGTGATTGTCGGCTCCCGAAGAACCCGATGAAGGCTGAGGAGATCATTCAGCAGTTGCAATCAGGTGTCTCTAAGCAGGAACATATCAAAAACATATCTTGTCCGTTAGTGCTTGCAGGTAACAAAGCTACAAGACCCTGGGCATGGCACCACTATGGCTGCCCTGACTGTGTGTCGGGTGTGTGTGTTGTGGAGTCGACCATTCCCTCCAGATGCTAACGAGGCCTTGGAGAGAGCTGTGACAGGGCTGTTAAAGGCACTGTGCCTCAGTGGAGCCCCATCAGTTATCCGGACAGACAGGACTAGGGGAGGCTTGGTCCTCAGCCAGGCTGTCAGAAGGACTGAACAAACCAGTCACTCAGATCTGTTATCAGGTCTCGCCATAAAGATAACAGGAGATTACTTGTGTTTGCAACAGCAAAGTTTATTTATTTGATGTCAGATTATACGGTTATGACCACCTGCTGTTCGGATGGATCTCCCCCAGCAGGTAGACCGTGTTCATAAAGCAGATAACGGGGAGTTTCATAACCTGTTCTTGGCAGTGCTCGCTGTTTGCAAACTGCTTGGCATTTTCTATTCTCTAATTTCCACAAACACAAAGAAAAGCTTTGCTAAATATCTCAAATTAGATCCTGCATTTGGGTAAGATCAGAAGTCACAAGAGAAATTGTGTACACAAGCTTAAAAATGTGTTTCTCTCCATGCTTGAACGCTTCCTCACTTTTTTTCCTCCTTGCCTCCTTGACTGTTCTTTAATTACCTGTGAAATGGTTGGTTGAGGTCCTGCCTCATGCATTGATTTTTGTTTTGTGTTCCCTTTTCTTCCTGCTTTGTTCGATCCCTGAAGGCAGCAAAGACTCACAAATGAAACCTGCCTCTTATGGGGGCGATTTATTCAGGCAAACATCCTCTCAGTCTCCAGGACAGCAACAAGAAGTATGGCCACCTTCTCTTAAAGGTCACCCACACAGTCACATTTCCATTCTTGCTGCAGGCCTCGTAGTCTGAGTGGCATCGAATCTATCTTTCATTAGCCTGCTCAGTGCACATGGCCTTGAATTTTAGCATCAAGGAACAGTGTAGGCACACCTTGCCTTGTTGGATGCAGGGTGCTTTAAGTGAGGATGGTGGAGGTCTCAACGGCTGGAGAAGCAATTTAGTACATAAATGACACTGTCTTCTTGCTGTTTCTCCTGTCACCTCGTGATGATAAAACAATCCGTTAATCCTGAGTTATCTGTCACGCCGCTCATGGGTGTTGACAAAAGCACCAAATCCTCTTCAGCTGGCTGAGCACATCCTGTCATGTAGTGGTAGCAGAAACAAGGGCAGATGTTCTGGCTCAAAAAATGTATGGGAGGTCACAACTATCACTGGTGACTAGTTGGAGAAATAAAATTACAAGCAAATATGCAAAATTGCATCACTTTTGCACAAAGGATCAATCAGACCAATGAACAATGTGATGTATTCACAGCAAAGGATATCAGTCAACGGGGCAGTCCACCATGCACCGTCAAAGAAAGGCTCAAGTCTAAATTGACCAAAGTTGATGCCAAAGTTTCAAACAAGCGCCGCATTTGTTGTTTTGCTGCATCGCAGCTCTGCCGTCATCGTAAAAATAAAAAATGAGCTCTACCGTAATGTTGCTAAACTTTCTCTACGGACATAGAGCGCTGTGATTGGCCCAGACTAAACTTAGCCGAGCCAATGGTAGACCTGCTGAGGCTACAATGGAGCGTGGCAAGAACAACCTGCAGAGTTAAATGTTTTGCTACCTTTATGGTTTGTTTAGATTTCTAAACTAGATGTCTGCAACAACAGAGACAATTCTGACTGAATTTGTCACAGAAATCTTTGGAAAATGTTTACGATCTTTACAACATGTCAACAAGGCTCGGCAGGTCAGATTGGGATCATGAGAACCCTCACAAAGCTTTCAGGACACTTTGGAAACCCCCTGATGAGAGTGGTCTTTTACACCAGCAGCGACCCAGTGAGATACTGGTTTAAGTTGGAACCTGTCAACACTTTGAAGATGTTCAAAGTAAATCTGACTATGCCCGTCTTCCGTACTCTTACGTATTGCAGGTGTCACTTTCAAGATCAAAGTTGTAAATTTTGTATTAGTTCAAAGTATGTTTTTCTACAGAAGCCCTGAAAGGCAAGAAAAAAATAGACGAAGGCTGTCCTGCTTTTTAAGTCTGACCAAACTTTTTTTTTCCTCCTAACTTTTTTACCTTATAGGGCTACCTTGTATTTTACTTTAAAAAATACACTGAAACACATATTTTGCATAATTTAATGTGTTTTTCTCATCAGAAACCTAAAGATTCTGTGTGAATCTGTTGTTTTCCAGAGCGACAGCTCCAGCGATAGTGAAAGCGAGGACAACTTCATCGTATTGCCCCCTCGGGACTACTTGGGCCTGGCCATCTTCTCCATGCTCTGCTGCTTCTGGCCACTGGGCATCGTTGCCTTTTACTACTCTCACAAGGTAAAGGTCCAGAAACCTCAAGCCTGTCATTAATTCTGATTGCACTGCGTTCTATTTAAGGTCAGTGAGCACAAGCACTCAGACAAACGCCACCACAGCCCATTTTCCACCCTGTGACCCTGTTTGCAATTCTTCTGGATGATTGACTACGTAAATTTGGCGGGTTCTGGCTTCTTGTCAGTCATCTGTGAAGAGAAAAACCATTAATGCTGAGGTTTTCACTCCCAGCGTGCGCTCGGCTTTGGCAATGTGCCTCAAATATATTATTTTGAGCTGTTGCATCAGTGTCTGAAACCTCAGTCTGATGTCAATATCTCCAGCTTCAGACCCTGCAACCCCAAACAAACTGCAGCAGTGTCTTAAGACATCTTGCAACATCTTTCACAATAATTGCAAAGAAATGATGCCAAAACTGAAAATAATGTGTCCAATGAATAAAAATAAGAGCCAGGCTCTCTCTCTCTCTCTCTCTCTCTCTCTCTCTCTCTCTGTCTCTCTCTCTGTCTCTCTCTAACCAAAACACCCAAACAACACATTCGTCACTGTCAGAGGCATAATGACCTAATTGCCATGGTAACTAATGGCTCCCTGAGAGGATTTCTTGTTTTTTCTCCTTTTAACTGTGGCTTAACACCTACTCATACACTCAGTGCTGATGAGTAACACACAGGCTCATTTCACTCTCTGCTTTTGTTTTGTCAGACTGGCAAGGCCATTGCTAAGGGAGACTTCTCCAGAGCAGGAATGAGTTCCAGAAGAGCCCTATTCCTGGCTGCACTGTCCATAACCATCGGAACAGGGATGTATGTGGGGGTGGTTGTTGCCCTCATAGCCTACCTGTCCAAACCTGGACATGTATAGCACTGGAACCAATTGCTTGAGGGGGAAAGGAGGTAAGCAGAAGGCAAGTTGGGAGAAAAGAGAAGAGTGGACTTGACAGATGCTTTTGCCTCTCATGAACTTGTTTTGCTGTGATGAGCCTGCCTGGCTTGCAGCAAAGAGACAAGAGAGTTGTGATCCAGAAAGAGACTGCAGAGGATGAAAACCCTCCATATGTGGAGGGAGTATTACTTCAACCACATATTGATCCAAACTGATTCTTTGTTTCTGGTATGCAGCACTACCACACGGAACGAGATGGTTGGGAAAGGAAAATAAAAAAAGACTTGGTTAAATAAGACAACTACCCTTGTGCACAGCTGTACTTGTGTCAGAAACCAAAATAGTAGAAAACTACTAAACATCATCACCTTAGCAACTCAAAACGACCTTATGGAGCTCAATAAAGGTGTTTTATCTGTCTGTATGATTGTAGATGGTGTATTAGCTACAATGTAAATATGTTTCTTGTAAAAACAAAAAGTTAGTCAAGTTTTATGCGATTGTTAAGAAAAAATCCAGACAAAGAGGAATGAGAAGAAGGCTTCCAATAGAAATGACCAAATGTCAAATGAGTGTGGAGCTGCACAAAGATGCTGAGCAGTGAACAGGAACGTTATTGGAGTCTTTTGTGTGCTGTACATTTAGTCAATAAATGCATTTGGCATGAGTAATGAAACACCTTACACTGTCTCACACTCACTTGTCTTTTTGTTGAAAAAGTCTGCAAGTCAGAGGAAAAAAAAGAAAAGTACAGAAGAGAAAGTAAAATAAAATGACAACTCCACTCAGTGAGCTGGCTTATACATCGACTATACCTTGAAATAAAAAAAGACTAATTTTATTTCATTCATATGCTTTTTTCTGGGTAATCAAGTCAAAATGTACAAAGAATCCTAACAAACGTATTGCAGGAGGGATAAAACAAACATGTTCCACCTTTTGATGTGTTTCTTTAATGCATCAAACTCACACTGCAATCTCCACTGTGCATATCAAATTTTGGACAAAAAATGCATTCAAAAACATAGACTTGGTGTTGCCACAATATTTTAAATAAAGGGATTAAATGAGACACTTTGTGCATAAAAAACTTGTTAAAAAAATAAAGGTTCAGTCAATTAAACAGTTTGAGAAAAAATAGGGTTTATGCACTGAAACATGCAAATATATACCCTTATAATAAAAAGATTACAATGTAAATGATCTTTATCAGGCTAATTATGCTGGTAATGTGTTCAGTGGCAGACAGAATGATGCTAAGCTGGCCCGGCTGACTTCACAATCAAGATGGCAACAAAATGTGAGTAAATTTGAAAGCAGGTTAATAGTTGGGGCTCTGATCAAAGGAGCATTAGTCATAAATAAATACTTCTGGCTCACTGAAGTAGCATCTGTCATCATGGTGCATCAGCATGAGGTGTAAAGAAAAACACATCTGGTAACTGGCAGGTGATCAGATTGCCTCAGCTAGCACGGCCCACTTGTACAGAGAGGGGTAATTTGCGGCTTATGAAACTCTCATTACAAAGATGAACTCACGTTTGAGCCTTCGGTGGTGGAAAAATCATTCAGGCGCTGATCTATAGAGGTGTAAAAATGTGACATGAGTCAGATGAGTCATCCTTCAAAAATAATCCTGACAAGTGTGAAAGTGCACATGGGGTGTTTTCACCCACAGAGGTCTGAACTCTTGACCTCCACTGTGGTAGCTCTCATACCTGCGGGACATTTCTTTTGGTTTGAAATGGGAGTTTATCTTTTCTTGCAGAGAAGCATTACTTAAAGTGCAGGTTAACTGAGAAGCATTTAATACTTGTTCTTTTAGAAATCTGATCGGTCACTCTGAGTTTCACATGCAGGCTAAACATGAAATTTGTCTTCTACCCCTATTTCCTGCATTAGCTGCCAAAAAAATAGGTGGGAAAACACTTGGGTTAGGTTTTGCAGCCAGGAGAGAGCAGAGCACGTCCCAGCTAGTAGAAGCTAAGCATTAGCATTAGCAACGCCACCACACAGCAGAACTCCTTCAGGCTTGTGTTATTTGTCGAGATAAAAAAAAACAACGTTGCAGAACAAACGAAGGCAGTGGAAGAGCAGCGTTGCTGCTGGCCAATCAGAGGCGAGCTGTTTGAATATCATGAATAATAAGGTGTACGACTCCAAATCCTGCTGTTTTCTGCCCCCCATTCTTCTAAATTCTACCTCCTGAAAACAAGAATGCCAGAACTTTTTCCCACACAGAAAATGACTCAAGGCATTCATTCATACTGGAGACCACAGCAAATGAATTAAAAAACAAGTGAATGAGAGTTTTTAAATCAACATGAAGTGATTTTGAGAGATCTACGACTTAAGATCTTTATTTAGGAGGAACAGCTTGAGGCAGTTTTAGCCCAAGGGTATGAGGGTTGTTCTAGTTGTAACACTACTTGTAAATAGCATCCTATCTATTGTCTCCAGCATTTTTCAGGGTGAATCGTAAAATCAAACTGCAGCTTGATTCTCCAGGAAATAATCTGAAATGGGCTGCCTGGGTACACCAGGGAGCAAAAGCTGATGACCACTGAACAGGACACAAATTGTGTTGTTAGAAAAGCCTGTCAGAGCCTATTGTCAGTCACAAAGCAATATATTGAGTATTTGCTGTTGCAGGCACAAGCCTGTGCTGTAACTGGCATGTCTCTTCAGTGTCTTTTGGCATCACTCACTGTCGAGCTTCTAGGTGACTTTAGCTGCCAGCGGCAGGAACAAAGGCTGCTCTCTGAAGTCAGGATGTTAAAACAAAATGAAAGCAGCATTTTGTTCTCCTTGTGGACTTCAAACAAACAACAAAACACCCCATGCATGTGCTCCACCTGTCTTCCAGTCAAAGCCACCAGAAACTCCCTAAAAGCCAGAGTCATGACGACCACCGAATCCAACACACACATCACTTGCAACGCCATGGACTTTGCCACTATTCCATATACATCTCACATTTAAGATAAATGGAGCAGATGGAGAGGTAAACAGCTCTTGCACAGCCTGAAACCTCTTAAATTCATATGTTTTCTCTTTTGCAGCGTTTCTCCAAGCAGGTCTCTAATGCGCTAAATGAGGGTCGATGGGGGACACGGGGGCGAAAGTGCCGCTCTCATCAATGGGAGCTGTATGGGGTGCTGAAGTGGGCACGCTCTGCAAGAAAGTGCAGAGCAGCATGTGTTTTCTCTCCCTCAGTGGATAGGAAGCTTCTCCCACGCTTGCTAGCACTCACAGCATCTATCGCTAGCTTCAGACCACCAGAAGTGAACTGGTTATTAGTCATCCACCCCCATGTGAATAAAAACCTTCCAAAAGGCAGCAGAAGGTTAAACCTATATGTTTTACTGCATGTGGGATTACAGGAAAATTATACAGAATAAAAATCATGCGTTGTTTATAGATTTGGATATTCTTCCATCTTAAAGCCCTTATTCACTTGTTATTTCAGTACATCTGCAGTGGTCTCTAGTATAAAGGAATTCCTTGTGAGACGTTCTCTGTGGAAAAAAGCTCTGGCGCTCCTGTTTCAGAGAGCAGAAGTTAGTCATTAATATTTGTGATAATCAGACATCTCGCTGCTGATTGGCTAACAGCAGAATGACTCTGACTCCGTTTGCTTTGCAACGTTGATGTTTTTTCTCCACAAATAACCTGAAGCCTGAAGGAGTTCTGCTGTGTTGTGGAGTTGCTCATGCTAACGGTTAGCTTCTACTAGCCGAGATGTGCTCTGCTCTCTCCTGGACGACGCTTCCCCGTCGCGAGCCAAGATGAGCGAGTCTACGAATGTTAATTTTTAGTGTGACGTAGATCTGACTGGCTTTTCTAATCTGAGTGTTACCTCCCCTATTTTCTTTCGGCAGCTAATGCAGGAAATAGGGGTAGAAGACTATTTTCACGCTCTACCTGCATGTGAAACTCAGAGTGATCGATCAAGTCTCAAAAATAACAAGTACAAAACTGTTTCTCAGTGAACTTGCTCATTAAAACCCAAATTATAGTTTTAAAAAAGTTTATTTTCCTGGAAACTGACTTGCGTTTGGCAAAGACAATTGGATTTATGTGAAAGGGTCCTTGAGTTGAACAAAAACAATCATTTCTCATGGTCATGACATTTTTCACTACTTTGGGTCTTTATTAGCCTAGTGAACTAGACCAATTCTTGCTTTGCAGAGTTTGGTCTAGGCACGCTTCATTGGAACCCTCGCAGCCCAAACCACTGCTGTGTCTATCCAATCACAACTCGCTATAGTTTTGGTTTGGCCAATCACAGCGCTCTATATCATGGGCCAATCACAGAGCGGGAGTAGCCGATGACGTCAGCGCTGCGGCCGCGAACGCCGCGAACCCAAGCAACATGGCGGCAACTCGGAAAACACGTTCATTTGAAACGGCTTTGTCATCAACATTGGATTATTTAGACTCCAACGTGCGTAAGTCTGTCTGATATACTTAGCGGCTTCTTATTTTTATCAAACAAAGTAGTGCAATGTCCCAGTACACCTGATATTCACGTGTTTTTCATACAAAAACGACAGAAATCATTGAAGCTAGACGCTATTAAAGCCTCCCGCTTTTCCGTCGCCGTGATTACGTCACGTTGTTCGTTACTCTGATTGGTCCTAGCGCTATCCAATTGCGTGCTGACATTTTGAAAGACAACCGTAGATCCCGCCTCACGACTGAGAGCCGTCAATGGTTCGTGGCCAGACTATATATTCACATATATAGGATGGCTTGCCAGGCTAGGTCTTTATAGGCTCAGACTGAGAATAAAGCTTGAAATCGTCTGCTCCAATGGTTACCGTGGGTTTTAATTGGCTAATTACCTAAAAGTCTGTTTTTTTAATCAACATGGAGAAAGTCATCTCTCAGCTTCCTCCATTTGGAAAATAAGAGGACGAGTTTTGCAAACAAAACTTTAAAAAGAAGCACAGACACACAACATTTACGATGATGAATGAGCAGAAAGAAGAAGGACGAGAAACTGGAACAGAATGGAAACATAAAGGCTGATGGCTGCATTAAAAATAGCACCAGATCCTCAATTCCTTTAAAGATTTTACAGCTGTAAAGACATTCAGCTCAAGGACAATATGTTTGATTTATATTTATCTGAAGTGGTCACAATATTCACCTTTTAAAAGCTATTTACCGAAACAGAAATTTTACACTCGGATTGCAGCGTTTATCTTGTAAAACTGGATAAACCTCTTTATATTGTGTGCTCCATCTTAAATCAAACCTCATCTGGCAGATTAAAGACATTTGCATGCTGTTTGAAATTCATAATTCATGCAGAGATCTTTTTTTTAGCAGGCTGATAAATTTTATGTATATTTGATTATCTCAGGGACACTTTCTAGGTCGTCGGCTGCATGAATGATGTCTCTGGCAACGGATGGAACAAAACCCACGACTGCTGTCCTCTGAGATTTCAGCAGTTTATATACAGACATCAGTAGAGATGAATATAATCTCAGCGTTTCAACCCAGCAGGAGTGTCAGACAACAGCAATCCAACGCATTCAGAGTTGAGTTTAGTAGCTTTGAATAATTTTGCATTCACTTTCATTTGACCTCTCTAGGTCTCACGCCCCCACACACATTTTAACAGCAACCCGGGATAGACTCCAGCCTCCCACAGCACCAAATTCAGTTGGCAGCGATGAAGAAAGTGTTCAAATTAAATTTGAAATGAGACTGAAAGAAATACAGAAATAGAACAACCATCTTAGAGGAAAACATCAATAATTAAATTGAGTTTTTAGTTTATTCTTTCATATCAGTTGTCTCACGCAGCTTTTTTCTGTCTATTCTGGAACTTTATATGCAGTGTCATAAATACCTAATATTTTAGCAAATTCAGCTGATGAATGCAGGACTTTTGTAACTGGATGTTTTAAGATGGCTTTGCAGCAATGAGAAATCACTGATTAGTTTCATTCTGCATTCAAACAGGAGTGTTATTATTCACAGATGTTCCTGCAGCAGCCCTCGTCGCCACAAGAACAAGCCTCTGTTTCTGTGAAGCCATCTCTTTTCTTTTTGCTGTGCTCCCTGTCCGTCTCTCACATCTGAGTTGAGCTCATCTTTGAAGCGTTTCACACATACATGCTTATCTTCCCTCACACCTTTGTTGCACAACAACATGTCCCCCCTCTCTCTCACTCCCTCTCCCTTTCGGGGCGCCAGCGTTTGCCAGGATGCACCCTGAACTGATAAGGTCCTCCCAGCCTCATCTTCTGGCTTCACTTATCGCTGCTCGGCAACAAGGGAGCTCTGTCTAACCGTTCGTGTTTCACGTCTCTCGATAAGAACAGGCTGGCTCTCAGCGTTCCTCAAAACTATGGTCATGTGCCAGCAGAAGCCTCTAATGCAGCTCTGAGATAAGACTCAGAGACATGTGAGGGTTTTTAATTACAACCTGAGTACCTGACACTCCACAGGAAGGGCCAATGCTGTTTCCCCAAGACATAAGAAGCAGGAAGTAATAAAGGTTGGTGAGATAAAGTTGACTCAGATGACTGAACTTGATAAAGGACTGGTGATCACTGAGGGCTGCTGGAGTGGACGTGTGTTGGTGTCGTGCCACACATCATGAATCTTTCTGGTACAAGTCTCTGAGTCCAACTTTAAAAGATAAGTGATGCAGCACCGGAGAGTAGGCGGCAACAGAGAGGAGGCTAAAGCTGTGAGGTGAGACAGCTTATTACATCCACACACCTCCCCTCAGCCTACTTTAATCTAGCAAACACAACATCATAAGCTCTTATAAAATCAATATAATAAATAAACAAAATGCATTTTTAATGACCAGCTTTAACATTTACAGGTGTTTAATACCGAGCCAATCGCTTCAGCTTTGAGGCTTTTAGCAAATGTCAGCAGGTCAGCAAATAAACCCTCTGGTGTGAATATTACTGGTTTGTTTACTCGCTCTAGTCAGAGTTTAATTCATCACAATGAAAAGAAAAGTGCTTTTCAATAAGCCACTGACGTCCGCTGCTCATTTCAGTCGAATCTGAAGTCGTGTGTGGCGACAAGCTGAGGGATACTGATTTTAATAAATCAAGAGAGACATGATCCCTTTTCTTTTTCTGGCAAGTGTGAGAGGTTTAGCTGAGCGAGGTTTTTAAAAACTAAAATATTGGAGGTGAAATGAGTCCCTAGCAGCTCAGCACATGACCCTTTAACCCTCAGCAGACACCCTCCTCATTATCAGCAGAGGAAGAGTGGCTCTAGGTGACAAAAATGGATCAATATCAGACCGTGTTGCTCAGGTTTGAACATTTTCCCTTTTTCTTTCTAAATGCAGCTGGTGTTAAAGTGGGAATTCTGTTTCAGAAGCATATTTTCATAGATTATCTGAATTATTTGTTGTATGGACTTGGATCGTGCCAACGGATTTACTAGGCTTTGGTTTTGATGAGGGCCAACACTGCCACCATGTGGCTGCATTTATGAACTCCAGCTGAAATTCACAGCTCATGTCAACAGCTAATCTGACCAAATTGTATAAAATAATAGAGTACACATGACTATGATGTTTTTTTTTTATTTAAATTATGTTTTTTTTAAAGTGATGGTCAGATTAAATACATGCTGAAAATACACTCTTCATTAAAACAGAATATAACTTAGTCAGCCGGATTCTGATCCATCATAATAAAGAGTCTCCAACAGAACCAGATACTGACCCAAGTCAGAACTTTATATACGTGGGTTTCCATTCAACATTGACCCAAATCCTAATTAGCACTGAATTTAAAATCAGATGCAAACAAACATCACATTAAAAATAAGTAAATGCAAAACAGAATCCAATCCAGAGCAGGAATAAAGTTAAAACTGCTCACCCTCCCAACCACGTGTGTGCATGGACACACACAAACACATCCAGTAACCCATCACCACCCTCACTGAAAAAACCTTCCAACCAGACCCACACAGGCTGATCAGAACCACAACAGAACCAGGATCCAACACCAAAGGTCCACATTATTACACAATAAACCCAAAATGTTTCCTACCTGAGATGTTTCCCTTGATTTGATACTTCTTGACTGCAGCTTCTGGGTAAATCCTCTCTGCTGAAATAGTTTTCCCTTTTAACTCAACAAAGTTCTGATTCCTCTCCTTCATTCTGGGTTTCTCGGTTATTATTGCAGCTGCATTTCTTCTCTTCTTAATAACTTTCATGAAACTTAAAAAGTTTATTTGAGACCAAGTTTTTTTATTTCCCTAAGTGGGCGGAGCCAGTTCACCTGTGCCTCCCTGAATGATTGACATCTATCACAGCCTCTAGGATGAGAGCCTGTGCTGCTTTCTTCACAGCTATTGGATTTAAGTCCAAGTAAGTTGAACACCAATCAAAATGTGGAACACCTGGTCACACTAAACTTTAAAAAAGAATCTGCTCTTGTTAAAACATTTATCACGGCAAGTACCATTCAAAGTATTCATGCACTTTTCCATTTCTTATTCTAAATAAGAAAAGGAAATTCTGGATTTTAGCTCTTAAATGAATAAAGACACATAATTTGGTTTTAATTAAACTGTTTATATCTGAGAAATCACAAAGACATAAAACTGGGTGAAACTGAAAAGCCTACAAAGACCTGGAGACATTTTATTTGGGGAAAAGTTTTGTCTAATCCAAAGTCCGTTGTATTAAAATATAAAGTCAGATAGAATAGAAGTTAGCATTTGCTCATTGAGCTGCTGCATGGCAGCTGAGAGGTTCAGTGAGAGGAGAGTGTTATGCATTCTCTACGGTGTTTACTAAGTCTCAAGTGCATGAAAATAGAGACATATAAAGTTTTCTGAACTCAGCAACTTTTTATCCTGTCGCACTGAGACCAGTTATTTAGCACAATGTCAAATGATGATATTCTTACTTTACTAGTGAAATATAGTTAGTTATATTAGAAGGGAATTATTCAGCCCCGAACCATTCAGTTCAGAAAGTAATGACCAAACCTGCTGATGCACAACCGAAACCAACATCACTCATCAATAAATACATAAATAAATAAATTAATTAATTAATTAAGATCAATAGTTAGAAATCTTACATTCAATTTCAATGCAATGACATAAAAATGCATGACTGAGGAGACTGTTGTGATTTTTTTAGATGTAATAATAAGTCTGTGCAGCAGAGGGCAGAACAACTTCATATTTCAACGCCTGATTTTAAGTTCTCATGAAACTGGAGCTAAGACAGTTCCAAATCTATCTGTGTATCCTAATCTTTCCCATTAAACCCCATTTCTCAGTACCCCATCAAAAATAAATTGAATATTAATAATGCATTAGACAAAATCTTTCCATAAAGCTGGATTGAAATGATCTTAATGGCTTTGAATTTGCAGACTGCCCATCATGAAGGATACTGCAAATTACCTTCTCATACTGAATGTAAACAGCTTCATCTTTAGCAAATCTGATCCATCAAAACATTTTATTCCACTCTCGGGGGATTAGCTTTGCACTTTTAGAGTCATAATCCTCACTCAAAATGTCTTGGCCCAAATAAAGGAATTGGGCGGGGAGTGTGTGAGCATGTTTGTCACCGACTTTAAAACATCGTCTCAGAAATTTAAAATTAAACCAAAGAATAATCAGACCTTTTGTGAGTCTTTGTGCTGTGAATATTTACCTTGGACAGCTCTAATGGTAGAAATACAGTTTTATTTACTGCTTTTATGCTGCAGCTCAACTCAAACTCCATATTTATAAAATCCAGCACTGAGTGGGAATCAGTGCACTATTGCTTTCTCATTATAGCCTTTTACATAGCTTCCATGACAGCGCCATTTCTTATCTTTCTACATAGGCTGTGTTAAATTTGGCTTCCTGCAAAGAACTGGATCCAGAATCAGAAACGCTTTGATGCAAATTTGACTGATTCCATGACATTGTTTTTATTTTCAAACTGTTTTAAAACTGAAATATTATAAATATTACAGACTATACATAGAAACCAAAATAACATCATCAGAGTAAAAGAAATTACCAAAAAAAAAATATTCCAGTAGAAGAAATAAGGCCTGTAAACCAACTGATGGTTTGTGTTAAGGCGTGTTAAACAGGTGCTGCAAGAGGCTCTGCTGAACTAGTGAGGATGAAAACTGAGTGGATCCCAGTTTCAAAGCAAACAATAAAAACTTTGAATACACTTACAATAAATGTTTCCTGGTACAAGCCCTGGATGTCAGACAAATTCTATTGTTTGGTTTGGAACACAGGATGACTGATTTTGAAGTGATAACTTGGGTTTGACAGAAAGGTTTGGGGTTTTGTGAAAGTAGTTAAAATTATTTGATTTGTATTTAAAGTTTTGAGAAAATGGGTGGAGGTTTCAATGAATGTGTTTTAGTAATCCAGAAAAAACTGTAATATGTTTGTTTTATATATATAAATGTAAGTAGCAAGTAGCTTTGTATGGTCAGAATCTGTGAACATATGTGGTCATCAGTTGATCCGCCTTTACAGCCTAATGGGATCTTGATCTTAGAAATGAATGGCAGATTGTGCGTTGAAATATTCCTGTCCAGATAAAAATGATAGATAAAAAATATTAAACTATGGCAAGATAGGTTAAGAAAAGATTTTAAAACAATTTACTAGTAGTTTAACTGACATGACATGAGATGAGGTGAGACAAGATTAGATAAGGTAAAATGAGTTCAGAAGATAAGGTGAGATGAGAGGAGGTGAGGTCAGATGAGTTTAGATAAAATGAGTTTAGAAGATGAGGTCATGTGACATAAATTGAAATGAGATGAGGTAAGGTGAGATGAGATTAAATAAAATGAGTTTAGAAGATTAGGTGATGTGAGATGAGATTAGATGAAATGAGAAGAGATTAGATAAAATGATTTTTGAAGATGAGGTGAGGTGAGATGAGATTAGATGAAGTGAGATGAGATTAGATAAAATGAATTTAGAAGATGAGGTGAGGTGAGATGAGATTAGATGAGGTGAGATGAGATTAGATCAGATGAGAAGAGGTGAGATGAGATTAGATGAGGTGAGATTAGATGAGATGAGAAGAGGTGAGATGAGAATAGATGAGATGAGAAGAGGTGATGTGAGGTGAGATGAGATTAGACGAGAAGAGGTGAGATGAGTTTAGATGAGGTGAGATTAGATGAGATGAGAAGAGGTGAGATGAGAATAGATGAGATGAGAAGAGGTGATGTGAGGTGAGATGAGATTAGATGAGAAGAGGTGAGATGAGAATAGATGAGATGAGGTGATGTGAAATGAGATTAGATGAGATGAGAAGAGGTGAGCTGAGAATAGATGAGATGAGGTGATGTGAAATGAGATTAGATGAGATGGGGTGAGATGAGATTAGATGAGATGAGAAGAGAAGAGTTGAGGTGAGACGACGACATGAAGTGAAACGTCACTTATTATCCACAATCATGCTGTAGTCATTTATTCTCCTGAATACAAAATTAACACAAATACTGTTACATCATAACAATAACCTGAACTGTCAATTCATTTTCCAGCCATTTTTAATTATTTATTTTAAATCTTTCTCAGGTCACTATATAATTAGCTGCCTGTTCCTATGGAGACTGATTCACTGCTGACACACCAGCAGCACTCTGAGAACAGTTGCCCATTGTTCTTTTCAATGGTCTAAACCAATTAATAACTAATTGTCCAATCATTAAGAGTGAGTATAAAGTGTAAGTTTTTAAACGATAGTGATTCAACATGGATGTGTTGTAAAACCATTTCCAAATCTCTTGATTCGAGGTTTCATAAACAGTCTGGGAAAGTGAAGATTGCCAACAGAGTAAGCGGCTAGACTTTGGCTAAGTATTGAGGTAAGAGGATGAAGCAGATTGTGCCTCAGCTGGTAACAGCGTTTATTAAAATCATTTGAAATCAGGGGGCCGTCATCCCTGCTTAGGGGTGTTTTCTCTTCTTCTCGGGTCCCAGAAGTGATGGTCCCCTAGTTTAATGTGAAATTAAAAGCTTTCAACTGCAACAGATTACAGGAACTAACCAAAGCATTTAGCCGTGGACAGTCTCCTAATGAGTCTAAGCAGCAGAGCTTCAGCTTTTCCAATACAAAGTGACATCTGCAAAAAATACTTTATAAGGGAATAAATAAATATATTTTAAAGAAAGCTAGAAGAATAGACACCAAAAATACATTTAATAAACAATGATTTCTATTTTATGCTTTGAATGTTGACTTATACATATTTGAAAATCAAAACACAGACATTGTAAGACTACAAGAACACATATTCAAACTGTGCCTTAGTGAGTACGATTATTATATTACTTATATACAGTGGGATATAGAACATTTACTTTCTTTCTCTTCTTGTCGGTGGGATGGTTCTGATCTAAGATGTACTCATTTAGTGACTCTATAAGCATGAGCTGAATAAACGCCATCTAAATGCAGCCTTTCACATAACCGATGTTCTAAAACTAGACAGTTGGACAAACTTTTACCCATGTGGGTTTTATTTACATCAATGTCAAATTGTCTCTGGAAATGAATCCAAAAAAGTGCATTTGCATCTTCTAGGCAGCAGCCAACCGACCATGAGAGTTGTGTCGTTAGAGAAGCTGGAGATGGAGTCCAGTTCAGAGAAGTGAGGCTGAAGTCTGAGCCTTTAAGTCCAAACTGATGCTGAAAGCAGCAAATCCACTGCATTCACAGCAGCATTCAGGGTCTGGGTTGTCTCTAGGGACTTTTCTTCTCCTCTGCTGGACTCGGGGGACCGCTGGCCGTGTCCTCACCAGCCTGTCTCTCGTGTTTGCCCTCCAGCAGTCTGTCATGAGAAACGGTCCCCAGCACTTTGGCACTGTGCTCCTGTGCTTTGGCCCTGAGTGCAGCAATGCTGTTCTCTCTCAGTTCCTCTTTAGAAATGACGGACTTGCCCTCCGACCTCTTCTCCTCCACCTCAGCGTCCTCCGGCCTCTGAGCGCTCGGCTGCTGGGGGGCATCGCACTTTCCTGTCGGGGGTGCAGCTCCTGTCTCCATGGACTTTTTGTGCATCCCTGCAAAGAGTTGCGGGTATTCAGATTTAGAATATCGTCTGTTGACTGGTAAGCCATCTTGAACTGAAAACAGCAAGCAAAAATAGTTCTGGTTTAGAATTTAATGTTTGTACGGACAATAGAAAAACATTAGGGTGTTTTCTTGTTGTTCTTAGAAAGCAGAAACATTTATTTTAGTAATAATACCCTCTATTCTATTCCAGATTTTAAAAAGTTGAATGCAGGCAAAGTAATTATAACTGTTGTTAAAGGGATATTCCACCCAAAATTTAAATTTTGTCTGTTGACATATTTCCAAGAGTTTGATAAGAAAAAACCTATTTTTAATCAGCCCAGTCATTCTCCTGACCCAGCTGTACTCCTTTTGCTTTAGCTTAGCATAAAACACAGTAAGTGATTGGATCCAACTAGCATTGTGGGTAAAAAAAAGTCCTTAAAATCACTCAGTAGTCATCCCAATTCTGCTTGGTGACCTAAATAATCATACTTGGTGATGTGCTGCTAATTACATGCACGTATGTGTGTGTGTGCGTGCGTGCGTGTGTGTGTGTGTGTGTGTGTGTGTGTGTGCATGCGTGCATGTGTGTATTTTATGCTGGTTTGCTAACAACGTGTGTGTCTGTGTTTATGGAAGCAGGTCTCTTTGCGGCTGCCTTGCACGTTTCAGCGGAGGCTTACAGCTGTGCTTTGTCATAAAGTAGTCCCAAGTCTAAAACAGCACCTGTGATTCGTTTATGTTACTAATTATCTTCATTGTTATTATTTAGGTCACCAAGCAGAATTGGGAACACTACTGAGTGATTTTAAGGACTTTTTCACTGACAATGCTAATTGGATCCATTTACTTACTGTGTTTTATGCTAAGCTAAATCGAAAGGAGTACAGCCGGGTGAGGAGAATGACTGGGCTGGTAAAAAATAGTTTTTTTTTTCCATTTATCTAACTCTGGGAAATATGTGAACAGACAAAATTTCAATTTTGGGTGGAATAGCCCTTTAATTAAATATCTTCTTTTTTATGAACAGTCTTTCCTATTTGCAAATGTTATGAATAAAGAAAAACATTATGTCTATCAGCCTAACAACTGCAGCAGATATCGGTCAAAGCCGTCTCAGTTAGGAGAATCAGGGAGGAATACTCACGAGAAAATCAATTATTTTTACTCCCATCATTTTTGTATCAACCTGTTGCATAATTTGATGCTATTTTCCCATCAAACTAACACAACATTTATGTTAGCTTGCTAATGTGTGCAGAATAACATCAGAAACCTCATTTTTGTTGTTTTCCCAGAAAAAGACACTTTGACTTACAAATCACACCAGTTTGCATTTTGTGGCTCTCGTTTTAAAATGGGACCTACAAGGTTGCTGCAAAATTGTAATTAACCACATGTTTGTTTGGCTGAGAAAATAATGACATGAACAATTGTTGTATACTGAGATAATTATGTGCAAAAATTCATAATACAGTTTTGAGTTTGATTTGTTATCTTGAGACTTTCAGATTCTCCTGAGATCTCTCTGACTGTTGTCCACTGCAGGTTAGATAGCAGCTACTCACAAGTACTCTACATAAGCCCGCTTTTAATGCTAAAGTGTTGAGAAACTGTAAAACTGTAAAAGCTCAGTCTCACCCAGCAGCCAGGGGGCGCATGACTCCATGATGCCGTCCTTAGCAGACTTCAGGATGGACTCTGGCAGGGGGATGGAGTGCCTCACCATGGCTCCATACAGTCCATACTCAGCCATCACTGTGCTGCGGCCCCAGCACTTCTCCCTCTTCCTCCACTTGGCTCTGCGGTTCTGAAACCAAACCTGCAACAAAAGCAATCAGATCATTGGTTAAACATCCAACTCATAAGTCTTCTTTATATAAAGATTGTTGCAAGTAAAATACAATCATGGCCAAAAGTTTTGAGAATCATGCAAATTATACTGAGAAAAATTAAAATGTTGCTATGGAATTGTCTTTTCCTTACTGTTTGTTTTATGATGTTAGAAAACATCAGTAATCTGGAAATGGCAGAGATATGAAAACTTTAAGCTTTTTGGTTCCACAGAAGAGTGACATTTCAGGAACTTGGCAAACGTCTGGTGGATTTATGAGCTTGAGAGACTTTTATTTTTGAAAGCAGTTCAAAAACAGATATTTGGCTTCACCAATGACCTGTTGATGATTTTTGTTGTTTTACTATAAAAAATAACATTCTGACTGAAATTGTTCTAAAAGCTTTTGCAAGCCAATCTTTTGAAATGTTTTAGTTTGTGCATGTGGAGATTTTAAGTAAAAAAGCTAATTGCATCCTGATTTTTGACCAACCAGGACACTTCACCATGATCTGCTCAAAGCCCATCAGATAGAGAGGCTAAATGGATTGCAAACACAGGATGGTTAGACAGACACCTCTGATGATTCTTGAAAAGACAGATTATAGAAGATTCAACAGGCTGCATGAATTAAATCGTCTCAAAGCTTTTTCTCCCCTGCTAAATCCTGATGATAACCCTTATTTCATACAAGACGCTTTTTTTCTGCAGAAATTGCTTCTCTGCCCTCAAAAGGAGTCCGTGTGTGAAAGCAGCGCGCAGGAGCGACCCAGGGGCACGCCGAGGGTGATTGAAAAATAAGTTAATTTCAGGCCCAATCGATGGTGGGCAGGCGGGCAAATATCACGGGAAATTAAACTACCGGGGCTCCCGGGAGCAGCGCTATTGACCCGTGCTAATAAATTCAATGTAGTTATTTCATTTGAACTCCCAGCGCCTCTCCTGCAGCAGCAGCTCGTCTGATTTAACTAATTACACTCAATGAGAAAATTGGGTGTTAATTTTATGTAGGCGCAGGAGCAGGCTTACTTATTTATTTATTTCCTTTTATTATTTATTCTCGGCCATACTGTTGCAAGTCCGTTAATGAGAACGAGATTAAAAGGCGCCGAGGCAGATGGATGGGTCCAGGTCACACTGCAATCTTCTTCCGCCTTGATAGCTTGATTAGGTCGTTAGCGGCTCCTTCTCCGAGAACAAATTGTTTCACATCCAACTGCGCCTGATGAGAGATTATCTGTCCTGGCGAGGATGCTGCAGCAGCAGCAGGAGCAGGAGGAGGAGGAGGAGGAGGAGGAGGAGGAGGAGGAGGAGGAGGAGGAGAGAGCGCGGGAGGGGAGAACAACTCCTCTTAAACACCAGAGCATCACAAGAAAGTCAAACAGCAGGTGTGTTGATTAAAATCTGCTCTGACACATGCAGATTAACACGATCAACTAGAAATGACTTAAGTAAAAATGTGTTAATTTTATGTTATTAATCAAGATTTAACCCTTTAATTTATTTGTGAAGTTTTTCTTTCAAATGACAATGAAGCTCTATTCTATTCTATTCTATTCTATAACCATGTTTTTTAATTATTTAAGGCATTAGGAGTTATAATGTAAAGCATGTGGTAATAATACAACACTGTTATTATGCTCAACTCCATATTTTATTATTTTATAGATTTAAAATATAGTTTCTTTTTTTCAGGGCATATCATAAGATAAAAGGACCAAATGTGCACTAATGATCTGCAAGGAAAAAGATTCAAGTCTGAAAAGTATTGTTTGTAAGATTTTCTAAAAATATTATTTTAAATTAGTCTGTACTGTCTCATTCATTCATTCATTCATTCATTCATTCATTCATTCATTCATTCATTCATTCATTCACATGCCACCCTTTTGAGATCACAGATAATTTAAAGAAATTGAATCAAATTGAAACTATTTTCTTTTCCAGTCTGTAGCATACTTTTTGGTGCTTTTCTAAAACTTTACACTTAAAATATTCTATATACCAGGATGCCATAAAAATAAAAACAAAATGCTTTTATTGTTATAATTTGACTTTAGCCTAATAAAATAAATCAAACAAGTCCAAAAAGAAAATGGTTTCCTTCCCATGCAAGGAGGCAGATTATGAATACCTGTATTCTATCTTCAGGTAGTTCTGTTTTCATGGCCAGCATCTCTCGGGCGTAAACATCCGGGTAATGCGCCTCGTTAAAGGCCTTCTCCAGCTCCTCCAGCTGATAGGAGGTGAAAATGGTTCTGTGGAAACGGGTTGTAAATTACAGGGGTTAAATATTGTTCCTGCTGAGGAAATATATATTTCTCAAGCTCATCATCAATAATAGATGTAGGAGGTAAAAACTGCACCTGAGAATTAAAACGAAAAGGGTGAAACTATTCATGAATTATCATTTTATGTTTCAATGCATTTGGTGTCGGAAGGTGAAAAGATGAAAGAAAACAAAGCCTTCAGATAGTGAGGAAGACTTTTGTGACACTCTCATAATAATAATAATAATAATAATAATAATAATAATAGTGAAAGAGGCTATTTTTGTTATTTGTAAAAATATTATTAGAAGGCTAATTAAGCTTTTAATATAATTAATGGAACAATACACTCTAACAGATTATTTTCTTTATAACAACAATAATCCGGAGTTTTAATCTTATTATTTCCGCTAACATATCGTCTCTTTTTGTCGTGAAAAATCATCACTAACCGGTGGCGTCTTTTCTTGCGTTTCTTGTTCTGATTTAGAGATGACTTGGAGTGTTTTCGTTCGTTTGAGGATAAATCCTCAGAATCTGGATTTAAAACAACAGATTAAATGAGATTATAATGCAGCAAACACTGACTTTAACACAACATAAACACAATATTTCAATCCTTTTATTTCGTTTTTAAATAATAATAATAATAATAATAATAATAATAATAATAATAATAATAATAATAATAATAATAATAATAATAATTTACTTATTTTTTCTCTGTATTATGAGACTCACCTGAGCTGGCTGACTGGCCCGCGTCCAGCCGCCCCACCGACCTGCTGTGCGGCTGCAGGTGAACATCCTGCCCGTCCGACAGCACCGTCTCCAGAAACGCTGGCTGGCTGTAAAACGACGGAATCCCACCAGGCCCAATTAATCCCATCCCGACACCGACACCCATCCCAGCGGGGCCCAGCACGGACCTGGCGGCTATCAGGTGCGCCCCGGCCGGCAGCGAGCTCAGCGGACTCCTCGGAGTGGCGGACGGCTCTTTATTCAGCCCCAGTATCTCCTGGATGCCAAAGCCGGTGCACCTGGTCGGAGGGTTGTTGGAGCCGCTCTTCGGCTGGTGGCTCCCTCCGTTTGCACCCTGAGAGGATTTCTCCGAAAGGTTTAAAGTTTCCGTCAGCACAGCGCCTTCTTTCCCCGTCATTGTGCGTTTTTACGCTTCTAAAGGCCTGTTTTCTTATTGCAGCGTCTTGCAGGAAGGTCCCCAGTGCATGATCCTCTGTGTAACACACAGTGCTTTAGAAAATGGTCCTTTTATCCAACAGGTCCATCCCAACAAGAGGCAGCAGCCAGCAGCCAATCAGCTGCAAGGATTCAGGATTCCGGTGGATCATGGATGCATTAAACGCCCTCTCTGATACATTTCTGCATTTTCCTGAGGACTGTGTGGACAGACGAGGAACAGACTGCTAGAACAACATTTAAAATTCCAAATTCATTTTTTTCTCTGCGGGAATAAATGCTAAAACACATTACACACGATCAAAATCTAAATTAAGATTTTTAAACTTAGATTTATTACAAAGAAAATCAGAAACTTTAATTGCTCAGTGACTCAGATCAAACTAAACCCATTCCACACATCTTCCTGATGCCACCTTTGAAATGCTGCAGGCTTATGGAAAATTACCCCAATCTCCCGGAATAAATCTGCATGTATTGCCTTTCGCGGGATGGTTTATACACACACGGAGCCAGCTATGATCTATCTGCCCAGGCCCCGGCTCACACGGATGGATAATTGATCTCCAGATGCTCGGGGAAACTCATCACACGCAAATCAAAGGCCCTCCCAAAAACGACAGCTGGAGGAGGTGGACAGTCCTGCACGGCGCTAATCCCACAGCGGCTGCAGCCATCATGCAGAAGAAATAATAATAATAATAACAATAATAACAATAATAATAATAATACATTAAATAGGCCATTTTTCATTATAATCTTAAAGGGCTAATTAGGTTTTTAAAACAATATGGCTAGAAATAGAACAATACACTCTAACAGATTATTTTCTTAACAACAATAATCCTGAGCTTTACAGATGTAGCAAAAATCAATTGTGCCAATTTTTTAAAGATGGAAATGGAAACATGCAGCAATTAGCAAATTTCTTGCTGCAAGGTCATACTTATCTCAGGGTGCAAGGCTGCACAGATGCAGAGAAATAACTGAAGGAATTCGAGTTAAATAAAGGAAAAAAATGTAGGTCATAGTGTAAATTCTGCAGAAAAAACATCCTTTGAGAAAACATCTTAAAGTGGCCTAAAAATCAACTGACCTGTCCTGCAAAGTCATATTTTATTTTGTATCAGTTGAGCAGCTGATTAACAAGAAGAAAAATATTGCTGCTGCAATTAGAGGCTGTAGACAGCTGAAAGTAATAGGGCCTATTTAGTGGAAATTCTATTAATGAAGGAATCAATGTTATTAGGATATGCTAATGACACATCAGCCTGTTGGGATCAAGTCATTTAGGTGTGTGTGTGTGTGTGTGTGTAGAGGGGGGATCAGAATGACCCCCGTCAATTACAAGGAAGTAACTGAGGCCTCTCACTCCATCATCACTCCTGCAATATGCAGCCAGTTTGTATGTTGAACACTCTGTTTATGTTTTTTTCATTAATCCATCTCCTGGGAAAATAGATGCACGCTGATTTGCATGCAGCAAAGAGGCTGCTTATAAGGCTCTAGATTAAGGGAAGATTTAGTTCAGTCATTCGTGTATTGGGTTGCCCATCAAAAGACCTGCAGGATCTGATAGGCAGCTCCAGATTAAAGTGCAGCTGTTGATTTTAGTTCACTTGTTTTGTTTGTATTTGCAGCACCGCCACGTTTTCTTGGCTGCATCGTTTTCCTAGTTTCCTGTCTCGGAAAAGGCTTGATGCAAAACAGAAAACCTCCTCACACCTTTCTGTCAGGTCAAAAATCTAATATTTAAGCCGCCCACTTTAATGCATGTCAAGTATCTTATTGAGCTGATGTATGTGGCACAGTGTGGAATGCATTTGAGACAATGAACTTCACATCTAAGAGAAGGTCATGCAGAAACAGAAATACAATTTTACACAGTTTTATAAAGAAAATCAGGTATTTTATAATGTTTGCACTGCATGGTCAAGGTCAAAAGTGCTGAATCATCTTTGTTGAGGTGCAGACATGATGGCAGCAAGAGCAAAGCCCTGAGATGGTCTGCATGAGAGCACATTCAGGGTGTGATGTGACCCCCCTCCCTTCTCCAGAGTTTGCAGGTCCTGCAGCTTTCTCATGGTTCCCCCACAATGGTCTGTTTGGTAGCTGCCCGTTGGCATTGCTTAATTAGGCGAGGAGTTGATTAATTTGCACTAATTGACAGCTAATTTAAGGGCCCGGGGCACATCGGATTGACGTTTGTCGGGGCACAGAGGGATGAGGTCAGCTCTGCATATGGATGGATGGACGGTTGTTTTTTTTTTCTTTCTCTCCCGTATGGATGACCAGCTCTGCGGGGGCTGACCCGTTTCCTGAAGAGGGTTGCTTGGCTGCGGGTGACAGGCAGCCAGCAGTGCGTGCACCATATTGAGAATGTCAAAGAGGAGACTGATCAATGTGCCTCACTCAGCATCAACAAGTGAGCGTGCAACTGGTTTTTGGAGGGAACCGGACTTTTGCACGTCTAAGGATTACAATAAAGGTGGTCTTTATTAAGAAGCTGATTTAAGTTGCACATAAACATAAATCTGAATGTACTTTTCACTCTACAAAGAAGTTTTGAAAGATGAACAGTTAACTCAACTTTAAATAAGGAATTCTAATAAATTTACATTAAGTTGCAATTAAAAAAAGTCTGTTTTAGTGTTTTAATTAAGCAATGAAACTAATTAAAATCAATTATAAACAAGTCTTTGAGTAAATTCAAGATATAAATCATGATTTATTTGAACTAAAAATCATGTTTGCATAAAAAAAAAAACGCTTTTCCTGTGTTTGCAGCTGGATTCTCGACTATGAGAGACACCAGACTCCTCTGTGCTTGCAGGACTCGTTCTCTCTCTGCAGACATAATCCATTCTTCTCCAAAGAGGTGAGCCAGGGTCCGTGCGAGAGGCAGGGGGTGCAGTGGCGGCCTCTGTCCGTGTGAATCGGAAAGACGATTAGGGGCTTATTAGCGGCCTGTGGAGAAGTGTAAGTTGTTGGGAGTGAGCGGGCAGAGCCCCAGCGACATCTCCAGCCGAGAACAATCCCTGCCTTTGTCCCACCTAATTACAGCGGATGGACTTCTTTTTGTTTCCCGTTCGGCATGCCTGTCTGATTCCTTCTTTTTGCCCGGCCTGCAGGCTCCGACCACGCTGAAGTGTGCTAATTAGAAAAGAAATGGTCCCCGTAATTACGTCCACTCTTATTAACGGCGACGACAATGAACAATATTATTTTTATGCAATGTTTTGTGCAGGGGACCCTCACCCTGCTTCCAGTGCTCATTAAACGGGAAACACGCCCCGGTAACCGGGGAGGGCTCTCTCACGTCGGAGCAGAGCTGAGAGGTGCTGCTCAATGGCGGAAGCATGAAGTTATTGCCCTAATTAAAATCACAAAAACCAGCATCTTTGTTCTAAGTAATTAATGAAAAATACTTTATTATTTCCAGTCAAAACTTTATTATACAATTTTAAAACTTGCAAAAAAATGACATTTATCTTTAAAAAGAGAAATTAGGATACTTTAACATTTACTTGAAGGTCTAGAACTAGAGCATTTCAGTAAAACAGAAAACAGTATGAATAAAAGTAATGGAGGCCGCCAGGAGCAGAAGGATTTAAAAAGAATTAAAACCTGTCTGAACACGTTAATACGAGTCCATCCAAAGGTCCAACCACTCCAACTAAACATTCCTCACTTCTTTGGCCTTTCCAATATGTTCAGGAACTTTCCCCTGGTCATTTCTCTGGCTGGATAAAAGACAAAGAAATCACATTTTAGGCATAACTATTTAAGATTTTCACATCTTTTACCAACTTCTAACATCCTTGATGCACAAAATCAGTCTAACACGACACCCGCCTGCAGCTCCAACATCAAAACAAGCTGTTCAGTCATTCATTGCATGTATTTAATATCTGCAGTGTCACACAGGAATGCAATTTAAACAAACATCTGTTCGTTCAGTACATGGAAAACAAAATGGAGATGAAGTTAGCTACCAAAGAGTCCTGTGAATGCATGACTGCAATTTAGTGGGACTAAAATTCATGCAAGCGGCTGAGGTTAATGAAGAAGAGAAGATGTTTTATTTCTTGTGTTTATGAGATATGGCTCCTCGAAAAAGAAATACAAAACAAACTCATATACACTAAACTACAAGTAGGACTTGTGGCTATTCAAACTAAAAATATTCAATCAAATTAAAAGATAAGAAAATTTCATTCCACCTGCAGGAATTGTGATCTGCTGGGTTTGGATGTGGTGAGGCCGAGCTGCTCAAGACGGTTAATGAAAAAGACGAAGCTTTTAGTAATTTAGATGAGCTGGTCAAGGTGGAATGGTAATGGTGCATCTGGGCGTGGGGGCTACGTCACCTTGAAGTGTCCATCATAAGGTTAAAGATGATGCTAATTGGATTGGGATGGATTCATTTTGCACTTTGCTGTCTCTTCAAATCACCCTAAACAAAGTCATCAAGCCAACTCCTGGACACCCAGGGGGTGGTTTAGATTAAAATTAAGCTATTAAAATTAGGCGAGGGAAAGCAATTACACTGGGGTGACCTTAAAACTGTCAGTGTGATGGTGTCACTTGGCTTTTTAAGAGCAGTTACACCAGAAATGGTAAACAGCAGCAGATCATAATTTTGATTTCTAAGGTGTCGTGACTTCCTTTTTGTTTGCGCTTTTTGCAAATCAGGATCGGCTGCAAGTGTGAAACAAATCGAGGACGGCTGTGCCACTTTGTGTCTCGTCAATTATGGTTTAGTTCAGCCTCCCATAGTCAGACTGAAAGTCACATAACTAAAATAATATCCAACTTGGGTTACATGGAAAAAAACCTAACCTCAGTCCATATTGATATATATCACAATATAGAAACCCACTATTTTTTGTCAATCTTTAATGTTCTCTGGTACTTCTGAGTGAGATTTGAGATATCTTAAGGTTATTTTTTATTTTAAAGGTTTGTTTTAAAAAGTTGAGCATGTCAAACATGATTGTTTTGGATAAAGAGAAGATGTTTATTTTACACTAAAATCTACAAGCAATAGCTTACCTGTAAACAAGTCATTTGTTGTGTTTTTTTATCTCCTTTTCAGGGCGCTCATTGTTTTCTATTTTTACCAGCCATACCTGTTACCTGCAGTAAAACGCTAAAGCTACATAAGCATTAGCCGTTAGCAGCGCGTCTGCTACTGTGTGGCTCTAACCCAGCCACCTGATTGGTCCACTTAATATGTTTGGCTGTTCATCTGTCCTTTATATTGAAGTTCTATCGACCCATTCTCATGTGTCTAATGAGGAAATGTTATTTCAAAATGTATTCTTCCATCGTTCCATCACCCAGCCCTACATCCAACATGGATGTATGTTTCTAAACAGGCAAGTGGTGTGTCACTTAAACCAGGAAATCTTAAGTATTTGAAATTATTGTCAGTCTGGATGGATTAATCCACTGCTCATGGCCCAAGGTGTAACTTTTAAAGAAACATAACATCAGTAACCACTGCTGATTTGTGGGTTAAGTGTACATTATCACATGGTTATTGTTTAGACAACTGAACATCTTCCCTGAACTCAACACTGGAGCTAACGCATCCTGTGAACACCGAATAGCAAAAGTCAGGGCAGAGTTGTCTTTGAGGAGACATTCTGAATGGAATCACTCTGCAGATGATTTTGTGACTGGAGGTTTAGAAAATGGCAGAAAACTCTTAAGTGGTGCTAGCAGGTTCTAGTTCGCCTTTAGGTATATAAAATAAATAAAATAAATAAATAAAAACAGCCCTGTTTTTTCCAGACATCTCCTGCAACTTCTGGGTTAGACAGTGACAAAAAACAATGGTGTCTGTTTGGTTTTTTTGTTCTTGAGAGAACATTTCTGATGCTAAACTCTTTAATTATTATACTAATACTGCACTAGGATCTAAATCTATTGATTTTTTTATATAACACTGATAATTAAAATACTGCAAATGATGTTCATTTTAGGGTTTACATAAAAAACAAGGGAATAAAACTGCAAATTAGACTGCCAAGCATCAGCACGCAGACACACACACACACGCTTTGTCATACACTCAGAGAGATCAATACTGATTAGAGGGACTTAGAGATTTGTTTAGTTGATTAGAAAGGTCAATTACTAATTTTGCACTAAGTTAATCAGCATCTCGTTACGACTGCCATCCATACTAAATGACACCTTATGGATTCTGCAGACCATCGCCTTGCCCTGTTGATTTGTTGCCATCTAATTATCATTTGGCTCTAACTGGTCAGATTTCCTCACATCCTAAAACGGTACTGGGAGCAACAAAAACACCTTCATGTCACTTAAGATAATTCCACTTTTAACCACAGAATTATGAGTCTGGATTTGTTTGCTACTGAGCAACAATAGAGATTAACCCACATTTTCAACAGCTGAAACGTGCCAGGCGGCTTTTCCAAATGATGCCTACTACCTAATCTGCACAGAAGCTGCTTGTTGCAGCCCAAATGTTGCTGCGATGTTATGCTTCACGACGGTAAATCATTTTAATTTGGCAAATCCCAGGTGGCTGAAATGCAAATGCAGAGGAAGCATGGTGCTGTAACATCTTACTTTCCTCCCCTTTAAAGGCAACTGATCTGGGTGTCACTCTTAGAGCCCCCACCACTGCTCCCCTGTGGATAAAACGTGAGTAATCATCACTCCCACACCCTCCCCTTGCCAAATGGCACGCTCCTGGTGAGCTGCAGGACCCCTCCTGTTAGCTGCTTAGACAGATGACCAGCCGGGTTAACTGGAGTCCTGGACCGGCACTGACTGCTCCAATTCACTTTCATTAAGAGTTAAGAGGACATATCTGATCCCCACTGCTCATGTCTGTGTGCTGCTCGGCTATTACGGGATGTAAGCTTTATTTAATGGATTTAACATCCACTTTCACTGCCCTCCTCCCCAGGGATAGAGGAGACACTGAGGAGATGACGCACACAAACATTCAAGCACGGAAACACTTGAAGGCACACATATTCATCCGACGCTCCCGCTCCAACACCCCCCCGCCCTGCAACGCGTACACCTGACGCTCATGTTTGTGTTCAAAATTCAATTACCCACTTATTGATACTTCACGGGGATATTTAAGATGCAGACACGAGCTATGATTTCCCAGGGGAGCCACTGGTTCCTCTTTATGTCCCAACCGAGAAGGCCCACACCTCCTCCTCCTCTTCCAATGCATTTTCGCCTGGCTGACACACACACACACACACACACACACACACACACCAAAACAAACACATCCGCAACTCCCAACCCCTGCCCCAGCCTATGCCTGTTCAAGAGGTGTCCTTATTAATAGGCAATCAGTCAAAAATCATTCATTAAAAAGCCTAAAAGGTTTTACACCCGCACTATGATTAGCTGGGAAAGAAAATCCAATGAATTCCTAATGCCTTTATGGAAATGAGATGTCATTTCCGATCTGCTCAGGGAGGCGGCGGGCAGGCAGGCAGGACTGAGGAGCCGTGTGAGAGAGAGAGTCTTTCACAGAGCTCCAGAACAGATCCTGCCTCAGATATGAACATCTTCTATCAGAAACAGCTGAAATCACGCTGCCACTAAACACACGTGGAACTTTTTACATAAATAAAAGGATTTCATAACAATAGGGATAATAAAAGTAACAGATCCAGACACTTCATGTCATCTCACACAAACTTCAAGGCCAAGGAGACACAAGGGAGATGTGAAAACACGAGCAGAGTGAAATAGTAGAGGTGAGGAGGAGGAGAGCGTCGGTGAGGAGGCACACCCTGTTCCTCATTCAGCGGCTGTCAGCTCAGGCACTTCATAACAGCCGGCCTGCAGTCAGCCCGCCCTGATGGATTGATGGAGGCACATTAGCACCAACGGCGCCCGGTGAATGCAATCATATTCAGCAGCGGCACGCTTCTAATAGGCTGGAGATTGATCCTGAGGGTGAGGAGGAGGTGATGGTGGACGTGGGCCCATTAGGAGCTGTCAGGCCTGGATGCCCTTCAGTCTCACCTTCACACAGGCAGATGCCACAGGGGTCACGCTGGGTCTGAGCTGGGTGGTTTTATAACAGAGGAGAGGTGAGCTAATGCAAAAGCAGCCACAACAGGTGGTTCGAGAACACACACAAAAGGCTTTTCTACTGATTTTCTTTTATTGGACACAAGTTTTCTGCGGATTGCTGTTAAAAATCACACTTAAGCACCAAGAAAGGTGCTCTAGGTTTATGAAAGGAAATATTATTTCAAACATCTGATGCTGTAGCTGTGATTCTTGTCTGAGCTATAAAGACCTAAGACCTCAGAGAAACACTTTACACCTGAATAATTCACCAAACTCTTTTCATTTGAGTTGTTTTAACATCACTTAGCAACTGAACTTTACATTTGGTTGACTTCTTTAAACTTTAAGTAGCCGCTGATGTCCCAGTGTCTCTCATGAAGCAGCACAGCCAGGAAGTTAAATGATCAGTAGCCCAAACCTCACTGGCACCAGCAGTCATCCCAGTATAGGCCAGGCCCTCCAGTGCATCCCAAAGGAACACTCAGCTTTCAATTACCTCCAATAGCAGCACTTATCAGACTCCATCGCTGTCCCCAGAGATTTGGGGCTTGATGCCCACACTCACACCCACGACTGGGGCATTCATCATGGGGCGGGGTAACAGCTGGGGTCTGAAGAGGAGGCACGCGTCAAACCCCTCTGGGACTAACTGGGCCGTTGTCACACCGCCACACTTTAGGGCTGATGGAGGGAGGACGACCGTGTGTTGCATCCTTCCTTCACAGCTTTAATAACACTTCATACAGATATATAAAAGAAAAGGCTGGAATCTTAATTCTGTCTGCTTAGAGCCGTTTTCTCACTGCAGAGTTTTCACTGCTTGATTGTGTCCTGCCCATTAACCAGCTCCCTCTTTTAATGATCCACATGTTATAGGGGGAGGGGCAGTAAATCCTGTCCTCTGCGGGGCGTGTTTACGGGCAGTGAAGAGTGCACAAACATGATGAAAAAGTAGCTGAGATTTACCGGCCTCCCCTGACAGCCAGGAAAAGGAGAAAATTAAACCAGAGAGCATTAAACAGGCAGCGATTACAGGCCTGCTCTGACACCAATAATAACCGTCATTGTGTCCCGTCATCCCCGAGTACATGACACGACTGCAAAGGCTGCAGTCCTGCACCTATGACAGCCAACATCTTCATACACGCTTCCTCTGCTGGAGGGATGATTTCACAAAATAAATAAACTTGATTTCTGCAATATTGTAATATTGATTTGTTTTACCACCAAATGTAGATCACTGTAGAGTGATCCTTTTTTATTATAAACATTTTCCAGTTAAAGTGGCTTTAAACTTTAATAAAACCTTCTCCAAAATATTTAAGAACCAACAGTCATCATGGCTGCCATCTACCCTGCTGTTTAAACTCAATTACTTTACACGCTTTGCCAATTTGCCACCATTTAAATTTATTTACACACGTCGTTGAAGTAAGAGGAGGATGTACAACAATTCTCTTACACCAGAAACATTTAAACCATTTTTTTCTTCTTCTAGGATAATATCAGCACTTAGCTACATCTCTCTAATCCACACAGGATTATTACAATGGAGGCGGGAGGGAATGGATTAAAACAAGAGATTGTGCATCCATCATATTCTTGAGCATTTGTTGTGTGAGCTCTTGTTGGCACGCACTCATTTCTTACTTTTTTGCATTTAACAAGATTGACCTAGATCCTTGTTTTATGATCTTACGGTCGACATGTTTCATGCAGATTCTAAATTACAGTTAACGTTTAATATCTATTCTGATTTTAGATAACAAATAACATCCGTGTGATTTTAGCCATTTTTGAACAAACAAAAGTAAATGTGCTCTGATTCTGCCACAACTAAATGTGGTAGTACAAAGCCTGAAAGGCTAATAGCACCACCTGGTGGTGATTGAGCTCAAAATGTTCATTATCACTTTTCAGCTGATAAACAGCTGATTAGGGAAAATAAAAACTACAAAAACACATTACAACCCATGTTGTTTGTGGGTTTTTTTTGTACTTACACTCCTCTAAACCCAGCTGGTAAGCGAGGTTCTGAAGTCCTTTGACCTTCTCCATCAGGTTAGCTGTCGTCAGACTACCCAGCTCTGTGTGTGATTACAGGGCAAAGATTTTAAGCTCCTTGCTGATAAACTCAAATTCTCCTTGACAGGATTATTTATTTATGTAAACACTAACCAGTACAACAATTTTAACACGAAACACTGCAGGCATACAGAAAATCTTTCAAATAAAATATAAAAAAATGTATTTGTACCAACCTTTTAACATCTCAATGTCCTCGCTTTCCAGTTCAGCCATCCACTTAGGGGGTGAGCTTGTGATGGGCTGTAATGGAAAGACAATAAAGACCTCAGCAGGAAATGAATGATATTATACGGTAATGTCAAGCCTAAATTAGTATCTAGATTGTAAATCTCTGACAAAAAAATTTAACTTACGTTTTTGTAAGATGCAGCAAATTCTGCAACTCCAGGTACTGTGTGAGACAGCTACGGTTAAACCGTGTGATCATAAACAAGCACAGAAAAGAGGAAGATGAAAACTTACACTGCTCAGGCCACAGGTCTGGTGATGCTCTGTCCAGCTTTTCTAAACTAAGCAAAGAGCTTTCAAAATCCTCACCTGACAAGACAAAAAGAATTTAAATAATGTGCAGAATTCAGAGTTTTAGAAAGAAATCTTACATTCTTGATATAAAAAACAACTAAAAATGTGTGACTATGACTACAGCCAAACAAATGTCAAATTGTAACCACTAATACGTCAAAATATCACTGTTTGCTAAAACTCAGAATCACAAAATAAAAGCTATTTATTTTTCTAAAAGTTTGATCTCAAATATGATGTGTTCAGGTCACAAAAGGTTTAAAGAGGAGAGGCTAGTATTAAAAAATAGAAGTGCACAAGGTAAATACTAATTAATCAGCTGTTCTTTTGATAATATTATTACAATCTTATATTCAGCCTGGGAGGTTTAGTTTATTTATTGTAACAAAACACCTTTCAGTTTAAGATTTTGCTAGTTTTATTGTTGTTTTCTGCTCGATTCAGGTCCCTATGCAACATTTCTACTAGGCTATAATAACAACTGTGTGCTGAATCTGATTATTCAAAATCATTAACTTCATTATTCTTTAACCAATATTTAATGTAACAATTTGTGTTGGCAACATGCTTCCTAATACATTACTCACGATATCTATCTATCTATCTATCTATCTATCTATCTATCTATCTATCTATCTATCTATCTATCATCTTCAAATAATAAAATCCACTATTATGTAATATAAGTGTGGTGACATAAATAAGTAAAAGAGGTTCAAAGATATTATTTTTTAACAGATGGAACATGGTTCTTTCGTAATATTTCACACTTTAGAACAATATATTTCATATTTTAATCGAAAGTACAATAAAATATGTATACAACATTTAAAAAACTGACTACTTTTTGTTCAGTAAAAAAGAAAACATCAATCTATTGTCAAACTAAGCTTGCTTTGCTGGAAAAAAAACAAGTCTTCTGCCTCCAAACCCTTTTAACATATGTTGATGTGAAACAAACAACGCCTCAAAATGTTGAAAAATGTCGTAAACGTTATTAATTAGGCCGGTATGTCGCAAAGAGGCGATTTAAAAGCTAGTAGCATTCAAAGTATCAGGTGCTACGAAATGTCTCAAGCCAGCTGTCAACCGTTCTTCCTTTAACGTTGGTGGACTAACAACACCGGGGCTAGTGGAGCCTTTGGTCAAACAAAAACCACCTCCGAGCAGTCAGAATGCAAGGCTGGTATGTGTCGCTCTGGCTTCTGGGTGTTCCGCTACATCATCAATATATTCGTTCACTACTTAGTGTGCTTTAAAGTGTTAAATTTGACAATTTTTTAACAGCGTATCTGTGTAAGGAATTAAAATTTACCTCCATTCGGAGACGCCATCTTCACAATAATCACGTGACCCGTGACAACCAATAGGAGTCAATGTTGACAAAAGACTTGTAAATTCATAAACGCGCCACAAGAGGGCACTCTTATACATCAAAACCATGATCAAAACCGAGTTTTTATGATTAATAATTTTATAATAAACGTTTATTTTTTAAACAATTATCTGCATTATGACACTATTAATTCATCAACTAACATAATTATAAATTATATTATGTAGTTTATAATGACTTAGGCATTTTACATGACTACTTGGATTAAAAAACTGACTGTTGCATTTATTAATCAACAAATTATTTGCTCTGATGAATTATACAAAACAAAGAAAGCACAGAATACAAGAATATCCCTGTTTAGTGTTCAGGCATAAATGTAAACACTGAGTAGTACTCATCAGCACTAACACCAAGCTCAGTACATTCACAGAAAAAAACAACACTGTCTTTAATTACATGAATGATTTCTAAATTCATTATTACAAATACATTCCAGGTATTCTCTCTCTTCCCTTCAGGCACTTTTGCTTATTAAAAAACTGGAACTTGTTCTGTCACTTAAGGCAGCTTGTTGGTTATTTATCCTCTCTTTTTTACTATCATACTCAACGGTACCGTATTAGCTTTTGATGATTCACAGTAGTCTTTTAAAGCATGCTTCATTATGCAATGCTGTGACACAAATACTTAAAATTTAGACAGTTCCTATACAAAACTATCACACTATTAACATTTAAAATCTAAAAACCTTTGAAAACAGTGAGTATACAACTCAGCATCAGAGTCATGATCATGATCAGAACTCCCAGGAGTTCATCCACTTTAGGCCGGACATGGCGCTACCCGCCTCATGTGCTAGAGGACCCGTCATGCCATAGGAGAGTGGATGGAACAGGTAGAAGCTGGTTGAGAAATAAAGAGAATTTTCAAAACATTAATAGTGAAAAATTCTGTGAGACCAAAATAAACAGTACGAGCTTGATACGACAAACAAGACATCCCATCTCACCTGTAGAGAACACTAAACAGGAGAACTATCAGCACACCTTGCTGCAGCCAGTCAGAATAAGGGGGTCGAAGTAGCAGATCAGCACTTCTTAAAAATATGTCCACTGTAACGCCTGTCAAAAGGTGCTTTAATCAGGACTAATGAAATCACCCATAGTGATGAAATTATGCAAAATGCTTTGGAGTGCCGTACCCGTCAACATGCTGCTGAAGAGCATTGCAGGGAAGTAGTGGTGATAATAGAGGACTCGACTCATCGTGAAGAAGGGGACGTAGTGCAACAGCCAGCCCAGGAGCAGGAGACCCCCTCCTCTCACCAGCACATGTGAATGCTCTGAAACACACAATTGTTTGATAAAACAACATTTATTCAATGATTAAACCCCTGCTGCAGCTATGATCAGTCATCATACCGATTCGTTTTAGTCCCAGAGGCAATCCTCTTTGAATGGCTATAGACGCCACTGCCACCATGATGAGATACAACCATAAACTGGCCAGATTTATCCACCAAACCACCTAAAACAGAGGATTAGATTATGATTTTTTTCTCAGAATGAAGACCAAAACATAGAAAATGTAAAAAAAAAATTGACGCTTACAGGGTTTCCCAGCAGGTAAACACGATACTCTGTATCATTAACTCCTGAAAACCTCAACCCCTTCAATAAAACACAATCAAAACTTGGAATTAGGAGTTGGTATAAACTCAAATGACATGAAAATTACCTAATGTACCTGGTAGTTAACTGGCCAGTGCCACGGTTTGGAGTTCATTTCATTGTCTTTGGGTTTCAAACCACTATTCCCCTAAAAAAAGATGTTTTTATTTAAATGAACAAATCTCAACAATATTAATGAACCAACGGCAGATAGACCGATTCTTTTCTTACCCTTATCATTACTATATGTGACTCCAGCAGGATTTCTAGGAAACTGGGCTTCAGCACAGACAGACTGATGTTGGGCACTGCCAGAAAAACACGTCAAATGTTTGAGATCAACAAACACAAACAAAAATATTAAGAAGCTTTGCTTTTCTTTGAAACCATACGTTTGGGATTAATATGATCCTCAATGTTCCACTGGGAGCTTGGAGTCTCCTTCAGGTAGGGACTACAGGTTACTTCTACCTGCTCCCAGCCCCTGGACAGAAATAACACTTGGAGTTCATGTCAATCGTTCAAACGCTGAGGAATGGAATCAAACCGGAGCTGAGAAGAAGAGGAAGTTTTACCACTTTGGAAGGGTCTTCCCAGAGGAGAAGAGCACACAGCCAGTAGCTTTGTGCAGAAAGCGAACTTTACTACGCAGCACTTTCACCAGGTCACCTTTCCGACCTCCACACACCTCCACCTGCCACAGGTCGTTAGCGTCCCCCGTTCCATTCTAAGAACAGAAAAAAAACCTTGTTTTTATTACTTTAGATATGAGAACACACAAAGAACTAGCAGCCAAAATGAATGCACACAGCTTTAAGTCAGATGTCTACTCACAATTCCATAACCTGTGACCTGGAAGTGTTTCTTGGTCAGAGGAGCCTGATGGAGGTGACTGTGAAGGTTACGAGTTGTTCTGAAGGACAGAAAAAACATTTAACCAGCAGGATTTATACTGAGACCTCAGTCAGCGCTGTAGACGGATGATACTTACTCTTTATGCTCCAGTCGGATTATGTCACCATGACGAACTAGATCAGGAGTCCCAGACTGAGCTTGGAAACGAGTGAGACAGACATCAACATAACTGTTAAAACCAACAAGCCTCCAGTCTTTAGGATCAACAATCAGAGTGTAAGTGGGATCTATAACAGTCAGCTGGTAGAACCCCGGGTCAGAACCAAACAGGGTGAAGCTGCTTTTAGCGACTATGCTGCACACAGATGGAATCAGCTTCCTCATGAACTCAAATGTGCCCCAACTCTAGTAGCTAACTTTTACATCAAAACGGAAAACTTTCATGTATTCATCAGCCTATGAATGAATGTTTCTTATGCTGCACCTTCTGCACTGTATCTGCTCACCCTTTAACTTTGTCCTTTTCTTTTTAATTTATAAATCTAAATTGAATTTGTATGTATTTTGTGCTCTCATGTTGATTTTACTGTTCTTGCTAAATAGAAAGCACATTGAATTGCCTCTGTGTATGAAATGTGCTATATAAATAAAGCTGCCTTGCCTTATAACAAACAGATCAAGAACGTTTTCTTACAGTCATTATAATCCTGTTTGTGAACCAGCCACAAGTTGTTATAGTCTTTATGGAGATAAGCTGTGACCTGTAAAGCACAAACCAAATGAAAAGTTTACCTTTCTGAACAATTTTTAGGTTTTGCAAAGTTACAGCAGAAGCCTGACCTGCTGCTGCTTCACCCCAACTCCTTCTGGGTATAAATGCCAGTGGGAATGTAAATAGCCTCCTGCTATACGGAGATTTTTCACTGTGATGACGGAGCCGTACGCCAGGTCTGCATCAGAGACAGATCAAGAAGACGGCATGATGAAATCAGAAAATATGCAGGTTAATTATGTAACACAGCTCTAACACTCACACTCAGGCATGGATGCATTGTGCAGGTTGTTTCCGATTAGGCGAGACTGGAAGGCAGAGCTAAAGAAACCGTCACCTGGTCCACTTGCAAGAGCAAAATCTCAATTACTCAAACTTGTCATCCAGTAATTACACGTTCTTTAACAGTCACACTCACCTTTTGTTTAACACAACAAAGTGAACTGCAAATATTGTAACATAAAGGATGAGAGGAAGCAGGATGAGTCCAACAACCCTGGACAGGAAGTGCTTTGCAACATCCATCTGGGGACAGAAGATGGTGGTAGTAAAGCTGACAGTTTAGCCAATATCATCAGAGAATTACTGCAGTTTACCAGTGAAAGATTCAGGTCTCCCAAAAGTCTCCAGAGGTCCCAGATTGTGTTTAGCCCAACCAGAAGGATGACAAACAGACCCACAAACTTCACCCCAAGAGCCCCAGCAAGACTAACACCACACAGAAGGAGCCACAACCACCAGGGGGCAGTAAAGGGTCTGAAAACATTTAGAAAAGAGATCAACACTGCATATTATATCCCTGTCGCATCATGAAAAAGTAAGACAATCACCAAAACACATAAGGTAATCTGTTATGTGATTGTTTTTATGTGCAAGGTTTCAAAGTCCATTTGGAAATATTAAAACTAATTAATGACCAACAGGTAAACACACTGAAAACACAATGTAAATGTAAAAAGTGTAATCAAAACAGAAGGTTGCACGGTGAATCTGAAGTATTTTAGTAAAAATTGTATTGTATAATGAGCAAAACTAATGCTTTAGTGAAATTCTACCTGTATCTCTGTTGGTTGAACTTCACCATGCTCAGCACAGCTGCCATGATGAAGAACATAAGTATGGGATCAAGTAGGATGTACTGAGAGATGGTGATGCAGCCAGTGTCTGCCAGGAAGAAATAAAATCATCTTATTACAATTTATAAATGTGCATTGCTAATTATTTGAATGATCTGAATGTTTTGTTCAAATTGTTCAATATTTCTGCGTGAGAAATGCACCAAAAATGATTTAATACAATGATTCTTTCAATGTTTGGATGGATCTCAAAATTCAAAGAGAGTACAAAGGTTATCACTGATTAATGTGTTGTGCAAAAAAACAACTACTAACCAAATATTAGCAAAGTAGCACTGATGAGAGCAGCAGTGTGAGACTGAGACAGCTCCAGCACTATGTGGTAGGCAAAGACTGGGAGAAATGACCCCAGAACAGCACAAAACTGTACAAAAGAGGCAAAAAACAATCAGTAGCTACTTAAAAGTATCTTGTCTTTTTAAATCTATAACATCTCATTTGTGAAAATCAACATACTCCTCTCATCCCCCAGTAAATATGGTGCTCATATTTGTCTCCAGGTTTTACAAAAGGAAAGGTGCCATCATAGCCAGTCACATAACCAGCAAGACCAATCAACATCTGCAACAAAACAACAATTTAACACATCAATTTTACATTTTAAGTCTTCGTTAAACTGTTTTTTTAGCCAGCTCACTTTTCCAAGAGGAGGATGCACATCAAAGAATAATGTTCTGTTGATGTAGTAGCTTCCCATTTTTCCAAAGTGAGTTTCATCCCAGCTGAAACACACAAAAGAGCCATTATGGAGGGATACTGATGAGATGCATGACCAAGACAGGAATTACTCACCACACATGAGAAGGCTCTGTTATTTTGTAGAGGCGTGTAGCGAATGACAGCCCCACCACCAGCATCAGCACCACCTTTCTAGGGAAGCCATCACTTCCTCTGGTTGGAAGTGGAGCAGTTGATCCATTCGAAGACTGATTTTTATCTTTTGACAACGTTGTTTGACTCTTTTTGCCCTTTGACCCTGTAGATTGCTCTATTTGTTCTGATGAGGGGTAGATTTTCCTGTTTCGAAGTGTGTAAGTGTCTCTTGATTTCATCCTCTGAGAGTGGCATTCTTCTTTTGCCATTACGAAATGCAATCTTTAGATGATCAGACCTCCTCTGAATCAAACTAACCCCAATAGTTTTGTGGATTATATTCTATCATTTACTAACAATGAGTAGTTAATGATGTTGTGATGCTGTGTTGCTAAAGCTAACATTGTGTAGCAAAGATACTAAACAAATTAAATCATGGTTCACTCAGTTTTCACAAGGTGTTAAAACAAATATTTGTTTCACTCCACAGACATATTATTGGCGCAGGGAGTTCAATAATTATTCTTTCAAACGAAACGTACTTGCTATGTTTCTATGTAAATATCCCTTTTACTACTTCAACATTTTCGATGCTAGCTAGAGCTAATGCTCTCTAAGGGTTATAATTACCGTTAGTTTATCTACATGAAGTTCCTGTTAGTATTTAGAAGCCCAGTACCGCAAAAGAACTTGTATTTCTTCTGTATAATTCGCGTTGCCTTCTGGGAAATGTATTCTAATCTCAAAAAAACGGAGGACACGCTGATTATTTGTAGACGCGATGTCGCGAGATAAAACCCGTTTTCCCAAAATCCCTCAGACTCCGTAGTCCAGTACGGAAACTCCAAAGGATCAAATTAAAAAGCTTCCTCCTCTTCCGCTCTCATGTTCACCTAAAAGCTCAAATCACAGTTTGTTTTTTCATTCTCTTTAAAACATAATTAATTCTAACACACGTAGTTAGCAGACAAGTGTTGTATGGACATGTAAGGTTTAGTTCTACAGGAAAATAAGGAAAAGCAGTTCATGTTTGTGCAGTTGAATAATTTGTCCACGAGGGGGCGGTGTTTCACCAAAAACGAGTTGCATTGATAGAGTTCAGGCTTCTTAAATTTGGACATTTATTGGAAACGTTGTTCTTTATTATTACTTTTTAATATTTTTTAGCAAGCTACATCTGCTTTACAAACGTTATCTCAACTTATTCTAGTGTAGTGTGCAACTAAGAAAACACTTCCTGAAGAGAAGCACAATTAAAATTCAGTGTTTTGTAAATTAAACAAAGAGTTTGTTTTTCATGCTTTATTTTGACTACCGACTGAGGTAAGCAAATGGAACAAGCATAACATTGACCACAACTTTTCAACATTACATTCAAAACATTTTAATGTTTCAAATGCTTTAAATACTTCAGCTTCACTCATCGACAAGACTTCCGGTCTGGATCAGGCAATGATTTGCTCAACACATGTGATTTAAAAAACCAAAAACTGTAGGATTATAGACTGAAAATGGCAGTTTTTGAAAAATGATCAACTATTACACCCAAATGTTTAGATACTGCAGATATTAGTGCTTAATATGAAAGACAGGTGGGTATGATACAAAATAAAACTAATACTGTATATGATACATAAATTACATAAGAATCCATCAACATTTTATTTAGAAATTATGCCCTATTACTAACATTTTTACTGTAAAGTGATGCACAAAAATTCAAAAGCATTTGTTTTTGTAGAACAGTGCTGCCACTTGCAAAAAATATATATAATTCATTGTCTGCTCCACAGGGCAGGGTATACATATATTTCCTATGGTGTCAGCCACTCTTCTCGTACAGAAAAATAGATGCTTTAAAACATTTTTACAGACATATATAAATCTACAAAGCTAAAATGCTGGATTTTTTTTCTTACATTTGATGTGTTATGTCAAAAATGAGTAATTTGTTATGCTATAATGCCTTATCAGAATATGTGACAAAAATAATAGAAGGTACTAAAACTGTACAAAATATATCAAACTTGTCTGAAGATGCCTCAAATGCACAGGGGTGCACACATGGGAGTGGCCTAATTTCTCTAGACATATTTGTGGATAATTTAAGAAAAATTTCCTTTTTACTTTTAGAAATTAGATTAGAAAATGTAAACTGGAGCTTATAAACAGTTCAATTTTATTTTAAAGAGACAAAAAGATGTTAGTATTTTAATATGTGAAAAAGGTATAAAACAACAGGTTCTACCTATTGCACCATTTTCAGAGCATTACACAGATCATCATAGATATCTACAGTCTTTCCAAGTCCGTGCAGTGCAGAAGCTTTTATTGTGAAAGCTATGTTTGTTTCTTCTTGTTGCTTGGTCCAGAAATTCTTCAACGTCAGCTTAAATCTTGAAGAAAGGCAGATGTGGGATAAATCTGGGTATTTATTGACCCAGTATGACACATGTTTCTTGTGAAAATCTTGCGTTAGAAAATAATCAAAACATTTCAGATCTCCTCAGTGTCTCTGTAGTCAATTGGAGGCAAGTAAAACAATAGCAATCAAGTCTACCCTCTGAAATAGGTTGCTTTGTTAATTTTCAGAGGCCCGTCATGTCAGTGAAATAAATAACACATTGAAAAATAAATTGACGAAAGAAAATAACGTTGAAACCGTTTTATCATATCAATTTGCCTGGGGGTCACTGAATATAAACGATCAGTCCATAAAATCCCTTTAAGGCAAATGGATATCTGGTGAAAACTGTGTCCCATGTAATACATTCATTAAAAAGTTCCTCTTGAATGTGTGTGATGGGATTGGAGACTGTGTTGTGTGTGTGCTTTTAAAAGTTTAGGTTTGTGTGTGTGTGTGTGTGTGTGTGTGCGTGCGTGTGTGTGTGTGTGTGTGTGTTGGGTAAAACCTTGGACGAACAGTGTAACCATTGGAGGTTTAGTGCGAAACCCTTCGGTTTAAACAAAAAAAAAAGTCATAGGGTGACCTTTAAAAGGGTCATGAAAAGTCAGCCCTTTGACAGTCTCCGTTTCAGTTTTCGGCCTTCCTGAACCTGGAATCAGGGATTGCTGGGATGCATTTGTGCGGCTTAGCGGAGGCCACAAAACCCGGCAAACAGTTGCACTTGTAGGATCCCTCCGTGTTCACGCACTGGCCGTTCTGACACAAGGGGATCTTGTCGCTGATGTCCTCACACTCGTTTATGTCTGCAGGAACAAGGAGAAGCGGCATGTTAAGCAGGCTGATTCAACATCTGCCAGCAGCACATCTGCTCCTGAGCTAACCTCGTGGGTGAACAAGCTAAAACAATTCATTTTCTACAATCCTAAGTCTGGCTTTCTTTTATTCTTTCCTTGCATTCACTGTGCATTTTTTTCTTACACTGAATTAACTTAAAGCAAATAGGCAGCAGTGAGTTGGGTCCAAGCAGATGGTGAGCATTTGAGCGCCGCTAAATGAAAACTTGGAAACATACGACAAACATACCTTCCTTTAATGTTGGCAAATCTGGCCAACGGATTTTAAAATCTGGAGCTTTGCATCCTGAAAAAGGTGATTTATTGATCGTGACACTGAGGATAAAAGATTTAATTTCTGTTTTTTTATTCATAATAAAAAAGTTATAGAAGTTGCACACATTTTTAAAACTATTTAAATGATGAAATCATCATTTAGTTTCACTGAGTCTAATATCGACCAGAAAGAAGCTGCAGGGCTATTTTCAGTGTTGCATTAAATTAACCATATATCTTCAAACATCTTGAATCCAAACAATTTCTGAGTTACTTTTGTTAGTTTATTGTGTAAAACTTATGAATAAACATAAATGAATCTAACAGTTAATCTGATGTCACCACAAGCTACAAAGAGGCAAACATCAGAAACCTGTTGACAGGATTTCCTTTTCTATTACATAAAGATAAGTCTATTGTTTGTTCCATAGAGGCTTCAATTTTTTTAATCTATTTATGGGTTTTATTGCTGAAAGACTTCAGTCCAAGTTATTTAAAGACGACATTATGACTTTTTTAATAATAATAATAGTTCTCTTCAAAATGTGTTTCTGAAATTCTTTGCAATAAATCTCTCTTACATAAAGCAATTTCAGCTGTTTTATTCTTGACATTTTCAGGACCATCCAGAATGAGTCGTTTCAGGGATCTGTCACTTTAAGAAAACAAGCTGGAGCTGACCACGCCCACCCATCCCCCACAAAGGCTGCTATAAGCTGAGAAGCTCTGATATCCAGGAGAGGCTCTCAGTAGAGCCGCTGCTCCTCCAGCAGCAGCAGCAGCTCTCTTTTGCACGTAAGAGGTGGTTCGTTTCTAATTTCCCCGTTTGTGATGTCACAAACATGGAATTATTGAAATGGCTTGTTTAAGGCACATAATTCCTAAAACCAAACACAGGCAGAAAATGAATGGATGGGTTTTTTAAAGTTTAGAGTGTTTATAGAGGCAGTAGAGACCCACATGGCAGCACAAAAGGATGCAAATAGTGAATTTTGCATAATATATCCACTTCAAGGTAAAATATCCTACGATCTGAGATTCATAGAACTTCTGATTTTGCACACTGACTCAAAACAAATCCGACCTGCAAAACCTCTGCTTAAACTTCTACACTTATTTGAGATTTTTCTGATTGAATAAAAAAACAAGGTTAATGAAAGAGGTATTGTTAGGCACACTAAGTCACATAATTAATAGAAGAGGAAGCTGATTAAATTAAATTAAACAGTCCTATAATCAACAAATGAGAGCGTTTTAATTACTTCCACATATGTCACATTTTTAGGCCTTGACTCAACCAATACGTTGCCTAGCATCTAATCATGTATATTTTTTAATAAACATGCCGTCATGTTGCGTGTCAGCTGAACTTCAATTCTGGAGCTCTAAACTTTTAAGAACGATGATCAAATTAACGGTGCATTAGATTATGTTTCTCTTTGGCCTTCAACGCCTCCTTTTTTCAGATCAGGAGGTCTGATTTTCATTTCGGAGCATTCCCTCTCTCTGTGTTTATGTCATGTTCTGCCGGGGAAATGCGAGTGGTGATATTTATATGAGGAGGCATGGCACGAGTTGCACAGTTCCCACATGTTTCCACAGAGTCTCTCCATGGGAAAAACGGCTGACCTTGAAAACGATAATCTCATATGCAGACAGAACACTGTAATCATGTTTCACTTTCATATAAAACAAACAACGAGCATTTAAATGATATAATAACTCATATAATGCATGTGTGGCCAAAATTCAAGGCCTCCTTACTCTTGGCAGAGAGCGACTTGGGAATTTCAGACCAAAGGGTTGAAGGATGACACAGCTTTCATTAGATCCCATAAAACTTAACTTATTGTAAAGTTGTTAAACTCAAAGCTTCTCCTTGAATTTGATTATAAAAACATCACTTTAATCGATTCACAGACCAAGTTGTCATTAAAAGCCTCAACACCACTTTTTAAAACCTGAACAAACGTTTTAATCAGAGGTTTTTGAGCAATTTATTCATTGAAAGTCTGGATGTCTGTGGTCTTTTGAGAACCCACCTATGCAGGCCATCTTGTCCAGGTCAAGTTCATAACCATCAAAGCAGTCACATGTGTATCCCTCTCGCACACGAACGCAGCGTCCGTTTTCACATCCGTTTAGGATCCCACATTCCTCCGCTTGGAGACCCTCAAAGCTATCGAAGCGCTCTGATTGGACACAGAAATATGCAAGAAACAGCAAGTTCATTTACACCTCTAAGTTCTTTAAATCATTCTGGATGAACATCAGATTTTGTTGAAGGGGGTGAGGAAAGAAAAGGAAAAGCATGAGACCTACAACAATAAAAAGTTAGCAAAAGTTCTACAAAAGGATTTCAATTCTTAGATTGCTAAAAGGCTGAGCAGAGGAGAACGGGGACAGGCTACATAAAGTCTGAGACCTCGGTTAAATATCTGCGTCTCAATAAGGAAGCCATCTTTTGAGGTTTTTGTACCCACCAGCGTAGGGATCCACTGGCTGAGGTGCTTGAGGTGCCCCTGGTTGTGAGATGGGGACACGAAAGGGAGGCTGCTGAACGTTGTAGTCGCTGTCCGTAAACAAAGGAACACTCTCAGGAACATCATATGTCCCTGCAGGGCCGCCGTAGTTATCCCAGTATGGAGGAAGGAACGACTCAGATGGATCTTCTGGTCCGTACTCGTACCCAATCCGCTCCCGGAGACTGTCTGTCCCGTCCGTTCGAGGCAGGTTACACATGGCTGCATAATCAGCTGCACAATGACACAGGAAGGTCATAATAAGTTCATAAATGGCCCCATTCTTAGATTTTAAACTTTAGAATAATCTATTAATGTAAAACAATGTGTTTGATGTGTCTCCTGCTTTTTACCAGAGTCTTTCCTGGGACAGAATGCACACTGTCCACTCCAGGCGACGCCAGACAGACAGCAGCATTCAGTGTACGTGGTTCTGCGCTCCTGGACGGGATCCGCACACATGTTGTCGCCCTCAAGGCGGCGCCAGCAAATATCCACGTGCACATCCTGATCTGGATCTATAGTTTATGGGAGAATTAGAGGGTTTTAACGGACTAACACTGTGAAACTGACAAAAACAGAGATATTCAAAAATTCTATTCTACACATTTATTTTCTTCTTTTTTATGATGTAGTTTAAAAAATGCAAAACCCCCATTTATATTTAGATTCAGGCATCTCACTGTCAGAAATGGTTGTGTCTTTAAAAATGGTTTGGTAAAAACTCATAAGGGATGAAACGTCACAGATTTGTGTGTGTGTGTGTGTGTGTGTGTGTGTGTGTGTGTGTGTGTGTGTGTGTGTGTGTGTGTGTGTGTGTGTGTGTGTGTGTGTGTGTGTGTGTGTGTGCGTGCGTGTCAAACCTTCTGTGGTGTTGAGGCTAACGCAGCGCTGCCGTGAGCTGTCCAGAACCAACGGCGGACTGCAGAAACAGTTGAAAGACCCGGCTGTGTTCACACATGCTCCATTCTCACAGGGATTTCTAAATTCACACTCATCATAATCTAACATGAATGAAAAAAAGGAATAAAGGAAAGCGTTAATAAGAACAAATCAGAAAATAAAAAACATGGATTGTATGAAACAGATTTTACTTTCTGGGTAAATCATCTGAATTCAGGATTATGTTTTTGCTTTTATAATCATTTGTTTATTAAAAAAACTGAAACTGTTGTCGTTTCTTACCCACACACTCAAGCCGAACCTTGTCGTAGTAAAAGCCAGAGTGACAGAAGCAAAAGTACCCAGAGAAGAAGTTTGAACACTGTCCGTTTTTACAGATCTCAGATCCAAACATTTCACATTCATTTGCATCTGAAGGGGAAGAAAGATTCACATTTTAACATCACACAGATGTCATTCTTTCTATTAAAAAAGGTGTCAGTAAACAAAATATCATATGAGCTGCAATCTCATGTCAACTAGTTCAAAAACCCTTTGATTTAATTTTATGAAAATTTTATTTTACATACAAATGTTCCAATTATTTCCTGAAAATTGTAGCTTCATATCTTTACCCATCTCTGGATTGTGTCCTATCTGGACCCTAGACAGCTAAAAGACAGAGTAAAACTATTCATCTCTATGTAATTTTTTAACTTTTTGATTTTTACCCTAAGGTTCTCTTTATAAACTTTCCCACACACAGTAGTCCACTAGATCGCAGTCTGAATATTGAGGTGGCCACTTCTTATGAATGCAGGAACCACATCCTCTATGGGTTGTTGGGTTTTAAAGCTTGTGTTTGGTGTTTAGAATTTGAACTCATTGTCAGGACATAAACGACAACAGTCAAGAAGAAATGACCGAAAACTAAAACAATTGCACATTTTTACTTTCTTTAACATAGAAATTACCTCTATAGTTAATCTGTTTATTTTTTTTATGTGTATCTGCTCTGTCTTCTCAAACCCCCAGTCGGTCGTGGCAGACGGGTTAGGGTTAGGGCAGGTTCAGACAGCTGCTCATACTGAGCCAGGTTCTGCTGGAGGGTTCTTCCTGTTAAAGGAGCGTTTTCCTCTCCACTGTTGCCACATGCTTGCTTAGTGTGAGGGATTGCTGTAAAGTCTCTGACACAAGTCAGTGACTCCATTCAGTCTGCTGGGTTTAGAAAACTATCAACTAATGATGAACTGAACTCAATCCACTGATAGGTAGGTGCAATTGGATTGTTTGCTTCGTAAAGTGCCTTGAGATGACACTTGTTGGGAATTGGTGTTATATATCCAACCCAAAGATGGGCAAATATGTGAAAATTTCAGGAAACATTAAGAGCAGTTTAAGAGCAAAAAAAGGAAATCTTCATGACAATATCTTAGCCGACTTTAAATTCTGGCTTTGTTTCAGTCTTTCATGCACACCCAATAGAAGCAGATATTAAATATTAAGTCCTTTTATTAACTGTAAATGTAATTCATTCTCCAGAGGGGAACTGGAAAGCCTAAATGTCGTTAACATAGGTGAGCATTCATAAAGTGTTTACTACTCGTTTCAGACGAGTATCCGGTACGGATAATGCATTTTTGACGAGTACGAGCATAAACCGAGTAAAATTCACAATTATCTGTGTTCGGGTGGAAGGAGAATCCTCATTGGATAACTGACTGTCTTTACGCTCTGTGATTGGCCAGTCACACAGACTGCCCGCCCCTCCCTCCACACAAAACCATCTCTCGCTGCGCTGCTCTGCTAACTAGTGATGGTAAACTTGATTCTTTTTACTGAATCGAGTTTGAATGTGTGGGAAAAAATGCCAAGAACTTTAGAAAAAAATAGTTTCATCATAAAATTTAAAAAAATGAAAATGAAAAAGTTGTGTCGTATTCTTGTGTTAATATTTCCTACTGCAGTTATATTCATTCATGCACTCAAATATTCATGTTCTGAGTTTATTGAAAAATATGTTCTGTAATAGTTCCTTTACTATTGTGATCAAAAACATTGAATCTCAATTCTGAGGCTGCTCTGTAAATATTTTTCAAATAAACAATACATATAGCAACTTGTGATCAATCCATATCAATTTCAGACTTAAAATAACGTACTGAGTTAAGCCCCACCCACTTCCGGTTAAACCACGCCCGTTTCCGGTTCAGGCCCCACCCACTCCGAGTACAGATACAGATCATTTAGATGGTTGAACAGATACAGATAGTGGTGTACTCGCTCATCCCTAGTGTTTACCTTTATAATGTTTATCATCATGAATCAGCCCAGAGGAAACAGGAAGTGTTAATAATCCACTGCCATGAGGACACAACTGGTTGTAATCATCTACAAAATACAAAGACAAGAGTTTTAAAGAAAGAAAAATGAGCTTAAACAATGAAAAGCAGTTTGAATGCTGATACACAGATTTAGCCTCATGTTGTACCTCTTCCTGGGAGGGGACAGGGGTGAATCTCACAGTTGTCCCCCCAGCCTGCCCCAGCTGTACAGCAGCACTCCTGCTTGGTGGTGTTGCGAGACAAGACGTTGTTGCAGAAGTTTGCATCATTCAAGTTAAAGTAGCACTCCTTCCTCTCGCCGGCCATGAAAGTGGGTCCAAGCTCGGGTTTAGTGCCAGTTTCAGCTGTAATAAAACCAAAAAGAGACCAGGAGGGTTTCAGAAACAGAATCTGTGGATTATAGAGAAATTTGCTGCTTGGGAGGGAAATTTAAACCAAATTCTGACAAGTGACTGTACCCTCGCCTGCCGCTGATGACCCCCGCTCAGTCACCAAAACGGTGGGCTCAGGCATTTCACCCTTAAGCTGCTGGCTTAGCCAAATGGAAACACTGGCATGTGAGTCAACACACCATTCAGACTCACATGATTGATTCACACACGTCAAAAGCAAACATTGGAATGTGGCGACAAGGTACACAAAGGCATAACTGGGGTTTAGTGGTCAGGCAGAAGGAAAAACATCCCGGCTGAGGGCGCGCCGCTCAATAAATATACCCAATCTGTGAGCTCAAAAGATGGTATTTAAAAGATTTTAAATACCTTTCCTGTCTTATATTTAATAAATGTGACTACTTCAGTTGGGGATCATTTTTCCAAAGTGAAGAGCAAATTTTCCTCAGCTTTGATTGCCAATAACTACACCTTATCCTTGTTTGTGTTGGTGATGGAATAATAGGTCCTTAAGGGTTTTCCTTGGCTGCACTGGAAAGGTTGCTTCATTATTTATCTGAGGGATTAGGCTAATGCGTTCTTTTTGGAGGGAACCCACCCAACCTCAATCCCAAACAACCGACGGGTCAAAAATCAGCTGTGGAGTAAGCCATGTCCTCCTTGTTTGGATAATAAGAGACGGCTCATTAAATCAGGGAAACCTCCGGCTCCAAACGGTGGGATGGAGAATTAAATTGTTTGAGTGCTGGTCCTGTTCTTGTACCCATGGAGCGGCACTGGCTGGTGATGGGATCAAATTCCTCATTGTCGTTGGGGCAGATGCACAGGAAGCTTCCATCGAAGTTCTCACACAGGGCCTCCCCGCACAGCGCCGAGCTCATCTCACACTCGTTAATGTCTACAAACAAAAAAAAGGCAGGAGAGGAGTCCATGAGGTCAGAAACAGAAGATCATCCACCTACATATATATATATATATATATATATATATATATATATATATATATATATATATATATATATATATATATATATATATATGTATGAGGTCCTTCATCACCTCCCTTCCTCTTGGAGGGTGGAAATATTTCTCAACTTTATAACACTGACTTGCCACACGTCTGAGTGTTTTTATAGTCTGACGTGTTTGGGATGAATAGAAATGTTAAGAAAAGAGCTTCTTGGTTTTAACATAATAGTCTAAAATACTTTTGTTATTAAATGAAGTTTTTCATTTATATACAAGGTTTTATGTTTGAAAAAAATAAACACATTTCCAATAAGTCTGACGGGAAATCATTCAATACTGAACAATAAATTAAGAATTTTTCATTATTAAAAAGTCAAATCATGTATCTAAAAAGAAAGCCTCTCAGTATTTAAAATGTTAGTTGTTGGTTAAATACTCTTCTAAAATGATTGTGAGAGCTGATCAGAAGTTACTGGAAATGTTTAGCTGCAGTAATTGCTTCAAGACGATGAAAGCATAGATTTGGCACTCACAGATATGTAATATTGAATCAATTTCCTTAGTGGAATTAATGACTTTTTTAGAGATCATTTATCTAATACTGTAGGATTTTTTTCTTTACTTTTATGGTTTGTGTGAAAATATAAGGAAATTTTACATTATATTTATGCATAATTTAAGAAAAATTAAAAGGCATTAAGAATGATGCCTAATTTAGTGACAATCATACTTTAGATGACACATTTTCCTGACGATAGGGGGCAGTATATACCTAAATCATTGCAAGCAAGCAGTATTTTTGTATTCAAGTAAAACCTTACCAACGGATGGCCATTAGGGTCAAAAATCCCTGGGAGTGCAACCTCCAGCTAAACAACAAGCACATCAGACTTCCTTTCATCACTGGCAGCAAGTGAAGAGGGAAATGCTTAAAACACAACGTTTATGAATGGCTAAATTTACAAATCAGTAAATGCATTTTGTCCTCACGGGCTCCCGTAGAAGGAAACACTGCATCCAATGGGCTCTATGCACAGAATTAGAGCGTGACGTATATCTGGAAGAATCTCAGACGGCACGCCTACTTCCGGCCCCTGCGAACGCTAGCCTGTGGTCTTTGAGTTTGAAAATCATTACAACTAGTTCTGTTATGTTGTTTTTCATTGTTTTTTAACTTTAAATTATACGAGCGTGCGCATGTGTGTGTGTGTGTACAAGATGACATCCAAGAGGACTAAGAGGAAACGTAGAATTTAAATCCCTTATCCATCTTGCTCTGTGGTGTAGAGCTAAACAAAGAGACAATTTGCCTTACATCATTGATTGTAACTTTTATTAACTCCAGTAAGCACCGGGTGAACTCCAAACTCTCAGCCATTTCATTCTGCTTCGCAGATGACCCTAACAACCAGAAGTAGGAGCACGGTCTAATGTGGAATGCGGAATGTGGAGCGCCCAGAGAATTAGACCCGCTCCCATGTGCTTTAGACCCGGTTTTTATGGTTATATGTTATGAAGCCGCCAACTGGGCATCATTTAATTATATAACTGTAAAAACTACACATTGTCACTTTAAAATTGCACAAATAAAAAGTTTAAAATAAAATTTGTTTCAAGCCCACAATCAGAAAATCAAGTTTTTATGATGAAAAACAGCTTAAAATGTCCAAGTGTATTTATCAAATAAAGTGAACTAGACCAAATTCTTTCCTTGCAAAGTTTGGTCTAGGCACGCTTCATTGGAACCCTCGCAGCCCGATCCACTGCTGTGGCTTTCCAATCACAGCTCGCTATAATTTTGGTTGGGCCAATCACAGCGCTCTATATTTTGGGCCAATCACAGAGTGGGAGTAGCCGATGACGTCAGCGCTGCGGCCGCGAACCCAAGCAACATGGCGGCAACGCCGGAACCACGTTCGTTTGAAATGGCTTTGTCATCAACATTGGATTATTTAGACTCCAACGTGCGTAAGTTTGTCAGATATACTTAGCGGCTTCTTATTTTTATCAAACAAAGTAGTAGTGCAATGCCTGATATTCACATTTTTCATACAAAAACGACAGAAATCATTGATGTTAGACACCATTGCTGCCTCCCTCTTTTCCATCGCTGTGATTACGTCACGTTGTTTGTTACTCTGATTGGTCCTAGCGCTATCCAATTGCGTGCAGACAATTTGAAAGACAACCATAGATCCCACCTCACGACTGAGAGCCATCAATGGTTCGTGGCCAGACTATATATTCACATATATAGGATGGCTTGCCAGGTTATATTTATCAGGGACAATGTAAAATTTTTTTCCTAATACGCAACAGACCCACATGTGAGTATTTAAACCATGATCATTTTGCACATCTGTTACACACCAACACATCTGGTCACATCTTCGGGCGGGTTGGTGTATCCCCGGTCACACTGGCAGCGGAAGGAGCCGTCGGTGTTCTCGCAGAAGCCGTGGTTTCCACAGATGGTTTCATTGTTGCATTCATCGATATCTGGAGGTCAAGAAAAGAAGAGGTATTATTTGCATTCTCGTGCTGCCTCTGTAAACACAACGATGCTTTTCCAAAGATAAACATCACACCCAACAGACCATTGCCATCATAACACCTCAGAAACAGACAATTACTCAGGAAGGTTTTCAAACGTTAGTGTAAAGGGACGTTCTGTTTGCATCGATGTGCTCTGTCAGGTTGCAGCGTGGCTCTTGGAGGCTGTAAGGTCGTGTCAGAGAAATGAGAAGCAACAGTTTACTGCAGCAGCAGAGTTCACCCAAACAAACTTCAGATCTGGCAGATTTTTATTTTTTATCACCTTATCAATGCTAAAAACAATGTTTTTTTTTTCTCTCACTAAGGCAAAATAATTAACTAGAAAAAGTGGAATCTGGCAGGAACATAGCCCTTTGCATGATGATAACTCATAAAACAAGTCTGATAAATATGAAAAACTACACGCTAGTTAACTCTGGACCTTCTCACAGCTCTGCTGAGTCTTCACCAGTTACTGTTTGAAGGCAACATTTGTTAGCAATTTCTTACGTACATGATGTAGTATTTCTTGGCACGTGGAGTAAAACACAGAGCCGAAGCAGCAGGACACAGAGGCTGATTATAATTGTTTAAAAAACAGTCAGAGAATTTATTATTCACACTTTTATCCAGTGAATTTGTTCTCTGGTCAGTTCAGTTTGCCACTGATTTCTGTCTGTTTTCAGTTTAAGAAACCAGAAACAGAAACGTTCTTCACAGACTTGCTGGAGAGTTTATCTGCTCTGAAATTAATGAAACATGTATCAACTTATGCAAAAACATGAAAATAAAATAACACAAAAGGTTGGGGACATGATACCAGAGTTCTTTACTGAAATTAAGCGACACTAAAGTTTGTTTTTATTAAAAACAAGTTTGTATTTTTGTTCACTTTTCTGGTTTTGAGATAAAACTACAAGGGGAAACTCAGATGCTACATCAGCATCAGGACTAAAGAAACATAGACAATGTAAAGAAAATAATAAAAGGAAAAGATTAAGTTTTCAAATGTCGATATGATTATTATATAATTGATCTGCTTATTAAACACAGCTGCTGCTAACTTTATTACTTTTGACACCGCTGACCATCACCTGCTACTGGACAGGCTGAGAGACTGGGTAGGCCCATCAGGAACTGCACTACAGTAGTTTTCTTCTTATCTGTCTGAGTGTTCCTTATGTGTGGCCATCTCCAAGTTTCGGTTCTTCTCCACCTCCCTCAACCATGGTGTCCCACAAGGTTCTGTGCTGGGGCCTCAAGTGTTCCTCCTTTATCTGCTCCCTCTCCAGCACACCCTGAGCTCTTTTAAAGGAATCTCATACCATCTTTACGCAGATGACATTCAACTGTACATCTCCTTTAAGCCCCATGTGATGTCTAGGCTGCAGCTGTTGCACACCTGTTAGACTAAAAACTGGATGGCTGAGAACTTCCTACAGCTGAATGATGATAAGACTGAAATCCTCATCTGTGTCCCAGACAAGCTGGTTCCTAAAGTCAGAGACTCTCTTGCTCAGCCGGCTTCTCACACCAAATTCTTCTTCTTCTTCTTCAGTATATTGTATCATATCTCACAGAGATTGATCGATATGTGAATACCAGTGGCTGATTCTAGTCGTGCAGTCAATGTCCAATTTACATGCCTAATCTATGAAGGAGTTGGTTATTTAATTTGCTATTTTCCATATAGCAATTATAAGCCATAATTATTTCAATTATTTAACAACAGGAGAATCTTGAATATTTCAAAATTGATAAAACTTTCATTTAGTGGAGCAATCTCACTAAAACCAACTTAACAGTGGGCTGCAGTTTGCTCGCTAGCAGATGCTACTTGCTCAAGCATAATTGATAGCCATTAAATGGCAAATATCCACTGATTTATTGATCAGGCCAGTTATTTAGTCACGTATCTGATATAATTTATCATGCATAAAGATTAATAATGATAAAATTATGCATTAAGTTGATATATCAGTAGTACATTGTTTTAACCACTATCATTGAGCCTCTGAGTAATAAAAGCTGCATCAAATGTGAGAATAGAAAGTTGGCCGGGGAAACCACGACCTATTTGATATGAACTGAGCTCCCAGCCAGAGTCCTGTCTTCTCCTCCAGCGCAGACAACTGCCTTCTGAGGTTTGTTGGAAGGACTCATCCTGCTTCAGAGTTCCTGTCCCGACTTGGCTGTTTCCCTAACATACCTCGGAGGTCAGAGACGAGGGGCTCCCACATGCTAATAAAACCGCAGAGACAAAACTGTCTGTTGTTTGCGAGACTTTTTACAGGAAATGCTGAAGCACTGAAATTGCTAGCATAGAATTGTGGGCTCAACTGGTTGCAAGATGAGAAGAGAGGGGAAGAACAGATGAACGCATACTGCACTGAAAACCACCGGCCCACTGGGTTTGCATGCTTGAGGTGGCGAAGTGGCTGTTAGTGTCAGCTTTGAGTTCAACTTTAGGAATTTTCATGTCATTTCAAAAAAAGACAACAGATGCTTGAGAGGCTTGGTAAGGAATCATTTCTAAGTAGGTGAAAACTGTTATTATTTCTCAAATAAAACAGGTCTTTAAGTGGAGTTATGAATGTTGAAACGACACTGGCAGCCAGCCGGGAGGTCTGGGAGGAAGTCTCTCAGCTAATAAACAAAATAATCACCGTCTGAAGGCAGCATTTCATTCATCTGTACAAATGGAACTGCAAACCATATGCTGTGATGAGATGCAATCAAATTTTTGTCCCCAGGAGGAATGACAGCAATGAAACAAAGTGATCTTTAAGGGTTTTTCATCTGAGCTTTTTTTTAGGTGACAGAACTCTTTGAATTGTCTTTTAGCTGTGTCATCGAAGGACAAGATTCAGCATGCCAATCTAGTTTGTCTTTCCATGCTTTAATGAGTTATGTAAGATGAGCTAAGCTGTAAATTGCCCAAACGGAAGAAAAAAGTAAAGAAAAGGGTAAAAAGTTTAGCTGAGATTGGAAAAGATGATGCTAGGATTTGAAGGAAGATAAAATGAGCATGCATCCTAATGGTTTGACCCAGGAAGACCTTCTTCCTGGATCCGGTGATGCTGTGATTATGCTGTGACAGTGTTATGATTGTGTCTCTATGCCACAAATTCCCCTAGAGCGCACGGTGATGAACATATATGAATCAATGGCTGCTGGCTCCCTCTACATACACGCTCCCAGATATTTTGGGCAACCCTTAGTCTAATTGGACCCACGTGCAAAGGTTGTTTCACACACGACTAGGTGCAGATGAGGCGAGGTATTTATTTTCAGGGAAGCATAATTGTAGACATAAGAGCCACGACCTGTCATAGGTTAACAAAAATCGGGGCTTATCTGTCATATCATGTTCGTACTTCTAGCAAAAACAGCTTCCATCTGCAGAGCATCGTGAGGTGTCACACACATGGTAAAGTCTTCATGTTTCTATACGTTTACAGGAGTGGGAGGTTGGCAAGAGTGTGACCGCAGACAGTTTCCGCCTTAAAGCAAGCCTTATTAAAGACAAGGCACTGGTTAAGGGTATGAATTAAAACTAAAATCAAATGCACTTAAATTGGGTGATTTTTGTGGGTCATGGCCTCTAAATCTAGATAAGGTCATTGGCAATGACCAACCGCTACCACTTGGAGTAAAAATAAAACTACAAAAATGGCAAATTATAGCGTCTGGTTTCTTCTTAAATATCTGATGATTTTTACAAGCAGACAAAAATGCCCTGAAGAAATTGTGCTCCTTCCTTGGACTTTTATTGAGGTGACGGCAGCATGTCCCACATCTTTCCTTAGTGAGGTAAATCAAGCCACGACTGTGTGTGAAGCTGGGTTCCCAAGGGTAAAAGGGACTGGTTCTCAATCTAGGGTGGTGAGTGTTTGTTGCAGGATCTTTGAGACCCTCTAAACCAACAGAAAGAATGCAATTCTAGACCAACTTAAACCTAAATGAACCACTAAGTGGTGGCAAACTCTGGCTTTAAAAGAGTGGAGGTGAGCAGCTGGTTTTCATCAGTCCTTATCATACCTCAAGCCTCAGCACTCTTCAGCTGGTGCCAGACAGACAACATCATAAAACGCACTCAGGAGGCAGCCTCACATAGTCAGGATCAGATTGATGGAGGGGCGGAGGCACACACTGTCAGTACAACTGCAAAACATCCCTCTCCTGATCCCCGTCAACTACTATACTATTTTAGTAAAAACCTTGGGGCAAAAAAACATTTTAAGCTGCAGTGCACTCTACTCAATTGCATGCTGACAATCGTTACAATCTGAAATACTCTTCACGTAACACAAACACATCCAAGAGGTGTTTAGTCCTGCCACTAAACAGGCCATTCTTCATGCATTGTAAGAGTTTTAAAACAATGGTGTGGAATAAGTACAAACCCTGACAGGCAGATGGGGTGATCACATGGTTTGCATACCATTATGAGATTACAATCCAGTCTTTTCTCAAATAAGGGATCAGAGATGGTCAGGTTCCAACTTCTTTCTTCACCTCTCAAAGTGATTTCATTAACTCAAAATGATGAGACTGTTATCAGTTTCTGGCCTTCTACTAAGCTTTAATTGACCGGGTACTTCTCTCTATAAGGACTTAATTCTCCTTATTCTTTCATGATGTTTTATACTGAAAAGACTTGATAGATTTGAATTCAAATAAGCCTCTCTGTCAACGTGGTATACAATATGAATTACGCATCAGGAAAGAGTTTAAAGTGTATGCACAACCACAATGGTATAAGGGAATGTTAGGGACATACATGTATCACAAATATGTACACCATTACAAAGTTTTTAAGGTACTCACCACATCCTTCCTCCAGACTACCAGGTTGACATTGCATGAAGCATCGGTATGAGCCAATGGTGTTCTCGCAGCGCCAGGATCCACACACCGAGCTTCCAAAGTCTTTGCACTCATCCTGGTCTGTATATAGAAAAACAAAAAGGAAGGAGGTTTGTTAGAATCTCATAAAAACTGAAAACCACATGCAAATAAAGATGCATGCACACAAACTTGTGTTTCCCCCTCTACTCCTTTGCTTGTGGAGTAATGTCTGTGCAACAGGACTTGGCCATAAGGCCGGTGGTGAGCTGTCCTCAGTAAAGGAGGCAGGCAACAAAAATGGCCAAAATCAATATTATCTCAGCAACCAAAGAACTTGAGAAAAAGGTAAAGTTCTAGAGGGAGTAACACCTCCTGCTCACAATCGGGTCATTCATAATTCCCTCATGGGAGTTGGAGTTCAGTGCTCCGGCCACACAAACCCTCAGCCTTTGGATCATGGAGGAAAGCCTCTAAGCCAGGCTTGGACACTTTCACTGGAAGCAAGTCTTCATGCACTTTAGATAATCAGTCAAAGCCAACTGGTGCAATGCATCAGCTTTAATGTAGCATGACAATCAAACGGCTAATGCTAACACATTGGGTTACAACTGGACAACACAGGGGAGATTCAGTTTGTCTTACCTTCACAGTCAGCTGTGTCGATGTTGAACTTAAAGCCAGCCTCGCACAAGCACAAGAAGGAGCCTTCGGTGTTTACACACTCCCCACGAATGCACACGTCGTCTCCGCTGCATTCATTCACATCTAAAGTCAGAAAACAGTGAAAAGGACGTCGATAAATTAGATTTTTGAACACAAAATACCCATACTGTCTAAAGCATGGAACTGTGCTGGCAAAGAAGAAACAAAATGGGGGATCAACCCAACCCTTAGCCTTTGCAGGCTGGGAAAATTTCTCTTCCACTAGAAATTTTAAAATAAATGCTACATGCTTGATTAGCTGTAGATGGGTGGATAATTGCTGCATTACAGCACATCTTGCAAGGATCTTGGAGCTGGTAAAAAATGTGAAGGCTGAATGGGAAAGAAAGAGAAATGAATCACGGGGGGAATGCCATCTTTCTTTTTTATTTTTGCAAATCAAATAAGAGTTGCAGAGATGACAAAGTAAACATCCAACTAGACAAATGAAGTAAATCTATGGGTTTAGAGTTATTTCATGGCTTCATAGCATTTGGAAGGGACAAGAGGCTAATGGCAAAACATGCTGATCTGGATGGGTTTCAGTCTGTTGTCAGTCTTTTATTAAGCCTTTTCCATGTTGAGGCCAAGCATCATTTTGGCCTCACACACCTAAACCCATCTATCATTCCCATGACCTCACAAACCCTTGTCCTCCCTTCTTCTCCCCCTCTATAGACTCATGTCAGAGGGGTCTGGCTTTCATTGTGTCAGCACTGAACACACCATGGCAGACTGCAAGAAAATATACGACAACTGCTGATTTATAGGATAATTAGGGCCTAGTATTTGTTGTGGCGGGAAGCCAAAGTACCTGACACAGCCTCTGCAATTTGCTCAAAGTGAGTGGATGACATTGAAACGGCTGCACGGCCAAAACTTCAGAAGCAGAATATCCACGCTTGAGTACTAACTATGGTTCTCCACAGTAAATCTTGCCAATTACATATTGGACCTTGCAAGTATCTTTAAGGGAGTTAAACATTGACCCTACCTGCTTCATCTCATAACTGGGAGGCAATCTACTATTTACTTAACCAGCTACCAAAAATAACACAGATCCAATTCTAACATCCTGTCCAAAACAATTCTTTGTAGTTTAAAGCAAACGCTCCAGTTTGTTGAAAGGGAAGGCTACATTTTCTCCTCTGCTGAATGACCAGTGGGTCACTGGGTGCGACTGGAATAACATCAAACCGATGTCCGAGCTGAGGCAGAGTGAGCTGAGACAGCTGATGAGGCCACGGCCCATTACACCAAACGGCCTCAGCACCCAGGACAGCATGGTGAGAACAGCCTGTCTGCACTGAATGAGGAAAAACATGCATTCCAAAAAAAGACATGGCAGGGGGGAAAAATGATTCAAGCTGCTAAAAATCATTATGAAAATATTCAGTTCTGAATCTGCCTCACCCAGTTACATAGAGCTCATAAAGTTACATGAATAATGATTTCCCACTGATGTTTGTGTTCTGGCTGCAGCGCGTCACTGTACCTTGGCAGCCGGGCTTTCCATCGATCGCGGTAAAGCCTTCAGGACATAAGCAGGAGTAGGAACCCTCGGTGTTCAGACAACTGCCTTCTCCACAGATTCCCGCGATGGTTAAACACTCGTTGATGTCTGTGTCACAAACAAGCACAAATAGACTCACACAGCTGTGTCAACATGCCAACATGTGGTAAGCCACGAGAGATGGGTAACCACTAAGGGTATATTTCATATGGATGTGTATAAATACCCCTGCATGAGGTCCCATCCACTAGCTCGGATCCAGATGGGCACGAGCAGCTATAGGAGCTGATGGTGTTGGTACACTGGCCTCCCTGACAAAGGCGGGTGTCCTCGCATTCATTCACATCTGTATTTACACAAACACAGACATCATCCCTATGACATCTGTAAATCATTTGGTCTCAGGGAGAGCAGTGTCCAGACCACAGTGTCAGAAAGCCATGCATCATCGTCTACAGAGGGTTATACGATGAAGACTGTAAAAATAATCACAAGTCTGAGCTCTACCTTCACACGAGAGGCCGTTGGGTGCCACTGTGAAGCCCGGGTCACAAGACATGCAGGAATAGGAGCCTTCTGTGTTGACGCAAACACCTGTAGGGCAAACACCTGGAGCCTGGCACTCATTCATATCTAGATATTAGAGAAGAAGAAAAGGTTAGCTATAGGTTATCATCTCTAAAAGTCCCCTTTTTAACTCCTGTCTTATCTGTTCAAAACTATTAATGGATTATTGTGACTCAGCTGAACATGCTGTCTAACACACAGTAAGCAGAGCCTTTTTATTAGACAGCACTGACAGTGTATTATTAAAAAGAGAAGAAAGATAAGTATGCAGACGGTCATTAAATCTGAAATAGCAAACTATTGCAGGTGACGTATAATCACTAGATCCACAAACAGTCGCCAGATTGCTGATATGTGATCTTTTGGAAATTCTTGAAGTTGGTACAGATTGTATTTCTCAAGGAGAAAAAAAATTGAGGGGCTGCTGTTAAGTGATTGAGATGTTTTGCCTTCAGGTGAACAGAAAGTTCAACAAAGACAAGCCCGATGCAGTTCGTGGAAGGCAGGGAGGTGGTTGACTTCATTTTAAATTAAACCTCTAATATTTTCCATGGCATCGGATTCATCCATTAAAATCCCATAAAAGATTGACTTGGACTTGGTTTCGTGGTATCGTTTCCCTGCACAAAGACACATATCAGCGGGGGATCTTCCTCTCAGGCTAGATCCACACTTCCATTAAAAAACTCACCACAGAGTACACGACTGACTGAGTCTTTTTAAATAATCGTTTCTCTTCTGCTTCCCATGAAGTCATGACACATTTATCCTCTCTGGGTTTTCCTTTTATTGCATTGATCTTGGAAATCTTGTCATGACAAATGATTTGAGCACTGTTAGGATATTTTCTGATCATGTTCCTGGATTGACACGTTCCTCTAAAGCTTGATCACAAGCTTAGTTGTTTTACCTTCACAGGTGTGACCATCCTCGGACAGTTCAAAGCCTGACCCACAGCTCCTGCAGGAGTAGGATCCTGGGGTGTTCAAACACAGCTGGCCCAGGCACAAGTTAGCCACCAAGCACTCGTCCACATCTGGACATAAATACACACGTCATAATAGAGATAATAATCCCTAGTTTCAAATAAATAAAGACTGCCAATTGTAATCAATTAGATGATGGTTAGGCGTAAAAATGACAACACCTCTATCTTTTTAGCTGAACTATCAGCAGGATATTTGTCTGACATCATCTTGTTCTATTTGAGGTTTGGTGTCTCATCTGATCAGAGCCAACAGCAGAAAGGTCCAGCTATGATGTGATGTCTAAGAGTTATGGGCTGAGAGGACTTTGTGTTCAAGCTGCCACACCTGAAGCTGCTCAGATACCCCAAATCAGCCCTGAAACAATTTTATTTCCTCTCATATGTTATCTTAGTTTGACCTTCAACCACCTGAGCTTGAATTAAAACACCCTGTGCAGAAAGACCGAAAGCCTCACCATCACAATGCCGTCCATCTTCAGAAACTCTGAAACCAGGATGACAGACGACACATGTGTATGAGCCCTCGGTGTTTGTGCACGTACCCCGAGGGCATGTGTTGGGAAGTGCACACTCGTCGATATCTGTTGTGGAACAACAAACACAGACGTTCATTGAGCTGTCCTCATACCCAAGAAAACAAGCATTTTGCCACTTAAATTTGTTTTATGATCCTGAATGCTGGACAGATGAAGTGTTTTACCAAGTTCTGCTTTTCAAACAGTAGTTACAGGAAACGACATCAACCAACCTTCACAAAGTTCCCCATCAAACGACACTTTGTACCCAGTAGGGCAGTTTTCACAGGTGTAAGACCCTTCAGAGTTTAGACAGATCCCGTTGGCGCAGGTAGACAAGGACCGGCACTCATCAATATCTAAGGGAAACCCACACATACATGCATGATTAAAGTACTCGAGATCTGAGAATAACAGTGAATTGACTAAGTGGACAGGTGTGTTGAGTAAGTCTTTAGCAGCTCTAATGGTTTTACTGAATGAGAAAATGGAGGCTGAACTTACCCTCACATCTCCGCCGGTCCTCAGACAACCTGAAGCCAGATTTACATCGGGTGCAAGTGAAGGATCCCTCTGTGTTGGCACACACACCTCCAAAACACAAGTCACCCTGAGCACACTCATCAACATCTGGAGAGGAAGAGAACAAATTCACCACAAGTCGGCAAACATCTCATCAGTATCCACCAATATTTCCACAGCACCGCAGATTATTGTAAATCATTAGACAGCTATTTTCTTACCTTCACATCTCAGTCCATCAGTAGATGGTCCAAACCCAGGCCTGCAGGTCTGGCAAGTGTAGGAACCTGCGGTGTTGATACAAATTCCCGCAGGGCAGGCGGTACCCGCTGTGCACTCGTTGACATCTAACAAAAAGAAGTTGCTTGCTGACATTATGCTGTTGCACGAGAGGAGAACTACACATGCAGTGAGGAGTTACATTCAATAGCGCTGCATAATTCTTTGCAGACCTTCACAAGATTTGCTGTCTGAGGTGAGTTGGTAACCATGGTTACATGTGCATCTGTGGGTGCCTTCAAGATTAACACAGCGGCCGTGTAGACAAACTCCCGGAAGCAAACATTCATCCACATCTGGAGGAAAGATAAAAACAGGGGGGGGGGGGGGGCTCAGAAAATAAAGACAACCACAAACGCTTTTGTAGCTGTTTTATAGCCTTTGATGGTACCTCAAAGCTTTCTGCAGTAGAGCCGTCGAGAACTACTCACAGAGCTCTTACTCTGATTTGCAGAGTTTATAATGTGTGGCTGACCTTCTGACAGGAAGTTACCTTGGCAAACATTGTCTGGCGAGAGTTTGTAGCCGTGGAAACAGTTGCATCTATAGGAGCCCTCCGTGTTGATACACCTACCACGACCACACACGGTTTGATTCAGGCACTCGTTTACATCTAAAGACAAGAAAAAGGAAAGAACAATGGTTTTTAGGCCTCATTTTTACCAAAACCGTACAATTTAAGGACCAGATCAGTAAAAAAACACATCTGTAAATATTTTTAACAACTTGTTTTTTGTCACTGGAAGTAAAAATAATGTTGTATTTTTGTTTCACTGTTCTATAAATGTAATTTTATTGCTTTTAGCTTTTATGATTTGCACTGCAGGGCCTGTGCAAATTTAGTTGGAAACAGCCCAACCCTATAACAAAATATAATTGTATGATTTGAGAGTCTGACTTTTTTGGTAAAAAAGGTATTCGCAGTTTCTTAATAAAAGTTTTTTGTTCAGAATAAATAAGTCTGTGATTCAAGAGTTAAATATAACTGGGCTCATTAAACTGCATCAACCTCAGTCACACAGGGCTTCCACTAGACTTTCTCTTTGCACTTAATGTGACAAGTGAAATTCCCCACTGTGGGATCAATAAAGTCTATTCTATTCTATTCTAATGAGTCCAAACAGAGAATCTACTTGGTTTATTAGTGGGACTTTTCCAGTATTTTAAAGATTAACTGACTTTGTGCTGAAAGCAGGAGATGGACATGTTCAAAGAGGAAGGAAAAAGGGAGAGGAATTATGTTCCTGCAAAAAAAAAAAAATAGAAGGAAGGACATGGCTGAGAGCTGAAAAAGATCCTGACACACAAAGTCAAAACAACACAGGAGGAGTCACAGAGCGGGTATTGTTTTTCTAGCCACGGGCACTGCCAGCCATCCGTCAAAGTGGCCCGGCGGTTTTACGATCACCCTGCATCACTCAGGCCTCCCCAATAAACCCCAAGAAGGAAAAGGAGCAGTTTTCTCTATCACATGGACAATTAGGCTTATCCTTGATTTGGCCAATTGGGCCTAAACGACCATTGACTGAAGCAAACACAGGAAACCGAGTGCCAACACTGCCTGTTTTATGCAACTCCCACTGCATCAAATATACACCTATTATTGCTGCCTTTGTGACCATCAAGAGCAAAAACATTTACCTCCACTTTTATACAAAATAGATTCATAATCTTAATAATAAGATAATAAGATAAAATAAGTCGTAATGAACCCTATAAGCAGATTGACAAAGAGAAAAAAAAGCTTAAATGCTGTTTTCTTTGGAGGCAAAGACATCGTCAAGCTTTAAACATGAGTACACAAATTACCCTCCATCATTTGCCTATAAGTTTGCACATTTTTTGGATTGCAACCAAGGCTTAGGTTTCCAAACAAATTAGAGGTGTGCAAGGTCACACAGAGGAGACGTAAGTAACACCAGTCGAGCTGTTATGTAACAGGGATACTGTCGGGTTGGAGCTCAGGGTGTGTGTTAGTTTAAACACAACATTCACCAAGTGTAGCCGGCGATCATTTGTATAGTCCAATCTAATCCCTTTTAGAAGTTTGAAAATTGGACCGCCGACAGCATCATGGGTGAGAGAGAGCCTCTGTTTACGTGCCGTGACCCCCTCTGCAGTAGGAAATTGACCTTTTGCCCCTCTCACATGTCTCCTGTGACTACTCAGTTCTCTCACCTACCCCAGCAGGAGTAATGAAGTCTTGCTTGCCTTTACTGGGCTCCAGATTACAGTGGCCAGGGCTCTCCAAAAATAATACACTGTTTTTTCAAGGCTGGGGCCAAGAGAAAATATTTGGACTCTCCCAAATTGAAGTATTATAAACAGTATTTTGACAGATCCAGTGATATCAGGAGACCGGCAATAACATCATAAATGAGTTTAAACAATACAGAGAGAGAGAGATTAAAGGGAGATACCAGACGAACGAAGAAGGTTGTGTTCGGTCCGTGCTTTATTACCACGGTCGCTGTGGTTTTGGCTCATAATGAGACCCCAAGAATGTTCCACTCTGCCCATAAAATGTCCAATATAAAGTCCTCCAACACGTTAATTTAATTTTTAATTTTCATGCACATCAATAGTCAAGAACGTCCCTCTGAGCAAGAAAGCCGCAAGGCTGCAATTTGATTCAGCTCGTGCTACTTGGTCAGCTGCACGGCATCATAAGCTGTTGACAGGTCTTAAACAGCATGGGCTGCTGCCATGCTGCCTAGTTTTTTACTTCTCAGTAATGCCAGCAAAGAGCAGCAGTTACATCAGTTTAAATGTTACCCAACACAGGAAGCTATTGTTGTGTCAGAGGGAAACCCGGCTTGTTTCCATGAAGGAGATGGAAACACCTTTAGGACTCTTGGACGGTGGTGTGTGTGTGTGTGTGTGTGTGTGTGTGAGGGGGGGGGGGGGTGTTAGTGATCCTGCTGCTTTGATGGGGTGTGAACTTGGCTTACCTACACATCTTTCATTGATGGGTTTTAATCCCGGGCTGCAGGCCTGGCACTGGAAGGAGCCAGCAGTGTTGACGCAGATACTGTTGGGACAGGAGCTGGGATCTGTGCACTCATCTACATCTGCTGAAGGGAAGAGTGGAAAATGAAAGCATTGTTTCAATTAGGGCGACAACAAGGTTAGCCAAACATCGGGCACATCAGTGCGAGGAAAAAGACAGTTTGGTTAGAAATGATGGTAAATTCCTCTTTCACGGAGAGTCCGAACTTTTCTTCCTGGCTTTGATTGTAGGAAAATACTTACAATAACAGCAGCAAACAAACAGGAATTGCTTAAATTGTGTTGTTTGACTCTGTAATTTGGTGCTGATGAATCACCTTCGCACAGGCCTCTCCATGACTTGGCGTAGCCACTGTTGCACTCACAGGCATAAGATCCTTCAGTGTTGACGCATTTACCATTCAGGCACTTGTTGGGCATACTGCACTCATTAATGTCTGCCAGTTGAACACAAACCAAGAAGAAGTTGAAAATGAGAGTTTTCCTCCACATTATTTACCACAGGATGCTTTTGAAACGAGCGGTGCTGATGAACAAGAACTTGAAATGATTTAACAAAGAGAGTTAAGAGCAGACTGTTTGCGTTGGAAGCGAAATATCTGCTCCTGCAAACTGGACTGTGTCTTACCTTGACAGAACTTCCTGTTCTGAGTGATCACCTGGCTGTAGCCGCTGTGGCACTGACAGGTGTAGGAGCCATAGCTGTTTATGCAGCGGCCCTTTCCTTCACATGGGTCCAGGTCGCATTCGTTCACATCTGTGAGGAATAAGGTGAACACACTGAACACATTTCAATAAATGATTTGGAAGGTACTGAGCAATGCAAGGTGCTTGGACCAGGCTGAGTGAAACGAAAGCTTCATCCAAGGCCTCTAGAAAGGATAATAATGTTTTTTCTGTGCTTCTGTGTGTGCATGTGATTGTTTGCAAAACATCTCAAGAACCACTAGATGGATTTTAATCAAACTTTCGTTGGATATCCATATACAAGTGATTAGTCAACCAAGGTAGCTCATTTTAGTCTGTCTAAGCCTAAATAAAAGGGCTCTAATTCTGTCAATTATTCTGATAATGAGCTGAAATTTGGTATGATGATAGTTGACTCTGGAACAGTCTTCCTCTGCAGATTAGGACCTCTCAACGTTTAGATGCTTTTAAGTCATTGCTTAAAACTTCTTTCTTCGACCTGGCCTTTAATGTAGGATGATTTTCTGTCATTTTACTCTTTTTATCTATTTTTATTGACCTTTTATTAATTGTGTGATGTAATGTTGTTTTTATTTTAACTTGTTGCTTATTTTATGGTTTTATGTTTTTAGTTATTTTACTGTCTTGCTATGTTCATCTTGGGTGTTTTATGTACAGCACTTTGGGCTGCGGAGGCAAAAATAAGTGTGCTTTATAAATAAACTTGATCTTGACCTGACAGTGATTCTTATCAAACATTCAAAGCACTACACATTGAACAACATTGTCACTTAAAGCTGCTATAAGAAATTAAAATAAAACAATCTTTTCATTCCTCGTAACAACGTTCTAGCATAGTATAGCTATAAATATATTGTGAAGATGAAAAAAACGAATAAAGTGGTTCTCTTGCATTTAAATCTAAAAACCTCCGCCAATAATACATTTCGGACCAAAAGCAGCCATTGGACCATCTGATTGTCGGTCTCGCCAAACTCCCGCACTTCCCTGGGTCCTCCATTCATTACGCACTTGCATATTTAGCTAGCCTAGAATCTAGACCGTCATTTGCCAAAACAAAATAATTTTGCTTTGCATGTTGGTCTATGCATGCTCCTTTGGAACCTCTGCAAGCCCGGCCAGTATTGTGGCTGACCAATCACAGCGCTCTCTCAGCCAGGTGGGGGGATGTTACTGCAACTGAGCAAAACTAAGATGGCCACGGTTCTGTAGCGGTCCAATCATAGCGCTCTATTGGTTTGGTGGGTCAATCACAGCACTCTGTGGGTGGAATGTTACTGAAAAAACAAAGATGGCGACTCCTCGTTTTCTAGTGCACAAAGTAACAGTGGTCATGCATAAAATAGGTTGCTATATATCTGAAAACTCCTGATCTTGCATCCAAACAGATGCATTAAAAACATGAAAACTTCTTTAAAATTTGTTTTTAAAAATCTGTTATTTTCCAGATTCAAATAAAACACCTAAAACTCCATTATTCCTCAACATGAGATGATCTTAATTCAAACGTCAGACAGAGAGGATGGGTGAGTCCTGCAAGACATATTAGGCCAATAAGTTCTTAGGAATCCTGTGCCGTGTCATGATATGACTTCAGGACTTTGCTCTGACAGAAAAAGCAGCTGTGGCCTCTGGAGTGTGTTCGAGCATCCCACTCTTCTCCCTGTCTTGATCCATTCATCTCTCACTCCCGTTATTACTTACCAATACAGTTGGTCTGCAGGGCATTGAGCTTAAATCCAGCCTCGCAGTTACAAGTGTAGCCGGTCTGCACGGGAACACATTTCCCACGGCCACAGATACCCGGCGACGTGGCACAGGTGTTGATACCTGTGAAAAAGCATGTAAAAACGTGTGCTTAGTCATTTCTAGGAACACAGAGAATTCCATTTCTGACAAAACATTTAAAGAAACAGAAAAAAGGAGAATTCTTGTAACACGTGTTGCTCTCCATGGGTAGCCATTTTGCTGTTTTATAGGTGGCGTTTTTGATGGGAGTAGTGGTTTTACAGCAGTGTAGTGTTCTAACAGGTGGTGTGGCGCTTTTACAAAGACTTGGGAGTAAAAAAAACAGGCCATGCACCACAGAGCCTGACATTAGTTTTGTTCGTCTTTTTACGATCCAAAAAGCGTGAGCTGAAACAGAGACGTTGGCCCCCCGGTGGCTGGATGAGGACAAAAACATTATCTCTGTGAGACAAATGTAATTTATCTTACTGTCACAACTGCTCTGTTGCTTCCAATATTCCTGTCACACAAGCCTGTCACTTGTCTCTTCCTTCATGTTTCATGCATCTGGCCTTTGTCCACTTGGGACAGCTCATCTTCCAAGAGGCACACTCATTTTTGGTTTCTCGCCCTCTCACCCTCTGTGCTGCACATCAACATGAAGCCAATTTGGCTCTGAAACACAGGGTCAAATATAGCTCTCCAAGGATTTGCTTTGGGTAAGCTCACAAAAATGCCTCATACGATGTTCTGCTGTCAGCCAGCTGTTGACAGAGAGCATAAAAAATGAAGAATTGAACTTCAAGCTGCTCTTTTTCATGTTGGTGCTAAAACCTCCTCCCCATGTGCCACTTCGGTTTAAAAATGGTACCCAACATGGCTAGACATAACTCGTTTCCTTTATTGACTATTTTTTTAACGTCATATCTTACCGGTGATGGAAACTCTTGGAGTTGTTTCTTTTGAATCTGGCCTCAGGTTGATGCTCGGGGAATCTGGAGAAGTTTCTACAGAGAAAGAAAGCAGCCCATAAAGAACTAGTGCCAGTTATTGCGTGCCAATTTGCTGTTACTTGATATTTCAGCAAATTAAAACATAAAATTCTATTTCTGATCTGATTTTTACAAGCGAAAACCTCACCAGGGAGGCGTTCAGAAGGCATCATAACCAGATGCCTGAGCCACCTCAACTGCCTCCCCTCGATGCGGAGGAGCAGCGGATCTACTCCGAGCCCCTCCCGGATGACCAAGTTGCACACTTCTCACCATTTTTAACAAATTATGAAACAACACATTCAGCTTGTTCAGGACATTCAGGCTATGATTTTTGGTTAGAATATTATTTTAGGATGCTCAGCTTTTTGTGAATTTTTTGGGCTGATTAGAAATAAAAATAATTTAAATATTAACTTAAACTTCCTGCTCTTTAAAAAGGACCAGAAGGCTTCATTTGAAGACTTTGAGCTATTCCTATATTATTCACATTGATATATTTTCCAGTTTTTGCTAAGTGATGTTTTTTAGTGTTCAGCATTCAAACAGCATTTTTGCAACAACAAAAAAAAAGCTACTTCTCAGCATAAGGTGATCTTAGTTGGCAGGAAAGGCATAAGGCAATATGCATTCCTTCAAAAAAAATGTTAGGCCTTTAATTATTGTTTGATGTAAAAACAAATAAACATTCATTAAGTGACGATCTATGAGGGTTTTAGGTAATCACATTAATCCACAGTGTGGTGATAAGTAAGTCAGCGTGAGTAACAGGATTTTATTAAATATCCTGCAGTAATTTGTGCATTAACTCACTGTGAGTCACGAATTAAGCAATGTTTACTTAAGAATCTGATATATGCTCTGACTATTAAGCCTTATTAACTGGCTAACACTGTCTCCTACAGCGTTAGTTCTCTAAAACAAGACACCTCTTGTTTCCCTCAGCCGTCACTCATTGCTTAATAGTAAAGAAATGGCCCACTCTTGTTTTCCAGGGTAAAGCATTACAATAACCAGAATAAATCAGGATGACTCATTGGATGCAGTCAAAGACTTTAACGTCAATGTTTTCTCTGGCGTGAGGACAAGGACCGAGACTGCCACCGCTGTGCGGGGGGAAATTCATGGAAAACACGTAACACGTCTGCGCCTGACTCAAAGGCCAAATCAAATCACGAGAGGCTTTAAACAACAGCTTGGAGACCCTTGTCCGACAAGTCGTGTTGTAGTACGAGTAAAGCCAAGAAGAAAAAAAATTACCTGGATATTTCAGCGGTGAGTCAGTCACAACAGCTGGCTGGAAGACAAGCAAACATTCCCCGTCAAAAACTATTTGGGTTGCATTTCTCATCACCATGTTCACATTCAGATCTGCTCTTGTTGGTAACTCTTATGCTAATGTGGGGTGTGTGTCGACCAAAATGTGGTCTGAATTTGTTATGTAATCATGACAAGCCCATTAGGCGACACAGCCTCAGCATACTGATCTAAGACCAATATTTCAAATGTATTTACAGCTGACAGAGGAAAAACTCACCGGGGCCAGGATTTCCTCATCTGCAAGGAAAATTTAAAGAGTTATCAATTGTAAAAAATCAGCATCATGCTCAAATTAACAAACTCAATTTAAACACGCATAGCTATGTTGATTTTATGCACTCAACTCAATGTTTTAGGATTTGTATTTAGGAAAAATAGCAAACACATAATTCAGACAAGAATCCCTAAACATTTACAGATTTGTGTGCATGCATGTATTTAAAGTGTTACTTAGAAATCTAAACAAACCGTAGAAATAGCAAAACAATTTTCTCTGCAGGTCGGTCTAGCGACGCTCCATTGTAGCCTCAGAAGGTCTACCATTGGCTCAGCTAAGTGTAGGCTGGGCCAATCACAGCACTCTATGTTTGTAGAGAGATGTTCAGTGGACTTAGCAAGATGCAACGGAGAAAAACTACAAAGATGGTGTTGGCTCAGGAACTGCGCTCTTTAAAAATGGATTTGGCATCAACTGGACGATTTAGACTTTTCTTTGAGACATGAGCAGAAAGAGGTACTTAAGTCCTTTATTTTGAAAAAGGATCTACTTCTTCGCCTGCCTTGTTGACTGATTTATGTATTGATGACTACGTCTCGTTCGTTGCTCTGATTGGTCTTAGCGCTGCCCAAATCTGTGCGGAGACAGTTTGAAAGGCAACTGTAGATTCCACCCCATGACTGAGCTATTTCTACGGGTCATGGCCAGACCACTGTATATATTTGCGTATATCGAATGGCTTGCCAGGCTACTAAGAATGAACTTCAGGAAAATATATCAATAAAAACTTATAATGTGCAAATGTTTATCCCAGAAACTTTGGGAAATTCTGCAAAGCCCCTGAGAGTTTCATCCCAAGGAATGGAGGACTTTCTATGTTTTGATTAAAAAAAATTCATTCATGGAGATGAAAGAATCCTGTTTATCTTTGGGCTGGTGAAGGTTCTCAGTCATCCAGGTCATGGTAATCCAAATTGGGTTCGAATGAAGGCAACTGGACTTCTTTGGTTTCTTGAAGATGTTTCGCTTCTCATCCGAGGAGCTTTGTCAATTCTGACTGGAATATGGGAGGGTTGATCTTATAAACTGTAGCTGTATTGTTAACCTGGCAAGCCATCCTATATATGTGAATATATAGTCTGGCCACGACCCATTGACGGCTCTCAGTCGTGAGGCAGGATCTACGGTTGTCTTTCCAACTGTCTGTAAACAATTGTATAGCGCTAGGACCAATCAGAGTAACAAACAACGTGACGTAATCACAGCGACGGAAAAGAGGGAGGCAGCAATGGCGTCTAACATCAATGATTTCTGTCATTTTTGTATGAAAAACATGTGAATATCAGGTGCACTGGGACATTGCACTACTTTGTTTGATAAAAATAAGAAGCTGCTAAGTTTATCCGACAGACTTACGCACGTTGGAGTCTAAATAATCCAATGTTGACGACAAAGCCATTTCAAACGAACGTGGTTCCTGCGTTGCCGCCATGTTGTTTGTGTTCGCGGCCGCAGCTCTGACGTCATCGGCTATTCCCACTCTGTGATTGGCCCAACCAAAACTATAGTGATCTGTGATTGGACAGCCACAGCAGTGGATCGGGCTGGGAGGGTTCCAATGAAGCGTGCCTAGACCAAACTTTGCAAAGCATGAATTTGGTCTAGTTCACTAGGCTAGTCTATTGTTGCTTAACGAGCAGAAACTGCCTGTGAAAACCCCTCACAACATCCCTGTAAACTTTAAACCCAACAACACCCTCAGACAGAAGTTGGTCCATCCTAAAGACAAGACACCCAAACAGAAGCAGCGTCTATGCAGTCCAATGCAGTGAGGACTGTCTAGACCTTTACATAGGGGAAACTAAACAACAACAACTACACAAGCGTATGGCACAACACAGGAGAGCCACCTCTTCAGGCCAAGACTCTGCAGTCCACCTACACCTGAAGGACAAGGCACAACTTTTTGAAGATGACAAAGTCCACATTCTGGACAGAGAAGCTATCTATGTCAAAACGGAGAAACCATCATTAAATAGAGGAGGAGGGCTCAGGTTTCAACTTTCCAGCACCTAAATTGCAGCTTTGAACCAAATTCCAAAACAGTTTCAGTCTAGTTCACACCCTCCTGCATCTAATCAACACAACGACTCCCACACAATAGAGGCTAACAATGCTAATGACTCATCAGGGGGTAGGGAGGAGGGATTTTCACAGGCAGTTTCTGCTCGTTAAGCAACAATAGACAGCTACAGTTTATAAGATCGACCCTCCCATATTCCAGTCAGAATTCACAAAGCTCCTCGGATGAGAAGCGAAACGTCTTCAAGAAACCAAAGAAGTCCAGTTGCCTTCATTCGAACCCGATTTAGATGTTTATCTTTGGGTTCTGACAAAAAGTATTATTAGATTTAAAAGCTACCTTCTGGATGAGGAGCATGCCATGGAGTCAGAGGGTACCGGGGAGCTTGCGGTGTCTCAGGATATTGGGGTATATGTGGTGTTTGATGGTGTCTCGTGGGCTGAGAGGATGGGAACTCATAGTGCTCATCTAGAGCCACTCCTGTGCTCTGCAGCTCATCGTCCTCCAGCTGTCTGAGAGAAATCTGCACATCTGAGCGTGAGTAAGTGTATCCATGACCAGCTGGGCAGATTTCCTTGAAGTGGTCTGTTGGACAGAAGTAAAACTCAGTATCTGACAGATAATCAGAGTAACCAACTAAATTATCTGTAAAATAATGACAGAGCTTGTTTTCTGTTCTTACACAACAATGTGTATACTTACCTAATATATCTAATCTAAAGAGGCACAATCTAGACTTTTATTAACTGTTTTTGAAAATGATGACAAATCAGTTTTATTTATCTCAAATAAATTTGTTTTCAAAGGCAAATGTCCACTTTTTTCCTTTGTGACCAAGATGGTTCTGCTGTAGAAACAAGGAATGTTGTGTAAAAAGAAAATTACATAAGAAAATGTGCATTTTTATTTAAAATCAAACATGGGATGATTTATAGATAGCATTATTGCCTGAATAATCTATAAGTAAAAGTTTTCTGAAAATCTAACCCTAGTTTTAGAAGCTGTGGGATTTGCATCCTGCTGAATTGATGAGACACATTACCTTTCAGGTGAGTAAATGACTCCTGTGTCATTTTTACAGGATGGACAGAATGAGTTTGCCGGCCAGAAAAGGCCAGAAAGCCACACGTTGATGAGTGCTGTTAGCATATTTACATAGTGAAGGCAAACTGAAACACCATGTGGTTTGGTGTAGAGGTGTGAGAGTGAGAGGCTAATGGAAGATTGGCTAGCTAGATAAAAAGAGAGAGACTGCACCTCTTTGTGTCTGAGTCCAACAAATTTCACTGATGGTGAATTCATTACAAGCGAGAGGCTCTGTGTCCCCTACCTGACCTGAAACCAGCAACTCAACGCCAGAAGAGTCTGGAACAGAGATATGAGTAATGACAGACATGTGGCTGGTGCAAATGAAGGAAATGTGGATATGATTGGCTACTGAATGATTAAGTTAAGGTGAATGGAAATGAGAGTATATATGGTGAGGATCCACATCAGAGGATCTGGAGTAAATATGGAAGGACTCCTGTTACCGAGTCACGAGTAATCGGCCTTGCTGCCTTGCTCCGAACACAGCTGTAAAAGCTTGTCCAGCCGTGCAAAAACCCGTCTAAAATAACCAGAGGTTGTGTTTACGTCCAGCAGCACCACGGAGGTCTGCGTGTAATATCTGATCCATCTCAATCCCCATGAACCACTGGCCAGCTCAGACACTGTATAATAAAACCAGCTTGCTTCTCTTGAAGTTTAGATCTGGATAGAGAAAAAAGACGACAACCACTTCCCATGTTTCACTTGGCAAAGCTATGAATTTCTGCCGTGCAGCTTTGCCGGTATATTAGTGGGGTTTCTCTCTGAGGGTTGGTGTGATAACACAGGCCCGACTCTCAGCGTTACGTAGCCTCCAGAATATGAAAACTGTTGTTTTTGGTCATTTCAACTCCAAACACATTTAACTATTTTCAAATGCTTTACATGCCTGGCAGAGAGGAGAATGATGACTGAGTGGTAAATAGTCTACGTTTGTGTGCTACTTGCCATTGCATAAGAACAAATGTGACTTTTTGTACCTGCAAAAGCATTTAAGCCGGCAAAGAGTTTCTCAGCTGCTACCATAAAATCAAACTTTAACATCTGAGTTTGCAGATGGAGGAAGCTGCTGCAAAAAGTAGCTTTTTGCACTGTACCTGAACCTGGCAGAGGACAGCGATCACACCCGTCTCCCCAGGCCTTTCCCACTCGGCTGCAGCAGCAGATCTGCTTGGTGATGTGGTATGCAAGAGGCAGAGAGCACGTTCCCGCTGAAACCGAGCGGTAGCACGCAGACCTGTGGTCAGACACTGCTTTGTCCGCTGAAGGAAAAGTTAATGCATCAGTTATATTATAATGAAATCTGAAATTTGCATTTAAATTTAAAGACACAAAGCAACACATACAGACGCAGTGGCTTCTGGCAGCATCCAACATGTAACCTGGCTTACACGTGCACCTGTAGCTTCCTTTGGTGTTGAGGCATTCAGCGTTCTTACATATCCCAGGCAACAGGCACTCATTGATGTCTGTGAATCATACAGTTTATCAGTCATCAGTTTTAAAGCACATTCTCCCGCCCCCCCACTCAAAAAAACCAATAACACTTTCTCAGAAAAAAGCATGTTTTTGAAATGCTCAGATGAACTCCATTCAGCCAATTTAGTCAGCTACCCTTCCCACAGATCCTCCAAGTCTGCAGACCAGAGGAGACGATGAAAGTCAAAGAAGAGAAATAAAAAAAAATTGCAGTACGTCATCATGTACTCAGATCTGCTGAGAGCTGGTGAAACGTGGAAACTTTAAGGTTACACGGTTGTTTGAAAGGCAAGAAGGAGTGATGACAAGGGCGAAACGTGCAAAATGAATTTGACCAGCGTAAAACAAAACACACTCAAATTCATTCAAACACAGAGGTCACCTCAGAACAGTTTTTGTTTGTCTCTGGGATTTTTTTACCCCTTAAAATGTAATGTAATAGTATCTTTAGTTTACATAAAGAAATTCAAGTTTTCAGGTGTTTTTTCTACGTCTGTCTGGATTCAGAGTTTAAAAAAAAAGCCAGACGAGTCTGTCTACTGCTCCAGCAGCTCCTGAGTCACTAGAAGGTATGCAATCCAGTTAACTTGCCAGGCAGGAGCATGGGGGACATATCTGAGGTGCTAACACACTGAGACCAGGCAAAGTTTGTTGTTCTGCAGCGTTAAACAAAGAGTGGATCATTAGGTCTTTCCCCAGTGCTCTGATGACTGGAACCTGACAGCTTGCCACCGCAGATTTTCCCAATTCTAATTAATCTGCTCTTGTTTTGTTGTTTTGCTTCCTGCTGGAAAATGTGAGCTTATAAGGGATTGAGGGCTGATAAATTCCGAAGAGCGAATAAATCCAAGGAAACAGCTAAATGTCCCCCTTTGTTGTTTGTTCTTTCTGTTTCCCTTTCAAGTTCTTTTTGTGTTATTTTATCTCTCCAAGGAGGCACTTGATCTAAATCAAAGGCTGTCCTTAAAATGACAGGGCCTGCAGCTCCTGTGTCACGGCAATATAAACAAAGCAATCATTCTGTTAGCGTGAGCTATCCATTTGGATGAGTAAGGATGAAACTCAATGAAACAGACCACAGATGTCACCCAATGCCTCGGCTGAGACTCAAAGTTGGAACAACAGGGTCTCGGTTTTGGTTTAAGCAGCACCTGGTCAGAGTTCAGGTCAGCACCGAGCTCAGCCCTCATCACATGGGGTCTTTAATGTGTTGTTCGGTCGAGTCCCAGATTAGCGTTATTGTTACAGTCTGCTGGTGGGTTGATTGGGATTGAAACTGACTTTCATGACAACCTGTCATGACCAGCACTAATCTCGAGATCTATTTTAAATTCACGCTTGGCTGCTTGCACTTGGGATAAGTAGCTTTTGCTGCCATTGTTTTTACAGTCTAATTGCAAATGAAGAGACTTGTTCACAGAGTGTCAAACAGATTCTGTGAATTTATTTCATCTCAACTCCACTTGACTTCTGGAAAAAAAACAAGAGTTTATTTATGAACCGTGGCAGGTAAGGCCCTGTATGTATCCGCTGTATGGGTAAAGACAGTTATAAGATTCAAACAAGACAAAACTATTTAAAAATTGTCATTAATATTTAAAGGTGCAATGTGCAAGAATGAAGTAAGAATGACATCCTGTGGTCAAATTTGGTTACTGCAGGCCATTTTTCTAAGCAAATATCACTTTCACTGTGGTTCCGTGAGTTTCATGGTTGTTGCCAGTTACGGATCAGTGCCAAAAGATTCTAGATGACAAGTGAAGACGAGTCATACACAGTAAATTGATAAATACATTGTCATATCTGGTGATGGCACCCTACCTGTGATGGACTGGCAACCATTCAGGGTGTACCCCGCCTGTTTGCCCGAAGACTGCTGGAGCTAGGCACCAGCCCCCCCCCCCCCCCCCCCCCCCCCCCCCCCCCCGTGACCTTGCATGGACAAGTGGGTAAAGTAAATGGATGGATGGTTAGAGCACTTACACTTATTATGGTAATGTTTCTCCCGCGTTAGAGGAAGTGTGGTTGTTTGCCATCTTGCTGCTAGCAAAACAAAAGGATGTTGTGACTTCTGGGTCGCTCCTGTTTACTGGTTTTGGTTCTTTAAACAACTCTGGAGCTTTTTGCCTGCCAGTGTTGAATTACAAACGACGCTGCAGCGTTATCTTGGCGCAGACTTGGCAACCTCACAGGCTCACAGATTGTAAACAGAAACTTTGTTCCTCTTAAGTTTTTTTCTTTTGAAAGGAGAAAAACTGACAACCCCCCAGCCAAATGAGAATGAAATCTGTTTAAGTGTAACCTTCCTTCCAACATGATCATTAGACTGTTTTGTGATCATTTCAGTATAGATTTCTTACATTTTGCTCCTTTAAGGAAATTCTAAATACCACCAAAGAAGCTACTGAAGAGACACAGATTAATCATGGTTCCAGGAATTATGCAAGATGACGGATACATTTGTTTTATAAAGATGATCCCTAATGCCAAAAGAATCATGGAAAACGTTTATCAGCTCTTCTTTCAAGTGGTTTGTTCACAAGGTGACCTTCTACCCTCATGAGCTTACCACCCACAATAGAGTCTGCACAAGCATTTCAGTGGGCCTTTCATCTAACAAGCGCAGCTACAAATGGCCAATTCAGCTGGTCTACTTTCCCAGAGGCAGCTTCTGAAGATAAGGAATCATCTCTGAAGTCAGCGAGCTGACCGGTCTCTGATGAGGTATCCTATTGCGCTGCAGGGAGGACATCACTGACCGCAGCTCTCAGCATGTACACAAACAACAGCAGTAAGTCGGGCTCGCTCCAGAAACTGAGACAAGCTGTGCGCTGTTGCAAGAAAACACAGCTCAAAATAGAAGCCACACTCGGGCAAGCTGGACATCATCCTAAATGTCATAAAGAATCTCAGAAAAAAAAGCATTTTGTTGCCTTGGCAGCTGCCGCGAGACATAAAATTATAATTTTGGTGGAATACTGCACAAGCACGAGATCATATTTATTACAATGATGTATTTCCACAATCACTGGCTGCTCTTTGTACTACTGGAAAACAGGTGTTCTGCTGAGTTTTTGCTGTTTAAGAATTTGTTCTCTGCTCAAAATGTTGAGGAAGACATCAGTAGTTTTGTGCAGGTGAGTAAATATGCTGAACCTAGTGAACCAGGAGGAAACCTGTCATAGAGGTGGTCAAAGCTGTCCACTGAACCATTGTGTTATTATGCTCCATAGGCTTCAGTAAGCACCACCTTTTGGATTATGACACTGTTAATTAAGTCAGCTTTAAGTAGACTGTTTTTTGTTATTCTAGGTGTCAACATGAGTTGTCTGAACCTGATGTTTGATCAAATTGCTCATTTTCCCTCTGCAACTTTAAGCTAAGACTTATTGCCTTGTCTTTTTCTAATTCTGATCCTTTGTTTTAATACCTCAACAAATACAAATGACCTAAACTCTTTAGTTGAAAACAGTCAGATTTGACACTGTGGGTGGTTATTGCTTCTTAGACCATAAAACCAGCTGACAATTTGCCACCCTTATGATGCTCCAGCAGGAGAAAACAATCCATGTTTGGGACAGAGCTTTGAACTTTGTTGCCACATGGAAACAGGGGTTTGCTGGACGTTATGCTGGTTTTCATCTATTGGAACATTTATAAAGGACAGAGCGACTAAATGTTGCTTAATCTTCCAGCAAAATACTCACAGCACCACATTCACAATATTTATCTGAGCCCAATCTAAACTAAAGCTCTAGGTGCTTATTAGCCACCTTCACTGACCTCTCATTTTGGTCTTAACCTGGTTCCCTTAGAAGCCAAATCATGATTACCATTGTTAATGGTATATATGTTTTTGTGTGATTCTGCAAATAATGAAAGAACTATAGTAGAAAGCAGTCTTAGTTTAGAAAACGATGAAGAAATTCCAATGGGGGGGTCAAGCTAACAGAAGAGCAAAATTTACATCATCTGACCTAACTCAAACCTCAAAAGTTTAGTTACAGTCTGATAAAATCACATTTTAGGCATTTATATACCAAGTCACCTGCATATGATGAAGTAAAAGATGATATTGCTTTTTTTGTGAGCCTTTAAACATTCATGTTGCTGTGCATGGTTGCATACTCTGAGGCCATGTACACACGTAGTCGGGTTTTTGGAAAACCGAACATAAAACAAAGAACCCAAGTGGAGATCACATTTATCGCTTCTTCTCCAGTGTGCAGTGGGTAAAATCATACAAAAATGCCTCTTTTTGATGTCTTACCTTGACAGTGAGTGACGTTCATTTTTTTGAAACCTTTGGGACATTCCACTTGTCCATTTGCAATCACTGCATATGCTGAAAACAAGAAAAAAGCCTAGATTAGTAGAGCAAAATTTATAATTCATAAAGCGTCACAGCAGGAGAAGCATTTTAAATTAAGCTGAAATATGTGAGGAGCAGAAACTATGAAGGTACCAACAACAGGGCCTTGTGGGACTCCACTGTGAGTGTATGGAAATCTGCTATTAAACCGCTACTTTAACTGTGCATACAAGGAATTATGAATAATGTGCAACTTCTGGTAAAAAGATCAGCTAAGATGTTTTAGACCAGTGGTGCCCAATCCTGGTCCTGGAGGGCCGGTATCCAGCATGTTGTAGTTGTCTCCCCGCTTCAACACACCTGATTTCAATCAGCAGGTAATTAACAGGCTTCTGCAAAGACAGATGAGCTGCTGAACAGGTGATTTAACCACTGACTCAAGTGTGTTGGAACAGAGAAACAACCAAAACATGCTGGATACCTCTGTTTTAGACAAAGCACTAAAAACCAACCAGTGTGTTTGTTCCTCAGGTGTGTACATTTGAAATTCGCAGTAGTACCACAGAAAATAAAACAGCTAGTCTGTTAATGACCCTGTGCAGTCTGTCTGTCAGTGCCAGATGCCCAAAGACATGTTGTCATGATTCACTTGGCTGGCAGTTGAGCCTCAGCGTGCATCATAAAAGGTACAGACAGGTCAACGTGAAGATCATGTGGTAAAACCTGGTCTTTTTTTGCTTCATTGAGCGCGTCTGTATCTGCATGTTTGACAGACGGAGGGACAAAGAGCTGATGTGTGTAAAGTTTTATGTTTCTGAGCAGAAACAGAGTGAATATTGGTAACAGAACTTTCCATGACATAAACGGTGATGACAGGTTTCTTTGCATAACATGCTTAAATATCCAACTTCTGATTTTTGAAGTAAAAATGTGCTTTTGGTTGAAAAGGAGCTTTAGGGAATGATGACATGCTTGTTTAATATGATAGAACTGTTTCTCACTGTCTATTTACATTACAGTTCATCACATTGACACAGTGACTGGAGAACTTTGTTTCATCGTGATTCTGAATCGTGACGACCATTCTTTTAACGTTCATCCAGGAATATTTTTTCACACCAAGGAGTTGTAAGATCCCTGAAAGAGCAGGGGATTATTTTATTTTATTTTTTGGTAACGTGCCTTTTAAAACTATAATATAAAGCAGGGGTCCCCAATCCTGGTCCTGAAGGGCCGGTATCCAGCAGGTTTTAGTTGTAACTCTGCTTCAACACACCTAATTTCAATTAGCAAGTGATTAGCAGGCTTCAGCAGAGCTTGATGAGCTGCTGCACAGGTGATTCAACCACTGAATCAAGTGTGTTTGAGCAGAGAAACCACAAAACCTGCTGGATAGCGGCCCTCCAGGACCAGGATTGGGGACCCCTGATGTAAAGAATTAAGTCAAAATGTTGACACTGAAGTTCAAGACTCAAGTTGAAATGTTTATAAAGCAGTATAACTGGCAATAACCTAGAATAACTATGACCAATATAGATGGAAATGCATGTTTTATGTATCCTCACAGTGCAGCATGCTGGAACCTTTTCTTGTAATAAAGTGAGAATTCCACCTTTTAGCATTGACACGTGGACAAGCTCATTATGGAAACCTATTCACCAAAGAAAAGGATGACTTTAATCCTATTTTCAACTTTAAAACCTGTGTTATTGTCGTTAGCTGTCCTGTAACCAACCATAATACTACTTGGAAAGAGTGCAGTACTTGTGAGTTTATCCCCATCTATTACTTTTTCAAAGTTTGGATTGTGAACTATAACTCTACCTTGGTTAAGTTTCACAAAACAGCCAAGGAGCACCAACTAATTGTAGTTAAAAGTGTAATAAAAACAATTACACCCACTCAAGGCAGACTGGACAAATATGATGCATTGCTTGCTCTACTGCCACAGCAGCAAACAATCTTTGCTGTAGAGAAAATATATCATGAGAAAAGAGGAAAAGATAGTGTTTGTCACCATGACCCAACAAACCAAACTTTTGACTGGATGACTGTAGTTAAAATGATGAAAAGGACCATCTGGAGGCCTGAAAAGGCCAGTAGGATAAATCCAAATTAAAACCAAGAAGAACACAATGCAGCAAACATTTAGTAATTCTTGTAAAGGCTCAGCCTGTAAAGTAAAGCTAAAGGTAGTGTTTGAGGTTTAGCAAACTGTCACACGTGTCATTTTCCCAGGAGGGACTGGAATGTCTGGCACAGGTACATTTTCTCAGATTGAGGTCCTGGAAGCTGACTTGTGTTACAGACCTGCTGCGACCCAGTCAACCATGCAGGGTGGGTGTACCTGAGGGTTGACAGGGCAGAAGTGGGTCAGGTTGAAGGAGGTGGCCGGAAAATGGGAGGAACTGTGTCAAAGCTCCTTGTAGTCCTCCACACTCTCCTAATCCCTCTACAAAGATTCTGACTAATTAGTTGTTGCGTTAGGGCGATGGGCACAACTTTCCTACAGGGAAGGGCTCAGGGAATGTCTGGTGTGAGTGAAAGCAGGGTGCCAAATGAAGACCAGCAGGGGGGGTCCAGGATTCGCAATAAAGCTTATTAGAGGGAGAAGACCTTTAAATTAAGACTCAGTCCAAAAGGATGAAGATGGTTTAAGACCTTTATGATTTCTTTATGATTTTCTACATAAAGGTTTTAAACTTTATTGGCACATATTTGCTGAAAAAGTTCAATGTTTGGTTCAGTTGTGTTACTTATTGTTCTCTGGGGGCAGCATGCACAAAACCAGCTGACCCTGACCCGAGCTAAAGCTGGTTTCTAAAGAGAAGCTTTCCAGTTTGCAAGTGTTCAGCTGAGTTTTGTGTCTAAAAAAGGGACAACTTGGCTGTTTCTTATTATACAAAAAGCAAAGAACAATGGTATTCCTTGAAGGCTTAACAACGTGGCTGTTCTGCTTTATTCCTGAAAATGTCGAGCTACACAAGAGCTAGCAACAGGCAACTCAAGCTGCACATCATTAGGGTCACCCTTGGTTACAGAGACCCAGACTTGTCAGTATCCACAGACAAAACCATCCAATTGTTGTCCACCCATTTAGTTCCATCCAACAAAAGATTTTGTCACCCCTCACTAATTTCTTGTCCGTCTGCATCCAATTGTGGTGTGCATTCCAGTGGAGATGGTTCAACAATATTTGCCTAAATTCCCTGACCTGAAAGTGTAATTCAAGTTCTTTGAGGGTATTTTTGGATTGTCTGTTTGACAAAACCCTGTAAGTATCTCTCTATCATGTAAAACTGTTGAACTGCTGGATATTTAATTTGAGGGGGAAAAAACTGCTCATCCAAACTAAATCTGAGAAGGGAGTCAGATGTGTTCTTTAGCCATAAGAAATCAGGAATCTTAAAGATAATTTTGAAGCAGTTTATTTTTAGTCCGCTCAGATTTCAGGATGATTTTCTAAAAGATCTACATTGGTCTGCTCCATCAATCACTGAGCTCAAGGGTCTTCACCAGAGGCCCGGAGGACAACCGCATCTCTTTACTGGTTAGAAAATCTGAGAATGTGTGGAAGATTAAATGAGGAGGGATGGACGCCATCCACAGGATAGAAACAAGGGATGTCAGTTGATAGGAAAATGAAAAAGCCAATATTTACTCTGGATGATTTCATTAATTATATTCTGATTTTCCACAAGATAAACTGGTGCCATCAGCAGAAAACTAGAAGGAAATATAACGGACTTTCTTTGGAACAAGGAATTTAGAAGAAAGGACTTTTCTTCAAAAACAGAATAAATTCTTGGCACAGGCAACATTTACCAATCTGGCACTGGGCATATGACATGTCTGGTAAATAACGTGCTGATGAAGCATCTTCTCATCTGTTAAGACACATGGTGTTAATGTCTTGTCAGCGTCCTTTTATGCTAACTCTGACCACTTGATTCCTTAGCTGTGCACATGCATCATGTTGCTTAACACATCCAGCTCACAACACATGTTACACAGCAACAAAAGAGCTTTGATGAAAGCGTGTTCACGTTTCTGCTACATTCTTTCCTCTAAAGCGTGCTAATGCGTGGAGCTATGCATTGTCATCCTATGGGTAGCTTGACAATTTATATTAACGCCCTTCCCGGAGATATTGATGGCAGCGTAACCCACATCAAACACATTTGAAACAGACTCACATTCCTCTATAATCCCCAACTCACTGTGGAATATTAACCACCTGGGCTTGCTCCAATGGAAGGCATGCCACAGTACATTCCTGATCCTTAACTTAGCTTGGCTCCAATTAAGAAAAGGATTGTAATTTTCATATCCATCTTCCTCCAACTGGGATTCATTTCTCCTAGTGGTTAGGTCTGTTCTGCCCTGATTAGCCACACTGCTAATAGCTTCAGCACTCTGGTTGTGAGGGGATAACGCTAAGTCAACATCAGTGAATCGGTTGCTGTCAGAGACACGAGATGTCTCTATCTAATTCCAATGGGGAGCTGCTGTGGAGTTATCCCAGCGCACGTGGCCGAGTAACCTCACTTTTTTTATTTTTTGCTGTTAACAAGTATTTATGTTTGATCAGGGCTAATAAAATCAGGAAGTACAAGCTCTGACCTCACTGTAGATGTCAGGAGAAATGTCTTGGGAACAGATGGAAGGTATTTTTTAGAGGTTCATGGAGGAATATGGTGGAGCTCCGTGGGCTTTGAAGGATCTATTGAAGAAACGTGTCCTGATTGCAAAAGGAAAAAAGAGTGAACTGTATCATCCATGACACAGAGATGTATGGTGGGAGAGCTCCTGAGGGTGTGGTGGATTCTTTTTGCTCTGAAGACTCTTACTGTCTCTTTGGCAAGACTCCCAGCATCACTGACTGGAAGAGTGTCAGGGAGGATGCTGCCCATCAGTGACAGATGGGAGGTGAATAGTTTGTGAAATTTCACTTTTTCCATGGGAGGGGCTGCCAGCACTGTTGGATCAGACTCGGGTCAGAACAGTTACGTTTTTAGTCATAAAGATGTATTTTCAAGAAAACCCCTCAACTATAAAAACAATATTCATTATAACTCCTTACATTTCCTTTCCAAATCATTGCAGAAGTTGGCATCAAGCCATCAAAAGCCACTCTGACCTTATATTTGAGGAAAGGTTTGACCAGATCTACATTAGTTACATAAACTGTATTTAAAACTAAGAACAGAGCCATTTTCTTACTCCACCTCATCGTCTCAGCCAGAGCAGAGGGATGGATCTGTTCTGGTTGATCTGGATCTCATTAATCCAGGAATCCTCAGCATGTGACTTTTAAAGGCCCTGGCTCCTGAAGGCCTCGTCTCCCACTACGATGGGACACACTGGCATTCTAACGACAGCCTTCCTTTACATAAACAGGCAAAAAAAATCTCCTTACTTACTGCCATCAAAGTAACACAACACCCTTAGAATATAATCATGAATAATGTCTTGCAACTGCACTAAAAAAGTGCAACAGAAGCAACATAATACTGGGCCAAGTGATGTAAACATACTGGGAATCATGTGGAGACAGGAAGGAAAGATTAAAGCCGTGTGTGCAGCAGAAGTCCATTGACTTTTGTTCGAACTGGCATCTTGAGACGTAAAAAGATGAAGTAGTGAGTCTAGAAATCAGGCAATAAACTGACCAATGGTAGCTTTGCACGCCTAAATGCAAACTGGGTTTTATGACATAATTATCACGTACTCAGCAGGAGATGAACGATACTTGTATAAAGCTATTTTCTCTCTAAGTTGGCAGCTAACAGCTGATTCGTTCACCTTGAAATAAGAGGAACGACATCATTTATCAGTGGTTCCATGCAACATGTCATCAATAAAAGCATCAGAAAAGAATGTGCTGTAGCTTCAGGATAAATCCAAGGCCTAACGTGTGAATAATTACACTCTAGGGGAATTCCAAATTTATATTTGATTACATTTCTCTCCAAAACCTTTGGGACACTGTACATGACTTCATTTTGACTTTGATTTTCCTCTCTATCATTCTCTTTGTCCTTTTCTTCGTGTGACCTCTCAGCCCGCAGCACGTTGCCTCCCAAAAACAGCCACAGAAAGGAGCAATCGGGGATTTTACTCGTCTTTTTCACCCTCAAACTTCAAAGGAGGGAGGAGAGGAAAACATCTGGGAGCCAAAAGAGATCACGACCAAGACAGAGCGTGAATCTGGCGGGCTGAGAAGGAGGCAACTAGTGAGAGGGAAAGGAATGGATCGACATCTATTATTGATGGAGGAGACAGAGAGGGCTCGTGTCTGCTTCTGATTAAGGTCCAGTCAAACATGGTTCAGGCAGCCAGAGAGCCAGAGTGGGCATGGCAGTTATGTAATAAATACAACTAAGGAATAAATTAATCTCCCATGTGAAGGGACGCTCCAACTGCTTCCCATGAGGTCTTCAACCAACCCAGGGACAAATGGTGACTCCAGATCACATAGAACATCCGTCCCTGCAGTGGACGGTGTTGCCACCCACCCTGCCTGAAGCATACAAACACTGCTGGTTCTCCTCAAAACCAACCACAGCTCTGCCTGCAAAGCTGCTCATTTCCTCACTCTTTCAAGCCCACATTGGCTCTTATTGCCCACAGGGTAGATGACACGCCTGCCAGGATCGGCTCTGTATGCTAAATGAGTTTTTATTTGCATCCTGGGTTTTGGTTTATTGGAAGAAAAACCGCTTCATTTGAATCAGTGGATGCAAGGGCGAGTCACAAAGCTGTTTAATGAGGACCATCAGCAGACATCAGTTGAGTTTAAGTCTGTGGTAAATACCAAAGAAAATCTACCAAGCATAAACAATAGCTTCTAATGTTTATAAAAGAAATCACTTGCTAGTCTCTTTATTTAGCTTCGTCCAGACTGGGAAACTCTACTGGGAACAACTCAAAACAAGAGGCCCCGTTTTTATGAAACAAAGCTCAAATAAGAAAAGGTTTAAAGCCAGTGGTTTTGGTGCGGAAGGCTTACCTGGTTTGGTTGGACACTTTTGGCACTTATTTAGACCCCAGGAGGCGCCAACACTTCCACAGCAGTCATCCTGCTTGGTGAGGCCTGGAAGAGGTTTGCCACACTACAACAACACACAGCTGTGTCAAATCGGAGAAGCAAGTTTTTTGAATTACAAGTTTGTGCATGCATACTTGTTTACGTGCAAGTGTTTGTGCATTGGCAAAGGGTGTAAGTGTGGGTTATGTCAGCGTGTACGCACAAAGCTATCAAGGACAGAGTGAACCGCATCTGAGATTCTTTAGGTAGGGGGGACTAAGTCTGAGGATAACAATGAACTTCTTGACGTGTCTCATTAAGGCATTTGGTACATGGTAATAGGAAATTTTAGCCAATGTGGATGAAACATAAGATGGGGGATTTTTTTTCCTATCTGGCAGGAGAAAGGGGTAAATTTCATGCCCGGGTATTGCTCTTCTCTGACATTGTAATTTCTAGTTCTCTATCAAATCTGATTACAGAAATGAGAAGCTGGCAAAAACAACCCCATCATGGACCAATGCTTCATTGCAACTGCATAACTAAACCCTAATGGCTTCCAAGTGAACAGATGCAATACCAGGTCTCAGATTAGCCAAGCTCATACAGTCATTCTGTTTCATAAATTCTTCTCAATGCATGACTGTTGCAAATGTTTTAGACCCTAACAAGCATGTGCATGAAAAGTGTGACAATTTCCCCCCATTCAGACACAGAATAACATATGGGTAAATCATCAAGCCTGCCCTGATCCTACGAACACATAATGATTCATAATCCGCCTTTTTTCAGGTAACTAGGGGAACATGAGATACCCAGTGTGGTCTGAGCACATAAATCCTAGTCATGAAATAAATCATCCTCACAAGTTGACTTCCTGTTTGACATCACAGCCTTTAAGAGAAGGAATGTGAAGATAATGGCGTTCGAGGTAAAGCGCTTTCGCCATGGTGCGCCACATGGTTTGGATCAGAGTGATGACAGTTTAAACACAGTGTTTTAAGGACCTAACATAATACCTGTCCATCGACTGTTTCCTGAAAGCATCTTCCAACGTGTCCGTTCTGACGAAAAGGAGTTGTAGCGTAGCCGTCCTGGTGTGGGAGTCTACCGTTATGCTCACTGTTGTACTCGTGTCCATTCGCAGTGTGCTCGTGTCCATTTCCTGTATTTTCGTGTCTGTGTCCTGTGTGCTCATGTCCATTTCCTGGCTGTGAGCGCTGCTGGACTGAGTGGGCCCCCTCTGTAGTGGCTGGCCGCTGCCCAGGCTGGACACGAGCTACTTGGTGAATCTGAACCTCTGCTTCTGGTGGGTGCTTTATGTGGACGTTCACCAACGATGGGTGGAGGGACACTTGAGGGAAAAGGATCCAGAGTTTACACAAAATAGATGAAAGTTTAAAGTGGGATATTTGCAACACTGTAAAAAGAAGCATCAACATTTAAAGGATGAGAGCTTTATTTACATAATACAATTTTTGAGCTATCAGATAACATCTAACACAGACTTGTTCAACACATACTTGCTTCATCTCCAAATTATGAGATCTGGATCATTCAGAGCAACACTGCAAAGAGTTTGGGATTTTCTGATTTAAATCAAATCAATTTAAATACCAAAAACAGATTTGTTGTAGAGCCAAGGAGATGTTGCAATGTCTAGAAGGAGCTCTTTTGTTTTTCAGACAGAGGGGAAGTATCCGTCTTTAGGGAGTGCCAGGGTTTTTTCCCAGAATCCCGACCCACTCTCATAAATCATAAACTTTCAGACGGACTGCAAGTAAAAGACACAGATTTTATCAGGAGCCTCAAAAAGATGAATCTGTATCATTTAAGCACGCAGACAAATTGGACAATTTACTTGCTGTGACAAAACATGATACTTCACTCTTAGAACTGCTTCTATTTACCGTTTGGCAGATTGAGAGAAAATAATTTAAAAACTGTTCCAAAAGAGGATGAGTCAAGCAGCAACTATCTCCTTTTTAACATCTATATGAGATTATGAGATATTCCAGTTCAGTTCCTAATCTGTTTTTGCAAAAAAAGGAATTGTGCAAACTGTGCGATGACTTCTAGTGAGTCATCCATTAATTTGCTAAAAATAGAGTCTGATCTCCACTCCGTCCCACACAAGTGGAGGGCTATGCTGTAAATAATGTTAAGAATCAAGAACTAACCTTGTGTGCCTTTAAAAAGGTTTTGTGGCAACATTTATGTTCCTTGGTTTACTCCAAAAAGTGGTTAAATAATTAGTGCTGGGAGCAAATTTATTGCGAGCTGTCTCAGAGCCAGGACATTCATCAAGCAGGATGTTTTCATGTGTAATGGGTTTTTTATTAAATCTCTTTTTGATTTTGTCTTGAATGTAAAGCCAATTTTGCACAATCATAATAATTTAATAAAATGTTTAAAGTTTTTTAGCTGTAAGAATAAAGAAAAAAATGGGTTATGAGCCATTTCAGGGCTCTGTCACTTTAGGGAAAATACGCTGGAGCTGGCCACGCCCACCCACCACCCACTCAAGCTATTAGCTAAAATGCTTCAATATATGGGAGGGGCTAGGAGTAGAGGCACTGCTCTTTCAGCAGCAGCTCTCAGCAGAGGTGGTTCATTCTAATTTTCCCCATTTGTGATGTCACAAAGGGGACTTTTTGAAATGGCTTGTTTGAGGCACACAATTCCTAAAACCAACTACTGACAGAAAGTGTTTATAGAAGCAGTAGTGACCCACATGGCAGCACAAATGGATGCAAAAGGTGAGTTATGCATGTTATGTCCCTTTTAAATATATATTTTGAAATGTATTCATTGAAATACTAACTTGGGACATTATGATTTAACACAATTTATCACAAAACTTTATGGTTTATCTCAGCAGTTGCTAGCAGAAAAGCATCAGTGTTTGTAAGGAGGGTTAGGGTCCTGCCATCTACTGTTTGGTGAGTGTCCTGATTTCCAATAAATCTACCTGTAGCTTTCAATTATCGAGTCCTCTGTTTAGTCTTCAAGTAATTTCACCCACAATGATACAAAGTCTAAAGACACGTTTATAAGAGTTCTGCCCTCTCACCTTGTTGGTTAGACAGCGGGAGCGTGTACGTAGAGTGGGATGGAGATTTGTGTCCCTGGTGGCTGCCATCTTTGCGGCTGTGAGGAGTGGGTCGAACAGGAGGAGGAGCCGGCAGGTGGCAGAACTTCCCTGTTGAGTTTGATGGACACCAGCACAAGTTTCTGCCAATGCATCGGCCTCCATTCATACAGGGAATCTGACAGAAGACTGCAGCGATGGAATAAAGAAGAAATAAGTGATATTAATCATGTTTAATACCACAAAATATGTCAAGACTCTAGAACCTGGCAATAAGAAACAGAAAGGGTAGTGCTAATAGGAAGGGCATGTTTCTGAGGATTAGGCTTTTGTTTGCAAACAGTAGGCAGTAACCATGCTGTTCTCTACTAGACACCTGATTCCATGTGACATTTATAACATCTCAGCTTTGTCCTAAGGGCAGAGGCATGGCACTGCCCTTCATGCTTCACCTGCTTCATAGACATGTTGTGCCTTACAACAGTAATTACATATTCCTCAACATGATGGCAAGTGAGGATGGGTGAATCGTTATTCATTAACGCTAAGAAATTATTGAACTATTTGCATGCAAACATTGTTTCGTTTGCAGAAATTTTCCCCAAAATTATTACATTTAACAGAAATCTCAACAAAGATCATCTGCATTCAAATAAAGAACTGTATATCCTAAAATGTGCCCATAAATTGATTTATTAAGTTAATTTGTTGTATAAATTAATGACTTGTGATTCAATATCTGTAAGAAAAAAGCTCTGGTGCCCCCGTTTCAGGAAGTAGAAGTGAGCCAGAGGAGAGGGGAGCAGAACACGGCAGGATTTGGAGTTTTATTTTCTGATATTCGAACACCTCGCCTCTGATTGGCTAACAGCAAGGCGACTCTACCACTGATGCTTTGCAATGCTGATGTTTTATCTCCACAAATAACACAAGCCTGAAGGAGTTCTGCCATGTTGTGGAGTTGCTAATGCTAACGGTTAGCTTCTACTAGCCAAGATTGACTCTGTTCTCTTCTGGACGCTAAATCAACAACAGCCATTCCCGTCGAGAGCCAAGATGGGTGAGTCCATGAATGCTAATTTTTAATGTGACTTATGATCTGATCTGAGTGGCTTTTCTAATCTGAGCGTTTCCCCGTCTATTTTCTATCAGCGGCTAATGCAGGAAACTGGGGTAGAAGAGTATTTTCACATTTAGCTTGCAAGTGAAACTCAAAGTGACGATCATATTTAAAAAATAACAAGTAAAAAACAGTTTCTCAGTGAACTTAGTCTTTAAAATATATTACTAATGACTAAAAAGAAGAATTCTTTTTACAGAACCTTCAAAACCTTTGGCATAAAAGATGCCAGCCAGACCAATCTGCAGAAAAATAATAAACAGCATCCCAATATTTATGTGCACAATTTCAATTTTGCAAAGAACTGCAATTAATAGGCCGTTAAATTCCAAGTGCCATGCATTTCTGATTTGCAATCAAGTACATTTTTGGCCAATCAGATGGTCGCTCACAGCTTTAGATGACCACACTTGGGTTAGATTATAGAGGATGAAACAGTTGTAAGTGTTGCACAGAAAGAAAATTCTTTGAAAAATGTGCTCCATTGCAAAATTAAAGAATAATATTTGGAATTGCATGTTTTTCTAAAAGCCCTATACAGACTGTCCCTGACATATCCTCTTCTAACTCAAAAGAATTACAGGTCACAAAAAACCTACATCCAGCTAAAGCATGAATAAAAAGACTTTTCAAGGGGAAAAGGAAACACGTCTTAGCTCTTAGAAGTAACAAAACACAGACATGAGGATACTGTTATACAGGCAGATATGCAACTGGTCCATGAGATGAAAGAGACTGATTTTCATGGAATCACGCTGGGAGTTTCATCCAATCGCCGCCTCATTGAGACAGACACAAACACACGACCAGGGTGCAAACAGACTGACTCTGGACAGTCTCTCCCTGGCGTGTAGAGATCTGAACTCCCTGTCGAATAGCATCAACAGCAGCGAAAATGGAGGAGGATGAGAGAATAAAAATAGAAGAGAAGCAGAGATTAAAAGGGGTTATAAGAAAATGTTAACAAACGGAATTGAAAACAGAGAGCAGGCTGGAAGAGATGGAAATCACGATGCAGCTGAAAAAAATGCGGAAAACCAGACAGAGACTGAGGCCAGTAAGCCCTGGTGTCCAGGCGCACAGGAAGACCTCTTGTGATTTAACATGTTGGCTAAATTATCAACTAAAAGGGGGTATTAAAACATTTCAATGTGGGACGCATGCACGTCCAAGCTGGAACTATTCTTAGACACCGGGTCAATTTAACAACCTGTGATGCACACTTTTCACCCAATAAACAGACTCCTACTGAGGCTAATATCTAACTGCTGTACACAAGGGTGTGAATCAAAGTCGGCCTGTCATAATTATCCTGCTAGAGTTTACTGCAACATAGCAACAGGGTGAGATAACCGCTTGCTGTCCACTTGACATTCCTGGACACGCACACCCAAGGAGCAACAGCATGCAAGCCCAAATGGAAAGCAATCTCTTTTTAATGTGCTCTTTAACACATGCTTTCACGTAATAAGGGGACATTTCTGGAGAAGTAAGCAGGAGCATAAAAACAAAACGTAGAGGAAGCAGTGGAGGAGCAGGGAATGTAATCCTCTGGAAAGGTGTCAAGGAGTGTTTGGAATATCAGCAGCGTGTTCCAAAACCCCCTTAGAAAGGTCGCAAATCTATAAAAACAACCTGCTTATACCGTTAAAATTCAACTTAAACCAATAAGCATGGTTGAATGTGAGTTTAAAGTGTGTGTGTGTGTGTGTGTGTGTGTGTGTGTGTGTGTGTGTGTGTGTGTGTGTGTGTGTGTGTGTGTGTGTGTGTGTGTGTGTGTGTGTGTGTGTGTGTGTGTGTGTGAGTGTGTGTGTAGTATTTTTAACTGGATCCTTAAAAACTCATGCAAAAACTAACAAACACACATGGTTGTGACCCTCCCCTTGGCATTGACCGCCCCCTCCCTTCCCATGGACACTCCTGAGCAAATTTGGAGCGAAGCCTTCTGGATAAATGGCAGGTTTAATGTAATCCCCATAAAATCCCGTTCATGCTGCTACTCTTTCTCCCTTTCTGCCTCTCCGTCTATCCTTTCATTCGTTCCTGCTCTCCCAGAGAGCATGTTAAATGGTTAACAGCAGGGCCAACCTCGAGGTGCAAACCGCAAAGAGATGGGGCTAAGTGCTGGGAGCGTGGGACCACCAGCTCCACGTGTGTGTCTACAAAGGGAGATTAGCCCCCTTTTACAGAGCTTTTAATCTGCTCTACCCATGCTTTCTCTGTCCATTTTTCCTAGACAGTAAGTTTTTTTGCATAGCTCTCAGCTTTAATCTTAACCACTCTGCTTGTTCCCTGAGTCGAGCATTCAGAACAAACAGCATGCTACTGGGAGTCCATTTTGTCCTGCTCACCTCATAAAAAACGGAACAAGAGATCAGAATGGAGACACATGGAAAGTGCGTGGGAATTAGAAAGTAAACATCAGAGACACAGAAAAGACATAAGTGAAAATTTACAGGACAAAGCGGAATCAGGAGGCCTGTTAACACTCACAGAGTCTGAAGCCTTGGTTCTTTGGCTGCTGCTGCTGCTGTTGCTGCTGCTGCTGATGGTGCGAGGTCTCGCTGTACACCGTCGTGACATCTCCCTTTTCACAGCTGTTATAGCAGCGCCCGCCATTGCACACCCGGCGGCACAACATAGGTGTGAAGACAATCTTGATGCGGTCCAGGTTGGACGTGAGGTTGGCCCCTGGAAGACACACACACATCTGCTTGAGAAGAAACAGCAGCAGCAGAGGCAGGCTGGAGAGGAGCTGCATCTTTCCTCCTTCGGCCTCACAGTGACACACTCCTCATCTGGACGAAAGGGAGGTTTATAAGTGTGTGAGGGTGTGTGCTGACGGCTTGGCCAGTGGCACGCTGAAGTGGAATAAGAGATGTGCCACAGGCCCAAAAAGGGAGGGAGAAAAGGATACTGTTAGATATTGGGCGAGCCTCCAAGCCCTTTATCTTTAGGAGAAGGTGTTTTAGATGTGTGTATGCGTTAGAGAGACAAAGAGAGAGTAAGTGCATGTGAACACTATGGGAATCTGTTCAACAGCCGTTGCCCTGGCACAAGGGGAAAAAACCAGAAGCCAGCACATAAGACAGCTGCATGCACTAGCATCCTGAAAAGGTGAAAGTGGACTTTAAAGTAGGTCGCATTTCTTTTTGCAGTGAATAAAGGTGACAGGGTTCAGTGTTTGTCATGTAGGAGAGGTGACACAACACATTGGAGAGTGAGCAAGTGTGTAAATGAAAGCAGCCATGAAACGTCTGTCTGTGTGATGCAACCCTAAAAGAACAGGAGGAGGGTGGACAGTGGGGATGTAACCTGGGTAAATGCCAGCTTTTTTTTCATTTATCAGTGACAGTACAGGGTGTGTTTGCATCTACTGTAGCTGCTGTTGACTGCGCCAGAATGGGTGAGTTTTTATGAAAAGGGTGGAACAAACAAAAACAGAAAAAAGGGATTAGATTGTTGCCACACAGACAACAGAGAGGTTTCGTTTCATGTTCTTACCTGCTGGAAGTAATGCGTTATTGGGCTGGCTGTCAGTAGTGGGTCTGTGGCTGTTGAAGGAATTGCCTTGCCTGTTCCTGTCTCCGTGCCGGTGCCTGTGTTCACTGGCACGGCCGTTAGCATGGCCATTGCTGTTTGGCAGGGCATTGGAGGTTATGGGCTCAGAGGATGATGGATAACGTTTCACGGTACGGGAGGTCCCTGTCTGCTGAGGGGATGAGTCAGGGGGTCCCCGTCTCACTTGGGTCCTGCCAATCACATCGTCACAAGATCATAAACAAATGACCTCAGATTAATGTCCCACACAGAGAAAATGGTCATCCATGAACTGTTTATGCAACTCCATGAAATCCGCTTCAGTGCAAGAGAAGACAATATTCCTGGGTGGCAGCTTCGCATAAGTGATTTTAAAGCTCTCATTCGCTTGTTTTGTCAATGCATTTGTTGTAGTCTCTAGTATAAATGAATGCCTTGTCAGTCGTTTTCTGTGTTTCAGGAAATTGAAGTTGGCTGGAAGAGTGGGGGCCAGAAAATAGCAGTGTTTGTCTCCACAAATAACACAAGCCTGAAGGAGTTCTGCCATGTTGCTAATGCTAACGGTTACCTTCCACTAGCCAAGATGACTTCTGCTGTCTCCTGGCTGCAAAAATCAACACTGCCTTCACCAATTATGAGCCAAGATGGGCGAGTCTATGAATGATAGATGAACAGGGTTTGTTCACTAACATCTGTACCTGAACGATGAGATTGTGTGAGGAACCTGGAGGAGGTGTTTGTTATTCAAACACACAAAACGACAAGCCTACCTGGGCTTTGGAATGGATTGCAGAATACTGAACTCCACCCCCACAAAAACATCTGGATCCCACTGATCTTCCCTGACAGACAAAGACAAACCCCGCCGCACACATCAGACACTCTGTTCTACACAAAACACCTGTCTTCCTACAAGGCTGTAATCAAACCCCAAATGAGGTTATGAACTGCTCATCCACTTCATTACATCTAATTTTAAGCCACACATTTACACACTGAATCAACTTGGATGACTCACAGAGATAATCAGGCAATAACAGACTGGACACAAACATCCACGTGCCCACACACTTTGTTGCAAACACATAAAGCAGATAAACACACCCCGTCCCAGCTGTGACCATGAAGCACAAGCCTCTGCAAGTCGTTGCTTTCAGCAAGTTTAAAAAAACACATTCCTGGTGCCTAAATGAACTAAATGAAAGGAGGAGGAAAAAGGAGGCCAACATTTGATAATGGTTTCTCACATAATCATTTCTATAGACACACACAGCTGGCAGCTGCTGACCCAGATGCTGAATCTTCAGGGTGGGTCCCGGGTAAAGGATATGACACAGGGAAGCAAGAGGTTCTTATGCCAGGATGGACAGAAGGTGACAAACCCAGTTACAGTTGCCAATACAAATTTCTGTTGTTTTTTTCCATCACTACTACTGACACCTGCCCTGCAAGCATCCTGTCTGACTTTCTGGGCTTAGCCAGATGTTGCTCCTTCCGACTTCAGTGGCAAAGTCACTTCCCCCCCTGCATGAGGTCATCATTACCCTCTCTGCCTGCAGATCAGAGGGATTGGAGGGAAAAGTATGACAAAGTTCTGCATGTCTGATTTCATTTCTGACTCTAAAGGGAACCATTCCTCAGCTTTAGACCTGCATTATTCAAAGAAACATCTGTCAATAAAACACTGACAGCTGCATTTTTCCATCAGAAGAATGTGTTAATGTTATGATCTCTTTCCTTTCAGGCTTTCTTACACTGGGTGGGGGTGTATGAGAGCATCTTTAATGAGCGTGTCCACTAACATCATCCCTCCTGCATGATCTAGTTTGTAATTTCCTCATTCTCTCATTTTACTAGAAAAAACTCTTAATGCACATAGAAAAAAATCAAAGCCACTCCAAGTGTTTTTTTTTATATCTTAAACCAATAAAATGTCTGTTTCTCAACACTGGGAACATAAAAGGAGACACATTATGCAAAACTCACCCTTTGCATCATTTTGTGTTGGTCTCTATTGCCTCTATTGACACTCCAAATGTGAAAAAAATCTGTCCATCTGTTTTCCGTCAGTGTTTGGTTTTAGAAAAGAAGTGCCTTAAACGAGCTGTTTCACAATGTCCTGGTTTGTGATGTCACAAAAGGGGAAATGAACATACTCAGTGCTGAAAATGTCAAGAATAAAACTGATTAAATCGCTTTATGTGAGAAAGATTTTGCGCAAAGAACTTCATGAGCATGTTTGGTATCAACCACAGAACTACAGTATCATAACATGTCTCTTTTAGTAATCCTGACCAAATAACCCAGGCCTTTTGCAGAAAAGAATCATAAACGTTCAAAGAAACGCCACCTTGTACTTTCACATTTTGACTCCTCAACAAAAGAGCACCTGCTACCATTTTTCTGCAATTCATTTCTAATATTTCTATACAAAGTTGTATCACTTGAACATTTTTTAAGTTGGTAATTTTTTTTTTTCTGCAGATCTTCATTTAGGACCAATTCTTGCCAGTCTTCCCCTGACATTAGCTGGGCATGCTTGGGTTCCATGGCTCTTACTGATATAGTTGAACTACCTCATGCATCATGGGATTTGCATACAGAGATGACACCAACACTCAAATTAAGCATCAACTACTGTACAAATACAATCTAGCCAAAGAAGAACAGTTAATTGCATTCATAAGGTGTTGAAATCCTGACATTAATATTCTTTTGACTCAATGATTACATAAAAAAGATTTATTGTTATGTGATGTATTTCTTATCTGAGTGCGTACATGTTCACAACATGTGTTCAGTAAATGTATGCCAAAAGAAATCTCGAATTCGGATAAATCTCAGGCCAGCATTTTGATCAAAGCACTAGAAAATGAAACCTCCAAGTATGACACTGAGTCACTGGCACTGACCGCCTCCTCTCATTTACATGTTCAAATGGAGAAGAGTTAGAGCTAAACCTCAACAGATCTGAGGAAATTATAAATCAGACACAGAAGCCCAAGACTCTAGGTTGTGCTGAAATGACAAAGCTTCTGAAGAGTTACTTTGTACAACATGTGGACGTGAGCTTTCTGACAGCATGATAGACAGTTCCAGCTCTGCTTATTGACCCAGATGACTTGGACTGAAGCACAAATAGCACAAAGTCAAGCGCTGTAAAAACACATATCAGAATGAAAAACTGGAAGAAAGTCAAACACGCTACAGATCCTCTGATCCGTGAAGCTCTGATGGTGCTGCACAAAAAACACTGTTGGACTTTAACTCGCCAAGTAAAATGCCAGGTGACGTTTTAGGGGTTCTGATCAAAGTGCATGAGGGGGGACGTTCTGATGGCTCTTTGTTCAACTGCCAAAAAACTCCTTTAGTGAAGACTTGGAAAACGCTCGCTCTACTCCTCCAGTTTGTGACGGTGTTGTTCCTGTAAGTTATCCACTGGGAAGCAAGTGTCTCTTAGGCCGATGGAAGAGGGTTTATCTGATGACACACACACAGCAATCCCTGATTCCAGGTTCAGGAAGGCCGAAAACTGAAACGGAGACTGTGTTTTTGTTTAAACCGAAGGGTTTCGCACTAAACCTCCAATGGTTACACTGTTCGTCCAAGGTTTTACCCAACACACACACACATACACACACACACACACACACACACACACACACACACGTGGTGACCCAGATCCTCTGGAACTGTTTACATCTCATACTATCTCTTTAGCCCACTCTGCATGACGAGGCCTGAGCGGTGTTTATGTGAAGCACTGAGCAGCAACGTATGGGCCACAGCTGATCCGTTCACTAACAGCTCTGTCTCTGAGGTGCTTTTATGATCCTCGGTGTCCATAAATCTCCTGGAGAAGTAAAGAACTCTTGACAGTTGATGTATCTCTAGTGGAGAACCTACCACTGGGCTTGAGATGCCTTGTAGGCTGGATAGAAGGTCAGTGTAAAGATATTAAATGGTTTTTAACCAGCCCTTTCACCACTTGATGCTCAGCACAGGTCCAACTCAGCAAGGCTCATTCCTCATTGTGATATGTTTGAGAATAACAAAGCTCCAATCGAAATCTAACGGTTTGGACTGTTGGCTTAGCAGCTAATGTACAAAAACGGCTGACACAAGGAGCTTGTTGGGTTGTTGGATGGAGCCATGTGGCTTTTAACAGACAGTCTAAACAAGACAGTGTGACAGCTGGCAGGTTTCTGGCATGAACATCCCAATCTGGGTCAAACTAGTTAGCTCCCAGGATTGTCACTTTATCCATCCCAGTTTTCTTTGTGTTGGACTGGACACGCTCCCCAGAGTGATTTGTGGTACACTTCTGCAAGTACCACAAAGTTTACAACCAGTCACCACAACCATCACATGATTCTTTGTCATTTTTCTTTCTGTTTTGACAAAATGAGTTAAAAAATGTAAATGAAACATAAAACATCCACCAAACGCCTCATGATATAAGGACTGCACATAATTATGGCAATGTGAAAGCTAATGGGTGCGTAAATGATTGTCATCATTTAAATCAAAGTTTGCACACATTTGTGTCACTAATAAAAGATCGTTGTCTATTACTCATTTCAGAAACTGTTTGGGTATGCATTTCATCAGTCTGAGAACAGATGAAATCTAAAAATAAAACTGCAAACAGCAGCAGAAACAATGAAATCCTTGTGCTGCTCCACCACTGCAAACACTGTTGGCAACAATGAAGACACGAGATTTATGAGTGCGTTTGGGACACAAACTTCAGCGCTCAAAGAGGGAGCACTCTACAGAGCACCATGAGGAGGGGTTAAACTATTTTGGATGCAATAACACAACCATTCCAAGATTTTAGGTATTTCCTACCAAGAGGCAACACGAAGGTCAAAGATTTGGAATCGGACGCAATTGATAGACACAATAAAACCATGCAAGAAGTAAAAACTTAGAGAGATACACCATTTCTTTTCACTAGAAATTAAATTTGATAACATCAAGTGATTTTTTTCTGTGAGAGGTTCAGCAACAGATGCAGCTCCACGGCTCACAGACAAGGATGGAGAGTGCAGACTGGTCCCAGGAGGAGTTACTTGAGAGCATTAGCAAATACATACACACTTGACTCTTGCTCATGTCCTGCTATTCAAAGCCCAAAAGTGTTATGAATCCTGGAGCTGTCAAAGACATTACTACAGTGTAGCTTGGGAAAGAGAAAACATGTCCCAATAGCAGGATGGTTTGTTTTTACTTTGAAATTTGATTCTGCAAAAGCAAACAGGTGTTTTGGATGAATTCTTTTAAGCTCATTTTAGTACATTTTGTGCAATAAAATCCTCAGACTGATCTTCAGCATCATGCAGCAATAAATATAGCATCCTTTTTTTCTTATATTGTTGTTGTGTGTTCCTCATAGCAACAAGGTTATGCAGTGGGATGGTGGTAGACTTTGTGTTTATTGGATATTCAAAAATAACTCTCCACACACACCAGCAGCAGTCACATTACTCTAAATTACAGCTTTTTGTAAAGGTTTAATGTCTGGCTGTAAAGAGTTTTGGCTCTTCTCGCATGTTGTTTTGTACAATAATCACCCGGCTAAAGCTCGCAGGCTGTGTTGATGTTAAAGTGACTGTGTGTATTCTCCCTGGCAATAGGGGGCAGTATACCTAAATCATTTCAAGCAAGCGTTTTTTTTGTGTATTCAAGTAAGACATTACCAACGGATGACCATTAGGGTCAAAAATCCCTGGGAATGCAACCTCCAGCAAAAGGACAGACTCCCTTTCATCACTGGCAACAAGTGAAGAGGTAAATGTCTAAAACAACAATGTTTATGAACAGCGAAGGTTTTGTAACCGTTTGTTTCAAATCAGTAAATGCATTTTGTCCTCACGGGCTCCCGTAGAAGGAAACATGGCATCCAATATGGCGTCGCCCAGAGAACTGCGCCAATGTATTTTAGACCCGATTTTTATGGTTATATGTTACAATATTTTTCGAAAACTGGACATCATTTAATTCATTTTCAACAACATTTCGATGGATATTTCCAGAGATAAACAGTAAAAACTACACATTGTCTCTTTAAGTCAAAGAAATGCAACATCCTGCTCGAAGAGAACAAATGTTCACTCACCAACATGCTTGCTTATTTAGAGGAAACTGATTTTATGTTTGGGAAAAAAAGCAGCACTGATTGAGATGTTTTCAGCCTAGAACTGAAGGGAAAGGTTTTATTCGTAAAGCTACAACAGCCGGCTACTTCAGCTTTAGGACAAACCAGAGTCCCAAAAAGAAAAACATCAATTGAAGTCACGGACTTAGATCTAGAAAACGTTTACTGCAGTAATGCAGGTTGCCGGTTCCAGCAGACATGGCCCAGGGATGATACCCGACGGGAGGAGTGAGAGTTCTGTGATCGTGTTTGCATTTAAAAGCTAGCTTGTTCTGTAAATTTGCCATTGCAGCTTTCATTTAATTTAATTGTGCCATCTAGTGCCAGCTGTCCAATCAATGACCCAATATATGAGGCATGACTGAGCACCTGACCACAGAAGGGTGCTTTCATACGCTCCAGTCTACCAAAACAAGTTTTCCTACCAAACATATTGGTCAAATAAGGCCAAACATCAGTGAGCAATTAAGGCCTGCTTTTTTCTTTGATAAAATCTTTAGTCACATAGATAATTATAGCAGAATGTTTCATCTTGTGAAAATCTGGGGGTGAGTCTGAGGGTTTATCACACTGGCTACAGAGGCTGGGTTGAATCACAACAGCTCTGTCTGGACCGCTTTCCAGGAGTCTCACCAGCAGCAGCCAGTGAAAGGGTGAAATGGATTACAGTCAAGCTGGATTGATTCAAAAGGCCTTTATTAAAACTGCCACATAGACAAATAAAATATGAAGTTCCACCTAGTTTTAGTGAGTATTGCTTTCCTCACCAGCATGAAAATAGATTTTCTGTAAATTTGACCCCACTAAAGTTTGCTGACATGACACGATCACAACAAACGACTACTGCAGTCCACAGTCACAAACCAAAACCTGTCAAATAAACAGCTCAATTTTTAACTTCAGGGGTCACTAGCATTGCCAGCTTGTCTGTTTTCACCTAAGTATTTATTAAGTTTGGTGTTCAAAATAGAAGAGATCCAGAAAATCCAGATTCTGGATAGAAGCAAGGCAGTGTGGTAACTGTGGTTCAGTGACTGGAATCTAAAACGCCTGGAGACGTGGTGAGCCGAGAGGCCATTCAATATTCTCCAGTTTATGGTAGATGCTCTGATCATGCACTTTGTGAAATGCCACAAGACAGGTCAGCAGGAAGAGTCATTACAAAGTGCTGACTGAGGCTATGTCTATTTGCTGGTCAGCATCACATGTCAGAATGATCTGAAAATCAGCCAAAAACAGCTTCCAACGAGAGAGGAAATTTGGAATTTTGGAGCAAGCGTGAAGAACTGATTCATGATGGATGAAGATGATCAACACTTGGGTTTAGGGATAAGAAATGTATTCTGTCTGCCTTTTTTGAGCTTGTCAGAGGAGTAGCTTTGCCCGGTTTGGAGGTCTACGCCACTGTTCCTCCTGCAATTCCTAAAGTCTGAATGGATTAACTGATCCCACACGCAGCCATAACACAGATTCATACTTTCATCCCCCATGCTTCCTTCGAGTTTGATTGATGCTGTCCTCATTTGCTTTTGCAGTGGCACTAAAGAGCATTCTGGGATAGATACTCTCCCTTCTATAAGTGTTGTTTGATAGCTGGGCTCCTACGACAGCTGCATCAGCTGCATGATGAGATAGAGTTGGCCACAGATAACTATGATTTGTTTGGAGCTTTAGGAAAGTTGAGATAGAGGAAGAGAAATACATATCTGTCCCATGCTAAAAGCTGAGTTCTCTACAGTCCTTTGTTTTCTCTGGCCCAGCAGGAAGCTCAACACTCATGGGATTCATTCGGTTCTGTCTTTCCAATAAGAGACGTACCAGCTCTTCCTGACCTGACTCAAGCCAAAATGTAAAGTTGCTAATATTCAGAATCCTGGACACACATTTTATATATTAGTTTTAGCTCATTTTCACCATTTTATAACAGTAAAGTTAAGCGATTCATTGTCTCTGAACCTAGGTATCCTCTGAGGATGGGGGGTGTCTTTAATCATCTCACAGTCCAACAGGTACATGACATCAAAACATATCCAATCATACTCCAGAGAGCCCTGTCCCACTCATCACACAGGAAAATGTTCTCTGTAAGGACTAAGGTCAGGTTTGTAGCACCAGCCTGCCACACAAGCATGCCTTTAAGCAGAAACCCAGTTAACCTGTTAACCCTGTCCAAGTTCAGGAGCATAAATCATAAATCCAGACACAAAGTCATATGCCAGGCTTAAAAGAGGAATAGAGCTCTATTCAAAGGAGAACATACGGTACTGTACAACCTGTGGGAATTGCCCTTTATCGCTATACTTTAACCAGACTCCCCATCTACAATACCTCTTCTGTTAAGGCAGCAGGCCAGAAGGCAACATGGGGATGATTTTAAACATCAAATCTGAGCAGAAAAGCAGATGGCCGATGGGTAGTTAAAAACTTCCCCAGGCTAAATGTTTAGAAATGTACTTTTAATATCTTATCATGTTTAATGTTAATAATTAAAAAAATAATTCAAATCTTTTGGTGCAGGGATAACCAACTGTAGGGGATTTTGACAGGAGCTCCCAGCAGATGTTGTGGTTGGTCTGGAGTGGGAGTGAAAGCAGCCAGTGATCCATGATAAACACGAAGAACTCTGACGATGACCACAGTTTCCTCCAAAATAACATCTGGGTGGTGAAATGCAAGGCCTTGAGTCAACGAGCCACACAACCACCAGCCGCATTAGTCACCAGTAAAACAGTGGGTCCACAATAACAGTTTAATGGGCAGAATACTACATGAACATTTGTCCTTTCTCTGTTTCATATGGATATAAAACAACTCAACATGATACTTTTTATAAAAGAATGTGTTATCATTTCTGACATTGCATTGTTTATGCGTGATTGTGAAAAGCTCTTTGCCAAAAGCTATGTGACAAATTGTAAGTAAACATTTTATCTGCTTAACAGTGGTGAAAGAAAAATATAGCAATGTGTAAACAGTAAGAAATGTTTCAGATCTGTCAAGCGTTTTTAGGAAATGACCTGTAAAAAAGGACACGCTTAATAAAAGATGTTAAACAGCTCATATTTACTCCCAGTTCACTTAAAACAGTCAGATGATTTTCTAAGCATGAGAGATCACATCCGTGTTAATAAGACATTCCCAACTCGGATGTGAAATCTCATGAGATAAAACGTGACTTCGAAGTAAACAAACATGGCGTAGGAGGACCACTTTAGTAACCTTGCTTTCTGATTGGCTAGACATCACATTCAACAGGCAGCACATTTGTTTATCAGTGACAATCAGACCAAGACAATCTAACATGTTTCTTACCCCAGATTTAAAATCTGAGCATTCCCAACTTCTAAGTGGACCAGAGCACTTGTAACACACCACAAAAGGTGGGATTATCTTTAGATCCGTTACGTAATCTTATGCAACTTTAAGATTGTCAGAAGGGGTGGGGCTGGTCAAAAAATGGCTTTTTTCTTTGTCCCAAAGATTTTCTGAGAAATTTTCTTGAAAACCACCAGAAATGACAATCACATCCTCGTCAGATGCTCAAACCACCTCAGCTGACTCCTTTCGATGAGGAGGAGCAGCCGCGATGATGTAGCTCCTCATCCTATTTCTAAGGCTAAGCCCACCCTCCCTATGGAGGAAGCTGGTTTCACATGCTTGTATCTAACATTGTTTTTGTCATCTCCATACTCAAGAGCTTCACTTTTCAGCTCAGCTCCACTCACTATCAAGACCAAGCTTCAATCCATCAACCAATCATTTGTGAACAAATCAAGTTACTCCTCCTTTTGAGGCAGAGACTAATGCCCAATCCAGACTTCTGACTTGGATGTTTAATTTACCAAGCTAAGTTCCTAGATCCAGCCATCGGCCTTCAATCTAATTAAGTCAGCAGATAGCAGAGAAGTGGCCTTTATATGGAAGAGCTGCATTCAGCTGACACATCCTGCTTTGCCCTTCTCTGTATCCTGCAGAAAGCCAATATCAGATGACAAGGACACTGATGATAAGAGGTGAGTATGTCCTGTATACATCATCGCAGATCCAACTATTCCAGGAGTACTCACCACCGACCCTGATCCTTCAACCCGGGATCCGTACGGAGCCGACAGGGACCAGACAGACAAAATGTGCAGAGAGAAGTGCTCACAGGATACACAGAATAATAGTAAAATGGATTTGTTCCACTGCTCAGGTCAGAGGAGGAAACTATTATTTTGCTGCCAGCTGCTCAAGTTGGAATTTACAGTTAATCCTCCAGAAAAAGGCACTAGGGACATTTGTTAAGAGGGTCCAGGAGGAGTCAGAAGACTTTTGAGGCATGGCAGAGTTGAACAAGTAGTTTCTGCTATTTAAAAATAATACGACATAATGAAAAAATCCAGTGAAGTCATTTACTAGGCGTCTAGAATTTAGGGATTGAGGGAGATGATGTTGACATATTTTCCAAAACTCAAAACAGTTATCTTCTAACAATTTAAGTCCTTAATGCCTGATAATAAAAAAGAAAGAGAAATCCTGTTTTTAGTTTCAGAAGGCTTAAGTGCTTGTCTGCTGGGAACTGAACAAAACATCATTTTCCCCATGAGCACACGGTGAAGTTTTAAACTTTAAACCACATGTCAAGAAAGAAGAAAAACGACCAAATATTCAATAGCTGATTCCTTTGTTTCCAAAAGAATATTTTTCTTTTTAAATATAACCATTTCTGTTTTTCCCTCCCCTGTATAATTCATTATAGGCTGCGTGCATGGCGCCACTTGAGTAAATTACAAGGTGATGCTGACATAACGAGCCAATTTAGCTGCAAAGATGACATATATAGTACCTCATACCTTCTTCAGTAGTGAAAAATGAAAGGAGGATGGTTGAGTGTTTCTTGTACTACACAGCCTTTGCCCCTAAATAAATAAGTAAGGGCAAGGCCGACATAATCTATCTCATCCAGTGCATCTACCCTCCCTAATCACCTCCTCCTTTATTGAGCCTTGGCACCGGTCTCGCTATCTGACTCTCACTCTCCATGACCTCACATTGTTGCTCGTGCTTTTCTGGCCTTGACAGCAGCAGAATCTCACCCTGATATATAAAACCAAATCTTGCATTCACTATGCATCCACAGGGAACACTGTCACACCCCAAAAGATCATTTTGCAGCAGAGGTTCATTAAAGTTAAAAATTCCTAAAAGACCCAAGTCAATTGTTTGATTAATGCAAAATGAAAACTATTGCAATTTGGGCATTTTTCTGAAAAATGACACTGATTACAGCCACTTTTTCCTGGATTAGCTGGCTATTTGGAAGGTGCAATGGCTCAAGTTGAACTTTGCACCTCTTTGAGTCATTTTAGTTAGAAGCATGACAGTAAAGATAGTCATACTACTGGTATTTGTGATTCAGAAACACCGTCTGCGCCTTCGAATTTGAACCTGCAGCCCATTCTCCCTCTATTTACCCCAGATCTGTGACTCAGTACACAAATATGTCCTGTGAGTCAAGAACAAAGAAAACATATGCATAGCAACTGTGCACTCTCCAGAGATCTTGTATTGATTAAAAGATTTACTATGACTTCAAGATAATTGTTTTGGGAAAGAGGATGTAGAAAACTCTTTCATGAACCACGTGCCAAGATATTTAGCAGTTTTTCATCGAGCTACCACAAGCACGTGGATGCCTTTGCTATCATCATTCCATACCACCAGCAACAGGCCAAAATGACATAAGACGTTCATTAATTAGCAAGAAAAACACCATAAATGTCAGCTATAATTGAGAATGTTTCTGTGGTTTGGTGGAGAGGAATTACTCAGATGACAAACTGGCTAAATGATAAATCATGACCTCAGTGCCCAAATAAACCGTGGCGATGTGGGTGGATTAGAAAAGCACTGGGCGCGAGTCCAAAACAGAGAACGATTTGACAAGATAGGTCTGAATTTGTAAGCAATAATAATCCATCAAAATATTCTGGGAAATAATTACTCGCTCTTAAGATCCTTGATCAGAATTATGGTTGTAGCTTTGGTAAAAAGATTAATCAAACTTAAAAAAAGTTATTTCCAACAAGGCTGGCTCGTCAGCAGTCAGACGTCCGAGCCAAGAAACTATTAGGCCTGTCTGATTAGCAGTCTTTGCTGAATATACTGAAAGAAACCTTTGTTTGAGCAATTATTAGTTGGATACACTGTAGTCACGGTTATTCCAACAAACCGAAGAGCAGACTGAGGCAATGAAAACTTTAAAAAATTACATTTAAAAATCAACCTTTCAAGTCTTTTTGTTTAACTAAGTAACATGGATTAATGTTCCGTATTGAGAAGCCAATGTTTGTAATTACATGTTGGACACTTTCAAGCATGGCCGCTAACATCAGCAAAGGATTACGTGCTTTACTTGGATTATGTGACAGATTTTAGAGTTTATTAGGGTTAGGGTTAGGATGATGTGAATTATATTATAATTTAACACGTGAAATTGGACCTATGTTTAAATTAGCCCAAACATTACTAGTAAATGTTTGTTCAGGAATATTTTACATCATTTTAATTATGAACATGAATATTCCAAAATGTTTGTGACAGTTCTCAGTTGTTCTCTTGTGAGTTAAAGGTGGAATATGGAACATTTTAATAAAAAGCTATTTTTTTAAAAAATAATACCTCCACGAGGCATTTAGAGGTGTGCAGAATGAATGTACAGTTTTCCTTTAAAAGCTATATTTAAAAATAAATAATAGATGGGCTGGGTTTATGTTTACATCTACCAGCCAATAGAGGGCACCGTTGCAGTAAAAAGTCCGCTCAGCAAGGTGAGACTGGGACTGTGTAAAATGGCGGACTTGACAAGACAAGCAGCTGATTCTGAGCCCAGAAGATGTTCTAATGTTAAATTAACAGTAACTTAGTCCTTACCTGTACATGGTGCTGGCTGGTCACTTTACGTATCAGCAGTTAACCAACACCCCGATGACTGGAAAATTTGTTCTGTTGTTGCAATACCACCTCTAAACACTAGATGTCGCTAGAGTGTTCGTGTTCTATATTCAACTTTTAAAGGGTCACTCTTCTGTTTCTCACATTTTGACCACGTTTAAGAAATTTGCAAGACAAATGTTCTCTCGCTGAGTCATCGCACGCTGCTGGAACTCATCTCAGACCCTTCTCAATTGCTTCTATGAGTCTGAAATGTAAGAAATCTGACATAAATTTGTGATTGGTTGTGTAACCAGATAATAAAAAGATATAAATGTGTTGCTGAATTGGTCCTTGTGCCCTCTTAGTGAGAGTTAGAGTCACAAAATTTGCAATTTAATCTCCAACTAGTCACAGTGAGATACTGTTTCTAAATTCCATGAAAAGCAACAAACTGTTTTTCCAACATTTTTAAGCTCAAAACCGAAAAAGAATGAAGTTCTAATTATTTGGGGCAAATAAAACAGCTAACAGACAACAGAAATCAGATGATTCAAGAGGAAAGACACTCATCTGTGAATTTGCTTGCAGAGTCAATAAAGACGTTTGATTAGCAAATTTAAGTCATTTACCAACAGCAAATCATTTTGGCTGGGCTGACCTCTGAACAAAAGAAAAAGAACTAACTTGCTGGGCTCTAAATGACTTTACTGTTAAAACCCGTATTAGAAAACTCTTTATTTGACCCAGATGTAGTCTGAACTCACGGAGTTTGGATGGGTGGTTTGGAGGTGGCGGGCCGCGGGGTCAGGACCTTGGTGGTGTCACTGGAGGGGCGTCTCTGCTGTTGGTCTTTTTGAAAAGGATTTGTGCCAGGCTCGATTCGCCTCAGAGTGCCTCGCTCATGGATGTACACCTGTTCTGGGGCCACCTCTTCGCAGCGAGGCCCCTGGAACCCTGAGCGGCACACGCAGGTATGTGGTCGGCTGCAGGAGCCGCGGTTCTGGCAGGGGGGCTGGCAGTCAGCTGAGGAGAAAACCAAGAGGGAGATCAGGTTTTCACTAGGTCACATTAGAGCATGGGCCTCCCTCGTACAAGGGAGCAAATAACTTTTCCTGATCTCAACTTTGGGGTTTGGTCAGAATTGAATCAGTCAAGAGCTCATTAGTTTCATTTCTTAACCATTTTGCTACTTCTCCTTCAGCAGAGCCCCCTGGGGTGCTTTCAGGTTCAATTACTGTTGAGTTTTTAGCTCTAAATATAATCACTAACATTAAATCTATACGTTTAGTTTCTGCTTGAGGAAAATGTTGGCGTTTCTATGCGGTTAGTATACTACTCATCAAAAGTCCAGTGTGTACTTTTGCAGCTTAAAAGAGCAATAAAAGTAAAAAGTCATAAAAAGAGAGAAAATAAGAAAAACTGGAGGCTGACTGGGTAAATCCAGCAGTTAATCACAGAGATGGCATGTAGAGCTGTTTCCTTTAGTTCAGAAACAAACTGAAATAGATGAACATCGGAATAACGTTCATTGTGCCACAATTGAATAGATAGAAAAAATAGTTTCTTCTGGTAGGCACAGGATATTAGTAAGAGAAATGTTGTATAAACCTCTTTTACCTGCAGGTAAAAGAGATTTATACAACATTTCTCTTACTAATATCCTGTGCCTACCAGAAGAAACTATTTTTTCTATGAAATAGATGAAGCTAAAGCTCCTTAGCAGCTGAATGTCTTGGAATCGTGTTTGATTTACCCTCCTGGAGTTTTTCGGTAACCCTTCGAGCTGGCAATTTACTGCGCTAAAAAGGTAAAATGTGAGCTTTAAGTCCAAGTGAGACCACCTGCAAGGCATCGCTTCCTAATGGACCTCCGACCGTGTCGGTGATTAGAACATGAATGTGTGCATAATATTTCCAGCAGTCTGCAAAGAGCATTAATCTGCACCGTTCTCCCAGAACCTGCCTCGCAAGCCTTCCATCACACTCCAGTTACTTCAAATGCAAAAAGACACCGTGGCATGCAATTTAAAACGATCAAGCTGTTCCTGTGACACAAATGAATGTAGCGGACAGAACTTGAGGATTTATGACACTGTCCTCAAACAGTAGATTAGGCCACTGGTCTGTGGTGGCTAAAGCAAACAGTGGTGCTCTGTCAACAGCTATGGAATGCTATTGACACAGATGCTGTGAACACTGACAGATCGCAGGCAGGAACGCCACCCCAGCTCGTGTTGGCAGCCAGAAACAACCCCACTGGTTGAGAAGCGCTCTACCTGCTGCACACTTCCTGTTATTGTGACAACGCTCAGATTCTGGACACTCCACTTCCTGTTCAGATTCCAAGGATGCTTTTTTTTGTTGTTGCATCACATGAGCTCAAAACTGACAGAAGAAAGCATGACGAATTTAAGCTTTTCTGATGAGAAAAATGAACAGAAGACGCAATTTCTTTTTAAGTATACTGGAGGAAATCTACACCCTGTTTTCATGGAGCATGCACATTTAGAAAGAAGTGCTTGTGGATTGTATAAATTGGAATACGATTCAAATTTTCCATTATGGGATAAAACAGGGATAGCCTGAGTTCTGTTTGGCAAGAAGTGAAACACGTCATCCCTCTAAAGTACGGGCTGTCTGAGTGCTGCCGTCTTGTCCGGAGTCTGCTCAAGCTCAAATCTAGGACGTAGCGTTGGATGAAACAGGTCACACACTCCAGCAACCTCATGTTGAAAGGGGACAACTTGGTAATGTGTGAAAATAAATGCTGCTAATAAAACTGTCCAAACTGCAATCAAAGAGGAAGCAGAGCAGGTCCTGCTCACAGTGACATGTGTTTAATGACCCGTTTTGAGTTGCGAGGCACAGAAATTGACGGCAAATAAAACTGTCGCCTCGTGCTGATGACAGAGGGGACAGGTCAGCGACTCTGGACCTGACGTCTGCCCCACATGAAGCCTGCGTGGTCCTCGAGTACAGTGTCAGGACCTATCTGCGTTGTCTCTGGGCCCTGCCTCTGGGCTGTTGAGCACAATGTCACAGTAATTGCTGTCATGCAGATTTGTCTTGCACATCATTAAAACTAATTGCCTCACATTCCATCCATTTCACAAATATGTGCAGCAATTATTACTTTGCGAGAGTAATAATAAAATGAGAATCCATCGGAAATAAAAGAGGAGAAATGGCAAACATTCCTGGCATTGCCACTTCAGCCTTAATTATGACTGAGCCAGACTGGCCAAATTTTTGGAGAGTGAGTCCATATCCAGTCATCTGAAAAGAGAAGACGCTGACGCACACAAATTTGAATGGGAAAAGCATAATCTTTAGTGTTCCCTGAAATATTTATTACTTAACGTTATGTTTGAAACCATATTATTATTATTTATGGCATTGAGCATGAGCAAGACAACTAAAATGGAGTATTACCACTTGAAAATCCTCAACTATCATGAAACCACAGATTCAAACTGATATAAGCCCTGAGCCACCGTCTCCCCTACCAAGTCAGTTTGAAAAGGATGGAAGTTTGGGGTTTTGTTGTAACATTTATTTTGAAGAAACTTTTTATGATATTCCAGTAGTATTTGAGCACATTTGGTTGTTATCTGTAGTATATCCTAATTTTATTTCCAGCTTTTTTTATCTGAACCATCATGAAATGATTTAGAGCAATGAGAATATTTAGGGCTCTACGAGAAGAAGCTGGCCTATTTTGTGTTTTTACATAAAAACCTCATATGTATTAAATGGGGACTGAAAGCTCTAGGGTTTTCTTTTCTGGCAGGAGAAAGCATCCTTCTATTTTCTATTTTTGGATAAAGACTGGAGCTGAAAAATATTTTTGGACAAAAATACGCATCTCTAAGCACTTATGATCATTTTATTATCGGAGTATTTCAAAGAGACCACCGGTGCACTGACAAGAAGAAGTGATTTGGTGCAACGTTTCAACTGGTTGAGCAGGCGCCTCACGTACAAAGACTAAATCCCTCATCGCAGCCAGCGCTGGTTCGATTCCAGACCAGTCTCTGCCTCCCTCTTTCCCACTGTCAAATTAAAGTGCCCAAAAAAGTGAATCTAGCTAATAACTCTATGGTGTCTTGAGGGAAAAATTAATTAGTGAAATTGATTGTTTTCCAAAGGGAGGGTGTTGAGGTCTGAGACATTCTGGAGGCACAGCCTGGAAGTCATTAGTGGTATTTCACTTTAGGGCACTTCCACACTGGCTTCAGTTTGGATAATAAAGTCTCCATCTATGGAATGGAATGAAAGGTGGCAAATATGCATCTTCATAAATCCAACAAATAAAAAAGCAAATGTGTAACTAATCTAATAGTGAGCTGCACACACATAATAACCTGATGACTCAACCCTTATTCACCTTAGTCAAAGCAATCTTAAGGCCCAAATTGTCCAGAATTCCTCTTGTGGGTTAAAGTTGTCTGTTATAAGCTGAAGTTTGAGTATTTAATTAAGATAGTCATTCTTGTCCCCCTTCCACAGGACTCTCATTTCATACTCGTGCTCGTTTCCCCTCCATTACAATCCACCTGAGGTTTGCTTTCCCCTCTGTGCGACTCAAAGTAATACAACCCGTTAAATCTTTACAGTCCCTTCATTGAGCAGGGGAGCAATCTGAAACCAAAATCTGACATAATTCAAACATGTTTCACATTTCCTCACTTTGAAAAGGCGACTAGAGCTCAAAAATGTCATCTGGCATTTCTGAAAATTGTAGACAGTGAAAACATGTTTGCTATAATTTTAGAAAAGGCTTTCCACAGACCGCTCTAGGGATTAGAATTTGGTAGAAATCATGAAAAACTAGACAACTTACTAGTGATTTGCTCTTGAAGTGCAGGTTATTAAAATACATTGACGTTCATGCATCTAGATGCACATTTTGCTGCACGACCAAAGCAAAATTCTGCATTAATTGCACGAACTTTCCCCAAATTTGTGCAGAACATCAACAGAAAAGAGTAAAACTTTTATAACTGATTCATCAGTCTGGCAGACCTCCTGTGATGACAGCAGGAGCCTGTTTTTAGGGGTCACCAAAGAACCTGACAGACCTCATGAAGGAGGTCAAGTGTTCAAGCCTGTGGGGGGCAAAGTGGGGAGACAAGGTTAAAAATTTGCCTCTCGTCCATTCTAACTGTCCACTGAGGAAGTAAGAATTGGTCTATTGAGCAGTTAATACAATTGCCCCTCAATGCTAATCATTTTAAGTGAGTGTAAATCTCTTTGCAACATGTGATTTCCACATGCTAGCCAGTGCAAGCCCTATCATTTCAAACACTAACGTTACTGTCTGCAGCTCTGGAAACAAACTTCACTATTTTTATAATCACAACCATGAAGCAAAGAGCCTACTGGCATTTGACTGATCCTTTATTTGCTCTTTGTGGGAAGCCTTACATGGGTAATATTTCACTAAATTAAAGTCTCTCTGTCATAGATGCACATTTTTCAATAAGACTGTGGGCTTTTCGGTCCAAAAACAGCCGTTAGAGCGTGCATTCTCTAATTTCATCTTTAATCTGTGTGGGAATTTTGATAACCCACATCTGACCCATGACACGGTGAACATTACCTTTAGGTATTTTGCACAGTGCCGACGCAAATCCCCACAAACTCCGACATTCAGCCTCTAATGGGCCACATGCTGGTGCGCTCTGCGGAGGATCTGGGGGAGTGCGCCGACAAACTTGTAAAGCTGACTCTGAGAGACGTGGTGTTTCTCCAAAAACCCACAAATCCCATCCTCCTGAGGAGGAGGAGGGGGTCACATCACAACAACTTCCATATGGTCTTTAAAGCAGAAGGGCGCTGTGATATATGGTTGGCTGCAAAACTACCCTAACAGCACAGTTGTGTGCTGCAGAAGGAGAAAGATGCTTGATGTTAATGTTCTGTAGGTGCCAATCAAACTTCAACTGTCTTTTCAGAGACTTGCTTCTGGCTTTTGTTACACAAAAATTTTATACAGAAAAAAATAGAAGACATAACAAAGAAAACAAGGTGTCTAGATGTCAAATCATTTTCAACACAGCAATTAGAAAAGTATGTGGAGCTAGACATCAAAACAAAACTCAATTGCAACCTACAAACAGACGCACCAGCTGGAGAGGAGAAAGCAGCACCCCTGGTTTGAAGAGACAGCCTCAGAACGAGCTGTCCTGCGCCTGCGTTAATGACGGGGTTAAGACCAAAGAGCGTGTATTGATTACAGGATCTGTCTAATGGGCTATAACTCTCGGCAGGGCCACTAAAAGAGTGTCATGGCCCTCGAACTGTAAACTGTGCAACCCCTACAAATCTGCACAGGACATTTAAAAGCCTAGGAGGACCTAGAGGCTGTCTGTGTTGCAGTAATTTCAGCTTTAGCTCACTGACCTTATAGAAGTCTTTAAAACCTCCTCGTAAAACATGTTGACTCTAACATTCACACTAACATCTTTTTTTAAACTGAACAAATTTCATTTAAAATTAAAAATATCAAGTGTTAAAAATCTGGTGACTTTATGCATTTTTTGCACTTTCCAACCCTATTTACATCTAAAATGATGTACTTTTTTGTTGTTTGCAATACAGCAGACAAATTGTTTTTGTCAAAATATTTCTATTCCATAGAGTGATAAAGGGAGGATAAGTAAAGGTAAACTGAAAAAGGCTTTAAACAGCTATAAGATGGTGAACCTAAACATTTGGGTGTTATTGAGGTCAAAAACATTCACAGCTGTCTCACACATGTAACAGCAAAACGTGGGCATTAACCCTTAAACACCAGGATGTACTCAGATGCAGTAAAAAGCTTAACAAATGAAGCTGCTTCTCTAAAAGGGATCATTCTCGATTGTACTTTGTCATTTTTAAATTGGGTGTGGGTTAAACCTTTCCTTCACAGTCAGAGCATAAATGCATGGAACGTGGTTTAATATGCATTTATCTACCAACGATTTTAGCTCTATATAACTATTTAATGCTCTTCTGCATGAGTTCCAAGACTCCTGGAGCTCCAACCACATGACGGCGTTAAAGAAACGCACTACAAGCAGCGTTCACTTGGGAAGACAGGAAAAGTTGTGATTACAAAGGTATGCAAGAGATAGACTGACCTTTCTGCTTGAGGAATTACTGTATGTTAGAACTGAGACGAGGCTCTGAGCAGCACAGCAGGCCAAAGAAAACTGGAAGGCAATCAAAAAGAAAAACTCCTCTCTATACCTCCTTTCATTCTGTCCATCACCAACCACTTAAGAGACAGAAAACAACTCTATTCCTTCTCCTGAAGGATGCACCTTTTATCTGAGAGATGACAGGTCTAACCATCTGCATGCCTTTTTTAAAGGGGAGAAGTCCCTATATTGACTAAGGTTACGTTAGAAGGCCATGTGCAGCACATGCTTTTGAAACCACTTTGATGAATAACGTGGTAACGTTTTTTTTTCTGATGCAGAATCCGAAAGCTCTCAAGCTCAAGAATAAGGAAAGCCAGATCCACAAGAACTTACTTTTTAGTGTCTTTTTAGTTTTCACGATTTTGGGGCTTTTCATGAAGCTGAGCCATAGTAAACACATGAGAGTCATCATGAAGTAAACTTAAAATTAAAATGAAAATAATGACTCTTAATTATAAAACAACCTAAACATTTAAAAAGTGCTTCTAGGGAGGATTTTTACAGATGTCACACCTAAAAGATTTCTGTCCCCAGAAAGCCTCAACAGGCATGTCTAATACTGAAGTTTATCCAAGACTTTATAAGCTCTGGAAAATCTTAATTTCTTTCATGCTTCACATGATCGAGCATGAAGTTCAACAAAATTACGAAAAGCCGCTTAGGACACCGCTAATAAAGACTAGAATGGTTGGGTGGAACAGCAATCACCATTTCTGGTCATAATGTTTAAAATAAAAATCAGATGAAAAGCATGATAAGATTTGTGACTTGCTTCAGGCCAAAGCCACAGGCTTTGCTTCCAGGCAACCAAATCCCAAACTCCTCATGCGATCTCTTAACTAAACCTGTAAGCAGAAGTGGGATTCAGAGCGAGGACGGTGATCCTGTAACGCGATCGTTTGGCCAGATCACCCTCAGCTAATGCTGCTTTGACTGAAAGCCTTATTTAAGATGGAATTTCTTGTAGACAGATGCAAATGAGAAAAGATACGACTTAAATCTCCTCTTGAGCTGCTGAGGAATTTAAATGTCCTTTCTGTGTTTTCTTTTCTTTTCCAAGCTGTGCAGCAAACCAAAACTTCAAAACAGTAATCTCGCACTGTTGTACAAGACATATAATTGAGGGTTGTTGTATTTCCCATCAAACAGGCCAACCATTCAAACTTCCACTCTAATTCCACAACTGAGTAACTTATTATTTTGTAAACAGTCATTTCCAATGAAATTTGCCCAAAGGGACAAAAACTGTTGGTACCAAACCAACGCAGCGCTTTCCCCTCGTTGGCAATTAGGGTTTAGGCAGCGAAACATTCCTCAGCTTATCATGTCAGCTAAAACTTGCCCAAATTGACCCAAGCAATTAACACTTAACCAAATGTTACCTGCAGTAACAGGTTTCTTTGCCCCTTTTCCAGCAAACTGCTGTTTCAATCAAAAAAATCCCCTAAAAATGTGAAAATCAACCACCCTGAAGTTGAGAACTTGCTAGAAAGCAAACAGATGATAATGTCTTCATCATCGATAGACGTGTAGGCGGCCTCGCTGAATAAAAACAGCAGTCCACATCCTGCTGCGTGTTTGCTTTGAGCTAAACTCAGTCACATAAGGAGGCATTGTAGGAAAAGCATTTTTTTTAGAAAGACCAAATCCAAGTCTGCAGCTGAAACTTTGAACGTTAGACATTACATCAACTCCTTCAGCAGGAAGTTCCTAAAACAGCTCAGTAATGTTTTCACTTTTACTCACAGCCGACGGGTTTGTTTCTTTTCTTCCCCAGACTCTGAACATGTTTTCTCAAAGCCTGGGACATAAGCTATAGGAAGCTGGTTTTCCACCACTAATACGTGGGGTCTTTTCCAATCTGAAGCCTTTATGTTGGCACCTTGCAGACTGTAGAACTTTTTTTTAACATCGCCTCCAGTCTGACCAAGCTGTAAGGGGGTCCAGATGATTGGACAGACCCCTGGCCTTCTCTCTGGCAGATTAAATTCACTCTTTAGCTTTAGGTAACCGTGTCTCCATGTTAAATGTAATTTACACCTTTCTAAGTGCAGTGTGTGTGTGTGTGTGAGAGAGAGAGAGAGTGTGTGTGTGTGCAGGGGGGACCAGTTGGCTTGTTGCGTAATGGACCGGCAGAAATGTGCATGAAAAGTGTTTGCATGTGTGAAAGGGGGAAATGACTATCAGAGAAAGAACAGAGAAAACAGTAAACAACTTTTTTAAAGAAAAAAGCACATATCTGGCTGCTCAGAAGATGTCTTTTGCAGCAAGCCTTAATTCACTTGTAAAATTTAAAGATAACTTTTACAAACTTCCTTTTCCAACCTGTCATTTCAGCCTGCAGGAAGCGATGGCGGTCATAAAAGTAAGGTTGAAACGTGACGTGCAGAGGCTACTGTACAGTCGACAAGTAAGTTAAACAGAATTATCAGCCCTGTTATGATGATGGGGAAATGCTTTAACACCTGCCTCATCTTAGTTTGATGTTAAAGAATTACTTCTTCACAATTATTCAACTGTTAGTGTTTCTGGCAGTAAGTAAAACCAGTGCAGCCGTGGTCAAAGGAAAGAAAAGGCAGTTACACCTATAATTATGGGCTTGTGTCAAAAGCAGAGTCAGTTCCAGACTAATTTCCAAGTGAGAATCTTACATGAGTGGAAAAGGAAAACACTACATGATGAACGTGACCATGGGGGCAATAACCCTCTAGGAAAACCTTCATGGGGCAATTTCATTTGACAGGATGATCATTAGAAAGCATTTACTGTTATTTTTATGCTTATGTGCATGGGAATCTCAGTCTGTCAAAGCTTAATAGCAAATAGCTCACTTTGGACTTCATATACTCACATTTTGGAAGCAGAGTAAAACAATTAGCATGTCATTAATAAAGGATAGTGGCATTGCAGCAACATTTAAATCATTTGTATTTAACACCATTATTCGTCAAGTTCGGAAACGTCCAGAGTTCACATTTTAAGAAGACTGCAGCTACCAATTAAAGTCAGCAGGTGGTGCTGTTTAGAATCAATGTAAATCGTTCTAATGCCTATAGTCAAACCTATTTATATCAAATGTCATTCATATACTAGAGGGTTGCTAAGGGAACGTAGATGTCCAAGCAGGAAGATTTCTTTTATTGATGCTTAGAGGTAGAATCATCACAAAAAATATTACTAGACTTTGTGTCACATTGTCATGATTTTAAAAATAAACAGTTTTTAAAGACATTTCATTTACTGTTGTTGTGTTTTGCCCTCGTTCTGCCATGCTTAATTGCACAAATGGTCTAAAATACTAGCCTGCATGGCAAGCCATCCAACAAGGCAAGAATTTGGTCTAGTTCACTAGGCACTAAAATACCAGATGTACACGTCATTTAAAGGGTAAGACAAAATAAGAGCATGCTTGCAAGTGACAAAATCCTTTTCACAACCATTTCTTTTTCTCAGTTATAATGTTTTTACAAATATTTGAAGCTGGAATCAAACAGAAAAAATAAATGTGATTAATTGCACAGTCGAAAGTGCAACTACAGCTGGCATCATGGCAAAAAACTGAGTTAATCTATCCATCCATTCAACCATCCATCCACTTTATTCCGCTTATCCGGAGTCAGGTCACAGGGGCAGCAGCCTAAGGAGGGAGGCCCAGACTTCCCTCTCCCCAGATACTTGGGCCAGCTCTTCTTGGGGAATACCAAGGCGTTCCCTGACCAGCCGAGCTTCTCACCCTATCTCTAATGGAGAGCCCAGCCCTGCTGAGAAAACTTATTTTAGCCTCTTGTATCTGTGATCTCATTCTTTCAGTCACTACCCAAAGCTCGTGACCATAGATGAGGGTAGGAAATTGAGAGCTTTGCCTTCTGGCTCAGCTCTCCCTTCACCACGACAGCTTCAGCACCAATCTGCCTATCGATATTCCTAACCATCTCACTCGTGAACAAGCCCCCGAGATACTTCAATTCCTCCACTTGGGGCTGGACCTCGTCCCTGACCTGGAGAAGGCATTCTACCATTTTCCGACTCAAGACCATTACCTGTATGTTTTTAAACACAATTAAATTAAACAGATTTTGGAGCTTGCGCTTGTAAGCACTTTTGAGAAACTACATGTTTTTTCAAAGCAAAATAAACTATTCTTGGTGCAAAAGGACAGAAACATGAAAACAATGCTCATTAGTATCCTAAATACTGATAGTGTGATTATAGGGAAAATAATATTTAATTTGGTGCATGGAAATTTGTAAATAATACTTACGTTTTATACATCGGTTGGTTCCTGGTGCCAACGCCCAACCGGAGCAGCACTGGTGGCCGCCGCAGACATTAGGTCTGATCAAAAGATGAAAAATACAAAAAAAAAAAGACAAAATAATTATTTTATTGCATCTTTAAGACAAACATTAACAAATGCCAGTTTATTATGATGATAAACTGAGATTAAAGGGGCCTCTAACGGTTGCTTGACTGTTCTGAAGGTATGTTTTAGTTTCTAATCCGTCTAAGGCAGCTGGCCTGGAGATGAACACCTTAGAAATGATACTATAATTGCATGTTATTTGATAAATAGTTCAGGGCAAGTCACAAATCTCTGTCTTACAGTGGACTAACAAACTCCCTCGTTTTGTTATGTAAGAATCCTGAGTGAACAGTTATTTGAGCCTTAGAGGGATTAGGTGAGACACACGGGACATGAACAAACACCACGCATCTTCTATAAATCACACAGCAAATGAGAAATGACAAGTTTAAAACTGTTTGAACTGGATTCTTTACTCTCTTTAATCCGCACTTGTTTTCAGGCCAATTTTTGTCGTGAGACAGATAAGAAGGCACCAGACCGCAAAAGCTACTCCAGGTCCGTGCCACCTCATCTAACTGTGCGGTATTACGGTAAGTGGATGTCTGACTCACGGCGATTTGAGAAGATAACTGGGATTGACTCATTGACCTCAGTTGGATTGCGCTTATTAGACACTGCAAGTGTTACTGAGGCATCACAGGGATAACATCCAGTCATTCGGGCCCTCTGGCAAGCTTATTATTGTCATAAATCAAGCACATCAGGCCAGGCCCGTGCCAAAGACTTCAGTCATCACATACAAATTCCATCAGGGGATTTGTGTCTGTAATGCAGACTTAATACAACATGACTCTCGTGCTCCAGGTAAAAAAATACATGCACGCACAATTAGCCCCTTTTTCGTACTCTTGTATATTTTGATACGAGGGGAAATTCTTTTCACCACTGAGCCATCAGCGTTGCCCAAAGATCTGACAGTTCGAGAGAGAAAGAGTCATACTGAGTCAACTGAAATGTAAAGGGGTTAAATAAGCCCCGCCAGGGCTGGGGATACGGTAAATAGGAGAAGCTGAGTGGGAATTCCAAGAGGAAATGTGTCATACATTCACTTTCACTAACAAGTAGCAGGTGATTCATCTGAAACGCATGAAGAAAACCTGTTAAAATCAGCGGGCAGACTGCTAATGTTCCTGTAGATTTATGTAACACTTATTTTATGGCTCCTTAGAAGAAAAAGAACCCTTTTCAGGCCATTTTGATTCATTTTCAGCAGTTTGGAGCAAGGCAAGACAGCATGTTGGATTTAATCCTGCACTAGTCTGATGGACTAGAAAGGTGTGGTATGCAGAATATACAGTCAGTGCAAAGGGCTGGGCTTGACTGTAAAATTGAATAAAGGCTGTGCAATTAACCACATTTGTATTTTAATATCGACCTCTGCTCCAAATGTTTACAAAAACAATAACTGACAGAAAACAATCACTATTGTGCAATTGGTCCTATTTAGTCATGCTGAATACCATACCTCGCCACATTATTTGTAAAGCGCTTTAAACACGGCATTACAACCGATCAAAGTGCTGCACATTAATACAACAACACAGGCAGAAATAATCACATAGATCTTAATAAACAATTAAAAGAACAAGGAAGTAAAAACCACACAAAGTGGAACCACATGATATTAATTCACAGATTTAAAATTGAACATCCAAGGAGAAAGGAGGATGACAAAGTATGACTTGATGCTGAAGCCAGGTTTATGAGTTTAAAGCCAGGGACAAATAGTGCGTTTTCAGCCGTGATTTAAAAAGGGCAGTGGAGGGCGCTTGGCTAACCTGGAGAGGTAGTGAGTTCCAAAGTAGTTTTGGGGCACAGATAGAAAAAGACTTTTCCCGCAGGACTTAAAATGTGCCTTAGGGATGGTGAGGAGGAGCTGATCTGTAGCCATAAGAGCACGAGGAGGGTGGTAGAAGTGAAGGAGTTCGCTCAGATAGGGAGGGGCCTGTCTATTCAAAGATTTGAATGCATGAAGCAGAATTTTGAAATTGATCCTGAACTGAACGGGCAACAAGTGGAGTGATTTAAGAATGGGTGTAATGTGCTGTCTTGTGTCAGCTCCAGTAAGGAACCTTGCTGCTGAAGTCTGGACAGAGCAGCTTTACTAATGCCATAAAGGCAGGAGTTGGAATAATCTAGCCAGGATGTAATGAAGGCGTGAATCACCAATTCTAGAAGATGATCACTCGGGATGGGCTTTAATTTAGAATTTCGCCTAAGGTGGTAGAAGCAGGACTTGACTGTGCTATTGACCTGAGCGTCCATCTTCAGGACCGGGTCCATTTTTACTCAAAGGTTGGAAACGGTAGAGGTTACATGAGGAGAGAGAGAGAGAGAGAGAGAGTGGAGGTCAAGGCGGCTGGGTTGCTCTAACATTGTCTGGACTAAAAACAATCACATCTGTTTTAGAGTCATTCAGATGAAGGAAGTTTGCAGCCAGCCACTCCTTGATATCATGAAGACAATCAAACAGAGGTTTAGTGGTGTCAGTGGGCTCAAGCAAAAAATAAATTTGGCAGTCATCTGCATATATGATGTCTGAGAATGGCTCCTAAAGGCAAAATAGAGGAACAAAAGTAACGGGCCAAGGATGGAACCTTGAGGGACCCCTCCAAGGAAGGCGGACCGACAGGGATGAGTAGTCATCCATAACACACTTCTGAAGGCTAAATCAGTGCTTACTGGTCTTTTTACCAGTCAGTGACAATAAATCATAAAAATCATTTTAATTTTGTAATCTAATGTATTTCTCGATAACACACAGCCCAGTTGTCATTAATTTCAAATATGATCCAGACACAATCCAGGGTGTGACATTTTTCTGCTTGGACATCCCATAGCAGCTCTTCTCTGCTTTTACAGCAGTTTTCCATTAAAAGTTATTGATTCAATCAAATAGAAGTTTAAAATGTCTGAATGTTAGAAAAATATGTATTTTACTTTTCTTATCCTAAAAAGGCCTGTGCACTTTTGTCTTTGTCAATAATGGTTTTAACATGATAACATTTATGTTGGTTTTATCATTTCCGTGCTCATGAGTTTTAATCACCACTAAACAGCACAACTCTGCCCCCTGCTGGTGCAAACCAGTAAGTGCAGCAGTTTTAAAATAGGAACTCCTGTTTTCAAACTGCTATATTGAGTATGATTATTTTCCATTTTCAGATCACATGGTTAATTTTATATGTTTAATAGTTTAAAGACCTTCATAAATTAGCCAGAAAATCAGTTTATATTATATTATACTAATTCCTTTCTGATTATTATGCAAATATTCACCTCCTTGTGTGAATTACGTTTTGTCCCTATAAATAGAAGTTGATGCATCATTTAACAAAAAGAAGCTCTAACGTGGAAACGAGTCGACTTAAACAGAGAAAAAATGAGAAATTGGTATTATTGCATACAATTATCTGGTTGAGTTTAAACATTAAATAATTCAAATATTCAATCCCATAATCAGCCATTTAATAATTGCTTGTCCTGCCCTGACCCCATAACAAAACTCCTATTAGTGTATTTAATTTTTGGCTGCTCTAAAACATACATGTCTGGATGACAATTTAATAGTATATACTGAGTACTTTGTGGCTTCTTGTTACATCATCTGCTGGTTTTTCCTTACAGGAAGAAAGATTCTGCTAAAGTGGGCCACCACCACATTACAGTAAACCACATGGACTCATGTTGGCTGCAGTAAAATAGGTCACACAAATTCCTCCAGAGCTGCTTCTGCTGCTGCTAGAGTGAAAGTGCACGCACAGAAAAAGTTTGACAAAAGGAAAGTAAAACATTTAGTTTCAGTTATGGAGCATGTTGGCTGCCGCTCTTACCCAACAAGTCTCCTTGCGCCTGCAGAGCTGGGTTTGCTGCTTTGCCTGCGGTTCACTCTTTGCTGCTGGCTCACCGGGTGTCTGGCGGTGCGTTGCGCACCATCCTGGGGCGCAGAGAGAGGATCTGCCCGGGAGGAAACAGCACCATGAACCGAACCTGATCTGGATGTGTGCCTGCCATCCTCATGGACTGATGCTCCTCTGGGAATCCGGACCCGAACTCCGGACTGGCTGGACGCAGGAGAAGCTTCACCGGATGTTTTCGAGGACGCATCGCTCCGTGATCCTCCTGACGAGTGACCATGGCTGATTCCCTGAGACCAATCCACCTGGTCTGCCCCGGCGCCCTCCTTCCTCCCACCTGTTGTCTCCTTGTGACAGTGACCGACCGGCGGGAGCACCACTGATAAAACCATTAAAAAAACAAACCCTGTTCGCTTCATTTTTAAACTAGCGCGTAAAATATGAGCAAATCAAAACTTGTAAATAAAAAATGTGACGTGTTAACATAAAACACTCAGAACGGCCCCATCCTTTCCCAGCAGTGAAAGACACCTGGACACCTTTTCATTATTCTCAGGTGAGACTCATGTCTTCAGGTTCTCAAATCAGCACCTAAAACAGTCCAAGGCTGGGAAAACGCAAAACAAAAATCACCTTTTCTTCTTCCAGCGCAGGAAAAAAAAGTTATTTTAGGCAAACATCATTCCATCTGTTTGAGTTTATGTTTAACAGAAGTGGCGCAAAGAGAGCGGCTGCTGAGGCTTTGCTCCAAGTGAGAGTTTGAACCGTGCTCCCATGAATATCACCACCTCCTTGGATCTGAAGTCACTGGGAATGTTTGCAGGGATTGCGCTTCGCAAGAAGTAACACCCCCTTGTGTTGCTTCCACACACACAGGTCCATGTGGCCACACGCGCTTTCTCTGCCAAGTTACATGAACTTTTTTTCTTTCTTTCTTTTTACAGCAGTTCTTTTTGTAGGAATGCAGCTGCGTTGATCATTACCGTCAGTTTCTATTTGAACTGACAAACTATTACAATGTCATAAAATTCACGATTGCCACAACTTCCAGATGTTTTCCTGTGAGAGTTTACATTTCTGATTGCTGGAGTAATTCAGCTAATTTACAAATATTCGAGGCAGCTTTTAAATAATTCATAAAACCAGCATTGTTCTGCAGCCTCGCTCATAAAGTCTACTGTATTTTGGACGCTCTGGGATCAAACTCTCACTGAAACCTTGGAAAACTGACCAAGTTATGTAACAGATCCCATTCACATCCCCTCTCATCCATGCTGCATCATCACTTTCCCCTCTGGGTGTCTGGAAACAACATTTTTTCTTCCATAAAATCTCAAACAAGCCAAAGACAGTTGGCACACTCATTTCATAAATGCATGGTTTTCTCTCTCATAAGTGTTCCCTAAGCACCATTACCTACCACTCACAGAACTGCCACCCAAAACATAATGAATCCTGCCCATTTATGCTAACCTTACAGAAAAATACTCTTGCTTTGTAGCATTGCTCTCAGCCCTGCAGCCATTCGCTAAGCTGTAAAGGTTACATTTATCTCACCCTCCATCCTGACTGCATGCCGGCGGCGTCCGTTGTGATTCTGAAACGGATGCTGACCAGCTGAGTCCAACATCACTCAGGGTGTCCGGAACATGCAGAGACAGACTTCCTTAATGATGTAGCTGCAGCTCGAGTGCAACGTTCTCCTGGGTGTCTTAATCTGTTTCTGTTTCACCTTTCAGCAGAGATTCCTGACCTTGTTGGCATTCAACAGCCTTGGAATAAATCTTTAACCTATATCTGAAATGTAGCTTTGCTATGCTTCAAACTGTACTGACTTAGATCTATGTGCCGTTGAAATAAAATGTAGAATTATTCATTTTTTTCAACGAGAACTGTTTCTGTATCATTCAGAAAATGATGTAAAATAACAAATGTTTCTGCAAAATGCAGTTTATTTTAAAAAGAAAACCAAGCTTCCAGCTAGAAGAGGGCAATTAAACAGAAAGAAAGCCCACTGGAGGCAAAGACACTGCAGGTTGGAAGCTGTTTAAAGAACCAGTAGGCACAGAGATTCTCAGGGTCTCAGACCTGATGTTCATAACAGGACAAATGTTTGTTCTGGCCTTGAGACAATAACGTTCCATCTTAAAAAAGTTTACTTGTAGCATCAACATGAACAGTTTATCAAATGTCTTGCAACCCTGTGTAATAATGCAACAGCTTATCTAGGATTCAGGTTCAGTATAGAGCCAGTTCATGCATTACCATTTCCTATTGAAGCCTCCTGTTTGGATACTATTGGAATAAAAAGATATGTGGAAAACTAATGAAAATGGCTTTTAGAAAGTAAAATACATTTTTCAAATTGGCTGTGTATTGTTTATGCATGCAACCAGAAGGTCAATCCATGCATTCATCCATTAACTCTTCCATTTGTCCATCCAATGCCAGGTCACATATCTGATTTTTGGTCATAATCCAGGTGTTGTGACCACATGTGAGGGTTGGCACAGAAGGACCAATACTGTGTTTTGGTTCTGTTCCTTTTTTACCACAACAGACTGGAGTAATGGCCTCATTGCTGAAGACAAAGTCCTGATCAATTGGTAAATATCTGTCATGAACAGAACTAGAACTCTCCTGCATGCAAGGCAGAGATTCACCTCCCACACAAAGGGAGCATTCAATCTTTTTCTGGTCATTAAACATGGCTTAAACACACAATTAAAAAAACTCCCTCATTTTCTGAACTGTGTTTTCCTCAGTTGGGTTGAGGGGAGCTGGGGTCTGCAGCATTCATCGGGCTAGAGGCGAGCGACACCCTGGACAGGTCGCCAGTCCATCACAGGGCCATATAGAGACACACACTCACTCATGCCTGAGAACAAATTAGAGTCACCATTTAACCTAACATGCATGTTTTTGGTATGAAGGAAAACAGAATACCCAGAGAAAACTCACACATGCATGGGGAGAACATGCAAACTCCATGCAGAAAGTCAACAGCTGGGATTTGAACCAGCAACCTTCTCACTACAAGGCAACAGTGCTACTGCCTTCTTCAAAACGTTTAGAAAAAAAAAACATCCTTTTAGTCAGTCATCTACATCTTTAAAAGAAGAAAATTTCAAGTGCTCTTACCAACTTATTTTTTTACTTTTATTGTTCATTCAATAAAGTTTTAAGAGCTCTTAAGTCGTGAAGTTTAAAACTGTTATTCATTCATATTAAACATGAAAAATACTACCTTAAAAATGCTGCATAGCACAATCTGAACCTAAATGAAGAAAACCTAATCCACTGCAAACATCTTTGATCCCTTGAAACAGTTTGTTTTGCTGCCTTCCTGGAAAGGCAGGTCAGTTTTGACCCTGAACTCCTGCTCGTGGAGTGTTTTTAGCCAAAGAATGTGATTTATTTTGTGGAGGAAAATTATGAAGTTGGCTCGCTCTGAAGTGAACCCACATACAAAACAGACCCAGCTTTTAAAAAAATGTCAATTTCCCTGCATTTCACCATACTTTTGCTGTTTTCTGCTTTATTTAACCTCCGTTTATTCTTATTGGGATTGAGATTTTTCAAAATTCAAAAGCAGACCTAATTTCAGATCTTTTAGTAGAGCTGGTCTACAATCTTAAATACACACCTCGACAAATGGAGGAGAAACCTCTGCTCCAAGTTCTCGTTTTGGGAACCGCTAATGATCCATGGAGCTGCTATCCCAGTTATAAAACCGAATTTTAACGTCGTCCCAGTTGATTCTGTTTGCAGCATCTGGAGGAACTCTAGAATAAATACCAGGAGGACGTCTTTGGCCATGACCAACACTTCTATACAAAGAGTCTTTTGAAAGCTTTGGCATGACAACCAAGCCACTCCTATCGTCTTACAAATGCTTTAGAAATATAATTACATTACACATTTCGTACAAAGCGCAGGGCCGTGTTAGAGACAATAACAAGATCCAAGTCTTGTGTCTGCACACTACGAGCAGCTTGTAAAAGATTGTAATATGTGATGTGAAGCAGCTCTTTTGAAGCTGGACCAACATTCATTCAGGCAAGAGCCACTGTCTCATCATCTTCGAGCGGGTGAAGGGTCAGAGTTCAAGTGTACTCATTAGAAAGCCAAACAGTATCATTACACCCAGAATGTAGGGCTCCCATTATCAGTAAGAATCAAGGGTGTATTTTTAGCCCTGCCACCAGAATTTTAAGTGATCCATGTGAATCAGTCTCTGTGATGACTTTCAATGGGGCACCAACTAGGAATGTCAATCTCTTCATTACCTTTTTGCTGTTTGTATCAAAGCCCCTAAGCTCTCCTTTCTTTTTCCCCTGGAGTGAACATAATGGTGACATTGTCCCGACTGGGCCGGGGGGGAAATGTGGAAAAGGGGAATAGCTTTTGGCAGAGAAATACTTCGTAAAAGCTGGAGTTATTTGCTTTATTAATGTGAGTTTTTTTTAATTAGTTTTTGTTTTCATTGACCGTGACAGCTGTTTCCTGTCGAGGACTGGCAACCTGTTCAGGGTGTATCCCACCTCTGACAGCAATCCGTGCAACTCAGGATAAAACTGGTACAGAAAACGAATGGCAGCTTTTCCCTGTAGGCTGCATTCATGCATTGTAACAGGTTGAGCATATAACAGGCCGCACGAAACAGGAGGAGACGGTTTAAGATGGACCTCTTTGGCCAGTCGTTACAGGGTGTTTCCTTGCAAGAATAAAGTGCTATAAACTCATTTATAGAATTAAGTCACACGGGCAGAGAAAGCTCTTCTATTTGGTCTTTTTTTGAAGGTTTGAAAGAACAGCCTTGACAATCAACATGTGCTTTCTGTAAATGCAAGCCATACACTGCACGGTCACATACAAAACAAAGGAAAAATCTATCATCCTCATTCTCACTTTCAAATGCTGGAGCGATCCAGAAACTTGTTAAATGGGCTTTAGCACCACTGGCAAAGATTTTGATGCATGTCATAGCACTGGCATTATGCTCTCACTGCATTACTTCACAGCTGAGTGATCGACTCTCTCCTATTTTGGGTGTGTAGACTTAAGTTAAAGGGTTTTTATCTGCCTGCAACAAGGAAAGTGAAGATGACGTGTATGACCTTCAACAAGGGGATTTTTGCTGTCCACCTTCTGCAGGTCATTTTGCAGGCAATTTGGCAAAGTGGGACGGTTCCTGCTCTGTGTAATCCTCTTGTAATCTACATGGCTGAGAGACATTTAAGACACCCTGATAAGAAGAGGGCAACTGGATGAAGATTTTCATAAACGAGAAAAGAATAACACATTTTTTCATTTGTATGTGTTGCTTCTTTAATCTTGAGAGCCACAATAATGTCTTAAGAAGGTAAATGCAATTCAGATCCACAAGGTGGGTTTTCTCCATATCCCAATGGAGTCACATAAATAACTTTCTAGAAGGACAGAGGGCCTTTTAATCTTTCATGACCAAACTCATTCTGAGCCAAACCGGTCACAGTGAAAGTCACAGTGAACAACAACAGCGAGGAGTGACCTCTCTGACACACATTTTAGTAAATTCACAAAATAAAAGACAGAGGGGGAAAGTTATTGTGTGTGATCCATCAATCTGGCTTTTCAGACTGAGCTTTCTTCCCCTTTCCACATCATTTCTTTCCCCCCTTTCAATTTTTCTGTCCTCTCACCCGCGAGTCAGCACGGCTCTTTAGCATCTGGCCCAAACCGCCCTGGGGGCTAGCTCCTCCCCATCCTCCAGGCTGTGACCTGGCCATAAGGCACTCACTGGACCCACTCTACTTCTATGCCTTGACTGGCGTGATAAATGGCAGTGAGTCTCACAGCTTCAGTCTCCATTCTCATTATTTCATGGTGTCTCTACCAACCCACCGTGGAAAATTAAGGTCAAGCATGTTCCACATTAGGAACTTTACCAGGACGGTAGAAATGAATATTTACTGCAATTATCCCTCAGTCCCTCAAAACCCACCAAAACTGTTTTGCACACGTCCCCAAAAATGGATCTTACTTTGATGAGCGACGACAACAATGATGCAGAGGCAGAATTAGTGGAGGTATTTTAGAAATTGGGGCAAAGTTGAGACAGGAAGCTCTGAGTTCATGCCAAACTGTCTGACACTAAACTAAAGTGGGTAAATAGTTGGAGATGAAGCTTTTTAATCCATTATGTGAAACAAATTTCTTTAAATAAAATCCTTAGTAATCTTTTTTTTCCCTAGATTTGTAAAAAGTATTTCTAAAACAGGAAACATGCTGCTTTTTGAATTTTTGTTTTTGTTCAACATTCTACAAAGTTATGTAACATTTAGGTGTATTTTTAGCTCTTCAATCAACAGACTGACCACACACAAACACACACACACACACGCACACCAGAGATCTCTCCTAAACAGTCGGTTGTTTTTTCTATCACACAGCAACTTGTTGACTAATCCTGGTTAGGGTCTGTATACTTTTGCTGCTGGGAATGGATGAAGCATAAAACCCATTTGGTGTCTGACTCACTGATGACACGTGCCTTCCAGCCTGAAACATAAATGCTATCAATCTAAACTTGCGCCCTGAGTACTTTCTGACAGTTTTAATGTATTTGTTACTAAAATGCAGCCTTTCTTCAATACTTGTTTTTGTCCTTCTCCAGTACAATCACACTTGATCAGCTGTAAGCCGCTAATCAGGTGCTCTCTTCAGTAGCAGCTAGAACAAAAGCTCTTCTTCTCTACTCCAAGTTAAAAGAAAATTCTAATAGGCAACACTGAGGATCCAGACACTACACAGTAGGTGAACTTGGTTGGCAACTTGAAAACAAACAAATAAATAAATAATAGCAAGGAAAGAAGGCTGAATATCTATTGGCTCAGGCCGAGACTGGGGAGAGCTTTGAGTATGTAGTGTTGCACACAGGTGAGACGGAAACAATTCCAGCCCAGGTGGGCTGAGTAAGACTGATGAGTGAACAGAGTCTTGGCACAGATAACATGGTGAGAGGATATGAAGTGAACACACAAATTAAAGGGGACATATTATGCAAAACTCACCTTTTGCATCCTTATATTCCGCCATGTGGGTCTCTATTGCCTCTATAAACACGCTAAATGTGAATAAAAAGTAAATCCATTTTTTGTTTGGTTTTAAGAATTATGAGCCTAAAACAAGCCGTTTCAAAAACGACTGGTTTGTGATGTCACAAATGTGGAAATTAGAATAGAACCACCTCTCACGAGCAAGAGAGAGCTGCTGCTGGAGGTACAGCGCATCTACTCTGAGCCCTTCCTGGATATCAGGGGATGGGTGGGCGTGGCCAGCTCCAGCTTGATTCCTTAAAGTGACAGAGCCCTGAAATGGCTCCTTCTGGAAGATACAGGAACTATCAAGAATAAAACTGATGAAGTCACTTTATGTGAGAGGGATTTTGTGCATTGAACTTCATGAACATGTTTGTATCAACCATAGAACTATCATAACTTAAGAAAAAAAGTAATAATAGGACCCTTTTAAAGAGCAAGTCACCCCCTACCAGAGTCTTACTTCACCCACAATTCCTGTTTGAAAAGTGCGCCAAAAGGAAGGATTTTCTGGTGGACCAAGAGTTCGGCCCTGTGGCAGTGTGGCTCTGAGCTTATCAGCTTGTGAGTGGCTGAACCAGCCGGAGGCGTGGCTGAGACTCGGCTGCAGACCAGTGCACTGCAGCCATGTCAAAAACACTGGCTAGCATAGATAATACCAGCTTAGCCAATAGCGATGGCTGATTTAAAGTCAAATGTAGAGCACACTTTTAAGCTGAAGGGGGCGCTACACTGACAGTTTTAGGCAAAAAATTTATATTTAATATAAGTTGCACTAAAATGCAAAAATAATGACTACACTCACTTATCAGCGTAAAAAGTTGATTTGGGGGTAACTTGCTCTTTAAGCAGCTGACATGGCATGGCAAAAATCTAAATCATGACACAAATGCTGAGCTCCGGGAAGTTATGATGCGATTTAATCCTCTGCATGATGTCAATTTAACCCAAATAGTTTCCTACTAAGCATGAAAAATTTGTTATTTTTCACTCCATTAAACATTTTACTTATAGTCCATTTAGTCAGAGCAAACCAGCTTGACCAGACATATGTTCGATTTACAAATCCTTCTTAGCTCTCTGTAAAATGATTTCTGCTACAGTCTTTTGCTAATTATCCATAACCAGCATCGGGTGGGCATTCCTCCAGCACTGGGGTCAATGGAGGGGGTAACATTAACTGCATCATCTAGAAAGGTCTAAAACTCAATGAAACCTTGTTATGAGCATGGGAGCTACGACATGGGAATGAAGGGAGGAACGGAGTGAAGTTCAGGGAGGAAGCCTTTCTGAATATGGCGACCTGTCTGCTAAAACCCCGCAGGGTAGACAGAAAGCGAGGCCTCCTACAGATGTTAGTGAAAACGGCCCCATTCATTATCATGTGTTATTTGAGCCTTTTGGAACCATCTTTACATTTCTTGTAACATTCCTCTTAGGCAGAGATGGAGCATTTTTAGACAATTTATATATATATATATATATATATATATATATATATATATATATATATATATATATATATATATATATATATTAGCGGTGGGACGTGATTAAAAAAATTAATCTAATTATTTAGAGGCTTTGTAGTTCATTAATCTTGATTAATCGCATTTTAATCGTTCAAGAAAATTTGCCCCGAAAGCAATTTTTTAAAATTAAAAATAATGAGAGAGAGAGAATCAAACAATAGTCGTTGACATTATTATTGTAAACACAAGCTTTTTTAATTTCTAAAAAAATGCTTTTAACAGGAGAAAATAATAATAATAATAATAATAATAATAATAATAATAATAATAATAATAATAATAATAATAATAATAATAATAATAATAATAATAATAATGAGTTGATAGAATGTGTGTGCAATTTGATTTGATTTAGCATCATTAGAGACAGAAATGAAGGCAAAAACACATGAAGAGGGATTTCGGATCACTCATTTGACTGTAGTTTTAGTTGTGTTTGGAGCACATAAGAAAGGTTTACGTGGTCTTGTAGCCAAGGTTCTGAGCTTTCTTTAGAGGTGCAGCTTGACTAGATTGATATTTAGGGCATGTATTTTGCTGCTAAACTTCAACATCCCCCAATTGGGGGACCCTCAGGCTTAAAGGGTTAAATGCGTTAATTTTTTTTAACGCGTTATTTTTTTCTAATTAATTAATCATAATTAACGCATTAAATTCCCACCCCTAATATATATATATATATATATATATATACTATTGCTTCCCTCAGTTACTCACACCTGTTTTTCATTAGTTCATAAGCTCAGCTCCTCTCTTTGTAAAATCATCCATCCCTATATAAATACTCCCCAGTTTCTTCAACTCATCATTAGCTTCTTCTGTTCTTAACTCCTACCAGCCCCGTTGCTTGCCTTTTCTACCTGTTCCCTGTGTGCTCTTGTTATTTTAGACAGATTTGTGTCTTTTAATTAGCCCTAATTCCTAGACGTCTCGCCTTACTGACCAGCTCGTAAATCACACTCCTGAGGGAGCTTTTGAACCTCACTTATTATTGTGCAACTCTTGCCTGCAGCCCACACAGTTTTGTCCAGAATTCTCATGCAAACAAATTAGTTATTATATTGTATAAGATACCAGCGTCTCAATTAGTTTTTTCCCTCCTGCTTTCCTGTGTTGCAGCAGTGGGATTTGAATCACCAAAGGCAACGATATTGGGGGGGGGGGGGGTGGAAGTATAGAAAACAGCTTGATAAATAGTGCATGAGAAGGAGCTGGAGGAGCAAGTACAGAATATATTCTGTGGACTGTCTTTTGTTAACATTCCAGTTCAATGTAATGTAAAAGCATTTCATATGACTCTACCCTGGCCTGCCGGAGCAGCTGAGTCTTCTACCGAGTGCTCAGTAGGGAGCAGGAAGGGAGGCACTTATGCGTCCAGAGCCACGTCTCCTGGGTAGCACTAAGCACTCAGCAGGCTTCAAGGGCAACTGTTCATTAGGGAGCCAAGTTTTAATAAGCCTGCAGACAGACATGCTGCTACACAACCTCAAGTGCCAGAGGAGGTGAGTTTACTTATGATGCTGATCCTCATGACTTTGCCTAGCATCCTTAGCAGCAAGTCCAGGAAGATGACCCAACTGTCAGGAAATAACTTCTGATTGTAACTTGTCCTGGGCATGAGTAATGACAAACATTGCATATAGGACAATATTTATCTCACATGTTTGCTGAAATTACTGCAATGTTTCTTGTGTTTTCACACTGAAATCCATCATGTCCATAACGGCATTTTACCCAAATACTCTACAAGAAGGAGTGTTGGGTGGTTTGTTTTCCAAACCAAAGTTGAGGTTCCAGGCACTTCTAAAACACTATGCATATGAATAGGCATAAGCATTATCAGGGTTGTATTTTATCACTTTGTCATTAGCGTGCTTTGACTGCATGGTCTGACTGAGCCCATGTTGTTTCTGCAAACTCAGAAGTGCTTCCCCTGCAGAATAAGTGCCCAGCATCCTTCCCCTGTGGACTGTTTTGGAACCGCTCAGACCAATGTTTATCCAAGGAAGAAGTAAATTAATAAATGAATAACAGAGAGACAGCTGGGCAGAAGATGACAACAACAATGATAGAGGGAGGTTAGCAAAACGACAGTCATGAAACCGTCCTTCAACGGTTTCTCCTTAACTTTAGATAAGATAAGGACACACAAGGCTTGTTGAAAGGCCTTGAGTTATTTCCACATAGTCTGGGATGTTTCGATACGTTTCAGTTTTAAAAATTGGCTTGAAATTTTGCACATTTTGTCCTTTGCTCGGTTTTGTATATGGAAATTGTGTAAAGTTGCAGGGGATTTGATTTTGGGCAAATAAAGAATGGAATGGAAGGGTGTCTGGTGTCTGTTTGTTGTTTCGTACATCGATTCAGAATATTTTAAGTCACTTTCGGAAAATAAACACATTCTTTTGTGTTCCAGTAAAGCAAGTCAAAGTAGAAACAAAATCATTGGCGTTTCGGCCCTGAAGCCCTTGTTGGTATTACAGTTTGTGATGGTCAGATTCTACCGTTTCCACCTCCTCATTGTTTCTTTCTCACCAGTTAATAGTTTGGTAATCGCTGGCTGTGATTGTTTGCAGAGTCTCAACCATCTGTCCACCATTTAGCACAAAGAATGAATCCATGTTTGCAGCAAGGAGTCCTATCTACTTAATAGATCGCTGTGTCATCTCTTTAGATGATGGATCGTGTCATATGGGGCACTTTTCAGTTGGTGAATTGATCAAAAATGTGCTCAAAGTGTAGGTCTGAGGCCAAGCCACATCTGGAGGCAACCTGAGTGCAGTTAATCACAAACCTAAACAGAAAATAGCTCAATCTCATTTGCTGCAAACAGCCAAAAACTTCTTTAGTTGCATAACAGCCTGTGATATGTCATGTTCGATCCGTGCACAAAAACAGAAAATGGAAGGCTTTCATTTCTGGTAACGAATACAGGGTGTGAGCACGAGTTTCAGTAGAAAACTGTTACATTATGTATTTACTTCCATGGACAAGCTTCTTGATCATTGCAATGTTTATTTTGACACAGAAAAATGTTGCTGCTGGATTTTCTAATGACTGCAACAAGATCACAGATTATTTCAGGGGGTGGAAAACATTTTAATCCACTGACAATGTTGGATATCGGGTGAACTTTGTTCCTGCAGAGTAGCTGGCTCGTAGTGAGACGGGCTTGAAACAATGACAGTAGTTTGGAATGAACAAGTTTAAAAAGTTTGAGCATTCCATCAGCGCTGAGAGGGAGATGCATACTAATGGCCAATCTGATTCACCATAATGACAGCTCTGTGGCAAATAATTTGATAAAAATACATCCTTGTGCGTGTTTTAAGGATCTCACTGCCTGGACGGAGTCACCGGTAGGTCTTTTTTTATCCCTCATCTTCAGCTTGGACCAAATAAAACATTTAAATCACAATCATGTCAGCATCTCTCTGCTCTGTCAGTCAGAACGGAGCAGGAGAGTGTTCTTCAGCTGATCTCACGCATGCACTTTTACAGTAACAAGCTGTGTCTTTCTTGGAAGAACTTTCCACTTTTACAATCAACTGCATTTTTTTGTCCCTCGTTCATTTAAATCATGAATGCATTCTTTGTTTTAGCTTCACATGCAACGCAAAAAGCACCATTGGCTCATCTTTAAAATAAGTCAAAAACAATGCAACGACTCACTAAGGTTTTAGGAATCATAGGTTTTATGTAAGTAGCATGAATTTGTTTAGATGTTTCTCCTTAAAATTCCTGGTGTAGCAGTTGCGATGACCCCTTTGACGGAGGTTGCTCTGTAGCTTTGCTTCTACTGGTCACCGTTGAAAGAAAAATACACAAAGCTCACACCCGGACCAAAGCAAACACTTACTGCCATGTCCGTGGCCTCTCTCATGTCCTCACATGTTTCTGGTCTTTAATAAATGTCTCAAAGTGCCCTGGATGGTATCCTCATCGTCCCCCTGGGTGCTGACACCCTTAAACAGGAAGAGACTTCTGACATGACCCTCTAAGAGCAGAGAGACTCCTGCAGGAGTTGCATCATGTCCTCTTCTGGCTGCTTTTTAATTAGAAGAAAAATGTGGCTGAAATAAAATGAAGTGAAAGCAAACATTTTCCTTTTTCAAAGCGTTCAGGTGGCGGCCAGCCACTATCTAAAATGAGAGCTCTGCATGTTTGGGAAGCAGCAGCTGATAGGATGCAGTCAATCATTCTGTCAGTCCAAACAGAGCCTCACCCTGTTCCTCTCTTTTATACCAGGGTGGTCCCGACTGGGCCGAGTGTCTCTGTTGGGAATGACTTGGCACAGATCGCCACGGCAGACAGGAACACACTTCCCCTCAATCAGCAGTTTCCAGCAGGTGTGCCATTCCTCTTTTCTCTTTCATCCACTTCTCCAGCTCAAAAATGTCTGTCAGTTTTCACTGGATCACATTTATGCTCTTCAGAGAGCTACGCTAAAGCCAGAGAATCACAAACCCGGAGCTAAGTTACTGTAAATGTCTAATTTTTAGCCTCCTGTCACTGATGCTCCCATCAAATTGCTCTCCTCGCAGTAGATTCAGCTTCAGAGCACAGAGGTGAAGGTGATGTGTGTCTCTGGACTGTAAACACCCTGTTAGACGGCCTTTGCTGATATGCACACAAATAGGTTGCACATCTGCTGACCAGATGTGGCTACCATGTTGTGTTTGCACGCCTGTGAAATCCATCCTCTATCCTCTAAGCAACGAGTGTGAACGAATGAATGAATCCCGGTTTGTAACAGAAAAAATCATGATCCTATTCTCCTCAGAGTTAGAAAAATAAAAACATCTAGAATGAATGGACAGAGTACCACCTTAGGGTGGTGCTGTGGTTGGGATGCTATAAGTCCAACCATTTTATGAAAGACTTCACTTGAATGTTTGGTAAAAAGTGGAGGTCTTTGACTACATCACAAGTAAGTATGCAGCATCTGCACTGATCAATGACAGAATAAAGCAACTCTGTCAAGCAAAACTGCTTGTAGATCTGGTCTGTTTACAGCGTTAATGGACTAGAAAATGTCCTAGAGCTCCTCCCTTGCAGCATCGGTGGTTAGGAAGAAGAACACATCAGCAAGGATCATTGAATTTGCTTGAATGTGATGTTGGAATATGAAATATTTTCATATTTATAAGAAATTCAAGAGTAATGACACTATCTATGATATTTTTATTCCACTCTGAAAGAAGGTTTTGCAGCTTTGGTTTGGTTTTAATGCAAAAGGGTTGCAGAAACAGAAAGATTTCAGAGTCAGAACAGTCAGACTATGAAACTGTTTTCATTGCCTTTTTCTGCTGAATGTGTTAGAGTCGGGGTCCAGACCTCCTTTTTGGGTCATGAAACACTAGATGGAGTGTCTTAAGATGATCTATAAAAATGCTTTATACAATCAATTAAATGTAAAAGATTGTTACCAAATGCAAATTTAACCTTAACTGTTGCAAAGAGATAAAGAAAACTAGTCAAAGGTTTTAAAAAATAACAATTATTGAGAAGATTCTTTGTTAAAAAGCTAATTAGCAAAATGATTTAAACACTTCGACCTGGGGTCACGAGTGTGAGACTTTAATGTGGTAGGTCAACAGATGACAAATCCTAGAATATTTCTGTTAAATAAATGAAAAGTTTTAACGCAGTGGTGTCCAAACATTTTCAGACAAACTTGCCAAATATTTATAGGCCTCAAAAATGGGATATTTTTAACATTTATTGTGATATATTTCATTTTCACAGGGTCAAAAGCAAATGAAATATGCAACATTTATTTTTATTTTGTTTTTGCAGAAGAGGATCCGTAAAACTTTGTAGGCTTGCGTCGTTAAAATAAAAGCATCAGTTTTCTGGTCTTGATAATAAATTTTAGTCCAAAATCAGCAACAAGGACAGGATCTGCGGGACAGAGGGTCACAATAAAAGCACTCAAAGAGCTGCAGATGGCCCACAGGCCGCACTTTGGAGAGCCTTGATTAACTAAAATCCTTCCATTCTCTTCCACTTATCCGGAGTCGGGTCATGGGGGCAGCAGCCTAAGCAGAGAGGCCCAGACTTCCCTCTCCCCAGCCACTTGGACCAGCTCCTCCAGGGGAATCCCAAGGCGTTCCCAGGTCAGCCGAGAAACATAGTCCCTCCAGCGTGTCCTGGGCCTTCCTTTAGGTCTCCTCCCAGTTGGACGTGCCCGGAAAACCTCACCAGGGAGACGTCCAGGAGGCATCCTAACCAGATGCCTGAGCCACCTCAACTGGCTCCTCTCGATGTGGAGGAGCAGCGGATCTACTCCAAGCCCCTCCCGGATGACCGAGCGTTTCACCCTATCTCTAAGGGAGAGCCCAGACAGACACCCTGCAGAGAAAACTCATTTCAGCCGCTTGTAACCACGGGTCTGCACCAGCGAGGTGACATTCCACGTGCCAAGAGCTAGCCTCTGTAGCTGAGGATCAGACCGCCAAGGTCTCCGCCCTATAGGCTACTGGCCATCCGCACTGCACCCGACCCCTTTGGCCCCTCCTACAGGTGGTGAGCCCATGGGAAGTGGGACTCATTTTTACTTACTTTTTGTCATGCATCAAATAAAATATTTAAATGGTAACAAGCTTATCAGGATACAGATTGGTTTATATTGAAAATGTCTCCTTCAGGCATGAAATTTGATGACTGGTTTAAATAAAGTTAAACCAACATCAGACAATCAAGCCACTGACAGAACATTCCCCTAATCAGGTTTTCTCATATAATACGTCAACTCATGTCCATTTTGAAAATAACAGAAAGATTAAATAACTAAATGTGTTTAATTATATAACTGCTATGGATTATGTGTGGTTGCAGCTCGGGTAGCCGTAAACCAGAGCGGAAAACAATATTTCTGTAAATGTAACATCAATCCATGAATCCACTTGTTGTTTATAGACCCATAATCACAAATATGAGCCTCGTTGTGGTTTTAGGGGGGAGAAAGTCAGTGATCATCTTTAACTATGAATGTCTGAGTCTTTATTTACAGTCTGTGGTCTCAGTGAATAAACTTTAGTGCCAATCTGTCCGTGGTAGCTGTAACTGTAGCTGCTGATAAAATATATTTGAAAGTATTAGAATAAATCTGGAGTTGGAGGTTGACAAGTAGTAGTCAGCAATGGGCCTCTGAGCACCATGAACATCTGCACCAAATAGAATTTCAATCAATCCAACATCTCTCAAAGCATTTTACTGGAGTAATAATAAAATGCTCCTTGGTGTAATGTGGAGAAATGACATGCGACAAGTTAAGTCAGAAGTAATCATCTCTGGGACGCCTCGGGACGAAGCATTTTGGCAACCCCTTTGCTGAGATATTTTTGTCTGGATAAACCCGGAGGACTGACGGACTTGACCACATCTATGGCGCTAGCATCAAAACATTTCTCCTTTCTTTTTCATTGCTGCACTTCAGACATCAGGATGAATCCCACTTCACAGGCAGTGCATAAATTCTGTAGTGACACAGCACTGACAGTAGGGTGGAGCAGCTTTGGGCCATTTGTCAAAACTCTTGGACAATCCATATTAGAGGCCCTGTCCTTACAGAGGGACTGAAATGTTTCCCAACACACTGGAAATAATGCAGCTGTGCATCCCAGCAGTAAAAGCAGCCCAATGAATCAATATCCCTGCTCCAACATCTTATATATTACATGGACAGTCATCAACTGGGGGATACTTAATCTCCACATGAGACGTTTTTGCTAATCTGCTTGAGACTTAAAGCTTCCGCTTGTCTCTAACCTCAGCTGGACAATGGCTACAGAGTTTTATATTATTTTCAAATGAAAACATGTTGATGGTTCCATTTCAGATGAAGACCTGTCCAAATGAGATCTTATGCTCGTCGACTCGCTGTCCAACAGCATCCCCGTTTGGGTGATGAAAGCTGGTTCTCAGCACTAAAATGACAGAGAATCAATGAGAACAACAGATATTCTGTGAAATATCAAGAGATTGGAGGAAAGAAAATGTCTTTAATCAGGAGTGGTATCCTCTCCGTACATTCCTGTGCTGTGCCTCACTGCCAGACCATTGTCATCACTGTGATGTGCACTTCTCACAGCTGTTTTCTCTATAAACACAGATTACAGAACCACATTATGACCAGTCCTAACGGGAGCCAGTTGAAACCCTGATGGAGCTAACAGTCACTCTAGTGGTCAACCAAGCTCCTCCTAGAGGTGGACTTTGCACGCGCGCACATGTAGAGACCTGATGTTTGCCCGGGTTTGAACCCAGAGTGGAAAACCTTTTGAATGTAACATGAAGTCACTGCGCTGTTACAGCAAAGTCTAAACCCAAATCCAGGCCTGAAACCAGAGCAAAAATGTCCTGTCCTTCACCGACTCTGATTAGGACTGGCCTCTAAATTGGCCCAATCATCACAGATGATGAATAACTTCAGCCAATCCAGTTGGCAGTTAATCAGCAGCGTCCAATTAGGTAATGAGGACCCAGGTTCTTGGAATGGGAAGCAGACAAACCCCACGGCTGTTTAGCAGGAAGCTGGAAGAGTGGTCATGTTCCAAAGCCGTATCGGGAACGCTGCATTTGTGTTGTCTGCCCTGAGAAGGATCACTGTCTGCAGGGATCCTTTGATCAGAAGAACTGATGGACATCTCAGAGACCTGAGTGTCTGACTCAAAAAGTAGGAAATGAGGTACAACACACCACCTATAAAACTGAATGGCCCAAGAACTTGGCAACCCAAGATCCAAGCTAGTCATGTCTGGAGCCGTTTATGAAACAGCACGAGAAAAGATTTATCACAGAAATGTTCTTGCATCATGAGATGATTGTTGCAGTGTGTCCTCTCACAGATGGATGAGGAGGATGACTTTTGGATTTGTCCCTTTTTAGCACACATTCTTCAGGAGGAAACTTGAGAGCGGCCATGCAAATTAACAGGTGCATGCCAGGATTAAGTAGCTCGATTTTTGCCTCCAAGTGCTTCAAGATGGTTTTCTGGAGGGTCTTGATGGTGTCCAGACCGCACCAGGAGACACACCAGGATCATGTGGAGGGAGGACCTTAATGTTTGTAACAGGACAATGTCAGACTCTAATTTACCTAATCATGCACATTTCATGAAGTATTTTTTTTGTTTATTCTAGTTGAGTCACATTTAAATAAAAAAATAAAGTGATGTTCATCAGAAGTCAGGAAAATCCCCTCATCATGTATTGATTCTGAGCTCCTCCAAAGAAAAAATATGCATTTTCAAGTTTTGGTGAGCTCTGGTCCCATGAAGAACCAGCGCCCCCTTACGTCTAAACTCAACTGGTGAATAAATTGAATTTAATTCAAGAGCTAAAAAAAATTACCACAAATGGATGCTTTACTCAAACATTTTGCACACTGAAAGACTTAAATGTTTCCTATTTTTATTCCAATAAATGCAGGACCAGCGGTCCAGAGAATCGTCACATTCATCATCAGAGGCTTTCCAATTAAAAAAGGAAAAAAAGAAAGAGTCATCAGCAAATATTTAACAATATCTACAAAGATAAAAGTCACTCAGGCTATCAAACCCATTCAAACTTAAAATGGAAGCAAAACTGTTAAATAAAACCACAAATAAGGATTTAATGGTGGTGGTTTAATGCAGAAACTGCCTTTCCGTTTAATAAATGTGATGAAAATTCAACCAGCTGAATTATTGTCATCAGAAATAAGAAAAACTGCTCTTGCTGCATTGGGTCAATATTGCACAACTCAAACAAACATGTCAACAGTGCAAACGGCCAGCTACACCGCTAAATATGCTGCAGGTGTTTCAATCATTAAATGGCCCTCTCAAACGTACAGAGAAATATCAGGAACCAAATTTAGAGTCACCTGTGGAGATTATGAACAAAATCAAAAACATGCTGAGAGGAAGTAACGTTTTTGTTCACTCTTCAAGTCTAAGTTCATTTTACTTAATGCTCTAGAACATCCGAACTGGCAGCTTATTTTATTTTAGCATAACTAAAGATCATGTAAACTTTTAAACAGCTAATAAATTTCAATTATGAACAGAAAAAATTATATATATGTTGGTTCAGGATACGGACGACCTTTAAATCAATAAAAATAAATAATTTTACAATAATATAACCCAAAAAACAGCATATATTCCCAAACATTCAACACTTTTGCTCAGTGTATTCAGGACAAAGGAGAACATGGCTAAAGGAGGCGACTAGGAACAAACCGGTTATGAAAACACAGACAGGTGTGTCCGGGGATGCATAGGTGGCAAAGGAGATCCTGAGGTTAAACCCACAAAAGGTGTGACTGACAAAGTGAACGGCTTTATAGAGAAAATTTACGGGTTCGTCCTAGATCCAGTTCTCACCCACAGCTGCGCCTACGTGTACACACGGAACCAGAAAACCATTTCCTATCGTTTCTCTCTTCTCTTCTGGAAACAATCAGAGACTAGGGGCTTGAATAAGGCAGGTCATAAAACATAAGGACACTAAACACAAATTATCAATAAGTTAAAAACAGCAATGGTAGAAATCACTTGGCCTTATTTAAAACCCTCTTCACCTCAAAAATCATATTAATAGTAAGAACCTAGCAAACGTGCAGCAATAACAAAATCCCTTCTTGAACTGCACAACAAGAAAAGTTGTGTTTACACATCAGCATGGATCCAGTTAAAAGAGTGATATCATATATTTACACATCAGTCCCTGATGGATTAAGGCCAAAGTGATGCAGATGAGCGCTGCACCACATGGAGGCTGCTGTTGCACTTATAGACTTCCTGTTTGCAAAATGCAAAAGAAGCAGGTATTTATTTAAACTCAAAGGCCTTTGTTCCTGCCTCATTTGTCTTTCCAACATATAAAGCTGAGGAGACTTTGCATTCAGAAGTAAAACGATCTCCAGCGCTGCCTTTTTGTCCATTTTTTGTTATTTCTTACTTTTTCTTAACAAAAGGGAAACATTTATTTACAAACCGTAGTTCATATGACTCAGTCCCCACAGTCTTCTGGGACTTCCTGAATAGCTCTCTCCTCCAAAAGGAGAAAAAAATAATAATATATATAGTGAGAGCCAAGATGTTACATGGTGATGAATGCAGGAAACCAGGGCAGTGGAGCTGTGCTGGTCTTCATGTGTACCGGTGGAACCACAGTGCCGGTGCCAGAGGAGTCAGAGCATACCAAAACCCTCGCTGCCCTCACTGATGGCCAACTTTAGCATCTTGTGCAGCTCCTCGTAGGAGTCGTACGTAGGGAGGCACAGCTGGTTAAAACTACACAGAAAGTGAGAAAGAATCATCTAATTTAACTCAAATTTCATTTTCAACATTTAAATGTTCACCCAACATGATTGAGAATGTTACAATATAAAGATAAAAGAAAAACAATCTACCTACCAGGTGTGTGCAGTGGGCAAAGTGCTGTGTGTGGGGGCGGCAATGATTTGAAAGGAGGGGCAGAGAGTGTTGAATCCTCCAGGGGGGAGCTGAGAGGAGCCGGTCGTGAACTGCAAAAGTCGTGCCAGCTCTTCCTGGGTGAAACTGGACACCACTGCCCAGAACCACTTCATCACCTAAAAAAAGCAAAAACATCAAATCAATGTCCTGATGCTGGTAAAAGATAAAACAAGAGAGCATTTCCCTCACATACCTTCTCTCTGAAGTGCCAGGATCCTCCAACAATCACAGCGTGGGCCTTGAAGTCCTGCACGTTAATATCTCCGGTGCCACACATCAACAACTGATGAAAACGTGCGTGATTAACCGATGATGATTTGAAAAACAGCTGGGATTTTATTACAAACAACACACATACCTCCAACTCATTCTCATCAAATATGGCCAGCAGGTTTTCTGGAACCAGTTCATTCAAACCTGCAATAGATTAGGAAATCACATTAATGGCATGCAAACAACAGGAGAGCTCAAATGAAAGCCATTGGCTCAAAACAGCGAGCCGCATCTGTGTTTGGGTTCTTACCTTTCAGGAAGTGTTCTACCTCATCCCTCACCTGGCTGGCCAGCCGATACTGAGCCAGCAGGTTGAGATAATGCATCTTATTTTCATTGGTGACAGCGATCTGAGCTCCCCCTGAAATTAACTCCACCACCTGCAGGAGCGCATGGTGGAGAAATCGGCCCCGTGTTTAAATGAGCATTTTGATCCATCAACATATAGTTTCTGTTTCAACGTGAGGAATACACAGCTAGTTTATAAACAAATGAACAGATGGCAAACTACACACCCACCATCACATAAACCTATCAATCAGTCATTTAACACAAACAAGAACCTTTAAATTTGATTTATTGACACCATCTACAACGAAACAAGTCGACAAATTCAAGAGGGGCGTTCTTTTCCAAAGTGTTACCTCACCTTCTCCAGCTGTCCTGACTTGTTGTACTTCTCCTCGGCAAACACCAGGTCCATTTCGCTCACGTCATTGTTTAGGATGAAGCAGACTTTAGTTTTGTAGAACTCCTGGTCATCTGTCTCAAAGTACTTTGTGTGGAAAATAAAACAAAAACGCTGTAAAACGAATTCTTCAAAATAAACACGGTATTTCGTCTTCTTGAGGAAATGGATAAAATGATAATGGGGGGGGGGGGGGGGGGGGGGGGGGGGGGGGGGGGGGGGGGGCTTTTCGGAATTCATCAAGTTAGATAAACAGTAATACACGCTGGCGAGCTTTCCATAAATAATCCCCAGAACCAGATTATGTTTCCTAGCTTTTTGAGGTATGTTTAAAAGATGAGACAGAGCAGCTGACAGACGAGGATAAACAATAAAAACAGGACATTTGTACTTTTAATAGCTCCTTACCTTGTAGTTCATCCTGAGACCGATGATCTGAGCCAAGAAGGAACGTGTAAAGCGAGCTCGGACCAGCTGCTTGTAGGCTCCACCCAGAGCAGACTCGTACAAACATTTACCCACGATGCGACCTGCAAACTCGTACATCTTCAAGCGCAAGTGAGGTGGCCTGTCAGGGTTTGGGTGCACCTGGAAAACGACGCATGCTCCATTTAGTTTTCTGAACTAAATATAGGCTGAAAGGGAAAGCAGTCTGAAACAACTCACCAGGCCTTGGTTGTTGTCACTGAAGCGAGTAAATAACTGGTTGGATGTGTCAAAAAGAGTCTTACAAATCAGCTCAAACCACTCCCTGCGTGGCCCTCCCCAATCAAGTGCTGCAAAAAGAGGTCAAAGGTCAAACACTTTAAATTTGATTCATAAATTTACTTGTAAATTCTTCTTTACCTTCTTCATCCTGGAACACGACCTCAAAGTTCTTACTCCAGTCTGACACGGAGAAGTTCCTTGTAGCTTTTAGTGACTGAAATGAGAGTCATTATCATCACACGGGTCACAAATCATTACCTACCCATTTTCTGGGGGAAAGCGTGGTTCATCAGCAAAGCAGTAGCACTCACAGAATCTAGAATGGCATGTCGAGAGATTTTTAGGCAGGTTTTGGTGCGAGGTTTCTTGGAGTGGATGTGCCTGAGTTCCCGCTGAAAGAAGTTGACTTTATCTTGAAAGGTTTCAGAGCCACCTGAAATCAAAAACTTCAAATCAAAACAAAAATCTCAACATTAAACCTTAAAGCAAATCGTTTCATCATCAGAGAAAACCAAACCGATGTTTTTGTGCAGGAAGCGAATGAATGTGGCCGCCATGATGTTCCTGTCTTTGCAGCTGAGCTCCACAGGAGGTTGTATGCCATCATCCACCACAAGAGTTAAATACTTGTGAACTGGATCTGGACCATAATAGGTGAACTGAAAAGAGAGTTTATAGTGAGCTGGTAAGTTAAAACAATGATGTCACATCGGTGGTGCTTACCTTTGTCCCTGGACACACTCGAAAGGTAAAAAGGCGCCACGGGATAATTTTCAGGTAGAACTCCTTAACAGATAGTTGCTGTTTGGCAAAAGAAATCTAATTAGGACCATAATCTTGCAACACACACTGAAAACGACTATAAACAAAAAAACCAAGTCTTTTACTTACCTTTGGTGATATGTAGCAGTAGACCTTTTTTGGTTTCTTCACCTTCTCTAGTTGTCCCTCCACAGGAGAGTCGTGCTCCTCATCCTCCTCCCCCATGGAAGGTCTCCTCTGAGGACTCAACAGAGAGGAGGCGGGTAACTGCCACGATGAGCTGCTGTAGTTCCCATTGCTGTAGAGGTATGCTTCGAAGTAGATGCTTATGCCTGGCGTGGAAACATTCTTCTCCACACAGGATTTTTCATTCTCTGCAACATGACAAATGTGACGTTAGGCTCTGAAGACACAAGCAAACTGTGACGGCACTCAGCATCTAAAGGCTGCTCACCACTGAGAACAATTATGTCAAATTCCCCGTTGCTGAGCGGCTGATCCTTGTAGGAGATGCGGGCCCTGAAACAGCCTGTCTTCCTCAGGGTCATTCTCAGCAGGACCTGGCACTGCTGCTTGTTGAGCAAAACTGACTTACTGTAGAAATCCTCCAGACTGTCATCATCCACCATGCCTAGCTGAAAACCAGAAGACCTAATGTGAATGCCATCTGAGGTCGGCTAACTGTAAAACTGACAAGAAAAAATTACTCAAATAAAAAGTTCATTTCTGCTTACAGAGTGAACATGGACGCTGTAGTTTGCTTCATCTGTGAGAGAGGTGGAGTTACTGGTGGGGTTTCCGTACTCGTCCCTGGGTTCAATCTGCAAAGTGTGCTGCTGGCCATTCGTTAGCACCAGAGTGGAGAAATGGTAGGCTATCTTTGTTTTGGATGGAACAACTGTCCCTGAAAAAGCAGGCGAACCGAAGATTAAGATTTTTTGATTAAATATTAGAAATCAGCGGCTGAAAAAAATGACACACCTGGTTGGAATATCTTGTAATAAGGACTGTAGGCCACATTGAGGCCACCCAGCTTTACAGCGACTTCATAACGTCCAGCTTTGCGAACAGTAAAGGCCACTTTGACAACGTTGGACTCCGGTTCTTGGAGAACCTCCAGTGTGACAGGGATGTCCAGGGCCAGTTCAATGTGGGTGATGCTGACTCTCAAACCCACAGGCCGACGGGCCGGGAAAGGCTGACCATTCTTGTAGAACAGCTAATACAAAAACAGACGGTAAGAATGATGATTTACAAAGAAAACCGTTTTCTCACTAAATATTCTCAAAAAGTCTGTTTTCACATTTTACTTGAAAACTACGAGTTATTTTAACATATTTCAACACATTTGAAATCCGTTATCACCTGCACTCTAAAGGTCATCGTTTGCCCCACTTCCTGTGGTTCCTTCCAGTCCCATGACACCTTGCAGGAACGTGGGTCCAGGTAGTTTCCCCGGACATAATCATAGATGCTGCGATCACCTCTTCGACCTGGATCGTCATTCTGCAAGAAGCTAACAATCCTCGCTGCAAGCTCACAGAGGAACTTGATAGTAAAGAAAAACGCTATGATGGAAACAGTAATTCCACCTGCCACAAAAAAGGAAAGAAAAAACAAGAGGAAGTTACCAAGAACAACTAAATCATACATTCATTTCTTTTTTTTAAGTGTCTTCCAGTACAAAAACTAAAGTTTTATCATAAAACGTTTTCCTGGACTCACCAATCACGTAAAACATGAGGTCCCTTATCAAGAAGCACAGCGCCACAGTACAGCCGAATAGGAGAGCTCCCGCTGAAAAAGACATTGAGAAAATGTAGAATGAAACATTAAGATGATCAACAGTTCACACCGTCTGTCCTAAAACCACTGACTCAGTTTGTATTTTGTTCCTTTTGCTTTGGCGTGTTCAAAGACACTCCTAAGCACAACCAAAGAATGCTGGGTAACAAGATGAACAAATGAACATTAGGAATGCTAACAACAGTTAGCTGTTCTTATGTTTCCATAAATGTACTGAATGGGAGAAAATACTCCTCTAAAACATTTCAATAGTTATTATTTCCTATAAGAGCAGTTGAACTAACCCTCAAGTCACGCCTGGTGCATCTGCGGCGCATTACGGCAGCAGTGCCGCTTACTCGACAGCTCCGGGGCACATCAATTCACACCGGGAGCATGTCAGATGTGGAGCGGCTCAGCCGCAGTCTGTGTAGCTGGACTTGCAAAATCACAAAATCATGGCAGAACTGACGTTGTATGCTTTAAAATAACTTTAACTCACCATCCACTACCATAATTGCTGATATTTTGGTCCATGCCTTCTACTTTTTAGTGTTGTCTTTGTAAAACAGACATGTGACATCAATATTGTTGTGATTCTCCTCTAGCAGGATAAAAACGTCATTCATGCTGAAAAACAAATTGGTGCTCTCCTCAAAAGATGCAGGAAGAAAATAAGCTGCTCAGTCACCAATAATGACGTAATCTTTACATAGATAAGAAACCGTAACTTTGCAATAGTCTTTTGTTTTGAAATTTACCAGATGCTTTACACTGATAATGTGTGTGATTTCCTGTCTAGTTCTAGGTTAACTGCAGACCTCGACTCATCCCTGAAGCGTGATTCCCTGAATCTTCTGGGACACGCCTCCAATGTTACGCGCCCCGCCCTGTCAAACCATAGACTATAATGGCTTCTATCTGATGCAGAGACATGATGCTGCCGTAACACACTGCGGATGCTCTTGGTGTGAATTGGGAGTAATCTTGTGTTTACATATTTGCCCTTTGATAATCAACGGCGATGGAAAGTGATCAAAGATACAGAGACTCACCAAGTGACCACTTTTCATTCAGACGCCTCTCAGCAAGGCTGTGCACCAGCCGGATCTCGTAGTCCTGGTCTCGACTCCCCCTGGAGTTCTGAAGGATCTTGATGCCTGTAGAAAGTTTTATGTAATCTTCGTAGAAGTATCCCCAAGCAGCTAACGAGAGCTGCAGCTGACCGTCAAACTGGGACAGATCATCCAGATTCATGCAACCTAGGTTTTTCAGCCTGCAGAGAAGGAAACAAAAAGTTTGTCAAGTTTTAGAAAACAACCACTCCAAAGCTGTAGATAAGTGAATTGTGCAAATCTACTTCTGTAACTGCAAACATGATGATAACGAACACATACACTGGTTTATGAGAAATTCTGCATGATGCATAATATGAACCTCTGTGTCATTGACTAAATTTATGAGTCATGTTCGTAAGTAACTTGTCCAATCCAAGCATCAGGAAAGCATTAATCAAACAAGCAGAGGTGGAAATTGTGAGGGGAAAAAAGGTGTGCAAACGAAGGAACTTAAAGCAAAAATTCAATATTTCTCTTTTGCACATTGTTCCTATCACGCTACAATAAGGGTTTCATTGGATGAGATTTATGGTCAATAAACGCGTAATAAAAAAAGAACATGAAAAACAGTAAAAATGTCTGCATGTCAATTTTTATATAATTTCACAAACACACAGCTCTGTACTGTACACTGTAAAATAAAGCACAGTCTTAGTGTAAACCTACCAAATATTACAGTACTTTTTTATTTTTATTCTGCTGAAAAATCAGCCCACATCTAGAGATTTGACTTCTGTGAAAGGCAGAGGAAGGCTTATGCAATTGTGCAGTTTTAACTTCCCGTTTAGCTGACACTTGTCCAGAGACGAGCACGACAAAGTTTAAAAAACGCCTTTGGGTAATATTCCTCAGTAAAAATAAGAAGAGTTTTAATCTAAAGGGGTAACCAACTTTAAATGCCTTATTTGTATCTGAACCATTATTGACCTTTAGAAACATTTGTTTGCTCCACAAAGGAAGGTCAATGTTTACCCAAATCATTAAAAATGTGATGTTTCTTTTGTTCTGACAGAAAGAACTCACACACTCGCACACAAACATCTGCATTGCTGCAAGGTCTAAAACTCACTTGGTCTCTAAAGGATTCTTTTTTTTTTACTGCAGTGACCCTCAGAAACACTGCAGCCCACACAGTTCAGTGTCTGCAAACTCAGCAAACCACTGTTCAGAGAGACTGCCCTCAAGTGGACACTTAAACATCACCATGCTGGGATGCATAAAATTTTACCTATAATGATTTCTTTAAACAAGTAACTAAATCCTGAAACAAGATGTTCTCAAATCTATGCCACATCGATGCAAACACGTTGTTGCTTACGTATGGTAATAGTGCTCCAGGTTCTGGGAACAAAGCCACTCCTGGAAGGCAAAGTGTCGTAGAAGCTGGATGTGAGCCTCTGCAATTTCCCTCCAGAGCTGTTGTTCCTTCACTTCCTCCTCCAGACGACTCAGTGCACTCAGACTCAGTTCTTCCAGTGTCTGTACATCTACATGATGCATAAGCAGAAAAAGTTCTAAATGACAAACTGACCAGCAAAACACGACCAACATATTTTAAATGTCGTAATATTCCAAGTTTACAATCACAACTGAAAGAAGTTACAATGAAAAATGAATCGCCCTAGGATTATTGTAAACACTCTCTGCATATCACTTTTCACATGTATTGATCTGAGAAAATCTTTTATAAAACCATAACCCACTGACCTTCAAATAGGTGCTCGTATTGAGAGAGGCTATGTCCTTGGAGCCATTCTTCAATCTCACTTTCCTTCCTTTTCTTCCAGCGTACTTCCCAGAAGAAGATCCACAACACTGAGCAGAAGAGGAGGGTCAGGAAGAAGCGGCGGTCCATCAGACCATCTTTCAATCTTCACTCAGATCCCTCCGTGCTCACAGGAGAACTGCCACACACCACTGAGCAGGTCAGATATCCTGGAAAGTGAGAATATTATTCAAGAAATCTGTCAACTTTTCATTACACAGCTCAAGTTTGTAAAAAGTACATTATGTATGGTAGGATTGGTCAAATTGGAAATGTTACATTTATGCAGTTGAACACTTTACCAAGAAATCAAGTGAAATGAAGTGGAGAGGATATGAAACATCGCAAGAAAAATAAAGGATTATATCATAAACATAGAGAAGTGTTAGAGGTTTATGACTAATAATATTAAAGAGAAATATGAGTGAATATTTTACTGTAATCCTATCCAACTGCAGCAGCCCCATCGGTGATAATGATGAGCAGCTTCGGCTTGCTAACTCAGGTTTCAAACCGGTGACAGACAGACGTTTGCTCCCTCCACAGACAACCAGACAAACGTAACATCCTAACAAATAGCATTTCTGGAGTTCATCCCTGCTTCAATGATCTTAAAACCCAAAAACAAAACACTCAGAGCGGAAAAACGAGCATATTCAATTCTCACTGGTTTGCTGATGCTGGTTTAAGCTGTGAAGCCGTCCGGTAGCAGTGTACTGACATACTGCTACTGTAAAGATAGCACAATGCTAACAGCTAGTCAATGTAGCCGACAATGTCAGCGTCATTTCAGAAAGCTCGGCACGAACTAATGGTTAATGTCAAGGCGTATATCCTCACGCGTTCACAATGAACCATCTGCAATACTATCAATACACAAAGTACCATTTTACAGAGGTGAAACTGTAATTAACAAATGCTATAAAATGCTGTATCTACCTTCGGCTCTCAGGCAATAGCATAGCAGCCGGATTAGGTGTTGTGCCGAAAGAAATACCCAGCCGCAAAAAGCCCCCCCAAGACAGTTTTAACATGAGATATGTATTTTTATTTGCATCCCGTTTGCCTTAAAGAAACAACCATCTATGTATCATAATAAAATAACATTATTCCGTTTCAAGAGTACTGAAAACAAATAATCAATTTGCCATGGTTTGTGAAATCATGTCATCCGTGACGGACGTGCTTATATCGGAAGGGGTCCTATTTTAGGCACAACACCGACTAGAAACGCGCAGAGAAGCGTCGATTGTTGTTGACGTCATAGTGCCGACACACGAGGACAGGGTACATTTTTATACAGCTGGTTGAACCTGAGGAGTAAAATATAAAAGAATGGTAAGTAATACTGAATTATTACAGACACAGCTACAAGTTGTTTGTTTGTGTCAATTAAAAACGTTAACTGTTTGTTAGTTGCCATCATTTTGAAGTACGAGTTAGGTTAAGTTAGCATAGTTAGCTTAGCATACACAAACCTGCTTTAAAGTTGTTGAAATGAAGATGAAATACATAGATGACACCAGTCTGGTCTCTGCATCATAAATGTTTTGTTGTGTTATCGATGATGTACAGTACATTAATGGTTGTTTTTGAGTGTTATGATATATTTTACGTCAGTTCTTTTCATATATTACGTACAAGAGTCTAGCTACTGATTGTGATCTTTGTTGTTTTTACTGAGTTTCCTTTATGATGCCGTTTTTCACATTTAGGGCAAGCAGAAGACAAAGAAGTTTGCGGCAATGAAAAGAATGATCAGTCTCAAAGATTCAAGAATGTAAGTCCTTATTGTTATGGTTTATGTTCCAGGTCAAAGTTATTGTTTTCGTTTTTGTTTTCTCACAAGCCCAGACCAGTTTGTTTATCCACTTGACAAAAACCGTCATTAAAGATTTTTGCACACCTTATGTCTTTCTTGTGTTGCAGCAAAGAGAAAGATCGAGCTAAAGCAAAAGAGAAAAAGAAGAAAGATCCATCTGCACTTAAGGAACGAGAAGTGTAAGTTTGCCTCTTCATAGCATTAACAGTATCGAGCTGTGGTTCTGTTCTTGACTTTATTTCATCCTTGCCGCAGCACCAAGCATCCGTCATGCATGTTCTTCCAGTATAACACCCAACTAGGCCCACCGTACCACATTCTTGTCGACACCAATTTCATAAACTTTTCCATCAAGGCCAAACTGGACATTGTTCAATCTATGATGGACTGCCTCTATGCCAAATGTAAGTATTATTTGGATTCAAAAGTTCACTCTAGTCACTCATTCCAGCAGTTATATACATTATCATCTAATAACAAAGAAAATAATATCCTTTTTCCATGTGGGATCTGAATAGGTATCCCATATATCACAGACTGTGTGATGGCTGAGATTGAGAAGCTAGGAATGAAATATAGAGTTGCACTCAGGTACAGATCTGTGGGTATAAATTAGTTCTTGGATCATTTAGTAATTATTTTTTCCCAAATTTAAGCTGTTCTGTTTTCTTTGTATTTTCCATCAGGATTGCCAAAGATCCACGGTTTGAGCGCCTGCCATGCACACACAAGGGAACATATGCTGATGACTGTTTAGTCCAAAGGGTAACGCAGGTAATGCACCTAAATAGATTGTTGTCATAGTAAAATATGATGTTCAGTGGAATGGTAATGGGAAAGACACAACATTAATTGCAGTCCTGCACATTACAGCATCAGTGGACATCCTTTTGAAAGGATGCCATTAATAATACACTTGCTGGACAGTTTGTGTCTACACCAGACTATTAGGTGCTCCAGGCTTAGTGCTGAGGTTCTGATTTGAGGTCTGAGTTTCCATGACAGCTCATCCAGTCAGAAGAGCGCTGAATAAAATCAGCTTTTCTGGATGACATCCAAGATATAAAAAAAACGTTGCTCATTTAATCCTTTTTGTTTTCTAAACCTTTGCATGCGTGCTGAAAGGAATTTTTTTTAAGATAACATATTGCACACTCCTGATAATTTGTCACATGATGCAGTCCAGTGTTTTTGTAAGAAAAGAGAACATTTACGTATGACCTGTTTCCGCAGCACAAGTGTTACATCCTAGCTACTGTGGACAGAGATCTAAAGAGGAGGGTCAGGAAGATACCTGGTGTGCCCATCATGTACATCTCAAACCACAGGTAGCATTTTTTTATGCTCTGGAAATAATTGGTGTGTTTTTGTATAATTTTCAACATTAAATCATAAAATGAAGCGTTTTATTAATACGCTGTACCATATATAATATATATATAAATTAAAACCTAATAATTAATATGTTATATTGTTTTGTTAATCTAAATGCAGGTACAACATTGAACGAATGCCTGACGACTATGGTGCTCCAAGGTTTTGAGATTTCTACACCTGAGCTTGTACCTGTTAATAGACTGAATATTTTCATTCATTATTTCTTGTTTATTGTGACAAATATATTTGAGGTTTTTGAACTTTAATTTTCTGAAAATATAGGTCGGGTTGCTATTTCTGTTTTTGCAAATTTAAGTAAAATATGCTGTAGTTAGCTCTTTTGAATAAATAAATGAATTTTTGAAATGACTTGTTTTTGACATCCAATATTTCCTCCAAAAAAAGCTGAATTATTGTAATTTTCGTGGGGTAAACTACTTGTAATCTGTCATTTGATTGATGGTGACATTACTCTGTCTTTAACAGATTCATGTTTTATTTAGGTCAACTGGATGGAAACACGAGAAATCAACCATTTAGTATCTGGCTTTCGAGAGTAAGGAGTTTTCCGCCCTCTGCTGGAGAAAGCGGTTACTACCGCGTTCATAAGCTAAACCTTTAGATTTGTTAAAAAGAAAACATACCACTTAAAATTACCACGACTTTTACATCAGCATTAGATAACTGGAAAGCCTATGACAAGACTAATGTGTCATTTTGCCAAACCTAATGCCCCCCCCACACACACACACACACACACATATAAAAATAAAGAAAATCTCACTCCAAGACTTTTTAAAAGTTGGCAGCCCTGGATTTACCAACCTCAGTCTTTATTACATCTTACAAGCAGCACCTGAATGCAGCCTTGTATACAGTCTTTGAATGCAGCACACCAAAAGCTGAGATCATGAACAGAGTCGAGCGCATGCGCACTATTCGGAGATCGGGGAGTGTCTGAGCGGCTCCACAGTCTCCACAGAGGCTCGCTGGAATCGGAAGAAGCAGAAGCAGCATCTGCAGGAAACAATGAATCGGATGATTTGAAGGGGAAAGATTTTGAAAGAGGACTGGATGGATGAGTGTCGGGAATTTGGGATCATAACAAGTTCGGATTTGTTGGATATTTTCAGTGTAAACGATTTGTAATGGTGCGGGAAATTAGGATTTTATACCTGCCTGCTGCAGTCTAATCTACTGAATTAACCGCGTTGCATTGGCGACTTTATGAATGTTTTTTTGGGTATTTTTTTATTCAGAAGGGTAAAGCTTCACGTCTTATTAACTTACCTTCATGTTGTATTAATTTTCATAAATAGCTGCATATTAGATGACCTTTAGAATCGAGTATTTATTCCAAAATCAAGTGCTTTTTATTGTACTTTTGAAATCACTGCTGCATCCACTTGCTTGAGCAACCAAAGAGCTCTTTAACACCATCTTCTAACCACAAATGCACTGATGCCATAATCTCCTGAATGTCATGAGTTGACCATCTGCTGTTTGTACCTGCAAGCTGATTAACTAATAAAAGGATCCGTGGCACCCTCATCACAATCAATTGTGCTGCAGACTGGTCAGGGAGGGATGCACAAGGCCACAGTGGGCTCAATGGAAGAGAAAGATGAGGAGCAGGAAGATGAAGGCGAAGAGGAGTTAAGGGATGGGGGAGTGCCTTTCTTTGTGAACAGAGGAGGCCTGCCAGTGGATGAGGAGACTTGGGAGAGGATGTGGAGGCATGTAGCTAGAATCCATCCGACTGGTGAAGCGTTTGCGAAGGAGATCAGAGGAGTCTCTGACCTGCCCAAGGTAAAGTTATAAATATTAAACCAACAGAGTATGTTATTTTTTTTGCAGTTTGGTCCATTTCTACACGTCTTCATGATTATATTCTTTTTAATTCAGTTTATTGGCATAAAGACCACATTATTTGTTAGCTAGCACAAGGCTAGACTCTTGAGCCAGTCAATATTGTTATTGTTTGTCCCACAGATTCCAGTACCAAGTGTGCCTACATACCAACCCACAACTACTATCCCACAACGCCTGGAAGCCATACAAAAGTACATCAGGGAATTGCAGTATCCTTCAGTACTACTTAACAACTAATTAGAGCTTTTATTGTTTTTATGAAAAATCAAAAGAGCTTTAGTCTAAATTGCAGAACTTAATGCTGGGTGTTTTCTGCACTAATTTTTGCTCTGACTAAAGAAGTTTGTGCATTTTGACTAAATTTAATTGTTTTCTTGTAATATAGGTCAGTGTAGAGTCTGCATTCTGGAATAGGCCCACCTTAATTTAATCTCAGAAAAGAAATTCATTTGTAATTTATCAGCTGCCTATGAGTATCAAAAACCACTTTAAGGATTCATTTCTTGTATGCATCTTTGTTAGAGCAGTAGCATGTGGGTTACCATATGTTACGCTTTGACCTTAACTGTATCCAACAGGTACAATCACACAGGGACTCAGTTTTTTGAGATAAAGAAAAGTCGTCCTCTTACTGCGTAAGTTACCTCACTGAGAGGTTGTGGCAGCAGATGTGGACGGTGTTTGCTGCTTTAAGGTTTCAGCCACTGATAATAACAGATGCATGTGGATTAGCAGTGTCTCTGTCTCCGGGGCTTTGTGAGAAGCTACTAATGTCAGTCAGCGGATGTCTGGACGCCTGACGTTGCTTTATTAGATTTACTGTTTCTCTGGCTTGTGGAAAATGTTTTTTGAATGCACAAATGTGACTGGTTCACTGCTATGTCTTATTTTAAATACGCTTTTTGTTCCTTTTCTTCACAGGTTAATGGACATTGCTAAGGAGATGACACGAGAAGCTCTGCCAATCAAATGCTTGGAGGCGGTGATCCTGGCGATGTATCTTTAAACACATAAGCAGATTCCGATTTGTTTGCGATGACTGATTTTTGGCTGTTGAGAAATGTGTTTTTTGGCTCAAAATATCTTCTGAAGGTGTTTAAATAAACTGATTTCCCTTCTAGATCTTTTATTCTCATCTGAACAACAAGCTGATATTTCTGTCTGACATCAGGTTATTGGGAAGCTTGATTGAAAATGCACATTTGCATTTAGGAATTAAGGAACAGATGTCCCTTTCCTTGACTCGTCTCAATCCAGTTACCTCACCAACAACATGCCCGGTGTGGAGCGTTTCCCCCTCAGCTTCAAGTCTCACTTCTCAGGGAACCACTTCTACCATATTGTGCTTGGAGTTCACAGCGGGGGACGCTTCGGTGCTCTGGGCATGAGCCGGAGGGAGGACCTCATGTTCAAGCCCCTGGAATTTCGAACACTGATGGACTTGGTTCAGGAATTCGAAGGAGCCTACAGGGGCTACTGGCACACCCTGCGCAAGATCAAGATTGGCCAGTATGTGTCCCATGACCCTCACAGCGTAGAGCAGATTGAGTGGAAACACTCGATACTGGATGTGGACAAGCTGAGCAAGGAGGAGCTAAGGAAAGAGCTGGAGAGACACACTCGGGACATGAGGCTAAAGGTATGTTTATGTGATGCACATTTGTAGCTTGGATGCTTTTCCTTTCACTAATACAAGCTAGCAGCGAACAATCTAAACCAACAAAAAAGCTTTTGTCCTCCTAACCTTTTCTTGGACCAGGGGCATGTCCAGGAAGTGGCCTGGGGTAGCACATGCCACCCTTGAAATTTGATTGGCCACCCCACCGATTTTCATTTAAATTAACTTTACATTCTCCACAAAAGGCTTGGGGTTACAATATTTGTGCCCCCCCCCCCCCAAAAAAAAAACAAAAACAAACAAAAAGCAAAAAATGAACAACCATAGGTGCCACCCATGCATGAACAAGTCCCCAACCTGGGCCACCCCATTTTAAAAGGCCTGGACACGCCCCTGGGGGACAAGTCTTTGTCCAGTGACTGAGTGAAGCAGAAAAGCAAGTTCTCACATTTTTCCCTCATCACCATCCATGAAAAGATAATGCATCGTGTGTCATAAAACGAATGCAATGACCGCTTTGTGCACCGATTGCTCAGTCCATCAATCACAGGTCTTTTACACTAAGTGCTCTGCACAAATCACTCTAAAGACATAAGTGAAAGCCACACTGGACAAAAGCCTTGTTATTTCACAAGGGTAGTGTTATAAAGTGATCAAAATCTGATGGAGTTTTCAATTTTAGCTTTTTTTTTTTTTTTTTTTACAGATAGGGAAACCTGCACCCCCCTCTCCCACAAAAGACAGGCGGAACAGTATGGGTTCACCTCTTAAAGGACCAAACAGCCCCATCCGGAGGATCAGCCGAGTTGAGAGACGGTAGGATTGATTGTGTGAAAACAGACTAAGCTAAACTAGGATTTCACTGAGCTGAACCTTCTGCAGACATATTTAGTCAAAATAGTTTACGAACAAACTTTCCTTTGTAATGTTTTTGTGTTTTTGTTGCAGTCCCTCTGGAGACAGAAAGGTTTTGGATCAAAAATCAGCAGATATTAATGGATACCAGATTCGAGTCTGAAGAAGAATTTTGTTTGCTTGTTTAATGGAGGTCAGTGAGGGACTTATTCTGTCTACACACTTATCTATTCACTGGATGCAGTGTTGAATTGGTCACGCGAAACTTCACTTCCTGTGGTTGTTGTCAGGCTTTTTGCAGATATTGGTGCTGGCAGTGCTCTTAATAATTAAAAACAGAGTAAAGCTGCAGAGCAGTTTTTATTTAATAAATGCAGTTTTTCTATAAATATGACATAATCTTCTTGTCTGCAGCTGTTTTACTGCAGCCATCATACTGTTAATATGCAAAGACTGTGTGTATAAATAAATCCACTGGATCACAAGTGTAGTAACTAGTTTATAAACCAATACCCTTGTGCCTTGTGTTAAAATGAAAGAATAACACTAATATTGAGTTGGGTTAGCATGTTTAGCTCCCTGCTTTGTGAGATGGAACTATATCTGACTGTAATAAGGCATCACCTTTAAAGACAATGTCGTAACTACCAACCTTCACTGCATTTAATCTATATATAAAAGTTTAGAAGTCTATTTATTGTGTGTGTGGTAAATTTGCTCCATATTGATTCCAATTTTATTTATTGTAGCAACTTTCACTTGCCTTAAGTGATACCAGTCTGACTTCCATTCAATCAAAGGTGTAAAGTTTTTTTAAAGCACTTTTATTCAAATTTGTTATGTTTTTAAATGCAATTTCTGTCACTTTTATACTACCTACAGTGTTTGTGATCACTGAATATTCACATGTTGCTGCTATGGTCAACATTTTATATGTTTACTGGATGTTGTTCACTTTGATTCCAGTGTTCTGTAATGCAAATGGTTTGCAAAATCACAATAAAGGGTCACTTGAGAGTTTTTATGAACTTGTGGTTTAAAAAACTGCCTGAAGTTGTTTCAAAGGCAACACAATTTAATAAAGTTAACTACACAACAGAAAAAGTATCTATCTATGACTCTTCCTATTGTAGCAGAAATGAAACAAAATGATCAGATCCACGATTGACTGTTGTGTTATAAAGCACCCTGGGGGGTTGTAGGACTGTGTCAAGGATTATTTTAACTTCCAAATGACTGAACAATGTTTGCATGAACTGGTTTTAGGTATGAAAGTAGTCTGACAAGACGATGCTCAAGACCCATTTACTGAGCATCATAATGCATTAAAGCTCAACTATATGGATTATTCATTCATGCATTCACGGCACACGTGCACACTGACAAAGTGGGATGAGAACACCACAGCTCACATCTAGGTCACAATTACAGCCCTAGACTAGATGGGATATCCTCAAATGCATTTTAATTGACTCAATCATAAATGCAGGCAAAATATGAACCACATTATTGGCAAAATTTTATTAAAATTGCCATTTACCCAAAAATATTCATCATAAAAATAAAACTAAAAAAAAGTAATTTTTTACTTCAGCTGGGAACAAAGAAGCTCGTTGTCTTCAGTCAGTATTAAGGTCCAGCTGGAATTGGGCAAGCAGACTGAGATGGTCTGAGGGGAACATGTGATTGGGAAGACCATTCATCGACCACAAGACATCCTCAGAGAGGAGAGACAGAAAACCAGTAAGCTTTAGACCTTCCCCTGCAGACTTTCCACAGGCTAGGGGGAAATAAAGGAAAACAACATGTTAGCTATTTGAAATAATACATTAAAAACAACAATCAGCAACTTGCAGTTTTAGTTTTGCACCTTTTTGATCAGAAGGAAAGTCACGTTTTGGAGAATAAAAGATGTAGTCGACAGTGACTCCTCCTTCAGAGTGCAGGGTTGTGATTTCTGGAAGGCCAGATCTGGGAAGAACGTGTTTATAGACCGAGTCCAGGTCTAACATATGTCTGAGAATGTGTCTGAACCTGGAAAAAAAATTTTGTTTACGTTTCTTCTTTTATTTACAGTTATTGAAACATTGTTCAAACTCCAGTAAAACACAAGAATATTGTGGGTAAGTTCACCGTTTATCGTGCTGTTGATCATCTCCTGAGATATCTGTGTTCAATAAGAAATAAAACCAGGATTTAAAAAAGAAAATTTCAGTTGTTTAATAATGTTTTAATATTTTGCTCATAGTGCAGCATTTCAGACTCACCTGGTTTGAGGTTGGTCACTCCTGGAATCAGGACCAGGTCTTGGGGACGGACACGTGCAGCTGGACAATAGCGTAACTGCAGCATAAACTCACGCGTGTACTGACGTTTCTCTACGTTGGAAGAACAATGAAATGAAGGAAGGTCAAAACATAGAAACCTTCTTTTTAGATTAATATAAAACCATCAATCACAGACCTGATTTCTGACTTGTGCTCTCACAAGTATGATTGTTGGTGTTTGCGGTGTACTGGCAGAGGTCATTGATTCCCAGAGAGCTGGGCCACAAAGGAGCAAACAGCTGGCGATAACAGTGCTTGTCTGACAGGTCCTCTTGGCCTGATATCTGTCGGAAACAAATAAATGACTGAAAAGATCAAAAGCTCTGCGTGCACAAATTACTATGAAGTCCTTGTGTTTTCTCACCATCCTTGCCGGCAGACCCTGGTAGTAGAGCTCACCGGTAATAATCAGCTGGTGCAGAGGCATGTGTGGAACGGAGTTAAAGTCCCCACACACCACAACATTACAGTGTTCACCCTTGGCCTTGCAGGACTTGACCACAGCATCGATTTCTGCCAGCAACATGGCTAACTGCGCCAGCTTCACATCCCCTCTTTTAGGGTTGAAGAGCAGGTGTGTGTTGGCTACACACAGCGGTGGGCCCAACTCCATCACACCTGCTTCCTGGGCCACCAGTGGCCGAAGAAGTAAAACGATGCCCACATTGTGACGGTCTAACATCTCCATCTCAAGTCGGAAGAACTCCAATTTAGTGACTGCAAATTCAGCGAAGCACGTGCTGAGATAGCAAGTAGCGCAGCCATCTGTCTTAGTCCCTGTCCGACGCTTGTACACACAGGTGTAGCCTGGATAACAACAAAAACAGATATTTTATTTCTCTCTGTCACAACCTCCCTCACAATCACTGCTCCTTTGTTTTGTCTTACCCATCTGAGAAAGGACTGGATAGAGTTGTTCGTGGTAGTGGTTCTCCTGAACCTCTTGGAGACACAAAATCTACACCCAGGTGAACACACACCAATTACTAATGTAACATTAGATATAAAATATTTTTTTATAAGTAAACTCACATCCGGAGTCCAGTTTTCTATTTCTTTTAGAAGCAGGCTGCAGCGGTAACTCCAGTCCAGCACCTCTAGGGGGCAGTGCATGTACAGATGCTTGTTAGCCTCCAGCAGGTCTTGAGCAAGGATGTTGTAGGACATAACAGTGAAGTCCATTGAGGTTTTTTTGACTGAGAAAGGAATCAGAGAACTCTGATCCATTTGACCGCACTCCTCCCACACTCTCCACACAACTGGGCACAAAAAGGAACACATAAATATGAAAATAAAGCCGAATTTCAAACTACATGGATATAAATAGACAAATGACACAATCATGATGAAAGAAAACTATTTCAGAAGAGGAAAAAAATAACTGTTTTATTACCTTCAAATGGCATTGTCAGCTCCAGTTGAGGATAATAGCTTGCAGCAGGAAAGTGCCACAGAGGGCACTGCACCTCTTGTGTTAGGCCAGGCCCTGCAGGAAAGTGCCAACTGCTTTGTGCATCACGCTGCACACCAAGATCAAGATGGGGTTGAGAGTTTCCAGCTGCATTGGAGTTTACATTTCCAGAGGGAATCACATATTCATCCCAGCATTCCGTCACTTCAAATGCAGTTTTATCGTAGAGTCGTGTATCTCCAGAACAACCAAGTTTGCTCTCCTCGGCTTGAACTTGAGACGTTTTTGGGGTTTCAGACTGTTTTAGTTTTTGTGCTTGAGAGGCATCTTTATGTATGCCTTCCTCTGTCTGCAGGTAATTTAACTGTGCCACAAGTTCTTCCTGTGGACTGATGCCATCAGCAGAAGTGCTTTCATCTTCTGTGCATTTTGTCATGTGGTGTCTAACTATTTCACCATCCTCCAATTTGGGAGTTTCTACTTTTTTCTTTGATGCAGACTGGATCTCACATGTGTCTGGAGTTACGTCGTTGATTGTGTCCTTTTGCAGGACAGCCATCAGTGGTTCCTCATTCATGTCAAGTTGAGTGTTTTCCTCTTTTAAGCTAGGCTCATTTACAGTTATTTTCATATCTCCCATCATTTCTCCCCTCTAGTTGTGCAGAGTTGTCTCAGACTGGCTGTAACTGACTGTGATGGTGCCTCCATCACACACTGTCCCGCCATTAACTGCCAGCTTTATTTGAGGTATCTAAAAAGAAAACAAGATAAACATCAATTTCCCAAAACACATTTGGTTAGTTAGCATCTCTTTTCAAAGAAGAAATGCAACTAAAATGAACTAACCCAGGTTTCTGCAACCCATGGTTCACATTTGGCTCTTTAGACCCCTTTAAAGTCCCAAAGGTGAGCTGCAGACACGGCTGCGCTCGGGAACCATTTGGTAGTGTAAGTGGCTTTTTTTTTAGCTTTCAAGATAAATGGCATGAATATTAGTTATTCTTATTTAAACTGATAATAGAAAATTTTAATATTAGCAGTTTTTGTATCCAAAGATTTGCAAAGAGTAAAATAAGTTATCATAGCAGAAAGACTCTTAAAACAAAAAGTTAAGGGTGCCAGTGTGAATTCAGTCTTTCTAATTGAAAACCGTGATTAGATCAAATATTATAAACAGGGGTGCAACTACCTATTTTCAGAGGGGTATGCAGACATATAAAAGCCCCCCCCCGTACACACACACACACACACACACACACTTTTACAACAAAGCAGACATGAAAAAAGTCAGAGGTGAAAAAGATGAGAAAGAATTGAGGCAAATTGCTACAAAAATGTATCCTGCAATTTTAAATTATAAAAAATAAAACATCAGAGTTGGACAGTGTGGCAACACACAGAAAGTTACATTAATAAACAAATATTAATATGGGCACATTTCTTGGAAATAAAAGGTGACTTAGAGGACAGCTAATTCATAAAAAACATGTATATTTTTATGGTTGCGCTTTAGACATTAAAAGTAACGGAATCCTGTATCTCTAAAAGGACAACCTGTTTTGCTAACTTAAGAAGAAAGTTTATTTTTGTGCAAATTATATTTAGGTCAGCTCGTAGACGCTGCAGAGGCTTGAAGTAAACATTAGAGCGTGTGTAAAAGCAAGCTAGAAGGGCAGAAACAAACTACGCATCCCTCAAATTACTCACGTAAACGTGAGTTTGAAAAGCAAAACACGTGTTAGACTGAACATCTAATAAATGCTGATAAACAAACTTACTGGTCACCGTTGCAGCAAGAAAACAGCTCCGTCAGCAAACTTTCAGTCAAGAACAGTTAGCTCGTTTAAAAAGTGGCCAAGAGACAAAGACTGAAACAGAAAACAGTTCACAAAAGTGTTAAACTTACCTGAACGTCAACAGGAAAAGTGTCGAGATAAAATGTGGAGCCATAGACAATATATGATGTCTTTTAGTAGAACAACAAACCACTAATCGTGTAGTTCCCCCTTAAATCTGCGCATGCGCATTGTGACGTCTTCTAATCGCGTCAGTGTTTATTGTTTAGAATTTATTTATGCTTGGTTTACATCTCTGAATGAGGGAATAAAATAGCTAATTACACCAAAAATGTTTATTATTATTATCATTATTATTATTATTATTATTATTATTATTATTATTATTATTATTATTATTATTATTGGCCAAGGCTACTATAAAATGACAACAATCCCTGAGTGAAAACTATAAATAGACCTATAAAGAACTGTAAGGGAAGACTCAGCATTTTTGTTCAGTAAAACAGACACATTAATAAAATAATTTAATAAAATACTCAAAATCATTTAACTTTAACTTAAAACAAATAATTCATCATCATGTTTTTGCTGCACATCTTGCTGACAGTTTGTTTTGATGGTTACCACACAGCTGCATTAATTCTTAATACCACTCTGCGTGGCGTATAACCTGAGGAATAGAATTACCTGCAGCACTGCACACGTCTATTCCATTTCACTGGACTAGTTCTCATTGTAACAAACTCTTCCTGTATTTTTTATTTCCCTTGATTTCCTTAATCATTCCTCCAAAGAAAGGTTTTGACAGGAGGCTGCCATGTCATCTCTATCGTTTGAGGACCTCAGTTTGGTAGATGATAACCATCCGTCACCAACTCAGTTGCAAGACTCAGACTCTGAGTCTGACCAAGACTTGGAGTCAGATGGTGAGTAGTTTTTTTTAGCTCTTACTGTGGTAAAATGATGCTTTATATAGCTAAATGTGCAAAGGGTTTTTTATTGCTACTTTCTTTTCATGGCTTTAACAGAAAACATAAAAGACAGCAAGGAGATGTCGGTAGCGGAGGTTTACTTGCAGGCCTGCAAGCTGGTCGGTGTGGTTCCAGTCTCCTACTTTATTAGAAACCTCAACTCTCCCACTATGACGCTCACCCATCATGGTTTAGGGCCTTCAGGGTGCAAGGCTCTTGCTATAGCTTTAGTGGTAAGTTTACTGCTGCTGAGTGAGTCTGTCTTAAGAGATGAGTTAGATGGTTTTATGATTTTTCTGTTTTATTATATCTCTTAGTCTGACATGCACATTAACACCCTGGAATTGGCCGATAATCACATTCAAGCTGAGGGAGTTAAATATCTTCTGGAGCTGTTGAGGTCTAACTTTACCATTCAGCACTTGGTATGGAAAACTAAAACATGGCCACTAGAGGGTGCAAGTAATATCCTATTTTGCATAAATGCTCTTTTCTTTATTTCTCTTTGTTTTTTCAGGACTTATCCAACAATAACTTGAAATCTGAAGGAGCAGAGCATGTTGCTAAACTGTTGCTGGACAGCATTTCATTAAAATCTCTAAAACTTTCAGGTAACATGCAAGCATGCATGTGCATTATGCAGAGAAACAAGTACTCGTTTTGCACATTTAAACATATGCTTTGGCAGGAAATGGATTCATTGACGAGGATGCAAAACACGTTGCAGATGTATTGTCAGTAAGTTACCAGTAAAATTAAGTTTAGCTGTGTTTTCTTATTTATTTGGTTGTTTATTTTTTAATATCAGTTCTGATAATTATTTTAACTTTGCATTTAGGCCAATTCCAGGATTAAGGAACTTGACCTCAGCCACAATAAGTTTAGTGACAGAGGAGGGGTGCATTTAGGACAGCTGCTGGGTATGGTCTGTTTTAGCTGACTTACATTGTTTGGAAACTATTTACTATATTTTCATGATTTATTTGGTCAAACCTCCCAATTTTCTACAGCAAACAATGGAGGCTTAGAGGTTCTTGATCTCAGCTGGAACAGCCTTAGAATGAAGGGAGCTGTGGCGTTTTCTGCTGGACTAAAGGTAAGTCTGTCTTAGCTGAACTGTTTATTATCTGGCTTAGTGGGAATAAATCGTGTCTGTGTTCAGGTGAATGTTACTCTGAAATACCTCGACTTATCCTGGAACGGTTTGGGGAATGAGGGAACATTAGCGGTGGGCGAGGCCCTAAGATTCAACAACACTCTGATGCATCTCAACCTCAGCAACAACTGCCTCACTGACGAGGGCGTCAGCATGCTGTGCAGGGGTCTCGAGTACAACGGCATGCTCCGAGTCCTGCTGGTGGGTGAAACAAAAGCTGTGTCTGGTTACAACATGAACATGGCCTCAGTCAGTGATGCTGGAAGGTGACTTGTCTTTACCTCTGTAGCTGGCTTATAATTCTATAACAGTAGAGGGCGCTCTGACTCTGGTCAACTTGGTGAAGAACACACCCAAAACTGCTCTGGAGGAGATCAACATCTGTGTGAGTGTGGATCTCCAGGCAGCATTGCTACAACTTTACATATGATAAACTTTATATTATGTAATAATTAACTCTGTGCATTTCATCTTTGGAACCAGAACGTGCTGGTAAATGAGAACTTTGTGAATCTGTTGGAGATCACATGTCAGGAGCGTCCTGGTCTGGATGTTCAGTACGGAGGGGTTGGAGGATTTATCGCCAAGAAGCCACCAAAACGAGTTGATCCAATGAAAATCATCCAGGTTTGTTTGTTCTTACATGAATAAGAAATAATAATGACAGATATTTGCTTATCGTCATAATTCTTTCTCCTCATTTTTCTGAAGGATTATCTTGATAGCCGAAAGATGCGCCTGTGGGATTTCTTTCGGAACATTGATAAAGATGGCTCCATGCAAGTCCCTGTCTCAGAATTCAGGAAGGCAGTTCAGGTTTCCAAACAAATGATCTCAAGTTTTGCAGGAATCACCTGAACTGATGAATCTTAGTGACAGAATTTGATAAATAATGACTTTTGTTAAAGGGGAATTAATTTATTGTCGTATTTGTGTTTGAAACTTTAAGCAATCAACCATTCCCTTGAATCTGTACCAAATTGAAGAGTTGATTCAGAGACTTGATCGTGACGGGACAGGAATGGTGGACTACAGGTGAGCTTTCCCTCACTGATTGTGCACACAGACCTATACAGGGTTTCCTCAGCCACTAGTTATATGAATGTTTGACAACATAGTGTGTTTTAGTGAGCTAGTGGCATGAGAATGCTCATGCCCAAAGCAGTTGAAGAGGTTTTTAGTGTCACAATGTTATTTTTTCCTCAGGGGACTGGCAGATACAAGAAAACAGATGAGGAGAGATCACCGACGCCAACTCAAGAAGGTTGAATCCCGTCAGAAGAAAGAGAAGCAGAAGAGTGATCGCATCCTTAAAACCTTCCAGAGCGCCGTAGAGGCGGTCACACCTCGCAGCTCCATCATCATTTCTCCAGGAGGTGCCAAGGAAGAATCAAGTGGCCCCCAGCCATTTTCTGCCACCCCTCTCAGTTCTTGGCATCACATCGTCATGTCTAATAGCAGTCGCTACTCTGTTACCAACCTGAGCGGTGAGCAGGTCCATCTGCCCATGTTGAGTGGCTCAACGTCTTACCGTCCAACCAGCTCCCCAGCAATGCGCTCCTACTCCCAGCCCAACCTGCTGGCTAATTCCCCCCACTCAGCTCCAGGCAAGTCCACATCTGCTCAGGGGATTTGCTCTGATCCAGAGATGGACCACAGCAAGCTAAGCCCTGCCACCAACAGCCTGACCAGGTCCAGACCTGCTCTCAATGCAGAGCAGCCAAAGGGGAATGTCAAACCCAAGAAAATAAAGAAAAGAAAAACAAAGAAACTAGAAAAAGACTCAAAGGCTTCTAAAAGAGCTGGGAAGTAAATGTTTGCTTTTGCTGTTTTTCTAATGTATAATCATTAAATAAAGATTATGTCTTCTCATTTTTCTGGTCTCATACCAATAAATATGGACAGCTAGGGTCACCTTCAGGGGTCAAATACTTTACAGCACTTTAGAACAGTTTGGAAATTCACAATATTATCAATATTTTAAATTTACATTACAAGTTTAATAATAATCACTTTTAAAAATACTGTCAAGTGTATTTACATCTTAAAGATTCACAGGAAGTAGTTTTGATGGATAATTGCCTCTTTTTAAAATGTTAATTATTTTTTCTCGAAAAAAAAGTATCATTTCCGTCAAACTGAAAGAACGAAGAGGAACAGTACCGCTTCTTCTCCACCAGATGGGGATGTTTCACTTTGTAGTAAAGAGGCTAGTCAGACACGCTGAGCCAGTCAATGCGATAAAAGCCATGCCCCGCCATAGCTACTAGTAAACTTTGTACATATAAAATATAAACATTTTATCACAAATTTTGATGATATTTTTGAACAATATTTTTGTTTCTTTACGTTTTTTAATCTTCTTCTTCTTCTTCTTCTTCTTCTTCTTCTTCTTCTTCTTCTTCTTCTTCTTCTTCTTCTTCTTCTTCTTCTTCTTCTTCTTCTTCTTCTTCTTCTTCTTCTTCTTCTTCTTCTTCTTCTTCTTCTTCTTCTATGTAAATGTTAACACACGCCCTCTAGTGGACAAACCAGAGATTACATAAACACAGAAAACCGTCATGGCGGCCACCACCAGACTCATATCAAGGTTGACTCTGGTTACAGGTTAGTTTATATTTACTGTTTGCTATTGAACAATAAACATAAATGAAGTGTTTCCCTACACCGGACGTACATACACTTCTAATGTTTTGCTAGTTTAAAACGAAGTTAGTCTCGTTGAAACAAATCGTCATAAACATATCTGGTGTCACGTTTCTAAACTGTCTTTGAAACATTAAGTCTCAGTGTGACAAATGGATGACAACATTCTTGCAGTTTTAACTTTTTGTTGAACTTATTTAACCAACATTTTCATCTTTAATTCTTTGTCTGGGTTTGTTTATTTTTCATATTTGATTAATGATATTGCACTTTTTTGGTTTAAATCAACACAGAGACAATTTTGATTAATGCATGTGTTTTGTTTTTGTAACTCATCTAGCTGTGTTACTGGATAAGACCGTGTGGAGGAGCAGAGGGACTTTGAATCATTATCTGCATTATTTCTGACATAATGTTTTTTTATTTATGTATCTAGATTATTGCCACTCAGTTTTGTTACAGGTAGATTATTGGGGGGTTCCAGTATGTTTACATGTTCCTGTATGTAAGGAACAAAATCCAAACCTTTCCTGTTCCCAGGCGGAGGCAGTGGGATTGGACGGGCGGTGTGCCAGCGTTTGGCCTCTGAAGGAGCTTCAGTGGTGGTCGCTGACATCAGCGAGGAGTCGGCTAATGAGACATTAGGGAGTCTACCGACTGACCTCAGAGGGCAGGTTCACCTGGCGGCTGCTGTAGACGTGTCGTCTAAGGAGAGCGTAAAGAAGCTGGTGACGAGTATACAGGTATGGAAAAACTGCTGGAATTGTGTTAGGAAGCTTCTTTATGTCTTTTCTTTTAAAGACTTTTTTTTTCCTGCAGACCCGTTACTTCCAGCCTCCTTCAGTGTGTGTGAATGCAGCGGGCATCACTCAGGACGACTTCCTGCTCAACATGGAGGAGGATCAGTTTGACAGAGTCGTCCAGGTCAACCTGAAGGTAGAAGTACCGTCAGACGCGCCTCTGAACAAAAACTGATTTAACATCAACAGAAAAGTCTGATTTTCACATGCTCCTCATGTCAAGATGTTCATTTATATCAAAAATAAAACAGGTGTTTAAATAACCACATTTATTGTCTCATCTTTCGTTTCAGGGTTCATTCTTGGTGACTCAGGCTGTCGCTCAGGCTCTGGTGGCCTGTGGAGCTCCTAAAGGATCCATTATTACGTTGGGTAGCATCGTAGGAAAGGTGAGAAACCAGCAGGTGTGGAGAGTCTCGTCTCTTTACTCCACATTCCCAGTCATAATTAGATGTATTTCCAGACTTGACTGGCTATGGTTCAAAGAGAAAAAAACAAAAGGAGCTCTGATCTGTAGTTAAACTGAGATGGTTTTAGGTTTTTCTCTCTGTGTGTGTGTGTGTGTGTGTGTGTGTGTGTGTGTGTGTGTGTGTGTGTGTGTGTGTGTGTGTGTGTGTGTGTGTGTGTGTGTGTGTGTTTGCAGGTTGGGAACCTCGGACAGGCCAACTACGCAGCATCTAAAGCTGGAGTTGAAGGTTTGACCCGGACGGCTGCTAAAGAACTCAGCAGGTGGGAAGAAATCGATGCAGCGTGAGCAGGTTTGAGTAGAAGAGCTGATTCTAAAACGAGTTTTTTTTCTTCTTTATTTATCCAGATTTGGGATTCGTTGTAACTGCGTGTTGCCTGGTTTCATATCAACACCGATGACTCAAAAAGTACCAGAGAAAGTCATCGACAAGGTCCGAAAAACATGTAGAAAAAAAGATGAACACCTTAACAATCCAGACTAGAGTAAAGAAAATTTAATTTAAGAGATGCTATATTTATGAATTTAAATTACATTTTGGACTCATTTTAAAAGCTAACTCTAATTCTTGTGTTTCTTTTTGTTTTCATGTGAAACTAAACTTATGTCATCCTAAAATGATTTTTTGGTTCTTAGATGATGTCACTGGTGCCTCTGGGAAGAATGGGTGAACCCACAGGTCAGTTCAGCTATTTTATGTCGCACATCCCAGTTATTGTGCATAGTCAAGAATTAAAATATGTTTCTGATTGGAGCTGATTTTTGTCTCTTTGTCTTTCAGAGGTTGCTGATGTTTGTGCCTTTTTAGCTTCAGATGACTCTCGGTACATCACAGGAGTCAGCATTGAAGTCACAGGTATTGTTTATGTGACTTCTGTTATTTAAATAAGTTTTCCCTTCAGAAAAAACTCTTAGTGAAACACAAAACTTGTCTTTGTCAGGTGGACTCTTCATCGGTTAAACCATCCTTCTGTTAACCTGGAGGCAGATTTCATCAGGACAAATGAACCCAATTTAATTGTAGTGACTATTTGATCATTACTGTGTTAATTTGTTTATTTGTAAATCAGTTGTAAACATCCTGTTGACTGTGTAGCTCTTATTTTGTGATAGTAAACACATGATTTCATTGATTGTGATGTTTTTAATCTAATTTAACCAAGAAGTTCTTATTTAATCTTACGCAACATTTGCAGCATTTTCGATCAGTTTGTCTAAAACATCTTTATCATGATTACAGAAGAGGACAAGAGTTTTTAGAATGAGGTGTTTTACTGCCATCTTGTGGTTACTAAGAAGAATTGTATGGAAGAATGTAGGACGTTAAGGGTAAAGCAGTGATTGCTAAATATATGATAAATCCCTGTCATGTGAGGGAAAAAAACAATGCTTTTTAATTAAAGTGTGATTTATGCATTAACTATCTCTTCCTGTTCTTCACACTGGTAAAAAAAGATACAGTTTTAATTTTAGTTTAGCTAAATAAGTATCTATGTCTATGGTTTGAAGTAATGTTTTAATGTGTGAAACAGTTACTAGAAACCAGAGTGTATGGCCTGTATTCATTTTTGTTTTCTGATTCAGTCTTTTCTAATGTAATCTTTGAAAGCAGTGCTGGTGTAACGTGGACAGCTGCAGTGCTCCACAATGTCCACTGGGCGGCAGCACGGAGCTATGCTAGCGTTTAAGTCAACCTTTTTATGGCTTTATTTTGCCATTTTTCTGTGTTATTAGCACTAACTGACATGAGGAAGACACAAAAAAAGTAAATAATGATCAAGCGTGGCAAGGTGTTGTCAGAAACCAAAGCATTGAGTCTTTTCTAATTTAATCTTTGAAGGCAGCGCCGTTTTAACGTGGACAGCTGCATTGCGCCTTAATGTCCACAGGGCGGCAGCACTGAGCAATGCTAGCGTTTAATTCAACCTTTTTAAGGCTTTATTTTGCCATTTTTCTGTGTTTTTAGCACTAACTGACATGAGGAAGACACAAAAAAAGTAAATAATGATTAAGCATGGCAAGGTGTTGTCAGAAACCAAAGCATTGAGTTTTTTTCTAATTTAATCTGTGAAAGGAGTGCTGTTGTAACGTGGACAGCTGCAGTGCTCCACAATGTCCACTGGGCGGCAGCACGGAGCTATGCTAGCTCAGAAATCTGCTTTTAAAACAAACAAATTGAATTGCTTAATTTAATTGTTTTACTCTGTTTTAAAAAGTTTTATTTGTGTTTTAACTAATTAATTAATAAAGGACTTTTAGAGTGATTTTCACTGTTACCAACACCAAAATGCCTTAGTGTTTTATTTTGAAAGATTTTAAAGAAAGCGTTTTCAAATTTATTAATCTAGATCCCTCTTTTCCTTTCACTCCTCCTTTTTCTTAATATTCCAAGAAGACAAGAACTTTTTAAAAACAATATAAAACTTAGTTAAAGTCAAGATAAGAAGGCTCAATTATTTTATTCATGTCTAAAAATAACACAATTGCTGTAGCAGTTTTCAGACACTGGAGGGCAGCAACTTCACATCTAATATATTATTCTAACTTTGGCCAGCAGAGGGCACAAATTTCCCATTCTTTCAAAGCAACAAAACAGTGTAGCTAGCTGGACTTTCCTCTCAACACAACCAGCTTGTTTAATTTTCTGCAATAACATCAAATTGAGCAACCAATTTGTTTTCTGTTTCACTTTGATTCAATGTAACAACTAGCAAATGATGCACGATTCCCCTTAGAAAACAGTCAAGATTCTGTGCCACATCAGGAAAAAGACCCCTCTGGGTGTTTTAGGGATAAGGTTGCAGCATCACATTTCAGAGTCCTGCTGGAGAAGTACCCCCCCCCCTTCTGTAAAGCTGCCCTCTCCTGGGTGAGTGCTAGTGGTGGTGGGGGGGCTCTCCTTTGTGCTGTATCTGGAGCTTGGCTCCATCTGGTACCAAGCACTGAGAATGATCACTTCTGAGCTGGCTGATCCTTTTATTTACAGAGCACAGCAGCCATGTAACAAACATGGTGGGTCTTACATGTGAATAATGCCTGTATGGGATTAGTGAATTAAAAAATCTATTTTAAAGCAAATCAGAGCAGAGATGTCAATCAGTCTGTGCATTTAAAAGAGCACTGTCTCTTTAAATCTTCCAGCATCTGTCATGAGGAGAGGAAGGGGGTGGGTGGGTGTCTTGTATGAAATGGTACCCTTACATGACATCACAGTCAGCCAATCAGCAGCCTTCAATGTGCTCTGTCTCCTCCTCCTCTGCTTGTGGGATGATTGTGTTCTCGCTGCTGATGAGACGGCGGATGCTGCTGCTCCTGATGCTGTTAGGGTGGAGGATCCAGGCCATGCTCACACACTAGGTACAGCATGTCTCCTATCTTAATTTGCGACTGTTTTCTGATTTTAGTGGATTTATTTTTAATGAAGAAATGCTAGCTGACTAGCTCTGGAAGTGCCTTTTGGGAAGATGATGGATAATCATGGAGGACACTTAAGATGGCTCTGTGCATTTCCTCACGCTGCTTAGATGATTTTTCACCAGACACGCTGAAATAGCTGTATGTGTATGTGTGGCCAAACAAACATAAGGTTTTGTGGTTTTAGGCCGCAATAGCTAAATGGGTGATTTAAAAATGGGTGGCATAACAGCTGGGATTTTTCAGATTCCTTTCTAGCAAAGATTATTTTCCCTTCTTGGAATTAATCTGTTTCGCCTGATTTGTTAAATTGTAATAGTAGAAATCGGAGAAGCTTAACTTTAGCATGAGGGCACACTTTCTAGGAACATAGTGTTGAATTAATGCCCAAAACATTCTCCACAACGATTCTTTCACTATAATGAAAGTATAAATGATTCAATTACCTTGAAACACTCATGATCATCACCAGCCCCCTGAATCATCTCTTTGTCCTCTTGGACCTTTGCATCTCTTTCCATTCATCAGAAATAGTAGGCACACGCCTGCACTCACTTCCTGTTCTGCTGTGAAGGTTAACTCTTTGTTTGCTTTTGCTCAGATGATCATGCTCTGCTGCAAAGATCTGAGCCTTGGAGTCTCCGGGCTCAGACTCACATTGAGCACAGTGACAGGAAAAAGAGATGTTTCCTTCTGCTGATCAGACACAGGAGCAAAGGTGAGACTCAAGATAGGATGTTTAGAGGCTTTAAAAGCTGAATTGCTAGTTATTCATACTTCCTAAAGACTTAGTTTCTGTTTACAGTTTCACAAAGCCGTGTGTTCATGTAGAGATCCGTCAGCATCCACGTGTCTGTGCTCTGATCTAGGCCCATTCGGACCTTGACGGATCTAAAAAAAGCACAAAAATGGCCAAGAGAGACTACCTGGTGGAGGCAGCCAAGCAGATCCACATGGCTCTGGACAGCGAGGTCAACGAAGACTACGAGGCAGCTTTCAGCTACTATAAGAACGGCGTGGACTTGCTGCTGAATGGAGTTCAGCGTAAGTGGAAAATGTTAGTGATTCACAGCATGGGTTAAACATCTACACGCCTGCACAAGACAGACATGTGATGGGAACACAAATACGAAAAAGAGGAAGCTGAAAGTTGAGTGCAGATTTGCTGATGGGGCATTTTCTACATCAAAAGTCAAAGACTAACTGCAGGAGACAGACCAGGTTGAATGGAACAATAATTTTATATTATGTTATTATAATGGTTCACGTTTATTCAATAGGTGTCATAAAAAGTTTTTTTTTTACAGTGGACCCTAACAAAGAAAGGCGGGAGGCTGTGAAGAGGAAGACCACACAGTATCTGAAGAGAGCTGAAGAAATCTTCATCACACATCTGCAGGATAATTTAGGGAAAGGGAGCTCTCGTTTGGGGGTGAGACATTATCTTGTGCTGCTTCTTACAGTCAAATAAACATTTAAACCTCTTAATGGCTGTTAAAAGCTGTGGTTAATAATGCAATTGTGACAATTTTGTATTTGGAATTGTTAACACTTTATATGTTGTTTATGTGCATTTCAGTAGTAAATTAAATATATTTTTTTATAATAATACATAAGCTGACGGTGTATTTGACTTACATGTAATTTAGTAAAATAGAATTAAACCCAACAACCTGCTGAGGGATTTTTCTGTCAGTAAATCAAACTAAAACACATTATTTCTGTTTGTAATCAAGTACTTTTAAAGACGTGTTATTATTTTTACCAAAATGCAGTATCTGACTGATCAGTATCTATCCTCTGTGGGTTTCATGACCAGGGCTACAGTAGTCTGAGATTCCGTCCAATCAGACATCTGAGTTCACCAGTGGAAGATCTGGAGATGTGTAAAGTGGTTGGAGTCAGTGACAAGGTAGCAGAAAATGCAGCATTTGCACATGTTGGCTGTGGATTTTCTAGTTCAGTAAATGATCCACTAACGTTTAACCATGAAAGTTGCTCATAGTGAAATATTCTGTAATAATTCACCTGCTTCGCTGTGGTTACGCCATTTTTTCCTCCATTCCAAAGGTCCTGGTTGTTCAGAGTATGGTCAACAAAGAGACATTTGTTGTGAAGGTAAGAAAGCATCACAGAATAAACGCACACGCGGGATGAAAGATCTAAATCCAGCAGCAGACCGCTGGTGGGTCAGAGACTGACATCTGGCAATAAGCCAGGTCACATGTTCTGTGGTGAGCCAGTCGATGTAAGCCGTCGTCATCCTTCTCCTTGAGTATTGCTCAGCATCGATCTGCCTGAGAGCTCTCACCCTTTTAGACAGTGCAAGTGCACCTCAGATTTCAGTTAAAGTATTAGTCGCACATTTCTAAAGGGCTAATCCAACTTGTGATTACTGCAAAACTTTGACAATGTCTTCTTCATCTGCTATACTTCATGTTAAGACTGATTTCACGCGTGTTTCCATAGAAAATTAGACAATTTCCAAGTGATAAGAAAATTTGAGCAATAGTGCAGTGGAGGCATTTTTTTTTCACATTAAAAAAAATCCAGATTATTGTCCCTGAATTGGTTGTTATGCTATTTTTTGTTTTGCAGAGTCTGGTCAAATCAAGCTGGGAAAGCAGAGACCAGCCAACCATTATCCCTCAAGGAGTGCCGTACATGGTTAAGCTGCTGAGATATTACGTCAGTGAGGATGCTGTGTACCTGCATCTTGAGCATGTCAAAGGTAAAATGATCACATCTGTTTTAAGAGTCATGTTGTGTGAATTTTGAGGAACATCATTTTGATTTAAAGCAAAACTAAGTTTCCTGCATCTGCCTCCTACTGGTTGAAAGTGGAATTACAACTGTTGTAAGCAACCCTGCTGCAGCATGCACCCTGCTAAAAAAAACAAGCATAGACCAGCATAGGTGTTACCAGCATATGTTGTGTTTTGATGCATCCAATCACCAGCATCCCATGCTGGACTAGCATTGCATGCTGGACCAGCATACCAGCACCAAACGTTTTACTTTTACTTCCAGGTTCTGCCATGATGCCAACAAATAAGTAAAATTCTTTTTCTTCTTCTTGTGCTTTTTATTGACGGTTGGCAAACTGAAAAAGCAAACTACCAGTCTTTATAGCTACTAACACAGTAAACAGAAACCTCCCAACTAGTGTTCCTACCCAAACCACAAAAGTGCAAGTGCAGTTTTTGGTCAGCAGAGGGCTACAGAGTGCTGCACATTGTGAAACTGCTTGAGTTTCTACATCAAGAATCACTGAAATCAGTTTGAAAGCAATAGCTTAAAATGTCAAAAACGCTTAAGAGTTGCTTGATTCAACTTTGTTTGTATTTTTTAGGTGGGAGGCTCTTCTCCAAGTTGCACAAATCAAAAAATGAGAAAGCTAAAGAACACCCAGAATGCTTCACTTCTGGCCAGCATAGCATCAAAATGAAGCCCAGCCACACATCTCCTTCACTCAGCACAGACTACCAGCACAGTAGCAGGAATTCAGCAGTGATTCCAGACAAACTAAGTGACGAGAGCCCGGACACAGACTTTCCATCCTCGTGGGATGAGACTCAGCAGCGTCTGGAAAGCTGCGGGACTCACTCCTACATCGAGGAGACTGGATGTTTGCAGAACACGCGCTCTGCAGCATCGTTTTACACCAAGCTTGATCAGCTAACTCTGCTCTCTGGGCTTACAAGGACACAGCTCACCACCCACATCCATCCACCAGCTCCTAGTTTGTGTTTGCACGCTAGTGAAACTCAGGAAAAGCCTGCTCTTCCTCTCCCTTGCTCTCGTATAAGTCAGGCTCTTGATGTCATGTCAGAGCTCCATAAAAAGAATGCAGGAATGGGACTGATAGAGTGCAGTTCGGACTTTGAAGCAGCTTGGAAAGCTGCAGATCCATCACACAACTGTGAGAAAATGAACCCCTATGCAGTGACGGACAATAACTTATTAAGAATTGTTGGAAAAACTACAAATCAGACATCTCTTAATAAAACAGGATCTCCTTCAGTTCAAAATGAGGGTTTGGGTTCCTCTCCTGCCATTTTGCATCTTCCTCTCCATTGCCAAACCCAAATCCATGGCAGGGCATCATGGGATACTAACGATTCCCACAAGGGACCGTTTTTAAATTGTAACTCTGCAGAAATAAATACAGACTCAAAGCAGGACTGCAACAGTCCAACTGCTGAAGAAACAAATGGGATGATAGTTATCAGGAGCACAGACAGAGCTGTGTTTTCTGACCACATGGATACAAACAGCACCTCGGAAAGATCTTGGACTTCCTCTGCTTCCCTTCACCCCTCGAGTGCAACAAAACAGGGAATGCTCTCAGGAGTCTCCTTGGGCCACACCGGGGTCATTTATAAAAGTGAAGCAAGTTCCAATAGAAGAAAAGAGAGCATAGAAGTGGCCTGCGAGGTTCTGAGCCCCGGAGACAAGAAGCCAACTCCAAAAGAGAGATCGTACGTAGGCTGGTTCTCCTCTGGCTCTCTTCAAGACACATCCCATGGGAGCAGAAAGGATTCAGTTGGTGTCCTTAAACCAGAAGGATCAGATAGGAATGATGATCAGATTATTGAGGTGGATGGCTGGTGCCATCTGCCTCAGTTTCCTAAAAAGACACTCAGACCTGGAGATAAGGCCATGCAGACCTGTTGGGGGCTTCCAGAAGCAGAGGTGCGTGTGTGGGGGGCACAGATCCTGTTAGCCCTGGAGAGTCTGCACCAGCAAGGCATCTTGTGTCGGGATCTCAATCCTAGAAACATTCTGCTCACCAGCAACGGTGAGAGAAGCAAATAACTGTTCAAAGATTTTACAAATTGGAGTATTTTTGAGTTTAACTTGACAAAATGTTTTCACAGGAAAGGTGTGTTTGACGTTTTTCAGCCAATGGAGTGAAGTTCAGGCAGAGATCAGCAGCAAAGCCATAGAAAAGATGTACTGTGCTCCAGGTAAAGTGTCCTCTGCCACCTAGTGGTGAGATGCAGTCAGTTCAAGTCCACCACATAAGAGCTTTAACCTTTCAATGCTTTAAGAGCAGAAACATGATTAATTTCATCTTTTTATGACAGAAATTGGGGGCGTGTCCAAGATTACAGAAGCTTGTGATTGGTGGAGTCTTGGGGCTTTGCTCTTTGAACTTCTTACAGGAATGGTAAGATATTTAGAATCGTAAGATCTGTATTATCTATCATGCAAACTACAGTAAAGGTCATTTATATGTATATTTGTATTTCTTCAGCCACTGTGGCAGCTTCATCCAGCAGGAATCCACTCCCACACCCAGCTGGTGATCCCCGATCACCTGAGTGCTGCAGCTGCATCTCTGCTCACTGAGGTTAGCGGTCAAAATCCAATTAGGGTTTCTCCTCAAGAAATGTTAAGATAAATTATCTTTAAATTCTGATTTGTTTTACCCTGCAGCTGCTCCAGTTTGATGCTGGCTACCGCTTGGGTTCAGGAGGTGGAGGTGTGAGTGACATAAAATGTCACCCTTTCTTCAGCAGCGTCTCATGGAAAGCTCTGTCCTGCTAGCACGAGAACCGTGGGGCTTACAGATAAACTCTGCTGGAAGCATCCGACCTGCCAGAAGGAATGTAGCAGAGATTTCAGCTGCACTTTGTGCTTCCCATAGAAAATGACAAAAAAGTTGAAAGTAAAGAAACATCCATAAATCTAACATACATCATGGATTTATTCATGACTCAAATGGAAAATAAAATAAGGTTGTTTGACCAGCTTTAGGTTTTTTCTGCAGCAAGAAACTCTGCATCTGCCTTTAAAAACAACTCAAACTAAAGATATTTTCATCTTATTTTTATTGGCTGCTCAGTAAATGAAACAGGTAGATTTGCAAAGCACTTCTAAACCTTTTGTGTATTTATACAGATTTTTTCTTTGGAGTTGCTAATAAAATTAAGAACTGAAAAAAGCATCCAAACAAAAACTACAGTTGGGTAATGAAGCTTTTATTGTTTAAAACTTTCCTTTTTCCTCTTAAAGAGTCTATCTCACACAGAAAAGATTTATCCTCATACTCCATGAACCAGGTGGCATAAAATCTGAGGATTTCTTCACTTTGGAGACTTTAAAACAGACTTTTCATGTTTTCTAGCCCAATTTGTGCTCATTGTTCATTCCTCAACCAAAATAAAATTATATAGTGGAAACTTGAATTGCCTGTCAGCTCTCAATAGGTGTTTTATCCCAAGTTTTATGTAGAAAATGACAAATGGCAAATAAGTTATAGAATTTTTTGTTTGATCTAGAGACCAGCACCAGAGACCCCAGAACAGGACCAAACCTTTAATCCCTGCCAGTCTTACAAATGTCCATTGCACAATCCAACTTTTTGCCAGAAATAGTTTTTTCCTAGTTAACCAATAAGACAATACATCAACTGTAGTTATGGTAATGTTCATTGAGTGTTTAAACAGCCACTGTTGGTGTGGGAGGTGGTTTGGTTGGGCCCGGAGCAGACAAGGGTTCACATGTCGAGGAGGAGCACTCTTGGGTCCTCCACCACCGACTTGATCTTACGCAGGAAGGTGACGGCCTCTCTTCCGTCGATCAGACGATGGTCGTATGTTAGAGCAACATACATCATGGGACGGATCTCCACCTAGGAGGAAGAAAAATAATCACTGAAAATGACCAAATGAATTGAAATGAACTACATCAGTAAACATGTTTAACATTTAAATGTATTCTCCCTTATTTACTTGAGAATATAGCCTGATTGCTCATAAACAATGGCGAAAAATCCTATAGCTGTTTAAAGCCAGACACGTTTCAGTGATTGACCAGAGGATACCAACCTTGCCTCCAACTGCAACAGGCCTGTCAAAGATCCCATGCATGCCCAGAATAGCAGACTGTGGGGGATTGATTATAGGTGTGCCGAACAAAGACCCAAACACACCACCGTTGCTGATGGTGAAGGTGCCTCCGTCCATGTCTTCAACAGCCAGCTCATTTTTACGAGCCTGGAAACAACATCCAGACCCGATCGTGTAAACATTTCTTCGCTTTCATACAAACGTGTACAATTTAAAAAAATTTCATTAATAAATAAATAAATCACCTTTTCTCCCAACAAGTTGATTGCTTTCTCAATGTCAGTAAAGTTCATTCCCTCTACATTTCTTATTACAGGAACCACCAAACCCTGAAAACAGAAAACAACATGGCTGCATGTTCTAGCTTTTGGTTTTTCATTTTTTCCAGTGAAATCCACTTTTCTTACCTTTGGTGTAGCTACAGCCACACTGATGTCAACATAGTCCCTGTACACAATCTCTTTGGTTGTATCATCAATCACTACAAACACAGATAATACGATTATTATTAAACTCCTCCAGATTAGATTATTAATCATCACTATACTTCTGGTAAGATCAAGTTCTTTTCTTGTGAGCCACTTTCTGTCACATGCAAAGCTAAGAGTTGTGGTGAGTGAACCCACAGGGCATTTCAGATCTTTAAAAGGCATCAGCATGGACCACCCCAGCTTCACTGTGGTCTACCTAAATAGGTCAGAGTAGTCTAGAGGAAGTAAATAAGTTAGAGATGGTTTTGAGGTTGTAGAAATAATAAAAAAAATACATTGAAACTTTTCTTCACCACACACACTTGACAAGACTCGGTGCCATAGGTGCAGACTTTCCGAAACTGACACCAACATGTTCAAGGTTTCCAAAAGTAAAATCTTTACCGGCATTGACAGCAGGTTGGTCTGTCAGAGCGTATGCAGCAGCCTTCACGAACACAGACATGAAGCCCAGCTTGATGTTATGTTTTTTTAGGAAAGCATCCTTGTACACCTTTCTCATCTCTGTGATGTTGCTGCAGGAAGAAAAGGAGAAAAACAGAGAAACCTATCAGTAATTTGATAATTCTGCAACAATTATAACTTTTTTAAAACAGGAAGAAGCGCATAATAGGGCCTAAAACGATTCTCGAGAAAAATCCTTTGTCAACTATAAAATAATGGTGCTACAGATAGCGGAGAATAAAGCTATTAAAAAAAGGTCGCTAATTGTTTCAGTATTGCTCATTTTTCACTTGTATCTCTCTTTTTAATTGTTTGTTTTCCTGTCTCTAACCCTGTTGAAGTTCTAGGGTTTCTCCGCTAACGGAATTAGCCCCTCCCAAGACACAGACTCTCCGAGAAAGGAGAGAAGAAGCGATAAAAATCTTCACTTTCTAGAGCCTGTAAATCTTATTGGGCTGTCATAAAAGCCCATATCGGTTGAGGCAGCTCTTCCACTCAGAGCGCAGGTCTCTGTGGGCCCCCGCAGATGCTCCGGCCTCCTGTTCTGACCAGTTCCTTCGGCTCCAGATGAGCCCTAGACTGGGAAGTCTTCCTCCAGACCGTCAATGTCAATCCAATTAGGATGCACAGAAAACCCTGAATAGCTGAAAGCCGACACCACACATTTGCGGGGAAAAGAAATCCTCAAAGTGTCCTCTTCAGCGCAGGGGGGCAAGTGCAGACAATAACATTTCCTTGTAAATTAATAAAACCTGTTTTAACAAATCTTATCTTTGTTTTAGATGGAATTATGACCAAATATTTACATTCCAGTGTTTAAGAGGATATTGGGTTTCAAAAAGCTTTTCCTATTGGGCAGATTCCAATCTATAACCATTTGTGGGAGTGTTGTTTAGCCTTTTAACGGGCTGGAAGTGGTACTCATACTGGAACCTTGTTTACAGCAAAAATAAAATGTGTACTTGCGTGATTGTTTTTAGAATTAGACACTCAGTGTGTTCCACTTATGTGCTTATGGTGAAAATACATTTGTATGCAAAGGAAAGTAGCACTGAGGGTTTAATTAGGTAGGTAAGTAGGTCGGCTAAGTGAGAATTTCCTACCTCATGTCGACCTCATTAAACGTAGTGAGCATGGCGCAGGTGTTTTGGGCTTCCTTCAGCCTCTGGGCAATTCTTAGCCTCATGCGGTTCATCTTAACCTAAACACACACAAAATTAGCCACATTAAATATTTCACAACTCTTTCTGCACGAGTTTATCATTAAATCAGTTTAAACATTACATTTACCCTGCTCTCTGTCCTCGCTGCTTTAGCCCCTCCTTCTGCCTGAGCTGCTGGCACAGTCTGAGCAGCAGTGGGCTTGATGGCTGACACTTTGAGGAAGACAGAAATTGAAAAAAGCTCTCAGTACGTCTGAAGCAGCAACAACATACTGTTTACAGAATCTCAAACAATGATTAATTGTTGAAGTTAGAGGTCAAGAACACAGATGTCAAGCTAATCAGTTTTCATGTGACTCAAGCTGTCTGGTGGATGACTGCTAACCTGGTTTAGTGTCCATAGCATGTGCTGGCACAGGTGGCACAGGGGGCATGGTGGTGGGAATGGGGCCCACAGCTGAGGGGGGAGGTGGAGTTGGAGCAGCAGAAGGTGGAGGAGAGGCTGCAGCAGGAACTTCGGCTTTTGGAGCTTCTGCAGCTTTGGGAGCACCAGCTAAAGAAACAGTTAAGGTTTAAAACTTTTATCTTGTGTTTTAGTTAAAAATCCTGCCCAACACACCTCCTTTTTTGAGCTTGAAAAGCGGTGTTCCTCCTTCAACCTTCCCCCCATCTGGAACCAAAAGCTCCTCAATCACACCAGCAGCAGGAGAGGGAACCTGCACTGATGTCTAAAAGCATGGGGATAAAAGATAAGTCACATTTAATAAAGAAAATAAAAAAATATATATCACACTTTTATGGACTATTTACCGTAAAAATAATGCACATTACTGAAATGATCAATTAGATTGCAGCTCTGTAAATAAACAAATGCCTTGCATATATTTTATCAATTTTAAAGTACAAATGAAGGCCTTGTGAGATGATCTCTGTGGGAAAAAAGCTCTGGTGCTCCTGTTGCAGGAAGTAGAAGTGAGCCAGATGAGAGCTGAGCAGAAGACAGCAGGATGTGGAGTTTTATTTCCTAATATTTGGACATCTCGCCTCTGATTGGCTAACAGCAACGCAACTCTACCACTTACTGTTTGCTCTGCAATGCTGATGTTTAATCCTCACAAATAATACAGGTCTGATGGAGTTGTGCTGTGTGGTGGAGTTGCTAATGCTAATGATTAGCTTCTACTAGTCAAGATGTGCTCTGCTCTCTCCTGGATGCTAAATCAACAAAAGTCACATCTTCCCCGTCACGAGCCAAGATGGGTGAGTCCATGAATGCTAATTTCCAGTGTGATGTAGATCTGACTGGCTTTTCTAACCTGAGCATTTCCCCAGCTATTTTCCATGCAGGAAATCGGGGTAGAAGACTCTTTTCATGTTTAGCATGTATGTTAAACTCATTAAAAAAATAACGAAAAAAAAAGTGTTTCTCTCTGAACTTGGTCTTAAAGAAAATGAATAGGCAAATTATATTATATATAATATTTAAAATATATATTTTTGTTTTACCTTGTCTGTTTCAATTTCACACACCACCTCATCCTCAGCGACAGTGTCTCCAACAGCTATAAAGATAAAGAAAACTTATTTTAAGTATCTAGCCACATTTGAGAGGTGCTTGGTTTATTGTTATTAGTTGTCAGTATTACCTTTCTCCCACCTCACATCCCCCTCTGTGACAGACTCTGCAAATGCAGGAGTCTTGACCGTGACAACTTCATCTCCTAAAAAGCAATTAAAGAAAATCAATCTCATTTATCTGAAAAAACCCTTCAGATTAAAATATGTTTGAAATTGGAAGATGAAATACATACTGTAGGCTACAGATGTCCTGAAGTACTGAATTTGGAAGACACTGGATCTGGGATTATATTTTCTGATGACAAAAAAAGAGAAATCATATTTATTGTTCAAATAAAATGCTTTTAAAGTAACAATAGAATAGAAGTTTTTTTTTTCTTTAAGCTAGAGCTTTAACATTGATCTCAGTGATTGTTGGGTTAAAAACGTGACCAGTTTCATATTTGACACCATTCTGCTGCCCTCTGCTGACCAAAAACCACACTTGATAGTTTTGTGGAGCGGGTAGGTGTCTTAGGGGCCGCTCTTTACATGCATTAAGGCTGTTAGCTGTAATGCTAGTGGCTAGCATTTTCAGTTCGCCAATCATCAATAAAAAGCACAAGAAGAAAAATAAGTTGCTTGCTTTTTTGTTTGCATCATGGCAGAGCCTGGAAGCAAAAGTAAGAGAGTAATGTCTTTGGAGGTGAAGCAAAGAGCTAAAACCAGAGTGAACATCGGCACGTCCTACAATAGTTTGAGGGAGCTAAAGGAGGCTACAAAATCATGGACTGATGGTGACCTGCAAGGCTTTGTTGCTACTGGACTTGTAAGTAATAATATTTTTTGTCCAACAGTGTGGATCTTTTTACTTCATGGTTTATTTTAGTATTAGCTGGCTCATGTTAGTGTTAGCTTGTTGTTAGTAGGGATGCAACGGTCCACTTTCCCCACGGTTCGGTCCGTACCACGGTTTTTGGGTCACGGTTTCAGTCCACTTTGAATTGTAGAAAAGCTTAAGAAAATCTGAAATTTCCAAACTTTATTTTATTCATGCAATAATATAACTTTTCACATGTATTACTTGTAGTCCAGTGTATAATAATATGTTCAGAGAGCAACAGAAATGTCACTTTTAAAATGCCTTTTCAATGTGGTGTCAGTGAGAGGCTAGGGCGACCGAAGCGGGACCGGGAAGGACGTGTAATTTGGAATTGTAGGATGTCCAAGGAAGGTCGTGACTCGGGAGTGTGTTGTGTGAGGGGTTGTGGCGTCAAATAAAGCGAGCCTCTGAGTTCACCGTTTTCTCTCCTCGTCTTTATATTCAACTCCAAACCAGAAATGTTCCCACACGGAAGGTTTGTATGAAGACGACGTGTCGCATGTCGCCATGGCTAAATTTCTCTCTGTAGCGCTTTTTTTGCTCAAACTTTCAGCTCAGTGGGGCGGGTCAAACCTGTGATTGGATATTCACTCGCGGGTAGGGAGGGGGTCTGCTGTGAGCAGCTTCAGACGAGACTAGTGCGGGCACACGGAATGAAATTCATCTGCCTGGACAGACAAACGCACTCTGGTGCCGTGAACAGCATGAAATAAAAGGACCAGCGCGAAAATAATGGCAAAACCGAAGTCCCGCGGTACACGAGGGTAGATTGTCCTGTGCAGGGAGGACCGAAGGGTCCGAGATTTTACCGCGTACCGTTGCATCCCTAGTTGTTAGTGCAAGCTACAGCAGGCTGCAGCAGGATTGTTTACAGTTGTAATTCCACTTTCAACCAGTAGGGTGGAGGAGCAGGAAACTGCTCTAAAAGTCTGAGATTATGGCTTGAACATGTAATGATGCAAGCTACTTTTTGAAAAATAAATGATAAAGAACCTGCATTTGTATAGCACCTTTCAGAGTCAGAGGACTCCAAAGCTCTTTAAACTACAGTGTATCATTCATCCATTCACACGCTGATGGTGATGAACTACAATGTGGCCACAGCTGCCCTGGGGCTCACACTGACAGAGGTGAATAATTAATTTGGATAATTAGTTTGAATTAAAAACAGGCTTAAGATGGTATACCATCAATAAAAGCAGTCCACAACATATTTGTGATGTCAAATATAATTAAGATTTTTTTTTATTTTGTACATATTTAGGTTAGTGCATGTACTTACACATCATTGTTTAAAGTGGTTGGCTGGCTAGCTGATAGAACTGCCAAAAAGAGAAAAGGAGAAACATGTTAACTTTCATGGAGAAGTCTGAGTCTATGATCAATCAAAAAGAAAACATACCTGCTGTGGCTCGACGAGCAAGCACATTATTTCCCTGTAAAACAATAGAATCCAAAAAAAATACATAAAAATTACTAAATATAACATTTCTTTTAAATAATCAAGTGAACGTTCATTAAAATATAATTAAACCTGGTAAATGTTCCAAGTCAAATACCCAATAACTAGAGTGGTATATAAATTATAGTGAAGCATAAACATCAAGCGCTTCTAGTGAGAAATCACGATGACCTTTGACACTATTGATAAGAGTTAGCCAAAATTCTTGTACAATCCCCAAATATAAGAACTCCACCAGCTAACCTATTAGCATATTTTGCCCGAATAAATCATTTAATTCCAATGATTATAAGCATTGATGTTTAAGAATCTAATTACAAACATACTAGCAATGCAGCTGCACTCAAGATCAAACTGACCAGCAAGTTAGCAGCTAAACTAATGTAACTTGGGCTAAAATTACAAATTTAACCCAATATGTATCTTACACTCAAAAAACTTCGTTTTCTCACATTCAAAACAATGTGACCTCAACATGACAACTTGGTGTAGCTAATAAATCTGACCGTTGCTTTTAGCTTTCTTGGCTAACATGTTCTTGAGAGGAAAAAATATAAATAAACTCATTCTCTGACTTTATGGCCATTGAAAGTCTACTTTGTGAGTTGTTAAAACATTAATGTAAACACTTAAATAAAGTTAGCAGCAAATGCTTGTTGAGGAAAGTGTCATGCTGTCCTTGGCTCTCAATGTTACGGCCTGGCCGTGGCCTACAGCAGTGATCTGGCTAATGCTAATGTTAGCTTGGGTGTAGCTGACCACACACAAACTGTGGCTTCTTTCGCCGCCAGAGCCAGCGAAGAAAGCTGTTCTTTGGGCTTACGATAATGTTTTACTCGTTTGACGCCTACCTGGCGGATGGCAGACAGGGAACGGCCGAAATTCCTGGTAAGACACCGGGAATGGGATAACATGGTCGCCGTGTGACAGCAGCCTGTCAGCGGAAGAGAAACTCCAGTCACCCCAACAACGCAGACTGCGCTTGCGCAAGAACCGAGGAGGAGGTGCAATAAACCATTTAACAAGGAGGGGGCGACAAAGACGAGTCCATTCAATATCAACAACTAACACCAAATAAAGATAATTACAATCGATTTACCGAACAAATTGGTTTTTTTTTTGTTCACTCATCTTAGATTTTAAATATGTTAAATTTTATAGTGAATTTTTGTTAACCATTTTGCAAAAAGGCAAATAAGCCCAGTTTGTTTACATTAAATCTTCAAAAGACATAACTTTAAAATATAGGCCGATTAAAAACAAGATAATCTAAAAGTTCATTATTAGGAAAAAAACAACTATAAGCTTCAAAACCATTACAAAAGGATACTGCTGTTTAGGAAAATGACCATGTTGCATAAAACATTTTCCTTTTTAACAGCAAGTCTTTTCTAAAATCACAGTCCCACATAAACCAACATCATTCTGTTAAAGGAAAGAGTGGAGAAATCTAAAACATTAGAGAGGACAGAGGAAGGGACTGAAGTGGACAAATGTCATTTCTCAAGGGCTTTAGACCAAAGATGGCAAAAGTACTAGTCGAAGTACGGATACGTGTGTAAAAAATACTTTGGTAAAAGTAAAAGTATTGATTGCATGTCTTTATTTAGGTAAAAGTAAAAATAACAGGTTTTAATATGTGCTAATTAATAAACGCATGAATTACTATTCTCTGGCTAGACAGTGTGTCCTGAACGTGCTTTATTCACTCATTAGAAAGACTGATATGTTAAAATGAATCAATAAAATAAATAATCTGTACAACACACAAATGCAATATATTCTCCAACTCGTATGCAAATTTGAACCGGATGTGCGGTTTTAATTTGAAACGCGCATATTCGAGTGACGGGTGTCAGTCCTCTCTGAAGTGGAGGCTGGCTTTTAACACCACTTAGTTCTGTTTGGGTGACTTAGCAAATATAAAAAAGTACCTACAATTTTTTTTATTTCATCCCACCTTTATTTAAACTCAGCAGTCCACCATCACATACTTGTCTGTTTAGAGATGACTCTTATGAGGGATGAACCTTCCATCCTCTCGCGTGGCCACGCCCCAGCTTTGATGGATCGACTCTCCTGCACTCAGCACCAAACTCACAGTCTGCGCAGGCCACCAGCTCGGAGCGACGTCCCAGCTCAACAGGTAGGTCCCATCACCGCCTCAGTGCGCCTCTATCAACCGTGGTTACAAACCCGCAGACCTGAAGAAGTGTGAGAAAGTGCATGCCTGCTGCTCACTTTGGTGGTTTTTTTCATGAACATTATTTCCACTTGTGGCTGGTATTTCTGCAGTAGAGTTGGCAGCTATAACATAGTTGCAGGAAGTTTATGTATATTGGAGTATCTGTGCGTTTATTTACTTTTCAGCAAATGCTATTATACAAAATGAATTTCTATATTAAATCAGGTGAAAAATAGAGCAGTCCAGATCTCAGCTTGGTGTAATCTTAAGATGGGGACTTTATTCTAACTGCTGCTTTAAGAATAATAATAATAACAATAAACTGTAAGAACTGTTATATTGTTAAAACATTTCATAATCTTACATTTTGTGTATTTGTATATGAGAATATGTTTTTCATAGTCAGAATTTTTGCAATAGAGACCTTTAAATATATATATATGAACATAAAACAAATGTCCTCTTAAATAATTTTATCATTACAAATAATACGTGATTATAAAACTATTTTAAATTAGTTAAATACTTTTATTTTTTGCTAAAACTAGAAGAAACACACATGCCATTAAATCAGTGACCACAGAAACATGCAAAAGACTTTCTATTTTCTTATTATTTTCTGGTAAATTTGTTTTTCTACTTTAGTGATTTATACCATTTCTTGAAACAAACACATTTCTTATTTAAAAACTCTTTTCATAGATTCTTTTTTAAATAATGCATCTCTAGTGCTCCGTATATTTTGTGTTCTGTGGATTATTATCAGCTTAAAAGGCAGCTGTTATTGTTAAATTCTTTTTATCTTTTGCACTAACCATTATTGCAGCCTAAAGATGAAAGAAATCAAAGGAACCTTTTTCATTTATGATTATTTAATATGAGTATTAATATTGCATTGTACTTTCACTAAATTTTAGGATTTTCCAAAAATTCTATCGCTTTCAGACATTATATTTCAGGCTTACATTGATTGTGAAAAACAAATAGCACTAATTATATATATAAAAAATTGCTCAAGCCAAGCCATTAGACAGCAAAGCAGGTGTGTTTATTTATTTGGCCAATGTTCTGCAACTTTGAAAAACAAGTGGTATTAAAAGTGTTTTATTTTTCCATCATAAATTGAAAAAATAATATTATTTAAAACGACAAATGCAGGACTTTAAAACGACCCACATGTTTAGTGATGTTTTGTATTTAACTGTTGAATTGTTCTCTTCTGTATTTCTTGTGTATCATTTGACTCTAATTCTTTAACGTGTAGTGAGACGATCAACCGTGAGCATGAACCTGAGTCTTCCTGATCAGAACACGCTCAGCTCAAATGAAAGCTGCCTAGAAGACGACAAGCCTGCGGTCATGCCGCCCTGCTTCCGCCGAAGCATGTATGACGAGCCTCTGTCCTCGTACTCAAACAGATCCATCATCTCTCAACTCCTCCGCAAGACAATCCACAACAAACGGGCCCTGGACGAAACCCATTTTTACCTCTCTAGCTCTGCTGCCGCTGACTCTGGCCAAGAGGACCAGAGCAGCGTCTCCTCAAAGGACAGCACACTGGAGGCAGATCACGTCTCTGGAGCCAGCCCAGAAGGAGAGAATCCCATGACTGATCATCTACAGGCCAAGAGAGCCAGAGTGGAGAACATCATTCGAGTCATGGCTGGTTCTCCTAACAGCAGGCAGCACAGCGAGGCTGAAAAGTCTGATGCAGAGGTCAGAGACACAAGGGAGGCCAGAGAATCATTTAGGGAGAACAAACGCAAGCAAAGGTTGCCTCAGCATCAGGAGCACAGTTCAGCGGGGGGAGAGATGAGCAGAAAACCTGGCAGCAGCGACAACAGCAACACTAAAGAAGAGGAATGTCACAAGTTGAAAGAGCAGCTGCACAGTATGCAGAGACTCCTGCATCAGCTCCAGGAAAAGTTTCTGCAGGTTTACAGTCAGGAAAACCCAGATTATGACAACAGAGATGTAACAGAAACCGATTCTGATCACGATCTCCTGGGAGAAAGTGTAGAGTCGTGCTACATAAGCACTGAAGAGGAGCTGGACAGGGACAAAAGCACAGCGACTCTGGCCTGTGAAGACAGAATGAAAGCAGTTGGGTACCTGGTTCCTGAGAGAGAAATTCAGAATCTGCAGGAAACCTTAAAACATGAGCTTTCCAGAGCCATGAATGATTGTCTAGACAGGGTGTTCAAGAAGGTGTCTTCCACAGGGATAAACCTGTCCTCTCAGCCCCGTATGTGCTCATCACCAGAGATCCCGATCAGCGCAGGAGTAGACAGAAAGAGCCAGCTGGCCTGCTCCACCCTTGATCGGTCTCAAATTGAGGAGACCGTCGTAAAATCCCAGTCATCAGAGTTCTACGAAAGCTCAGAGGCTCAAAGCCCACAAGACCAGACAGAGGCTCTATCTTTGGTGGTCCGCAAGCCCACAGTGACGCCTGTGAGCTCCGTCACCCCAGCTGTAAAAAGGCCTTACCCCGTGCACCACACACCGTTTCAGTTCAGCTACACCAACCCTCTGCATGAGAGCCACATCCTGGAGCACCTTCTGAAGTACGGCCCCCACACCAGCTTTGGGGCGCTCCCTTGTATGCCCCCTTCCATGGACAGGACCTCCCCAGACTCGATGAACATGTCCTGGGACGCCGTCGGCATGAGGTCCAAAGTGACCTCCAGCCACTTTGGGCACCACCCTCGTTCCTCCGCTATGGGGGCGGTGGCGGTGGACGGTCTGTGTCTCCCTCACGTTAAGATGGAGAGCGCTGAACTGCAGAGCATGGCTGAACGAAACCCCTACATGTCTCTCAATATATCCTTTCCTTTTAAACTATTAAACCTTTGAAGTTAGATTTTTTAGGAGAATGCAGACCCTACAATCCACTCATTATTTCAGCAAAAATGCAAGATTTTAAAGCTGCACTTTATGTTCTATTTACACATGATTTTCTATCCATAACATGTTTTACTTTAGCAATTTGCACTAAAAGTCCAGATGGCACTTTGTAATATTGTTTACTTCTCCTGCTGTGTATCAGTGCATTTCTGATAATAATTTATATACGCGCTATTTACCTTTAATTTAGCACAAGCTCTCCATTTCTTAGCTCATCCATCTGAACAATGGCTGGTTGCGGTTCACTTCAACATGGGCAGTTTCAGCAACAAACTTCAAGGAGAATTTTGCCTTTGATCTTGCTAACCCCACAGAAAATTATAGCATCTTCTTTAATCTGAACAGAGTAATGACTTTAAGTCTGGAAAAAGACAAATAAAAAGGAATACAAGGCTTTGATAAGAATTGCCAGGAACAAAAGCCAATTTTTCAAAGGCACAGAAAGCTTCGGTCTGTTTCAGGAAGAACGTTTTTTTTTTCATACTTGAAAAGGTGCAGGATCTATTTCTCCATCATCAGAGTGATAGGGGAGCATCTAAAAGGTCACATCTGAGTGCTGGTGGAAACCACAAGTGCCTCCCAACCATAACACTTGAGCTCTTGTCTTGAGCTTTTGTTGTTGGAGCTCTTTTTTAGAAAGTGTAGGATTGAAACAGAACATGATAGCAGAGGAACTCTATGTAAATCAGGCTGTTTTTTAAGACTATATTGCATTATTTTATTTAAACTATTCCTAAAAAACCCTCACAATTATGCAGCAAATCTTCAATATCATCCAAGAGGTGATGAGTTTTGTCTTGCTGCAGTAACGCTCCCTTTATCTTTACAGTGCAAAGAGCGTTCTTCTCTTTGAACAATGCTACATCAATTTTTCATCCATACTTCCTTATTTCAAAGGGAGGGTTCCATCATAAATGTGCGGTGTGGCGACCTGATAAGAAGATATTATGACCTCAGGCGGTAGACTCCTCAGGTCAAGGAAAAACTTGTGAAAGAATTGCGTATGTTAGTATTTGCAAGACTTTTTTGAAACCGGTGTTGATAAATAATTATTCATAAAGTCAAAAAAGCCACAGGGAAAGTGACATATGCAGCTCGCTTTTGTCCATTAATCAGCATCGCCTTTCAAAACATTTCAAAACAAGCCGTCTTAACTCCCAGGCATGAAGTGCTTTGCTCTCTAATTAAAAAACCCCTAACCTAATTTGTAATTCTGTTTTGCCAATAAGCGCACGTTAGGATCATTATTGACTTCCAAGTTAATGCCGAGCTGTTCTTTAGTGAAATTCAATTTTGGCCGGAGACCGAGGCAACACAATCCTCCGGCCCACTATCACTTTGCACGGGACTGTGTGGTGTGTGTTGGATTTAATTGCCGGTTGTCCTTAACTTAAGTGTAAAACATCCAGGAGGGTCTCACTCCGAGTCATCTGAAGAAGGCGAAGCTCATGTTCTTCTACACCCGCTATCCCAGCTCCAACGCGCTGAAAACCTTCTTCCCTGATGTCAAGGTAAGTGCTTATTGTTCAGAACATCCAACCGCACACGTCAGAAACCCACAGAAGTGTTTGTGCTGGTTTTTTACCCCTAATTTCTACTTGTCACTGTGTTTGGGACAGAAAAAAAATCAGCAGTGTGTCGGAGGAGAGAAACAAAAACGCAGAGGGGTTTAAATAACAAAGCCGCTGAGCTGCTAGTATGTCCTGGGGGCAGAGGGAGATACAGGGGCATTCTCTCTTTAAAAAAGCCTCTCCAGTCAGCAAATGGACTGACAAAGGACTCTGTAGGAAAGGCATCGCTATTGAGTGTCAACAGAGAGTTGGTATTAGAGACTTTTGCAGTTGCAACCAGGCAGTCCTAAACAAAACATCCTGTGTTTTTTAGCCTCGTCATCCCTTTTCTGTCATCCTTCTGCCTTCTTCCCTGTTGTTCTTTTCATCCTACCTCATGTTCCTGCCTTCATTTACCTGGATCATCTCTCCCTTGCGATTTCCTCCATACGTCCCTCGGCTGTCCCTCCCATCACCTTTCCTATCTTGTGTCCTGGATCTCTGAGTCTGTGCGGGCCCCTCTGCCTCTCAGTCTGCGCTGACCCCCTGGGTCAGGGGGGAGGATGCTGTTGCTGCAGCCCAGCGAACGTCTCCTCCTTGCTTACAATCCTGCGGTGGGAAGTGGCACTGGACAAAAGAGCACATAATCCCAGTGTCTGATTCCATCCTATCAGCCCGAGTCAATGAGAGGGAAGCTTCCTTCTGTCCTTACGCTGCTGCTTTCTCATCCACCACACCAGAGAGGAGAGGCGTCTTTGATGCCTGCCCAGCCCTTAGGCACTTTTTCTTCTCTTTTCTTTCTGGATGACAAGATAGAATAACACGACTAATGTCAAGACCATCTTTAAAAACACAGACGTCTGACAGATGTTTTTTCATCTCAGACATTGGTGGGAAAGGATCAATGCAATCAATGCTGACTATTAGGTGGGATTTTATTGCTAAACTATTAAAGAAGATTTCTATGTTTAAAGTTTGGGACATTTTTGATCGTTCTGATGCCAGAACTTTACAGGTGAAAGTCGACAAATTAGAATATGGTGCAAAAGTTCATTTATTTGAGTAATTCAAACGAATATATGAGATAGACTCATTACATGCAAAGCCAGATATTTATTTGTTATAATTGTGATGATTATGGATTACAGCTAATGAAAATCCCTAACTCTAACCCACCCCAACCCTAAATTCAAAATCTCAGACAATTAGAATATTGTGACAAGGTTCAATATTCTAGACTCAAAGTGTCACACTCTAATCAGCTAATGAACCTGCAAAGGGTACCTGCAAATGCTCTCTCATTCTATGTTGAATTACCGAAATAAATGGACTTTTGCACTATAGTAAAATGTTTTAGTTTCACCTGTATCTGCACAACAGTCAGACTTAATGTGAACAAAATCCAAACTGTTTTCTCCTTATTTCTAGTTCAATCGCTGCATCACCTCCCAGCTGATCAAGTGGTTCAGTAACTTCCGAGAGTTCTACTACATCCAGATGGAGAAGTTTGCACGCCAGGCCATCGTTGAAGGCGTCACAGACGTCAAGGACATCACAGTCAGCAGGGATTCAGAACTCTTCCGGGCTCTGAACATGCACTACAACAAAGCCAACGACTTCCACGTGAGTTAGTTGCCTTTACACAGCTGGGTTTGGGTCTTTTTTGGGAAATATGATGCTTTATTATGAGATGGAAATTTGCTTAAATAAAAGCAACTTTCATCCGTTCATTCCTCAAATCCTAAAGCTCATTGGGAAATGAAACATTTTTGTTGTTTTGATGTTTTTGTTGTTTGATTTTGGTTTTGGAGAATTCACTGCTTGTTTGGTATGAAGCCGATTTTTACATTATTGAACAATAAATGTTCTGTATAATAAGCATTTCTTGGTTTTTGCAGGTTCCAATAAAAGTAAAGACAAATAACTAACACAGCAAACTAAGTTAATTTAGTTTAAACTTTAAGCCATTGTTTTCAAACTGGTTTCAGTGGTTGTTGAGCCAGAAACTTGAGCAGTTTCACATTGGACAGCACTCTGCACACTTCTGGTCATAAATTGAACTAAACAGCTTTGGTGGTTTGTGTGGAAACACTAGTGGGAGGTCTCTGCTTTACAGCTCGATGGCACCAGTAGCTAATATAAAGGCTAGCAGTTAGCTTTTTGAGTTCGCCAATCAATAGAAAGTGCAAGGAGAAGAAGAAGAAGTTTGCTACTTTGTTGGCATCATGGCGGAGCCTGGAAGTAAAAGGAAGAGAGTAATGTCTTTGGAGGCGAAGCAAAGACAAGTGAAATAGACAAAGAGCTGAAACCAGAGTGAACATCAGCGCGGTTTGAGTTTCAAACCATCTAAAAAGCTGACATCTAAGAAGGTGTTAAACCTGTCGGAAAAGTATTTTTTGGACCTAAAGATGATTAAAAATAAAAATTTAAATAATATTTAAGTGAAAACCAGGTTTTCATTTAATGAATAGTTATAGCACAAAGTTGAGCTCTTATGATGATGCAAGGTTTCAGGAGGATCAAGGATGTTAGGAGACTGCAGACGTATGTGAGATCTCCTCCGTGTGGCTGTGGTCATGTATGACTGTGTGCTGACCTGCACTTTATGCTGCACCTGTGGCTGACCGGCCCTTACTGCCATTATCTAAACTCCAGAGTGATGCTTTATCAAACTGTGGGAAGAGGAAGCCACAAAATCCCGCTAAAACAACTTAGGATTAGAGGACCAGCACGCCTGAGCGAGACAGAGATTGCTACTGATGCGGAATGCTGAGAAAGACGCTGTGGATTCCGAGGGAGAAGGCCGTTTGGTGGGAAAGGGATGGGACGGTTTTCTTTACCTTGGGACCAAGACATTCCTTTCCCAGGGATGCTTTTGTGTCAGGAGATGAAGGGAAAGAAAAATAACACATCCAAACCATTCTAGTGGATGGGAAACAAGTGATGAGGAATGGGATTTTTCCCATCATCCTTTGCTTCTGGCTTTGAACCTCATTTATTTATGGGTTTCAATCAATTCTGCTGCAGCTGAACCACACAAATCCTCACTTGGGTAAAGTTTTCACAGGTTCAGTGGGATCATTCAAATATGAATCTTTTGTTGATATTTGGTTGGATTTAAAAATTGCTTTTGTTTGAGAATCTCTTGGAAAAAGCTTGAAGAAAACACGGCTAGCTAATGAAAGACAGAGTTAATATTTGCTGCGTCACATTTGCTGTTTGTGTTCAGAGAACAAAGAGATGAGCTCCCTTTCATCAGCTTGACTGTTTGAAGAATCGTGCTACAGGTCCTCATTTCACATATTTAGAAAAAACAAAGACAGGCTGTTTGCAGCGCAGCTTCCCGTATAAAGTTCTTCACTTTTATCTCGTTTCTTCTCCTTCTCCAGGTTCCCGACAGGTTCTTGGAGGTTGCCGAGATCACCTTGCATGAATTTTACAATGCCATCTCCGCAGCTAAAGATTCAGACCCATCTTGGAAAAAGGCCATTTACAAGGTGATCTGCAAGCTGGACAGCGACATCCCAGAGGACTTCAAGACGTCCTCGTACTTGTAGACTGCAGAAGAAGAAGCATCCAAATCAATTTGTGGGTTATTTTTTAATTGGCAATATTATTTAATTTTTTTTTCTTGTGGTGCATTTTAGTGAGGTGAACTTACAGATTGTTTTAAAACACACTCACAGGAACACATCTTTGTAGAATATAAAATCTGTATACAAATTTAAAATATGATCTGTTTTACAAAATCTGCAAAAAAAAAAAGACAGATAAATTCATCTCTTGTCAATTTTTAAAAAATGTTTGTTGTGTTTTGGCAATTATTAAGTTTTTAGTTGTGCATAAAAGATGTTTCAGCATAGTTTGGTGTTAATCAGTAGTTTTCTTTTAATAGATGTGAATGTCCACGCACTGCTGGCTTTTTGTTGTATAATTTATTTTGTTAGCTTGTCTGAATGAGTATGTCATGGCTTTTATTATTATGTGTGATAGTTAAGCTGGCGTCTTGTACAAAAAAAAGATAATTTTCAGAAATTTCACTCACAAATATTGTATTGGATGATTATTGGAATAAAAGATGCAGTAAATTATGATTCAAGCTGATGCTGCGTTTGTGTTTTAAAGGTTTAAACAAAAAGAGACAAAAGTGTTTAACTGTTGGGTGAAAGCCCTTCATCCCAGGGCCGTGCCCCTAAGGTGCCTCTAATCCACGTCCAGCAACCAGCTGTCACCCCCCCCCCCCCCCCCCCCCCCCCCCCCCACACACACACACACACACACATACACTCCAAACTATGCTGCTCACATTGTCCATCGTAGCTGATTCAAGTCAACTTCCTAAGGCCAGCATTCATTGTGCGGCCGCTGCGGATGTGGACAACTGCCATGTCTTAAAAACAGCCACAATGCATTCCCTCCTCATGACTAACACCGAGGTGACCTCATATCACAGTTGTGCCACCAAAGCAAAATTCCACAAACCCCGTTGGCCCTATCTTCCAGGCTCGAACCAAGCTGATGTCCAACCAGAGTTTGGCCAAAAATCACAAAAGTAGCTGCAGAATATTTGCACTTCCTAAGCGTATTCTCTACATGCATGATTTCTTAACCAATAAACCGGTTTTTCTACTTTTTGCAAGCTTAGAATTAAATTAGCATGAAAAAATAAAATGAGCACAAGTGTGAGTTTACAATTTCAGCACCTTAAACCAAACATTTAATTGAAAAAGCTGTTAGGCACCCAAGCACCAATTACATCAGAAATGATAACATTAAGGAAATTAAAACATTTGTCCAAATGGTTGATGACAAAAACTGGAGACAATAAACCTCTCTAATCTTTTAATGGACATTTCTTTTCAATTACATCAGCCTTCTTCTGTAATTCGATTTACATTCTCAATCCAATTAAAATGCCTCTGATTGAAGCAAAGTGCTCCGCTTAAATTAATTTGTTGTGTGACATTTTCTGAACAAGACTTGGTCACCTCTGATATAATGAAAGAAAACAAATTACATACCTTCAGTTGTTTCGCCGCCTCAGGCTGATGAGGCCTCAACTTAAACCGCACGATATGAAATTATGTTCAGTATTAGAAAATCTGAGATAAAACAGGAGCTTCCTTTGTAATGAAGATGAAATGAAAAGCGAAAGGAGCAAACATGAAGAAAAACAGAGATTAAATTAATACAAAAAGCCAGTTTGAGCTTCATTATGTGTTTGACATTTTAAAAATTCACAGTATTATAAAAAATGCTGATGTTGTTTTGATGGTTTTCTGAGAATCTAATGTTGAAAGAGGTTGCAAAAAATAAAATTGAGATCCCCCCCCACCACCACCACCACCACTGATGACACTTTTAAAGAGGAGCAACAGCACCACCTAGTGGACATTTACTACAATCTGCACAAATCTGCACACTTTGATTTAACTGAAGGTAAATGCAGCTTAGACCAGTGATATTCGATTCTTTGCAAACAAATGCACATGCACACAAATCTCCACACAAGCCTACTAAGCCGCTAAGTTAAAAATGCAGCTGACAAAAAAAAGAAACAGATCCTAATTAATTTTAAATAATCTTCATTGTCATTTTTTATTCGAAAAGGTCAATAGTTATATTTTTAGGACTCTTGGTTCACTAGAGGCGGTGTGTGGTAATTTTAGATAAAAAATGAGCCTGTGTCTCCTTTGCAGGGTCCTACAAAGACAAAGGCGGGATCAAACACCCCAAAGCGAGACACAGTTGGAGCTGTGGGACTGGGGGCACTGGGACAGAAACTCTCTTTAATCTCACCGCTCATAAATGTGGTCTTTTGCCAACTGGGAGGGCGCTGGGAGCAAAAGGGAGTCTAACTTGAGAATGGAGGCCGCTGACTTTAGGCTGCCCTTCAGACAACCACTTCTTAGTGTAGTTTAGACTGATCACCAGTAAATCTTTATTAATTTTAATTGGAGCCCCCATTTAAAAGAGCAATTAAAGCGGATTAATCGAGCCCATCCCGTATAATGTCTTCTGTTAATTAGTTTGTCAGCACTGTTTTAATATCGCTTAATGACTTCATATTTCAGGGATGACATTAAAGGGATGCTGAAGGAAAAGAAATGGCCTTATCACAATGCACTGCTTTAATGGGAGATGCCCCCCACCACCCCCACCAATGGGCAAGGTCAGGCCTGGGGCTGCTGGGGAGGAAGAGGCGTCAGGGTGCCACCTCCAGGGAAGCAGCCACACAATTCACTCTGCCACCCAGGAAGTGTCTCATTTACTGGGAATGTTACGGAGAACAGATATCCATATACGCTTGGCTATTTTTTCCAAGATCAACATTATTATAAAGCTTTACATTTACAATATTGTGTTTTTTACCCTTAAAACCTCTGAACCTTTTCCCCCAAGGAGTCAGGGCTTTTAATTAAAGCGATCTTTATACTTTTCAAGCGTTTTGAAAGTTTTTTTGGACTCTAGTTGCATTTTTTCCAGTCTTCACTGTGCAAAGACCTCGTTAGGACGTCCTACAGACGTGGTCCAGACCGACGGACTCAACATGATCGGCTCATCCATGTGACGTTGAATGTTTGCAGGGAATCACTGCAGTTTATGCATCATGTGCTTGAAAAACAGAAAGATGAACAAGTAACGAAAATTAATACAGACTTCAAAACAATTCTTCATGGGCACATCTGTGATTTTAAAAAATCCATCAAACATCTGACCCAGGACCTGAAACGTGTCACATGTCATTTGATCACTGAGGATTTTGTTTGTGCTAAAATACAATTTTTATAGCTAGTTTTGTATTTTCTTCATAGAATTTGTGTTAAAATGTGAAGAAATTTCTTCTCTTTGACAATCAAATGGAAAAAGTGTCTAAACCACATTTAAATGATTTTTTTGAAGATTCCCAGATTCCCAGTGGTTCCCATAATTTTAGCTTGTTGCCAACTAAATTACAATGACACATACTTGGTATCCCACAAACAAATTTTATGCACATGCCTTCTTCTTCTTCCTTTAAAAATAAAGATTTATAGCCTTGTACCACAGCCTGTAATGCTCCCCTCACAGTGACACCAAGCCAAAGGTGGCCAGGTAACATGGAGCTGATAAAACCCAACGCCACGTCTTCCTTATTGCAGCACTGGCTGGCGTGCATCCCTGCTAATTTGAGTGTGCCCTCGCACCTCCACTCTCCTCAGCAGATTCATAAATCTCATTCCCATTATCCCGCTAATTAGCCGGGATTACAGGAGCATGTAATGCCCCCGCTTCTCAATAGATTGATTGGAGGACGGTCTCTTTGTTTTGAAATCACTTCCTGATTGATGTACAGAGCTCTAGTTTGCAATTGTAATGGCCCAGATGTTAACAATCAAATGCGTTTCCGCTCCAGGAAGTAACAGTCTGTCATGGAAGAGGAGCCAGCCGAGCGTGTAACGACACATCACAGGAGTGTGGGGAAGGAGGGACTGCAGAGGAGAGAGGGTGTGATGGAGGGGTGGTGGTGCTGTATGGCTGTGGAGATGGAGCATCATGTCCATACAAATCCTTCTGTGTTGCATTTTTGTGTTTTTTTTAAATGAAAATTGGATAAAATTGAATTAATAGTGTTTTTTTTTTTACATTGTTTTTCCTTTTTCTTAAAGTGTTAAACAATTCCATTCATTTAAGGAAGTTTTTTGTATCATTAAAGGCCAGAATTGACTATTTTCTAGCCTCCAAAAACCCATGAAATCCTCCCAGTTGAAGCTTGACTTGCATCTTTTCTCCCCTCTGTGCCAATGTGATCCACTTTCCCATCAGTAGAGTGCACTATTGTCTAACCAAACCGTCTCCAATCCCACCTCCTCATCCCCCCTTTTCCTTCCTTTCCCCAATAAATCACTTTCCCGGATAGTTAATGGATATAGAAGCAGATCATGAGTGAGCTATCTGCGGGGCGATAATTTAAGTGAAGATCCCCGCACTGATTGCTGTGAAAGGTTATTTATTTCAACAATAATGCAGGAAACAAAGGAGGAATCATGGGCAAGATTACCAGCTAGGGTACGCTAGAGTGCTCATCTCCAATGGAGCAGCGTGTAAATTGGGTTCACTTTCCCCAATGAAAATACAAACTGCAGTTTATTTCAACTTTATGCACATGAAAGGCTGCGCTTCGCTCTCAAGGGTGGCTGAGGACTCAGAGATGGCTGAGCGTGAGAGGGGAGGGAGGGTTTAGACCTTGAAAAATGCCCTTTTTGTCCCAGAGTCTCTGGAAAAGCTGAACCACCAAGGTATGGTCCCCTGTCCACCAGCTCCCACTCTCCTCTAATTAAAAAGCATGATGACAATAAGGGGCTGGTCAAGGTAAAAGACAGAAATGCACAAGCTCCTGAAAGAAACTCTGTGTGCACCGTCTTGCTGTATTTGTCTGCAAGTATGTGTGTTTGCATTGTGTAAACAGCTGATTCTGGGCATTATTGATTGACTGCACGGCCACAAAAGCCAGCTTGGCATGTCCACTCCAGGTCTCTCCTCATGCAGAAAAATGCATGATTAAGGCCCGACTGACATGTCTAAAAAGGCCCGGAGAGAAAAGGGGAAATGGCTCCATATGTTTCCCCATGTGGTCACAGCATCCATGAAGGATGGCATGTGGGTCCCACAACAAGTTCCTGCAGCCTCTAATCACCTGCTTCTATACAAAACAGTGCTAAACGCAAACAGGGACATTACAGCTGTAGTTTTGATATTTTTACATGACTGTTAGCCGGCAGGCTTTCAACCATGTTGTCAGGCAAGATATGCATCAGACATGGATCCAATGCTGTGTGAGATACAAGCACTGAGTAAAGGATGGGAGCCCTTGAGCTGCATGATAAGCACTGTCACAGAGACATATGTATCAATTCTATGCTTTACTCAACGCTCCAGCGAACTTTGGTTGACTTTACCTGAGGTGGCAGGTGAATTCCCCTGTTCAGCAGTAAAGTGAAAGAATCAAACAGGATGTCTGAAGTCATGCAGCGAATGAGCAGCTATCAGAGGTGCAGCGGAGGGGCGTCTAGTGCTTCTACATGGGGATCTCTACCCCCAAATGGGCCAAATGATCGTCTGACTCCCTCCTTGGGGTGATGGAAGCGAAGCGCGCCTCTGAATACAGCCGTCTCTCCAGATGGGTGGATCACAGGTCAAATCCTCCCAGACAACTGAGTGGGGACAGTGGGGTGGCTGGTCCCAGGGGGACAGCATGGGACAAGAGGGAACCTGCCTGAGACTGGCAGCTGCAGCACTCCCTCCTGGCCTAACACACCCGAGGGTGTACCTGCTGCTCAGCTTGTGCCCCGGTGGCATGTGACAAATGGTGACATGCTTCTGCTCCCCTGCTTTGTCAGATTGGTGGCCCTGAGTGAAAGCGAAGCAGCAGGCACCTCTCAGATCCACATGTCTGCAGAGAAATAGAGAGAACAGAATGCAGGAGATATTCATCTGCAGCTTCAGCGAACGCTCAGACAAATGAAAATAAAGTGATATCGTTCCAGCACGTAAACGTATGCAATTTTCTTCAATAATGGAGGGGAAGTGGAGATGAGCACATGCACTGCAATCTTTTTATTTACATATGGATGAGTCCTTTTTTTGTTTTTATGCACAGCACTCTTCATTAAAATGTGCAGCTCAAGTCATTCAAAGATGGATCATATTTCATAGAGAATAGGGAGAGTTCCAAAGGATTTTGAAGAAATAAACCAAGAAAAGAGGACAACTGAGCCGGGCCTTCCTCTGAAGTTCCAGCAGCCTTTATTAAAAGTGCTGCATGATTGATAACCTGCCAGTCATCGGAATAATAAAGACCAATCCCGTCTCTCACAGCCAGCGCTGCTTCCCGCCCTCATCCTTTATGCCCCTATCACCTCCAACACATCCACTTGCCATTGAAAACCTGTAATTGAATGAGTTTTTGTCATTATTGTGATTAATCATATTAATTTGAACTAATTAAGAGATGGTTTGAAGTTATGACAATTAGATTAATGAAATTAGTTTTAACTTTTTTTTTTTCCTTTTTTCACCCAACCTAATAAAAAAGGGAAAAATCAGACCAGGAAACAGTTGGCAATCTGGATTTTGGGACTAATTGAATGTCTGATTTTATTAATGATGAAATTTATAAAAGTCCTTGAGGGGGAAATTAACGCAGATTCAGCTGCTCAGAGTGGAAAATTAATTAAAATTCCTGGAGATATTCCTGTCATTAAAGGCACAGGCCTTGCTAACCCTGGTCTTTCTGTGAAAATCAGTCTGTGTACACACAGGAGCCCTTTGTGACGGGATATGTGGGATAGTTAGAGGGTTTTTTTAGAGGGAAGACAAATACGCAGAAACAAATCCCTTCTATTTATCATTGAATTGTGCATTTTTCCATTTTTTTTCTTATTTATAGAGTTATAGTCAAAACCAGTCAACAACTTAAGATTATCTTTGAAATGTGCCTCATGTAAAATCACATGTCTGGGTTTACTTTGTCATCTTAAATAAGTTGTTGGAACTTCCTGGAAGGTAGAAACACACTTTTAAGCTTAAAGCTTTTATAATTTAATTGATCTTTGTTTGAAAATTTGTATTTATTAGACAGATTGCCATGAAATGTATGCATACTTAAGATGGCCTTACAGTGTAACTCATAAAAGACGTTCACAAATATAATAACTGAATATAATGTAATAAATGAAAATCTAAACATGAATAAATATGATCATTGTGAGCTTGTGTGCACACATCACACTGAGTGGTAACTGCTATCCTGATTTCCTCAGATATGAATGTAAACCTATAATTATTGTTTTAAGACTCAGCTTCAGTCTAACTTTAAGCATTCCCACATTAAAGCTGCTGAACGTTTCTTTGCCGTCAAAGTAAAAAAGTTCATTTCTATGAGTAGTTTTATATTTTGGGTCTTTTCCAAGCAATCCTTGTCCTGTTGCTCGACCGGTGCTGCTGATTGACACCCGGGTCGACCCCTGCCACTCCAGGTGCAGTGGGGGTCTGACACTTGTGTTGCATGGGCTCTGCACGCTCCTTCAGCTCTGCATATTCACCAGCCTGTCTCCCTCTCTGCAGGCCAATTCATAATTAACAGCTGTTGGCTTGTCAAAAGTGGCCCTGGCCGCGGCTCGCACACATATATTTATATTCACTGTGAAGACCCCTTGCCATGGATGGATTTCAGAGGCCATGAACCCATCCTCTTTCCCCGAATGATGGACACACTCACCTGAAAGCTCAAACGCATACTCAGTCAACCTGCTCTAACCATCCCACCTCCTTCTTTTTCCTCCATCCTTCTTCCTTGCTTCTATTCTCATCCAGTCCCCTTCCCCCCAACCCCACCTCCTGCTCAGCACCTTCTGCCTCCATGTCAGGAACTTTTGTATTAAGTCCGGTCCTTCTGGCTCGCGAGTTGGCAATATGAAAATGAAGTGTGTGGCCACGGCTATGTGTGTTTGTCATACCTGTTTAGCTGAGGTTGAAATGTAAATATCGTCTGCGGGAGATCTCAACTGTGATAGGCTGCTTGAAATTCTAATAAACAAGTAGCTGTCCACCTGTAATAAATGACGCCCATAAAAAAGGGTGATTCCTCAAGCAGATAAAGATTAAAAGTAATTGTTTGTGCTCACACAAAATTAATCAGATCAAAACAGGGGCAATCATTTTAAAGAGACACCAGACCCATAAAAAAGGCAAAGCTGTGATAAAGTATTGGCTATCAGGCATGCAGTCTGGAGGTTAGCATTACAATAATATGAAGGGCCAGTATTCATGTGGCTGGAGATAGGATTATTGCATATATTCAAAGAGGAGAAAATGTTTATGGTACATATAAGAGCTTCACAAAGATATCAAGGTACAAGGTCATAGGCAATGGACACTTTCATGGGATATCAGTAACTGATGGCAAGAAAAAGGCTACAACATAAAAAAAATCCTCTCATAAAAGTAACATTTGAGGACATTTTAAAGTGATTTATGAATGAGACTCAATGAGCTACATTAATCATTCAATTAATTAATAAAAACACTAATTTTTCTAGTGAATTGCAGCATTAATAATTCATGAAAGAATAGTGACAAGCCTGTCTTTATCTACTCTGTACCTGATGGCATTCATCTGTTCAAATTTTCACATTTGCCCAAAAACAAGTGTAACTTGAATTTGGGTTTGCTGCCTGTTTGCTGAGCCACAGCTGCCATCACTTCTGTTGAAACTAGCACTCAGCTCGGAGCCAGCCAGGGGTGTTCCCCGTACGCGGTGATCAACACACACGCCTCGTGCCATCCAGTCTGAGGGCCCAGATATGATAGACCACCTGGAAAGACAAGAGGCAATGCAAACATGGTTATTTTCACAGCTTTGATATGCTAAACACACAAAACCCCAGTGCAGCAAAAGGGCCAATTTCTGTTGCTCAGTGTTTAGCCGGACACACGGTGAGGACATAGAGGAGCTCTGTTCAGCTCATATGCTCTGGCTGTGGTCCTGTGCAATGTGTTTACCAGAGCAGCAGAGAGACACCCTGATGCACACAAATAACACCGGAGCTCAGTTCCCACTGGCCACCTTGGAGACCATCCATAATGCATTTCAAGCATGAGGACGACTCACATTGTGCCATCATTTATGTTTGCATTGTGACTTTTTCTCTCAAAATGTTTCTCTTTTTCCTTCCTCTGGTGTTAATTTGTAAGAAAACTTTGTAAATTGTTGGATTTCTGGTGCGAAATTGCCAAACTTATGATTTTAAGAGTGTCAAATTGAGGAAGTCAACAAGTCTTTCATTTATTAGCTTTCCTAATTGAGCGGGTGATGAGTGTCGGGCGTCTCTGGAGGATATTTGATGTTTTGGCATCAGTCTCATGCAGTTATGAGTAAGAGACTGTCTCAGAGAGAGAGGGACAGCCTTCGTGTGAAACTTTTACCGCCGACCAAATTCCCCACACACTTTATTCTTGTCTGGCAGGTTGTAATGGAGTTAATTGTACAATAAAAGCTATTCTCTAAATCATTTCCTATCTGTCCATACAAGATTGATCACGGAACCAATCCTTTCTACTGCCGTAATTTTCATATTTAATGAGCGTGACTCCAAAACTATTACACTAATTAGTCAAATCTCACATATCGGTAATGATGCTCGCAGTAATTAATATTGTATTTAATTAAAAAATGACCCATTTCAGTGGCTTGCATGCAGGCGTCCCTCGTTGGTTTGCCTGCGGGTAGGAGGAGATGTTGTAGATGAGCGTATTTGAAGGGGTGGGGGTTGGGCTGGTGGACAGGACAGAGTAGATGGATAGAGCTGAAGACGGGGAGAAGGATAGACAGGTAGAGGTGCGCCGAGTGGCTCTTCTTGTAGCTGTGCCTTTGCAGATTTTCCCTCTCCTGCAGCATATGTCTGTGTGGTTAGCATGTGCTCAAAAACCCCCTCTTCCTCTCACTAGAGGGAGCGAGCCTGTGTGATTTATGTGGGGGCCCTGTTCCACTGTGCATACACTGGAAAATCTCCAGTTTACACAAGAATTGCCTGAAAAATGAGATCTGTGACTACATTCTTTTCATTAGCGGCTTACGCTAGCGTGGAGCCCGGGAGCCTCTGAGCTCCTAATGATGCGCGTGCAGGCCCGTATAGTCTCCCAGCTGCTCTCAGGCTCTCATTACCTGCAACATTCATGTCACAAACACTTTTATTTAATTTCCACCACAATTAAAAAGGAAAACAGCAGAAGAAACTTCAGGTGGAAGCGGCAGCGCGAGGCAGGTGTGTGTTCAGCGACGCAACAAACAACAAAACACATACTGATGTTCGGCCATAAAAAAGAAGATTTAAGCAGCAGCTACAGCCTATTTTGATACTGTTCCACATAACACACATCCAGAGAGGCCCTAGAGAGGAAATGACATTAGGATAGATAGAGTATGATGGGATTTTATTACCAAGGGACTGACTTCACAAATGCACACTTAAAAAACAAAAACCGTCCCTGTCTATCTGGAGAGTGACAGATTTTCTCTTCTTGTGGTCCTACTCTCCTGCAAACACAAAAACAACAGTCAATCTCTCTTATGGCATAAGAACATGCAAAGACCAGTCACCCCCCTCCGTCTGCTCCTCTTCCTCCCCACCTCTCCAGCCATCAGTAACAAACAATAATGCTCTCATCCCGGGCAGCAGTTCAGTTCTCTTATCTAAATAAGATTTAGCCTTCATTTAAACAGGGCCTCCATCAGTTTGGAGAGATGGCAGAGGAATAGTCAGTGGGATAGAAGACCTAGGGCACCTCGTTTTATCTTTATTTATGTCCCTATGCTTCGCTCTTTTCCGAGCAGCGGGACTGGGTGCGCACACGCCGAGACGCACTCAACAATGTAATTGGGGTGATGAAAAATTATCGTGATTGGGGGCATTGCCTCTCTCCCTCTTACCCCCTTTGCCGCCCTACGCTCCCCCAGACCTCCACCCGCTCCCCCTCTTTGCTGACACCCCGTCTCCCCTCCCTGACTGCCTCACCCCGACCAGTAATAACATCTCCGGGCCCATCTGTCACCATCTAATGTGACAAAGTTTTTATCGCATGTATTAAGGCGGCCAGATTAAAAAGTAAATACGGCAATCTCACCAGGCCCCTGCGCTGGCAGGTTATGGCGCATTTCACGGTGGCCTGAGCACCTCATCAGTGTTCCGCCGCCTGTGCCCCTGGCAGGGAAACAAACAGGCCCCGAGGGAGCACAGCCTGGGGGGTGAGGGGACTGGGGCGGGGTTGTGAGTGGGCTGCAGGGGGGGGGGGGACGAGAATCCAAAAGCAAGGGAGGATTGGGGTTAAGGAGATGTTAACGGATACCATTAATGTTATATGTCTTCTTCCCCATGAGGTAGACGGCTCCTTGTATTGCCTCTTTGTTCCCCCTACATTTTCTCCTCCTGATCTAAAAATGAAAAAGAAACCGAGAAACTAATAAAATAGTAAAAAGTGGTGAGTCTACAGAGATAGCTTTCTAAAAAAAAGAGAATAATTTGATGCTGATTCCACCAAAAACCATGCCCTGACCAGGTGATTCACTCGTCCTCTTCCTCCCTGCATCTCTTTCCATCCATGGTCAGTAGCTTGCTACTAAAGTAGAGTGTTTTCCATCTGTCCCATCCAGTTCTGCAGTCAGGAGGAACAAACTGTGGCTCTCAGCGCTGAGGCTGGCAGATGGGGAACTGAATGCAGTGTGCCTGTCAGATTAGCTCCTGTAATGGCTCATTTGGGCTCCTATGAGGAGATATTAGCACATGTGTTCGATACGTCTGTGCCGAGCTCCACCAGGAGAATCCTTCATAAACACAAAACGCACACCTCAAGAGTCGTCTTAGCAAGGGAGACCAAGTGCATCAGAGCAGGGAGTTTTGTAGAAATGTAACATTATTGCAAGATGGCTTCTACAGCCAGCGTAGAAGAGCCTGAACATCAATTCAAAGGCTAAAAAAGTGTTGTTGTCTTGTGTCCCACGCATACTGCTTATAATGAAGTGTCCAGGGCTGCTTTGAGTAAAGCCTTAATGAATCTTAGCAGCAGCAGGCTTGGCAGAGAAGCCGACAGAACAGGGTGCAGGGATTGTCAGCAGAGCACCTGGGATAGCTAGGCTGCGTGGCGGGCTGCGTGGCTGACAGGCTGGTTGCTGACAGCACCATGACAGGTCAGTGTCTGTGGCGGAGCGCTATCTGTAGCCTCCTCCAGAGGGAGAGCCGGCGAACATGTGTAGCTGTCTCTCTGCCTGTCATTAGGGGCTGCTTAGCGAGAGGGCCCAAAGCGCCACTCTAGTTCACAATTAACTTTGCATGGCGCTGGGTGTGACAGACAGTGGACTGTGTGGGATGGTGTCAGGCCAACAGCGAGGACAGGGCGGCCGCTGTGCAGCTCCCGTCTACAACAGATGCTAGTTCAGATGCCTGGGACCTCAGTGTCACTGACCATTCTCGTTGCCGCCATCCTCGATACAGGATATCCAAAGGCAGCAGATACTCTATACATGTGTCTCGCTCTGCATAATGTATAAAGGGAGGCCTATATGGCGCAGTTTAACAGGCAACATACATGCACAGGTCAACAAAGAGTATTGTCATGTGATACTCACATGCAACCTGCAGTGAAGGTCTGAACAAGACACAGCTACAGTCATCCTCAGTAAGACAGCATGATCTGCATCCGGGCCTTGTTTCTGCCGTTTGCACAGACACTAGTGCTTGTGCATGAACGCATGATGTGCTGAAAGGCTGCTAACGTCTTCCAGCCGGGCCACATTGAAGGTGGAGGACATCCCTGGTGCTGAAAAGGCCAGGGCCAAACACTTAGGAGTCAATTCACCAGAAAGGAACCCACCAAGAAAGGTCAAGTTGACACATTACTACGTTCACCGAGGAAGACATGGGCTTTACCGAGCGGAAGAAATCAATTCATAATCTCCTAACTGAAGGTTTTTCTGTGTGTGTGCCAATGTTGGCGATATGAGTCTCTTTGTAGATGTGTGCATCACAGAGCGATTTTATTGAATGACCTATTGTGTGTGGGCTTATTGCACACAAACACACACTTCAGCTGCAACTCCTGAGTGTTGCAACAGGAATCCAAATAGCACACCTAAGGGTCTTGTCTTACATACTTTGTCTATACTACCACAGGAGAACAAAGAAGTGATCTCGGGTGCTTTTAGAGGTTTAAAAGCAATATTTTACCCACGGTAACAAAACACTGTCTCATACAGCCCTCACAGATTCAGGGGTATTTTTTCTCAACACCTTGGTATTTCTGCCAAGTGGCTATCTATCATTGATTCCTGCAGCCATTGTGATCAGATATGTGAATGACCTCTCATTAAGTCAAACGCAGCAGATTAATCAGGGCCAATGGGTGGTGTTCATGAGCAGGAAGAGAGAGAGAGACATGATGACTGGGGTATGCAATGAGATTGAGAGAAGGAGGAGGAAAGGAACGTAAAGACAGAGGAGAGAAATGGATCATCCTGCCGAGACGGTGGAAGGTGAGAGCAGGGGCAGCAAACGGGTATGCAACGTTTACTGAAATACTCACTTCTCTGGTTTAAGTGATTGTGCACACATTGCATCATTGATACCAAATGTCTCTTTGCAGTTTTTATCCCTTTTACAAAAAAAGGACTTTGTTTAGTCCTAAATCAAACAAGGTTTGATTAAGGTCTAGTGAAGTTGGAAAGTTGATAATTTTCTCCTGAATCAATACTTTTCAGATAAACACGCTGACTCCGAATAGTGGGAGAAAAGTGAATGAAACAATGCAGTTTGAATTTGCTAAAGTAAAATAAATATTTCCTTAAAACCCAAAAACTTGCAAAAGAGCAAAAACATTCCAACACAAAATGAGAATAAATCAGCAGGATTCATTGTAAATGTTTCCAATGCACCTAATTGGATGACGATAACAAAAGACATGAAGGTTCAATGTGATTTCAATGACAGTTCAGACACAATGTTACACTAGTTTCGTGGTTTTTGTTTGTTTTTAAATATTGTGGTGGTTTTTATGCACTTATTGTATCCTTTAGTGCTGCCATGTGTCTCTACTGCCTCTGTAAACACTCCAAATGTGAAAGAACCCCTCCAACCATTTTCTGTCAGTTTGGTTTTAGGAATTATGTGCCTAAAATGAGCAGTTTCAAAACGTCCCTGTTTGTGACATCACAATTGGGGAAATTAGAAAAGAACCACCTCTCACATGCAAGAGAGAGCCGCTGCTGGAGGGACAGTGGTTCTACTCCAAGCCCCTCCCAGACATCAAAGCTTCTCAGCTTATAGATTAGTGGGGGATGGGTGGGCGTGGCCAGCTCCAGCTTGTTTTCTTAAAGTGACAGAGCCCTGAAACGGCTCATTCTGGAAGGTACTGAAACTGTCAAGAATAAAACTACTTAAATTGTTTCATGTGAGAGGGATTTTGTCCAAATAACTTCATAAACATGGTTTGTATTGACCAGAACTATTATAATGTGAGAAAAAAAGTCATAATGTGTCTCCTTTACTAAAAACAGCAATGTTTTGCTTCACTTTATAGTGTTTTTTACATGAAATTACATGAATCTAATCGACTATATTTAAAATAGTTGTCTAACAAAGCATCTGCATATCACACATTTAATGAACGTCGTACCATGTGCACCATCTACTTTAACTGCATACTAAATGCAGATGTATTTAATTTTCTCCTGTGTGCATCTGGTGTATTGAGATTGCCTTCACCCACACTTGCATGGATATTGATGAGTGGACAAGGTCACGAGCCGGAGGCCCTTCCACCTTTGTGTGCATGGCAATTATCATCAAATTGTTTAGAGGCAGAGAGAGGCCTGATTTTACTGGTGCCAATCATCCCTATACCTCAGGATGCTGCAGTGAAATGGGTGAGATGTCTCTTTTTTGCAAAGTGAGGAGGTGTGTGTGTGTGTGTGTGTGTGTGTGTGTGTGTGTGTGTGTGTGTGTGTGTGTGTGTGTGTGTGTGTGTGTGTGTGTGAGCTGCGAGGGGGTTCCCAGTCATGATTAGTACTAAAAGGGATTGTCAGGCTTAGCTTTAACCTCCCACTACCAAGAATCTTTGTTCAGCAAAATGCTATTCCTGATTTAATTAACACTTCAATTAGATGTGATTGCATAAACACTCCGCTAATAACAGCAGAAAGCTGTTTGTAAGCAATGCAACATTGGAAGGAGTTTTTCTCATTATGGCAATGAGAGCAATCTTGTTACACAAATGATAATTAGGTGTCATTAGCACATACAAACTGGGTTAATTATGGAACAGAAGCCCACACACTTAAGATGGACTGATTCAAGTTCCAGCCTGACATTTTTGGAGTACATTCAGCGAAGGGTAGGGCTAAAAATTATCACTCATATCAGCTATAAGCTGGACCACAAACAAAATATGAATACGAGGAGAACCATCCATTATGGGATGTATTTTATCATCCCCTCTGGCTTTCCTTATCATCACAAGTTTGTTTCCTTCTTTATTCATGGAATATTCTTTCAGTAATCTGCAGCTGCTCTGAGCATCCCCCATTTGCAACAGTGAGATGGTAGACTTACACCTGAACTTTGATACTCTTTAGAATAATTGCATATCAGCATGCGGCATCACCGTGGTGCACACCAAACAAGCTCTTCTGCATGGCACGAAAACACCACTGTTTGCATAAACCCATTTATTATGAGTGATAGTGCTGCCTTCGGTGACATTTTGTAAACTGGAAGCACCTAATCTTGTTTGGATATTCGATACTTATTAAAATACCAGAATAGTCAGTGAGGAGATGTCGAAAGCACTGCTGACCATGTCCTGATAGGCGTTGTGTTTTGGTTACAAATATAAATACATTTGTCTTGTGGCAGCCAGGCTTGCTGTAGGTTGTTTTTTTTGTGTCCAGGTAAGAGGAGCACTGTGGCTGCTTGCCTCCATCACACATGATTTATGATCTAAAAGCAATGAGCAGGACATTGTGGTGGGATATGAAAAAGTTTGCAAAAGCTGGCCGGAGAGCTGGATTGTTAACTCTCAGGCTGCAACAGAGAAAATGCTGTCAGTTTCACAAAAGAAAACTTCAAATGATCTGTTGCAGATCTCTGTGCAATAAAAGAAGGAAATGGGTACTGTGATGTGGAGGTTAGCAGCTGTAGACAGGTGGGGGGCAGTGTTGCCAGAATAATTGAATTCTACAATGGTTAGCAGATATCTGAATGTGACTTTGTGCAGCTTCGGTCCTTTATCCCTTCCAAGTCCGAGTATTGACAGCTAAAAACAACAGCCATTATCTGTTAATTACATTAACATTTTATCAGCACTAGGTTGCCGGAGTGCATGTCCCGCAGCTAGAAGATAGCTGTCAGTCAGAAGCATGGAGGGGAGTGGAGAAAGGGCTGGAGGGACAGGCTCTGGAGATGCAGCCCCGCAGGAAGAAAGGCCTTCTCTCGGAGCTGCCCTAATGCCCTCGTGCCCCTGCACCTCCAGGCGTAACAGGGAAGGGGCTGACAGGGGCTCTGCTGCTCCACCTCCTTTGTACTGTTCACAGAAGACCAACCAAGATAACCGCTGACACCTGCCAAGCCATCCAACCCCATGGCAAGAGACTCACCAATTTGGCCATGCTACTCAGGACAATGGAGTTGAGGCGCAGACGGATCAATGTCATACTGCATTGCTCTGTGAAAACCAAAGGTGGAGCTGTTGGATCTGTAGCCTTCTGTTTTAATTATACAGAACTCCTTTTGAGCTGTCTGTCCGAGTACATCAACGGACGCTGAACTCTGACTCTGTTGGCTCCGCTGCTGTTTTCTCATTACGGCTCTCATATGTTTTATTTATGCTGTTTGTAGAGTGTCCAGCTCTGCCTGGGCACAGACATGGGTGGCAGTGCCAAACTGAGGACAATAAGAGAGGGTGCCAGCTAATGCTGCAGGATTTGGCAGTGGACTTTGTGTGACGGCCCCATTCAGGGAGTGAGGACGTAGTGTCAGCTCTGCCTGCAGGTCTTTGGGGTTATCCACAGCCCTCAATCATATTACCCCCTGGCTAGTGGGGCTCCCACTGAAGGGACTTGGCTCTGCTTCTCCCCCTGGCTCTGTTTATTGATTGGAGGCTGACTTATAACTTAATATTTTACCTGCTTATTTCCCCCACTGAAGCTGCTTCCTGTCAAAGGGGCAACAGAGAGATCAATGAGAACCTTGTCGGAGCAGAGGAAGGTCCCAGCAGGGGTCGGCCACTGACTGACAGGAGCTTTGCATTCAGCTGCAGCAAAAATAATCAATTGTCAATTAAAAAAAAATCATGATCATATTGTGTCTTATTGCAATTAACAACACTATTTAGTGTTCTGGTGTTTTTAGCAACAGAAGGGTTGAGGAGCAGTAGCTGCATACACACACATCAACCGTACACCAAACCATACACAAAAATGCTAAAAACCACTGCTGACAAAGAGAGAGTAGGAAAGAAAGAGATATCAAGTGTAGTAATCAAAATGAAAAATGGGTCTCCAGCTACTTTAAACAAGAGCTAATTTATCACCAGAAAGTACGGATAAGTAGCCGAGTTGTTGCCGTTCAGTAAGTACCCGTTCTGCACCAAATTATTCCACCCCTGCCTGCGTGCAACCATAAATCATACACTTCCACACATCTTTTCCTATTAGCAGCCATGCTAGGCATGGGCGCCTGCTTAGCTACCAAACACAGACTAATAGGCTACAACTTTTAATTTTCAGAATGCAACTCCCCCCTTTCAATACTCCCCACCTCCAAACTCCCCCCCAACCCACTTCTGCTCTTCACAGCACAACGTTCACATTATCGCACACAGCAACATTACACAATCATGTTTATCAGCTGATACCAGCCAGTCAAGAGGCTGCTGTCCTCCCACATATTGGCTTTGTGACTGGGGAAGGGGTGATCTCTCAGCCCAGGAAGCAAGGGGACACACCTTTGAGTTTGTTCACAATAAATAACTTTTTACTTCTATCTGTCATGGATGCAAAAGTGTGTGTGTCTGTGTGTGTGTGTGTGTGTGTGTGTGTGTGTGTGTGTGTGTGTGTGTGTGTGTGTGTGTGTGTGTGTGTGTGCGTGTGTGCGTGTGTGTGTGTGTGCGCAAATGATCTCATGAAAGGATTTAAATGAAACTTGCAAAAAGTCATCACTGGATACAACTGATTAACCTATGGCGTTAACCTGATTCAAGATGGCTGCCACAGCTAATCACTATTAATAACACTAAAATATTTTTGATCCAGTCAGTTTTACAGATATGTGGCTGAAAGCTACGCCAATCACACCCACCAAGAGCTAATTAGGTGTATAAGAGCATGATTTAATTTTGGCATTAAATCAACCATTTTCAATTGGAGTCAACAACCTCTTGATGGAATTTAATGAAATAGGTCACGCTGAGTTTCTTATGCTTATTGTAAAAATAGTCTTCTACCCCTATTGCCTGTATTAGCCGCTGACAGGAAAACACTCAGGTAGGACCAAGCTATACATCACACTATAAAATTAACATTCATGGAGTTATCCACATTGGCTTGCGACCACAGAAGTCTGTTGAGTTAGTGGCAGAGTGCGTCTTGGCTAGTAGAAGCTAACCGTTAGCATTAGCAACTCCACAACATGGCAAAACTCCTACAGGCTTGTGTTATTTGTGGAGATAAAACATCAATGTTGCAAAGCGAACAGAGTCAGTGGTAGAGTCACGTTGCTGTTAGCCAATCAGAGGTTAGATGTCTGAATATCAGGAAACAAGTCTCCAAAACCAGCCGGTCATCTGGCTCACTTCCAGTTCCTGAAACAGGAGCACCAGAGCTTTTTCCCCACAGAGATCGACTCACTAGTCATTCGTTTGTATTAGAGACAACTGCAAATGTGTGTTTAAATATTAAAACAAAGTAAGTCATAATTCAGTTTTTCTTCATTTAAAAATATTGTCTCTGTTATAAAGCAAATATGAAACAGTCTTATATAGCCACAACATATTTCCTGTGTTTCCTAAAACATATCTTAAGTAAAATCTTCTAGCAAACATATTTTTATAGTGTGAGAAAATTGCATTCCACAGTATCAGCAACCCTTGAAACTACCAAACCTACTGTCTAAATGCATGCATTACACCAAATGTCTCTCAAAACAGCAAAGCAATAAGCAGTAAAATAAATTCACTACTCACACATACGTGTGTGTGTGTGCTACTATATAACTACATATACGTGTGTGTGTGTGTGAGGCTGGAAAGTCCCAGAGAAGACAGCAGCAGCAGTCCCAGTCAAATGCTAAAGGGACTTTATGGGTGATGGATGGAGTCTTTGACTTCCAGTAGAAGTGGCATGATGGCCAGGCTTCTCTCTGAAGTGCTTCACTCTCATTGTGACCAAATCCTGTTATGTCCCTGTTTCACTGTGGTGACAGCATGAGCAATGCTTGGTTTTGTTCTCCCTACTGTTGCTATCCATCATCTGTGGAGAAAGAGAACAAGCGCGCCGTGACACTTTGCTTTCCACCTCTAATCCACCTCAGCTCACACTCCTCTCTCTTTTTATGTGTTGAGACATTGTGTCTTTGCAGCAGCAACCTCCTGTTAAATGATCTGCACTGGTTTTCACTCTTTATTCCAGTGGATTTCTCTTTATGGTGAGAGGACAGAAGCTGTGTTCACAAACACTTAGCTCGTAAAGGTGCCCCCCCCCAAATCAATCCACTACTTAAAGGCGGATGTAATTTGAGCTCAGTCAATGTGCTTGGTGTTGAAAGCATCCTGCTTGGTTTTTCTAACCTCAAGAAAAAAAATGCACTAATGTCCACGCATCTAATTAAAGCTTGAGTCTCACTTGATCACATTCTGAAGCGGTCAATGGGTAGGAGGATAAAATAGTTTAATTACTTCTCTCCCCCCTCGCTAAAGCTAATATTTAATTAGAAAATAAACAGAAAATCAAGGCCTTGGTGTCTAATCATGATCAATGAAGCAGAGCCTGGACTTATATTACGATAGGAGGGAAAACTCGCAGCTTAAATTGCCACATAAAAGATACGTAATTAGTCAAACGTAATTAGCAGAACATTACGCAATTATTAGGCTGCAGAGTGATGCCTTTCATGCTTGTGTGCAGAAAAAATCAAGGAGAACCGTCATTCTGTTGCAAACCTTCCAGATGTTTTAATGTATAAACATTGTGCTTCAAAATGAGTTCTATCATTTCTCATTTATTTTACTGGGTAATCACATCTAAAGGTTGATTTTGGCAATAATTATCATTATCGTCCTAACTGAGGATAAAAGATAATCTGATACGCTGCCGCCTAATAGGTATCCAGGTCCCGGCTCTGCATCTAGGTGTGTCAGCGTGTATCACTCACGCTTGAGTGTTGAGATCCTATCTCATAAAGAGGCTTATAAATGTACAACTATCTCACGTCTCATAAAGGAGCCCGCTGATTTATTTCTATTGATCAGCCGCTGGTGAGCAAGACTGCTGGAATTCAACACTCCTTCATAGTCAACGCAGTTGCTCAGAGACACGAGCCGTCTGTGAGGTTGTACGCTTTAAAATTTAAAACTATGCAAGAATTATCAGGCTTCAAGTGAACCCTGTGAAAGGAAGTACTCAACAGATGTACAGGAGCACATGAATATTGCAAACTAGAGCTTGATCCATCCCCAACTTTGGCAAGCTTTAAAAACAAGCGGAGAAAGCTGACGTCCAAGTTTACGAAGCGCTTATGTGACATCACAGCTGACCAGTGCTAGACATTGACCCTCAACCTGTCTCTGTGTGGTGCCCCAAAGGTGTCATAAAAGCCGGGCTGGGAGCTTTGCTTGGGATGACAGAGTGCCAGGCGCTCTCCCACCAGGACCTCATTTCCCCCTGTGAAAATGGATAGCACGTCCAAAGCGTAGCTTAGTTTAAAATGCAAAATGTGGACATTATCTGGCATGGAGATTCAGCGGCATCCATCACGCTATGCTAATGCAGCCCAGTGGTTAAGATATTCTAATGTAAGCCACCCTGGAGATGTAGAGGAATTAACACAAACAGAGCAGGGCAGCGGGAACACAGAGGGGTCAGGAGATAGGACAGGGGAGCTACTGGTGAGACAGGCACTGCCACACACACACACACACACACACGCACACACACACACACACACACACACACACACACACACACACACACACACACACACACACACAGTCTCAGGTTCCAATACAATCAAGCATACAGGCAGACTTTGGCTTATGCAGACACACCCAATCATGCACACGAAGATTTCCACAAAAGCATTTGAGAATCACATTTCAAACTTACAACCTTCCTCTTAATTTTAAGAATCAGGTGTGTGACAGCACTCGTTCTTGCAGCCGTATCCAATTCCATCTCCATTCAGATGTTTTCTCGCTAGCTGGAGTAATGTTTCCATTCAGCAGTGAGGTTGTTGTCCCTGTTTGCAGAGTCCCAGTGGAGTTCCTTTCCCTCGGCTTAGCAGCTCTCCCAACAGCCCCGTCCCATTCCCATTCCCCGGCTCTGCCTGCCAGAGCTGCAAGGGAAGGCATTATTATCATTATATTAATGTGACATTAATTGCTTTTACTTTTTCACTCCATTAAGTGTGCTCTATCTCTTTGGGAGCCTGGCCAGATGGTTTATCACTTCCCGAGCTGTTGGTAGCACCATTAATGGGCTAAGACACTGGGCTATAAAATAATTGTGCCGCAGTGTTGGAAATGTTCATCGTGCTAATTGAAAAGTAATTGCGGAGGTATAGTGCAACTGTCACGCCATAAAAAGGCTGTCATAGGAGAGGAGACATGCCTTCTTGTAAAACGGCTTTTGTTTGCAGTCGTTCACTCCAGCGAGTGGTCAAAGCAGCGAGGGAAGGGCCTTTCAAGCTAAATGTTAACACGGGCAACGATCCATCCAAAACACGATTCTTCCATTTGTTTCCACGTCACATGGAGTCTTTTCCACTGCAACAATTTATGCTATCTTAGTGTTCAGCTGTTTCTGTAAAGTGTGTGTAAAATTAACACCGTGAGAAGATGTAAATTAGTCAGTAAACGTGATAGTTAATAGTGCAGGGAGAGGATTTTACAGCAGAGACTCAAAACGTCAAACTAAACAGACAATACAATCATATCAGTCATTTCTGCTAAACGTGCAAAGCCACACAAGCACATTCTCCCATGCACACACACACACACACACACACACTCATGCATGCACGCACACATTCTGTATTACGTGCACTCTCATGGAGATTCATAGCATTTGCATCCTTAATTTTTCATTACAGCATGCATTTTGGTTAGTTATAAATCAGAATTACAAGTTCAGTCACCAAAGCCTCATCAGTAGTGAGATGTGATTTACTTCTAATGAACTTTGGATATTACAATGCAGAAGCATGAGTATTAAATCATTAAAGTGTTAATGTAACATTATAAAATGCCATTAAGCTGGCAATTAATCAGTACGAAAAATAAAAAAGGAGGATTTTAGTGCTCTAAAACTTGTCGATTTCAAACTTCTTTGCCGTGATGAGTGTTGAAAACTGAGAAACTGCAGCTCTATAACCTTTGACCTTTAGGGGTATTGTTTATGTGAGGCTTGATGTGATTTTTTTTCCAGATTACGCTACTAGAAGTTCGGGTCCTTAAAGATGAAAGTTTGAGGTGACGTTGTGGATTCTAACAGCGGTTCTAAGCCGTCATTACTAAAACAAAGCAGCTACTCGCTTCCTCTCAGCCCCACATCGACTCCCTCAACAGCCCGTCTCCAGACCAATCCGCAGTATTGACAGTCATTGACAGGGACTCCAGCAGGAACGGGACGGTGAACTTGTCTCACACAGATCAGGGCAGGGCGAGAGAAAGAGGACAGGGAGTTTTGTATGTGAGACCCCTCACACACACGTGGATCCAATAATGCTGCATGTGCTCCTGATCACTGACACGAGCTTAAAACGAGGGCAGAAGTGGTTCATTTACACTCATCTTGAACATTTTTAATTGTTATTTGCAAGAAAAGGCACAAAAACTGTATCATGTCCAGGAGCCTGCCTGAACTGTGAGCCACCTCAACCCTTCACCCAGTTTCCCCTCCCTTCGTCATTTTCTACACCTACCAAGGTCAATATCCTCAACAATTAGTCCGAGGAGGAGTATTTGAAGCATGGTCGCACCCTCTACAAATGCCCCTTCAAGGGCTTTGGGGGGCAGCAACGGTATGTCAGACTAAAGTGAAAAGTGTACCCATTTCCTCTTTATGTCTCCATTTGCCACCCTCATTAGGGCTATTCATGAGCACTTAGAGGCCCCTTTTACATCCACACATCACCCCGGTCATGTCTAACCTCTCCTCGATGCACCTTTTTCCAGTCAAACCATTGCTAATCTGTGTGTGGGGGTTAAAAAGAGTCTGGTTGGGTAATCCATATTTAAAGACATGGAACAAATCCTCCTCTTTCCTCTTTTTCTCCTGAGTTCTTTAAGAAGCAGGGATGCCAACTGGTCCGCAGAGCCTCAGCGGAAGAGAAAACAAGAACGGAGCAGCCGTCAGGGAGCTCGATGAGTGTGAAAACACAGACGGGGTGAAGAAAGTACAAATGTTGAGCACAGAGAAACTAGTCCCCTGTGGGTTCATGTTCTGCGTTAGATAAAAAAGGAGATCTGTCTGTTCTCACAGCAAATTCACACACTTCCCTCAGATGGAGAATATTTGGTACATCTGGTCATTTTGAATTCCAAACATCTGAGAAGGAGTCTTTGAATTTTTTTTAATTTAACATACAGCTGTCCCCTTCCATTCAGCAGCCCTCCCTACACACACACACACACACACACACACACACACACACACACACACGCACGCACACACACACTCTAGTCATTGCAAGAATCACAAAGTGTGTTGACGGTGAGAGGCCTCAGAGACTTTGGAACAAAGAGCACGCTGCTCAGTTTTTGATCCGAGTAAGTGATTTGCATAGAAAAGTTCATAAGCATGGGACATAAGGATATGACCATAAAAGAGGGCAATAAAAAATTTAACTATGACAGAATATTAAAAGTGGCAGTAAATCGAAGGCAGGCTGCAAAATGACCCTTACGGAGTGACTTCCTCGATTGGGACTGCTAATCTCAGCGCGTGAGAGGGGCACTCACTGTACACAGAGAATAAAACACCTCCTCCCGACCCCTGACAGATATGGTTGTCTCTCACACTTTCATCCTGCTGGATAGTTAAGATTTAAGATAATGACACAACGACTTTCACGTTGATGCCGACATTGAATCTTTTTAAGGGGCCTCCTGCTGCAGAGCTGGGACGGCCTGTCAGCCACTGGCAGTGAAAGAGCTGAATGTCTTGCGCGCGCTCGTTTCTCGACGTCAGGAAGAAATTGTTCGTAACATCGGCCCCTCACACTTGTCTCAACTCATTTATTTCAGCCAAGGTCTGCGGATATAAATAAAAGGAAATGTTACTGGAGCATTTAAACTCGGCGCCAGCCTTGAGAGCAGTAATGTAACCACATATCATCAAAACTGCTGAATCTCCCTTTGTCACCACACATGACATGCAATTCCTCCAAAACATATTCATGTTTGTTGCCATTCATACAAATAAATAATCACAAAGAGCCAGAAAAGGCCCTTTAAAGCTGACCTCTACAGTAATACTGAGTGTCCATCAGATTTATACGGCTGCAGCTAAAAATAGAGGTTTGGAATGGTTCACCTCCTCCAGGCGTTTTATCTTACAACAAGCAACCTTTTTTAGCAGGATTTCAATGATTTTATCAAGAATGTAGTTCAACAGGTGGTCCATAGATGGAGCTCTTCTCATTACAATATGCATGGTATTAGATTAGGAGCATGTCCTGGGGTAGATGTGTGCAGGAGCATCAGGAAAGTTCTGTTTCCTCCTCTTCCACCTGAGCAGGAAAACCAAACAAAAACAAACCCGCTGCAAGATTTGGACAAATTTGTCTTATTTGTCCACTTGAGTGGCATTAGTTAACACACTGGACCCCATGTGAGCGAGTGTCAAACCACAAACCGCCGGCTCCCCAGCGCAGGATGACTTAATTGAGCTATCCTGGGAAATCTAATTACAATAATGCACAAAGGATGGTGTGATATTCCCTCTGCTCCTGCTGCAACACCTTTCTCGAAACACGCAAACGTGCAAACACACACATGCGTGTGTGTGTGGGCTCTCACTCGCCTCGTGCACCCAAATAAAAAACAATGGAGGCAGGGCGAGAGGAGACACATATAGGCTGTGGATATTCACAAACTGAAACAACTGTAAAACGTTTAATAGAAGATGTTTTAATCACGATTCATGGGCCAGTAAACCTTTAAAACCCAGTCAGTCAGATGTGAGGCCGTAAAAAGAGACAATATGATTAAGAAGTGACGTGTTTATATGGGGGAGATGAAAGTTTAGCGTTTTATATTTGGAAATCTTTCAGAATTTGTTTGCAGGTGAAAAAGTCGTTGAGCTGAGCTTGTTCCAGCAAATTCCAGGTGAAATAAAAGAGAATTAGAATAAAAACTGTTTAATTTCCTTATTTTATATCACACTGTACAGCTGGGATCACATAGCTGGACCTTTGTAGCTATATGTAACATATGTTAAAGAGAGAATCCATAGAACACACTCACAGCTAGTGAAAGTTAATTAATCCACATAGAAAAAGAAAAAAATTCCCAAATTGCCTGCAGACATTTGAGTTTTTATCACACCAGGATAACAGAAGTCTTGTAGCAGCACACTGGTAATGCTGATCATTGCAATACTAACGATAAAGTTGAATAAAATACTTTTTATCTGCTTGAAAAATGCTTGAAAAGCAAGCGTGATTTGTGCATATAGTTTCTTAAAACGTCAATGTGTGTTGTATGAGGGCTGTGATCGAGTGCAAGGTCAAAAGGACACAATGGGGGAGAGCAAGGGAACAAACTGAGAGGAGGAGGGAGGGTGGTGCCCAAGGCCATACCCACGCAGACGGCTACCATATTGAAATTAGCAAATGGACTGCGTAGTGCCCCATTTGCAGTCCCCTCTTCTCTGGGTGATATAGTGAAGGGACATTGACGTTCCAACAGGACACCAGGAAGGAGAACCAGAGGAGAGGGTGTGTGTGTGTGTGTGTGGGGTGAGCTCACCTCCCCACTGTCCTAAAATGAAATGGGTTGAGTCTTATTTATTTACAGCATGTTTTGCACTCCTCCCATAACACTGTAAATTATCTGCATGGTCAAGGCTCCCTCCTCAAGCAAAGGGGAAAAGGACATAAAACATGTGATCTCTATGATATTTAATTCCAGAATCACATATGATCTGTCAATTTCCATATATCAGGCTTTATGAGTCATATTTTAAATATGAAATCACGTTTATGAATATAAGCGGGTGAATTACGAGCAGCCATGTGCGTTATAGGGTGTAGAGCGTGTACAGCTATGGGCCCCCGCCGATATTTATGAGATATCTATAGTGTCGCTCTACATGAGGATAAGGTATGGCTGATCATGTATCTGATTCCCACTTCATATGCACTCTTATCGTGTTGTTGACTGTTTGACTCACAGTTCGTCTCTAAAATGACGGGAAAATGATAATAAGGATCTCGTAAAATAGGAAGTGACATTTTTTTAACATGTTAAGTAATTTATGCTTGCAGAAAACACTTGGTTTAGTTGAAACAGGAACACCCAACGCTCACTTGCATTAAATTATATGGTGAAGACAGTGTGTGTGTGTGTGTGTGCGTGTGTGTGTGTGTGTGTGTAGAAAGACAGAGAATTCCATCAGAGAAAAATCTCATGGGACCAGACCTGGTCTTTGGCTCAAAAAAGGCTCAGGCCTCCTCCATTATGGCAAACAAGTGCATTTGCTTTAAGGCCATTGGAGATTTCTAACCTTTGCTTGACACGGGGAAAAGGTCAGGCACATCCGCGGCATCCCACTGGAGTCCAGTCTGAACATTTCCTCCCTGGATCCTCACAGCTAACCCAGAAAATCCTTGGTACCCCAAAGAGAGCAGTTAAGATCAGCACACAGCAAAACTTTAGATGCAATTAAACAAAAAACACTAAATCATCATAATTGTATTTGGTCACATATTTTATTTGGTGTTGATAGTGGCCTTAGTTTGCAGAAAGACACCAAACTGATGAGCTAGTTCGAACAAGGCCAAGACAACTCCAGGTTCAAAATGTTTAGCTGTTCATGCAAACATGATTCAATCAGTCTTCAGACATATGCACATTTCATAATAAATTATTGCATCATCAGAAATGCGATATTTCTGCAGGAACTTGCTCACTCTTTGCTGATGTTGCTATTTGTGCTAGCTTGCTAAATACAATCCTTATTGGTCAGATTTGTCTTAGGGATGGGTCTAACAGAGCTAAATACAGGAAGAAATGCTGGGCTTTAAACCTGAGCTCGTTGAGACACTGAGATTTTTATTACCATCTTCATCCAGGGATGCCCTTGGTTCCTTTTTGGCTCATTACTGAAATTGGTGTGCTCTAACAAATCCCAGAAAACAACACACCTGGTCAAAGGAAAACCTTTAATTGGCTCAAACTTGTAGCACACACCTGGTAGTGTCCGACTGAGGTTCAGATTACAATCATTGCCCAATTAACCAGGATGAGCTGGAAACATTCTGATGGTAGTGGGTGTGGCCAATCTGGAAAACCTGACAGGTGTGTTGGGAAAAACAGCTGGAGCAGCTTGGAAACACATCCAAGAAAAAAAACTTTATTTTTTACACCAGAATAAAAAAAAAAAACAATATTAATTATTCAAAATCTTTCCACAAAACCCCGCTTTAAAAGTTCTGAACCATCAATATTAAGAATTAAATCTACAGATAATCTGACAGAGTCCACCTGCACTCTCAGATGAAGCAAATGTCTTAATACAATTCAAAACACAGGCTTGACACAGAGTAATAACACTGTAATTGTGTTAAACGCCTGTGAAGAGAGCACACACACACACACACACACACACACACACACACACACACACACACACACACACACCACCCTGTGTAAGTTTTTCTCCAACTGATGGACGTATCCATGCTTATCAATGTTCCTTATCACCCTTCATTATTTCCAAACCAGTGGTTAAATTGGAAAAGCCCATAAGAACGTGTGAATACATGGCAGAGGTAATAAAACAGTAGGAAGAAAAGCCACCCTTACACACACACACACACACACACACACACACACACACACACACACACACACACACACACACACTTTTCACAACTGTGCTTTCCTTGGATGAAGGAAGATACATTCAGCAGATAGTTGGAAATATTTCTACTCCCCTGCAGCTTTGTATCAGTGAGCTGCACAGATAAAGATACAGTAAAGTAAATAAATCTCAAATAAAGTGACAAAACCCTTAACATAAACTTATCTGTGTGTGTGTGCATGCCTGCGTGTGTGTGTGTGAACAGTTGTGTTCCTACAATCTTAAGTGTTGGAGAACATGCACACGCTGATTTTAGTTATTTTCTCTGCAGCTCCGGCTGGTCGCTATGGTCACATCCTACCGCGTCATGTGTGGTGTCGTCTCCCTGCATCCTGAGGGATGAGGTCCCAAGAGATTTGTGGGTTTGCATAATTTCCGCAGTGGTTGAAACAATGAAACTCACTCTTTCAGTCCGCTCTAAAAAATGAGATGGTCCAGAGTGGAAGATGTTTCGTGTTTCGCTCCAGATTTGATGTCAGACTCAGATCAGATAAATACAAATTCCTGATTTTATTTTAATCATTAGACTTTTTTATTGCAATCAAAGTAATTTGGCAAACTGGGACAAATGTTCTGCTGATGGCCATCAGGTTTTTTAAAAACAGCAGCTCATCATCCGTGCATTAAGTGGTGCAGGAGTGTAACCTGATAAATGCACTTAAAACAGAGAAGATGGAGAATGAGAGGGCGAAATCTCAGATGGCCTGATCCGTGTGCCTGCTAGGCACTTTGACAGCCTATTGATCAGTTCTGGGCCGGGTCAGAGGTGTGGGGATGCATGGCTCGGATACTGCTAGTGGGACAGGTACAGCGCAGCAGTAACCGGGATCTATTAGGAAATAGATCTACTCCTGAGCCCATTACATTGTCCTTTTGTTAAAGACCAGACATGCTGTTGACTGCTGGCATTCAGTTTCCTCTGCCAAGATGGAGGAATTTTCTTCTCCAGTCCAATACGCAACAACAATATAGCAATCTGTCTGCCTTCTGAAATTGATGTGACGTAACATTTCTGTCTGGGACATTGATAGCTCTATGGTTGTGAAAATGTCCTGCTCCTGTTATTGAATAGTAATAGGTTTGTCGGCCGGTGCCTCCAATTTCACAAATGGAGCAATAAATACACATAACAGAATCAGTGGAACAATAAGAAGGCCTATAAAGAATGTTTGTGCCTTAAAAAACAAGGGGCAGCACGAGGGGAGGTGAAGGGAGGCGGCGACGGGGAGGTCAAAGTGAAATCTGACAAAAGAAAAGGGATGGAAAGTGTGTACATGTGTGTGAGAGAGTAAAACAGAAGCAGAAAGATGGTGGCCCACTCTTCATTTCTGTGCCACAAGCTCTCCTGGGCATTTACGTGCTCCGTTTTCAACCTAAGTGTAATTTGAGGCCCGGGTTGATACAAAGTGTATGCAGCAGCTCTGTTCAAACCCAATCATTCACCCTGACGTCTAATCCTTTCCCTCACCATCATCGTGTTGCTTTGGGAATAATGAAAAACACTTAAGCAATACACAGCAGTCATACAGCTGCGAGTGGCGTCTGCATCTTGATGAGATGTCGCGTAACTCTAATGAAAGGTGTTTTGACCTGCCAGTAGAGGTAAATGATTGCTTTGCTACTGTATCTGTGAGAAACGTATTGATGCCGCGATCTGCTCCAGCTGGACGATTTGCATGAGAAACGAGGAGGACATTGGTTTTAAAAACACAGCACTTGGCATCAGTGAGCTCTAGATCATCAGAAAACTATAGTTTCCTTTCTTTTAAATTCCCCTCATCCTCAATTCATCTTCTCTCTTGTCTTGTGATGGCATTGTTTCAACATAGAGGATTATTACAATTAATTGGTTGGCAAGACATTATTTCAAAAAGGGAAATTGGCTCTCATAATTATATAGTGAAGGGAATACTTTAACTCCCTGGAATATCAGCTTCCTGAAATAATGGAGCTACCCCCACCACCGTTCCTCCCCCCACCGCCATCAGTGTTAGCGTGTCTGTCTGCCTGTTTCCTGTGACGGATCCATTTTCAACAGTCCCTGGCCCTGCAGCGGCTAGGGTTGATTGCTCGATGGTTGGGTGGCCTGGGTGAATCTCTCACCGGCGCGCCTCGCTCAGCCACCAATCTCTGGTCTTCTGGGAGCTCCGATCTGCACGCCGTCTGCGTGTGCGTTTGTTTGTTCAGGGTGGGTATTTACACCAAGCAGAGGGCAAGGTTAGGTGAAGAGATGCTACGCTGGATTAAAAGCCTAAACTGGTATAAGCGCAGCAAAGGGTAATCGTGTGGATCCAGTCAAAACACAAAATAATCACAGAGTTCAGTGAGTATTTAATTCATTGATTCCTTTTAGCCTTTTTGAAAATCAAAAACAGAAAGTTACACAGATATTGGTGATTCAACAATCAGAGATATCAATGTACACCATTGCCAAATGATATATTTCACACAATAAATACTCAAAGCACAGAAGCAGGAACTCAAGTTCCCCGCCCCCGCCTGCAATCTGTCATCAAGGGACCAATTCTGACACACTGATGCTCATACAAACACAGCAACCAGAACGGGATCAAACCCACCGATGGTCAAGTCGTATGGTCAACACGAAGCATGCTTTTACCTTTACAAACAGTCTGTCGAGGATTAACAGGATGAGAAGAACCCAGAACTACAGTTACAAATGTTTTGGCAAGAGCAATGAGGGAGATGAAACCTTTATTCTTTTATTGATAAAACGACGATGGCTCAGGTATGTGAACGATGTGAGAATAAAACAGGTAATATTGGATAAATGTCGACAAAATGATAATGAGGTAGTAGTCAGCAGGGAGCTGCGTACTTCATTTCCCGATGGTGTTTCGACAACCTACGTTATTTATTTACAATGGGCACAACCTGTAACGTGAGACATGATTTATTTATTAGTGTTGCAGGATAGATTGTAGTAAATTTACTTAATTCCACCAAACAATGGAACAATGAAAGTTTTGCTAAAAGCATGCCTATAGCATGACCAGTCAGAATTGGTCCCTGTTGTATTGCACAACAGTAAAATAGTTTTTACTCTCTACATTAGAGCATGGACTAGTTTAAGTTTGGGATGAGCAGAAGAGGATAGTCCTCCTCCACTTGGTGGCCAATCAGGTGGCTGTGTAGAAAAGCATGCCTGGTTTTGGTATCACGGGCATGGCTGCAGCTCAAACGAATCCCTTTGATCACAGTGTGACAAAATCCTTTCCACGAGGAGAGCGATGGACGGCACACTTATCGTAATGAACCTGTAGCTAAACTTGATGAGTAGGGGGGTGATATCTGTCACCCCACCAGAGATCACACCTTGTACAGACACACTGTCGAGTTGCTGATTCCCCTTTGAGGCGTGATGACACTTTGTTTCTTGCATAGCTGTTCACATGTGCATGATTGGGCACTCGGAGTTCTCATCACAGATGCCTGCCTCCTGGCCGGTGGGGAAGTGTGTTACTCTGCACTGGCCGCCGTGTCAACATGAGGTCAAGAAGTGTTGTTCCACGTGTCTACTTTACTCCTGTGCAGAAAACAGCCTCCCACTGGGTAAGAATAAGCCCGCTGTGACGCGCCACCGCTTCTGGTTTGCACCTGCCGTTCACCTCCGCTTGGTCGAAGTCCTATAAAAGCAGGCGCGGCTATTAAAAGACGGGAGGTGTCTAAAATGGTGAGAGCAGATGCTGGACACCTTGCTCCCTGTGAGTGGGATGACTCGGCCACAGGCTTAAGAGGCCCAAAAATAGAGCACGGCTGACATATGGGCCTCTGATTGTTTGAACACGGAATCTCATAGACTTCTGCCACTCGGCACAAATCCTTTGAAACTTCCAGACCAAAACCCCGCTGATTATCTTTCACCTAGGCTGAATCAGGTCATCTATTTGCATGTTGAGAAGCAATTTCCACAGGCTTAACCAATGGCCAAATCTGGGGTTTAGAGCGCGAGAACCACCTATGCAGACCTCTTCAGGAGAGAGGAATTACGAGTGTACAACTCGTGAGTCTGAGAAGCAACAGCAGCAGAGAAAAGCACATGAAAGATAGGAAATTAGCCCAGCTTTCCAACAGCTCTCTTTATTGCTGAGTTACTACATAAGACGATTGACTATTTGACCTGTCTATGCTAGATTTGAGACCAGCAAGTGTTCCAGTCTGAGACAAATACACGAAGATCACACTGCTCTGGGGAGGTATATCCAAGGACATTTAAACTGATAAAAGAGTTCACATTTAGGTAACAACTTTCCTCATTTCAGCTTTTTTTTTCTACTTTTTTTTTGCAGGAGGAGAAAAATGGCCACCAGGTTCGCCAGACTTTGAACTGTACACTCAACCTTCCAAATAATAAATATTTACATGTCCTGGTTGAGTCCAGGCTAAAAAAACAAAGAAACACAGGAGTGAGACAAGTGAGTCCGTGTATAGTTGTTGACACCTTAACTTTTTCCTGAATGAGTTTTAGGAACTTTTTGCTTTTTGAAAAAAGAAATTTTTTAGTCTTGTTACCAAGATTTGCTCATTCTGAAGATGCTGAGTAGCAGAAGGGTCCTTCTTCACGTACAGCACTGACAATTACCAAAATAAAAGAAAAAAAACTGTACATAGCATTTCTTATATATTTTAAATTAATCTGCATCATTTTATTATTTATACTAATACCCAAGTTTTCCACTTGTTTTTTTTATTTATTATTTTGTGTCCCACGATTCGAGGAAGAGGAGGAGTGAAGGATCAGTCTCCGTCCTGCACTGTCAATGTGTCTCCCCCTCCCAAGAACCCTCAGCCTTGGTTCAAGTCATTCTCCGCTGATGCCGTAGCCGATCAGCCTCCTGGTCCTTCCATCAGACCTTGGCCTCCAGCATCTCCAGGAAGAGTTTGTGCATGGGCACCTTGCCCTGCACCTTGATGCTGTAAAAGTGCTGCACAGCCTTAGTGGCCGTCTGCCTCAGCAGAGGCAGTGTCATGAGCAGTTTGCCAGCCCGCCGTGGGTCCTCCTGATGCTGGCTGCTCTCGAAGTCCTGCAGGGCCTCGTGGAGAGCGTCCTGCAGCTTCTGGACCGCCTCCATGTCCTCTATGTGCATGGAGTCTGCTGGGACGAGAGGACAGGAAGAAGCATGATGGATTTTAAAGTTAAAGGAAATATAGTTAGGACTTATACACAACGGTAGTCGATTATACTAAATCTCATGATTGATCTTTTTGTGTTCATGTCATCATTAAAACCAAACAAGAAGTTTTCTTATTTTATTGATGTACTTTTGTTGGACTGGTGCACTCACATGGCGTTTGACCAGGGGAACTGGAAACCAGTGCTGTCCTTTACTAAACAATGCAATGAATTTCTCCAAATCTTGGCTGTGAGAGCACACATTAAACACCTCACCGTTCCAGAGGACAGAATGGTGTCAAAGTAAAAAGCAGCTCCATTAAGAGTGGACAACAATATAAAGCGTGGGCTGAATTTAACATTTCCCTCCTGATTCAAATGGCTTCAAGGCAGATTTGTTTCTTTCTGCACTATAAAAAACAAAAACCTTCTCTTTAAGTTTCAAATCCCACAGTTGAAATCTCTCCCACCTCCTGAATCCTTTTAGAGCACTCTGCAGCTTCAGTCTGGTGTTTCTGGCTCCTATAACGTTACGCTACATGCTGTTACCTCTCTGCTTTTCACCTTTTTCTGGCCCTGCTCTCGTCTCCTCTCAGGGACGGTCCGGGGTGGCGCTTTCTCTCACTGGTTAACTGGCATCTCGCACCCAGGAGACGGTGTGTCATTGGCCGCCTGACTCGTCTCACCTTGGCAGTGCATATTTCACCACGCGGGACAATAAAAGGCAAAACAGATTTCAGGCTTCGCCCCAAATTCATTGACTGGAACAACTGTATTCCCAAGACCTTGAGACATTTCTCACCCTGACGGTTTTCAAATCCACCGTGGTGAAATGAAGTAGGTCGTTTTGTAAAGTGAACGTGGGAGGGGTGACAAGGGGAGGGTGGAGGAACAAAAGCCAAAAATGAAAAAAAAAAGAGGGAAAAGGAAAATCACAGATGAGGATGTGGTGCGACATAATTATCTCTTGTTCTTTTCACAGACGCTGCCTTCACACACTCACCAGTTTTACAAATCACACCGATGTTCCGTTTTTCACACCTTCACACAGACATACGTCTTCGTGATAAACCTGATCTGAACCGCGCTTTAATGGAATGTTTTACAGCGGGGAGGGGGGGGGGGGTGGAAGAGGAGAAAAATAAAAAGCGATGGAGACATCTCAACGGATGGGAAAGAAAGGAGGGTGGTGAACACGCCGCTTCCTTCAGCGGAGGAGGGGGAGACCAAAAAAAAACAACTTTGAAGAAACAATTTCCTCGCAATCCATCAGTGAGCCCACGTCGATCGAATTGATAAACTGCTAATTACAAAATCAATCGCTATGAATTTTCACAGCTGTCAGACTGAGCGGCTCTCGGGAGAGTCATCTCCCAGAGACCTTGTTCTAACATTTCGGACACCCTCCTCCTCCTCGATCCCCCACTCCCCCACCCTACCTGCCTCCCAAATGCTCTGCTGTCTGAAAGCAAAGTCCCTGCATCAGCATTTTCATTTTTCAACGCCGGACAAAACAAGGGAAAGCGGCCCAGTGACCCGGGCGTGCATTGATCAGAGCGGGACAGGTCCTGCCTCCTCAAAAGGCACCTTGTCGATAGCAACGTGCCGTCTTCGCATTGGAACAAACGAGGCCCATCACTCCCTGATATTCATTACATTCGACTTAACACATTTTATTGACAGCCCCCGTGCTCCTAATGAAATGCTAAATTTACCTCACATGGCTGCTGTGCCCTGCAGCTACTGTTATGGAAATGGGGGAAGGGGAGGGAGAGCGAGGGAGCGCTGGAGAAATACCACAACACAAAAGGTGTTCAATAAAAAAAAAACTACTTCAGCCTTCTCGTCTTACATCTGGCCTTATTTTCTCTTCTCTACTTCATCTCATTCAGAAAACTAAAGGTTGTACTGAAAACCTAAATACACAGTATTTCTGACGCTGTCCAGTAAAAAAAAGGGTCACAATATGGGTCCCTTTATTAACGTTACTTAATGTATTATTTAGCATTAATAAACTATTAAATAAAGTATTAATAACTGCTTAATATTAATGTCAATATTAAGTAATGCATTACTAAGCAGACAACCCCCTGGCCCTTTATCCTAACCTTAAGTATTGGGAACGTTAATAAAGGGATCCTTTGCTTATTAATGCTTAATAATGCATTAACTAATGTTACTAAAGGATTCTTTGTTTATTAATGCTTAATAATGCATTAACTAATGTTACTAAAGGATCCTTTGTTTATTAATGCTTAATAATGCACTAACTAATGTTAATAAATGGATCTTTGTTTATTAATGCTTAATAATGCATTAACTAATGTTACTAAAGGATCCTTTGTTTATTAATGCTTAATAATGCACTAACTAATGTTAATAAATGGATCTTTGTTTATTAATGCTTAATAATGCATTAACTAAAGTTAATAAAGGATCCTTCATTTATTAATGCTTAATAATGCATTAACTAGTGTTAATAAATGGATCTTTGTTTATTAATGCTTAATAATGCATTAACTAATGTTAATAAAGGATCCTTTGTTTATTAATGCTTAATAATGCACTAACTAATGTTAATAAAGGGATCTTTGTTTATTAATGCTTAATAATGCATTGACTAATGTTAATAAAGGATCCTTTGTTTATTAATGCTTAATAATGCACTAACTAATGTTAATAAAGGATCCTTTGTTTATTAATGCTTAATAATGCACTAACTAATGTTAATAAAGGGATCTTTGTTTATTAATGCTTAATAATGCATTTACTAATGTTAATAAAGGGACCATTATTACAAAGTGTTACCACATTTTTTATTTTTCCCGCACATCCATATTTGTTATTAATTCAATCATTTAAAAGCAAAGACTGTAAAAATCTTTGTGTCAATAAAGCAGTACACTTTTGGGTGATTTTATAAATAAACTATGTATTTTTGTAGAATTAAACAATCATTTTATATTTTCAAAACACATTTTTTTATTGTTTCAAAAGAAATTATTTGTTATAATTTTTCAAACAAATAAATTTGCCTGACTGCAACATTCCTGTCGAGTCGGTGTGCTGACGGTATCCCACCTGAGTTGGCGAGAGCGATGGCTTTGAGGGTCACAAACTCCTCCTTCTCCACTTTGAGCTTCTTGTATTTGCGGACCAGCTGCAGGATGGAGACGTACAGGTCGAGCAGGCCCGTCAGCCGCGAGTGCTCCTCGTCCATGATGTAGTCCTCGGCGTACACCAGCTCGTCTTCGTATGGCAGTGAGCGGAACACGATGCTGAGGATGAGGATTTCCATCCAGGCGCTCTGCAGTAAACTCATCTGGTCTCCCAGAGAGAGGGTGGAGAATCCTGCACGAGAGGACGATAACTAGTGAGGACAACACGGTGAAAAACAGCAAGAAAAGATGTGAAACAGAAACAGGAAACTAAGCTTGTTAAATTATTAGACTAAAGCAGAATAAAAAAAAGATTTCATGGTGGAAATGAAACCAGAACCATGAGATTGAGGCTTTGATCAGTAAAACAAACATCATTTGTCAAGCCACAGTAGCTGAGAGTCCACACCGAGGCACATGTGGTTAATTTTAAACGCACGGTGGAAGGTCTCCTTTGAAGCTCGTGTCGGAGCACTTGAGTGGGCTTTACTGTAAGTGAGGACAGTAAATCAGAGCAAAGGTCCGGGATACACAAAGCCATGTGGTTACCCCTTGTATCCTGTCACTCTTCTATTGGTGTTAGGGGGATTAGCACCAAGACACGTTCTCATTGGAAGGGTTGAGGACATGACATGCACCGGGGTAACAGGAGGAGGTGATGAGGGGACACAGACACACACAGATGGGCACGAGGACACAAACACGTCAGCCGAGAAAACAAACAGACACATGTGCACATCGGGATCGTGACATCTATATGTATGCACATAAATCCATACGCATAAAAGTACACACACACACGCACACACACTGTGCTGAGAGGGGTCACATGGTTCAAGCCCAGCCTGGAGACCTGCTTAAACCCAGAATCTCATTCTGCAGCAGCTGGATGAGCTGAAATTGGCACGGGCACATCAAACCGCTGTCATTTCCCCTCCAACACCTCGACATGTGCTGAGAATAGAACATTAAATAAAACAAACTGCTAGATCCCACACAGATGAGCTCGGAGAAATTCAAACAGAATGAAAGAGACTTAAGCCAAAAAGAGAAAGGAGGAGAGAGTGAGAAGCAGACGGTCAGATAGCCATCTCATCCCTTTTTCTTCTTCCTTTACCTTTTAGCTGTCAATAAACCCCACCAACCCCCCCGAGCGCTCACACTCCCCTCCTCCTGCACGGCGCTCCAGCGGGCAGCCCATTCTGACAGCATATTAGACTCCTCAGCTCCGCCCCTGATTAATATGATTGCTTTTTACAAGTTTTCTGGTGCCACAGCAGCTGCCATTGTGTGATTAACAGGCGATAGATTACAGTATTGACCAGGGCGACTCGCTGCACCCGCATCAAACGTTTTCTCTTGAATATAAATGATCTTAAGGTACAGCCAGAAGCCTGATGTTTATCTCCTCCTGCCACGACGCCACACACACACACACACACACACACACAGCTGGAACAGAATAAGAGACAAAAACCAAGACCCGTGAGAGAAAGTGGGAAAGAAATGGGGCAGAGGGAGAGACAGACGAGAGAGGAAAAGAGGAGCCAGGGAGAGTGGTACCTGAGTGTTCAATTTCCCTTATCGTGGTGATGACCACGGCAGGGGAAGAGCTGCAGGATACATTAATTAACAGATTGTGATCAGAAGTTGAGGGCCTTCACATTTTGAAGGGGAATCAATAGTAAGCAGAAAAGAGTGCTAACTGAAAGGTGCTCGTGCCCAGGTAGATTGGTCAGAGCCTAAATTAGACACAATAGCGCCAAAAGCACTCCAAACACTTATCAGTGAAGGCAATAAGCCATATTTTTTTAATGGTTGGTGCTTTTACACGTATCCAGACAGAATCTTGAAAAGCTTTGTTGTGTTATTTCCTTGTCTGCATACGTAGCCATTAAGTTGGACAGAATCTGGACTGGCCGGAGAGAAATTGTCATGCAAGCACGGACGTGGTGTTGATTGCCGCATCAGGTTGGCATCACAATCACAGGCGAGGCTTTGTGTAGCCTTTTAATGCCAAGGAGGACTGAAGCGGAACTAAAGCGCTGCTCCCGGTATGACAGCTCGCGTGAAGGCCTTGTTCAGGGCTCGCTGAAGTGGCTCTGGAGTTGTTCTGATACAACAGACACCTCTCAGCCATATGCAAACTTGCATCCCAGCAGCCTGCAATTACCTTTGACGCTAAAAGTCCTTGAATTTAATCCGGTGTTGTGAGATGGAGAGGTAGTGTTTTCCCCCCGCTCCATCCGCTCTCCTCAAAGCCTAAATTATCGCTCCAAATGGGATCTTGTGTCGTTGCCTCGCCTTTTTCCACTCAATTTAATCGAGTAATGAAGTGACTTCCCGACTCCACAGGTCACGCGGCGCTCCGGCCGCCCGCACTCTGAAGGTGGCCCGGTTAAGTGCCGTCGGACTGGGTGATTTCCTCTAATGAAATATCAATATTTACATCTTCATTTCCAGCCCACTGCCTTGGCGGGGTTTGACCAAACATGACACAATATTGACCAAATCAGAGAAGCCTGTCTGTGCACTTGAAGGGCCTTTTCCACTCCACTGCTGAGTGCACCGGGTGGTTTCTGTCGGACATTCTTTGCGGTGAGAAAGTGGAGATAATAACAACGTTGGCTTCGACTTCAGCAGCCTGATCAAAACAAGAATTTTATAATTTTCACTCCTGAAAATTATAATAAACTTTGTAGGCATGAAATTTAGATCAATCTATACAAAAAAAATAAACACGTGACAAAAATACTTTCCTCCTGCTACCAAAACAAGACCATTAAAGACCGACAACAGAAGCGGAAACCATCATCTCTCCTTTAATCTGCCCGAAAGCCCTCAGCTGTGAGCAGGAGGGGGCAGCTCGAACCCACAGACGGCCGTTTCAAACCCCTCGCAGAGATTAATCAGAGCACCGTTTCATCTGCCAGAGCACAGGACGGTCCAAAATGAAATGCTGGAGATTTCTGTTGAGCTGGAGTTCATATTCTATTAATTTATTATTGTTTCTCTCTCCCCGAGGGCCATTAGCGCGAGTAATAAAAAGAGATGTAATTACGAGGCACGGCGGTCCCCTCCAGCTGCAGCCCCCTCGTAACTCACCCTCAATCAGACAACAGAGCAGACAAAGAAGGGGGAGAGAGGAGGAAAAAAGATGGCAGGAGAGGAGAGAGAGGTTAGGAAATGGGGTATAAAAGAGAGGAGAAGATATGGGCCAGAGAGGAGGGAGATAAGGACGAAAGAGAACGAATGAGGACCAAAGCATGAGGGGGGGAAAGGAACTGGGAGATAGAAAGAGGAAGGAGAGTAATTCTGGCTGGACGTGGGCTGATCTATCATGGCCAGCTATCAGAAGGACAAGCGGGCCCTGAAGATGTCTGCCCAGCGGCAATCTCACCTCAGCCAAGTCAAGTGCTCTCCGGGCACCAGTTGAAGTAAAACTGCCCCTAACAGTACCCCAGGGGTTCAGCACGTCTTTTATTCTAACCTCAAACTGGGACTTATGATCACACTGCCGTGAGCTCTTTCTCTATCAGAGCTTTTCCTTTGAGCTCAGACGGCCGACTGAAAAACAAAAGACCTGGGGAGAAAACAGATGCATCTTTGAGTTATTTAGGTTTGTCAAATGTAGCAGTGTGGCATGCTATCAATAAATAACTTTGATCAGATTCATAATGGTTGGTCTTTACAGCCTCGTCTGTGTGGCTCCGCGTGTGCAGACCATGATTCTTGTTGAATTCACATGACAGCATCAGGTAAATCTAATCAATAACAGCTCGGTAATAAACTGCTGCGCTCAACATAAATAATTTGACCTGATATCCAGGCCACGTGTACAACACAAACAGTTCAGTTTGCTCCAAGCCTTCCCCGGACGCCGATTTGATGACACAAAGCTTGCTCCATATCGAATAAAATCACATCAATACACACTAAATTGATTTGGTGAAGAAGAGGATGATGAGTGAAAATTAATCACTCCAGCTCTTGCTTTCAGGAGACTCGCCCATTTGCCTACATGTGACCTGTTATCCTGCAGGGGAATGGGTGATTTGACCAGCAGCCTGTGAATGCAGGAGGCTGAGAAACATTAAATGCAATAATCCCCTTGTTTTAATCTGCACCCTGTGACCCCTGACCCTAGGAGGCGAGTCTTCAGCCCTCCCTGGGGCCCCACGGGCCAATACCGACTTTACATATCTCTGCTGAGCCCCAAAGACCAGGACGAATCAAGCTTTAATCATTGCCGTAATTACACATAATTTATCTTTGCTGCCATCAAGTAACATTGCTTAATGAGGGATGGCGCTCTGCGGATGATCACTTAAAGGCACATCAGCATTTAAATAAAACACCCTGATTCAACAAAAATCCTCCAGTTTTATCAATCCTGAGAATTTTATTCAACAATGCTGTTCACATGTCTCCATAGCTAAACACTGCCCTCCTCCAACCTGCCTGGCAAATCCCTCCTTCCTGTCACCGCTCACACCTGACTGCCTGTCTGCCTCCGATGTACTCCCATCTCAATCTTCCTGAGGTTTTCCGCCTTCCTCTCACTCTTCCACCCGGGTTCAGGCCTCAGCATCCACCTGATTGCTCAATCTGTCTTTATCTGCTGTGTTGAAGCCTACGTCAGAGGGTAAATTGAATATACTAAGAGCTGTCTGTTGGTGTCTATATTTAATAAAGTGCACTGATGAGGTGTTGATTTATTGCTGGGCAGTATTCACACTCTATTACAAGGAGATTATGCAGCTTGAGTGGGATCAGGCTGGCAACACAGTAAGTAGATTTCACAATTTAATGGCAAAGAGAAAACAGGAACCCTGAGGGGGCTGGAGGAGGGTGGGTGATTACGGCGGCAGGTTGAGCTGACACAAACACGACAACGTACAAGGGGGTGCGATCTCGTCTCGACGCCGCTGCCTCTATGTTAACAAGTAAAGCGGCAGCCAGTTGTCTGTCAAACACACGGCTGATGAGCTGGGATTCAATAAGGTGCAAGATAATGAATATTCCCAAAACACAAGCCATAAATAAAACAATACAAACAAGCCTGATTCACAAATGCATCAACATGTGATGTTAGAATCTCAGCTGAGAGGAAAAAGTTTCATTCTAGTAGGACAAATGTAGTAGCAGCAGGAAGCTAGGAACCCCCCCAAACAACAAGCATCTCCACACGAATGCCCCCTCCCCTACAGTAGGGGGTATATACGATGCCGTGCAGTCCCACTGTTAAAGATGGCAGCAGTGTCAAGGTGGTAAAGAGGTTTGGGGGCTCTAAAGATGAGAGTGGACAGAGTGGAATTCAGCTTTATGTGATGGAGGGGGGTGGGGGTGCAGAGCACTGCTATGTGTGTCAAAGGTTGTTAGCACCTTAGGAGCAACAAGCCATCTGTCAGCATCCCTGTAACACTGCTCCCAATGACCCCTCGAGCAGCAGCAGCCGAGTGCTTCATGGAGCCATTTGGAGCGGCGACTCCAGCGTCCCAAAGTTCTGCTGTGATCACCGAATAACTAAAGGCAATTTCAAAATTAGGGCAAGGCTGCAGTCTGGTAAGAGAAAACCTGCATAGAATTTCTGGCTTTTATATGTAAAAAAACTGAAACGTGCTTCATGTATGTAAAAATGACTTTTTAGGACCAAAACAACCAAGTAGCCCATCTAAAACAAAAGGTTTCATCTACGGCACGTACAGCTGTTATCCTCTGCTCGTCCTCCCGTTACTGCTCAATAGGACCATTCTTCTCCACATTACGCCGGTTTTAAAATGCCTTTTGGAAAGTTAGCGCCGCCGAGCAGAAGAAATTAAAAACATCAACTGGGAGAGGCTAAGTGCCAGTTTTTGTGACATTTAAACTGTTGCGTTCACACTTTAGTTATTGGCCCATCTGTAAGTGGCCTAATCAATGTGCTCCACTTCATAATGAACTGTTAATCTTTTTTAATTCCACTGCCCGAGGCCACAAAAATCCATCAGAATACAATCAGCACCTTTTTTTCCTGTTCCTGTCTTGTCCTGTAGTGGATGGAGCGGGAGAAATAAAGCAGGAGCTGCGAACGGTAGGCTGCCCTGGGGTACCGTTGGTGCATGGAGTGTTAGTGCACGGAGTCTCGCTCAACCAGTGAACCGTCTCTGATCAGGTTCAGCCATGTACAACTCAATTATGCAGCCATTTCATGGCCAGAGGACACCTACTGTCCTAATGCGAACGCCACCAGAGGGACAGAGGCAGACCAACACTTAGCCGGAGCGGTGGACATTTATTTTTTCTTTTAAATTGTCATTTAATAAAAGAAACGTTTGAGTTAAACATGAGTGCCAGGGTGAGTCTGAATCTGTTTACACAGAAGCAGATCAGAATAATCTTCTTAGAGGCTATCATCTCACAGGTAACAGATTATTCTCTGCAGCCTTAAGTTGCAGATACCTGCTCAGAAATAAAAAACAATACCGTGGGCGTACAGCCTTAAAGTTGGGGTGAGATGATCATTATCTATAAATCCGAAGTAAAAAGATGTGAAGCAAATATCATTAACGCTGTGTGAAAAGATGAGGAAGAGAATCTGATTTTCAAAAGTAAAAAAAATCAATTAAAATGTCTAAAAAGGTTGTAAAGATGAACCCTTTGATGTAAGGTGTTTGGTGAATATAAAATCCTTTTACTGAGCTAATTTTTAATCTAAAGTTATTAATGATGTGTTCTGATTCAACGCTTGCACCATCTGCTACCATGGGAGTTTTTAGTGCGGCGCTGGAGTAAATTTTGGGTCACAACAATGGGAGTGTGTTATCGGGTCAGCTGTGATCCAGTCCTCAGTAAGCTCCTTGGTTAAACTCTCAGGCTGCTGACCACGCACGGCCATGTGGAGAGCGATCCAAACAGTTTAGACGTGTAAGGGACGAGGGCTGAGGCCAGGCGCTGGGAGCATATCCACCTCTAATCTCCTTACTATCAGATCTGTACCTGATTAATACCCTTCCTTCTGAGAAGTCCTCTAACACCTTTTCAGCAACGTAAAAAGGGTCAGCTTCCTGCTTCATTTCCACCTGATCTGATTGAAAATCCTAATGTATAAAATTTGATTTACTTTCTGAATCAACTGACACAAAATCAAAGTAACATACTTAAAAGTATGTTTGTGTGTAAGAAATGGTGTGGTAGTGATGCTGCACATTTCACACACGCTGACAGCTGCGTGCCTGTTCAGGTTATGCTGATGAAACGAGGAGGTTATGGAGTTGCCGCTGAGGGACACGTTCATTTATTTTGTTACTCCTTTATGCCAGCAGCATCGTAATGCTTTAGAGTTATAGGGGTCAAGCGTCAAGATCAAGCGAAATCTGCCTGGGTTGCAAAAAAAAGAGCAGCTGAACAACATCCTCTCTGTCAAAATCAGAGGAAAACTCTCAAAGGAAGCAAAATCTCTGCTGACGTGAGGCGGTGTATTCTCAACGGTGTGTCCTTAATTCAACAGCCTCTTATAACCTAACACCTCGTCTATCACAACGTCTATGGGGCAAGGAAGAAACACGATTATGCTCATCAATAATTCAATGGCTCTGTGCGCGTGTGTATGTGTGTGTGTGTGTGTGTGTGTTCCTGAGCTTGTGTGCATTCATGTGTGTCATATGATGTCTTATTGTATTTGGTGAGTCCCCAACTTTGTTTGAAATCTCCCAGGTGGTTACAGCATCCATTTCCTCTAAGTGTGCTGGCTTCTTTTGCAAGAAGTAAATAAAATGAGATAAAAGTGCTTTAATTGAAGATCCAGGATATGAAGGAATATTCTTTTCTACCTGGGATGTGTTTAGCCCAGCCGATGATGACCACCAGCTCTCGGTCAGCTAGGTCGCACAGCGTGGTGAGAGCCTTGATGTCACTCTCTGGCATGGTGGGGTCAGGCATGGCATAGATCTTTTCTGGCTCTGCCACCAACAGGTGAGACACTATCTTTGTGACTGAGGACAGAAAAGGAGAGGTCAGAGGTTGCAAAGCTCACAGTGCTACAAAGACGTAAAGCCGTGATAAATGTAATAATATAATAAATAAAAAATACTGTCTGTTTTGATTCTTTCTGCAAAGAAAACTTGAGTTTTCACAAGTAAAGAATAGGATTTACACGTTCCAGTGGATTGTTGTTCAAAATCAGTGTTTCACCTGGATTTAACATAATTCAGCTCTGACTGGAACTATGCATAGTTTATATTTCACAGCAGGGAAATGTCCAAACATGGAAGTGACAGAGGGACAGGAGTCTGGCCTGGAGTTTAGCCTCAGGTTTACCTGCACGCTGGCCTAGCAGAGGGAGGGCGACGGAGCATGGAGACAATGGGCTAGAGACGGAGCAGTACTCACGAGGCTTTTTGGTCGGAGGGGGGAGTGTCAAGCCCAGGTACGGGTTGTTTTCTGCGTCCAGCCTCCGCTTGTATTTCTGTCTGCCCCCTCGCACACGGTCCAAACGAACCCCTGAGACAAAGAAGACAGCAGGGACATGAGATGAGGAGCGTGCACTTTTTCATCCTGACAAAATCTAAGGAATATGAAAATATATTTATATGTTTTGTTTAAAACATTTAAATGGAAAAAAACGTATTGCTTGTATATATGCAATAAAAAATGACTGCACTGTGGCATGTGTGTGAGTGAGCAATGAGCATGCATTCTTGTATGTGTGGATGTGTCAGAGGGTTGCTGCCTTCCCATATGTGGTCCATGCCTGGCTGGTCTACTGTGACACAGCTGAGCCCAGAGCAGGTCTAAACATATGAATATTTAATGCAGGGTCAATGATCTCACAGACTGGCCCTCTAATTATTTAGCTTTTGGGGTGAGGCAGACTGCATACTAATTAGCTGCCAGCGACCTGCCTCGTCGCTCGTACACTCAGGTGTGCAGTCCTCAATATCCACAAATAACAACACACAAAAAAATCTACACCAGCCAACAAGCAAAGCCACACACATAATGCACAAAGCTTCCACTGTCATACTGCAGATAGATAACTAGGTATTGCTTTCCCATAAAAGACCCCTATTTCACCTCTCTTTCACTGGAGGAGTATGGAGGCCTTATCACCCTCAGCCACACCAGGGGGGCCAGGTTGCACACTGATACTGTAAATGTCAAGCCAGCTTCATCGTAACATAAGTTATTTATTATCTCATTATTTGATAAGAACGTTTCTATTTGGATGTCTTTTTTTCTATTATATTAATTTTCAACATTGTTAACATATTTCATCTACGCTCTTCTATTCTTTTGATACCAGTGAGCAGGTATTTGGTTATTTAATGCAACTGCATGCAAACATGTAAAAGCTACACCGCTGCGGTGAAACTTAAATCTCAATCCTGTCAAGAGGGAGCATCCCTTCAATCTGTATACATAATGTAACCCCCAAACAAATTTAATATTAGAGGCCGGATGAGAAAAGGTTCGATAAAAACGTTTGTGGTGGAGGAGGAGTTAATTTGTCAGCTTCCTACGTCCTCTGAGTGAAGAACACCCGCAGCCGGAGCACTTCCTTGATGATTTCATCACTTTATAACAGGGAGGACGGTGTCAAACCCGGGCATTGTGTGGCCACTGCAAATGAGCCTAATACAATTTGCCCATCAGCAAGTGCTCGTGGAGAGGATGAATTTGGATGTGTCCCATGCAAGACGATTGGAGGTCGCCCGGTGAATGGGAGGGAAAGGAAAATCAGATGATGCAAGGTAGAAGCAGTGGCCTTCATTTAGCAAAAAGGAATTCAGCAGCAGATTTATGCAAAAATCTACATTTTCACCTCTAAACACAGAGAGGGAGTGTGACACAACGTATTATCATGTAACTGTAGATTTTGTCTACTTATACAAATGATTTGATTCCCTAGAAACACAAATCTGATTAGGATTGCCTTTCAATTTCCTGACACTGACAACCTACTAACCTAATTACCCCACATTCCCAAAAGAGTCTCATCCTTCCCAGCAGCATCCAGGGAACTACCTGTTGTTAACATACACACAAACCTACATATACAGAGTATATGATGGTCCTTTTTATTAAAAGTAGTTAGAGTCCTCAAAAATGTACCTGCTTCGTTTAGCTCTAATAGCTATTGGTTTATTTTCAAACGTGATGTCACCACTTTCTACGGCTTCTTCCGGCTCTCCTGCTGAGATCGGCTTCTGCCAGGTGGCTTCGACTCTCGGTGTTCGCTCCTGCCAGTCGAGTCATGTGGCTGTGTCAGCCAGCGATGGAAGGTAGATGGGTGCCTCTTTTAATTAGAACAGTCCTGGCCATAATTAACAGATGCTGACAGGAATTAAAGCTTGGCACTAACCTGTCTCATTTTACTGTCCAACAGGGCAAAAGCAGACAGGAAGAGGAAGTGATTAAGAGCACTTAGATGTGTTTGTTCACCCATGTTGTTGTTGCTGTAGGTGGACATCCTAGAGCTCTATGAGGGGGGCTTGTGACACTTTTAAGGTAGTGGGGTTGTTGTACCTTCTGAGGAGTAAACAGTGGGTATGTAAGGATTTTACTGACAGAGTTGCACATCACCTCATCCAAAGTTGTCTTTCTGTTTTATGGCCCACTGTATGGTGCAGCTAGGGTAGCAGCGGGCAAGCTCGGGTATCATCTCTTCAAAGAAGGGTGCTTGTGGACGGGGCTTTTGGCCAAGGCGGCTGGCATTTGCAAACGGATTAACACGGGCCTCGAGGTGGGGGCTGGGGGCCAGCTGACCTGGGGCTCTTCTTTCTCTCCAAAAACAATAATAATCCCCTTCCATGCACACTCCTACAAAAGGGCCTGTCTTCACTCACTTTGCGTAGCCAGTCGCGCTAGGAGCCCTTATTTTGAGTCTCTCACCTGTTCGGGGTGTCTCTCCATGGGGGAAAGTGTCAGGATGTCTGGGATGGTTGGCAATGCCAAGGGGAGCTTAGCCAGACCCTATTTTAGCTGGGAAAATCAGAAGGCCACATGGCAAGGCATGGTGAACCTTGCCTTTCAAGGAAGCCGTCCCGCTAAACTGCCATCAGCACTATTTCAAAGGGCCCCCGTTGCCAGCTTCGCATACTTGCAAGTGTGTCGCAGCATTTTCAATCACGAGTGGTGATGAACGAGGGTAGCGGAAAAATTCTAACACATTGCTCCCTCCTCATCCGCTGACCCCAGAGGCTTCCATAGTGACACCCTCGACAGATGCTCCGTTTACAGGTTAGCTCAGTATTCCCGCTGAGCTAACATCATCGCGTGTACCAATAATTGGAAAGCCTAAATGAAACTTAAATACCGCCTCAGAACCTAAACTATAGAAGGTTTTGCTATGGAAAAGGATACTTTTTACTCACTTTATTGCAGTTACTAGGTATTGGTAATGAATTGTTTTATGCAGTTCAGCTTAAACCCAACATAATAATGAGTATTCCAGGGACAATGCGTGTTGTTAGCGTGTTTTTTGCATACAAATCACACAGCAGCTTCAAAGATGCTGCTGCTGTTATCTGAACCTCTAAAATATTTCATTAGTTGAGTATAATGACTGTAGACTGATTCCTGCAATTTGTTAAGTGTGTACAAATAAGCATGTGGAGGAATCTCTGCGTGAGCATGTCTCATAGAGAGGAAATGAAGAAAGCTGCTGCCACTGAATGATGTCAATGTAATCTCTCAATGCTATCTTGTCTTCTCTCTTGCTCTAAGCTCTGATACGCTCCCATTGATCAGAGGAAAAACCTGTTGCCCCTGACATTTGATTCTAGTATTGATCACTTCCTCCTTTATACAGTCAAAGGAAAGTGCAGCGACTAAACAGGGTTTAGCCAGGTCTCCTGTAATTCCTGTAATCTAACAGTTTATCATTATCTTTTCTCTGTATGTCTTATCTTGCCACACTTACTAGAAGTGCCTAAAACTGTTATTTCAGAAATATCAAAGTCCCTGGCAGTGATGGGTTTATATTTGTGTGTCTTTGTTGGGTGCAGCGCTGCACTTTGTTAGAGCAGTAAAGTTATAATTAGGTGATTTTCCATTCAGACACATTGTGACCTTTCTTTAGTAATGAAAGTAAGTAGCATCCTCGGTCACATGGACATCTCCACATCATGAGACCGGGCACAGTGTTGAGCCGACGGCTTCGTGGAGCTTACGGTGGTCACAGACCAGGTGTTTTTCTTTCCATTTAGTCTCAGGGACTCTTTACAGTGCTAACATGTAGATATGCGTCATAGGGATTAGGCTATTTTAGGTAATTGTGACTAAATCAGAGATTTATAATAAAAATTGCATCGATAGCTTAGCATTGTGACGATGAGAGCTGTTTGAAAAGGAGAAGCTAATTCTCTTTCTGGTATTTTGCTGAATTCCCAGAAGAGACTAAGGCTTTGCCAAAGTGTGCATATTTGAGTTTCACACTCTTTTAACTTTGACCTGACACTGGTCATTCATTTATAGCCGTAGCCACATATTTTTGTAGTCTCTTATTCTCCAGGATGATATATTGGCATAAATTTTTCATCAGATAGTAATGCGATTACTCTGTCTTTCTGGCACTGAGGCTTTATCTGGCTGCACGCAGTCCGAGGGATTCTGTTACTGTGTGAGGATCCATACAGGCTACAACTCTGGATTCAGGTGGTGGCTGCATCTATATGCATCTATAAATCCTGCTCTCCAATGGGAGAATAATGGGAGGAAGAAAGGGGAACTTTCAGCTCAGAGGATGATGGATAATCTATAAGTGGAAGATTTTAAATGTGTTTTTCTGCTGCTTAGGAAGACGATTCTGCTTTTGCACAACACACGTCTCATCTGACAATCATATGTAGTTAGGAAAAGGCACAAATTTGATTATGTCATCATATTTTTCAGTTGTATGTGTCTAAAGTCAAAGGTAAGAAGCCCGAGTAGCACTCACACACAAAGATGCACTCAAGTTTGCAACATGATCATACATTCAGAACCATGAGTTCTTTATTCTCTCCAATAATAACAAAAAAAGTTATTTTCCAAATGCTTTATAGAGAAATAGGTGTCAGATTTTATGAAGGGGGGAGGGCGAGTATTTGGGAGGGAACAGCATACCCAGAGACTTCTTTCTGCTCGTGTTTCTGTACATTAAGAGAGGATGGATCGATGTAACGTGAGCATGCCAGTCTCTTTGACAGAGAACAGTTGGACGAGTCTCCGCACTGCAGCCTCGCAGCGAAAGAAGTTTTTAATAATTGGGACATTTGGGAAAAATATAGAGAAAATGATTTTGGGGATTAGGAATCTGGTTTTACTGACTGAAAAATTCAAATGGTTAGGTCAGAGATTGAAATGATCTTTTAATCGTTTTATTATAAAGCCTTGAGCCATTAACACAGTTGTTTTATGTTTAAGCTAGATGTATCTGCCTCTAGCCAACAAGTGAGCAGACTAAGGTTGCGTAATAAAGCTATGAAGCTGAGAAAAAATGTGCTTTCTCTAGGAAAAAAACAGATTCAGGGTCTCAGAGGGATTTTAGTTAGTGGCAATATTTAGTTAGAGAAAAACCGTGGCCAGACAAATCCATCTGAAGCATGTTTAATTGTCACTGAATTCCCTGCTGGCGTGACTTTAAAAAACCATCCACAGGAAGATCGCTTCGGAAAACATTTAGTGGATCAATATGCCAGGGAGAGCCGAGACTGTGGCGCGTGTGTGCTGAGGGACCCGGTGTGAGCCTTTCCAGCTGGAATACTGTTACATTTCTATTACTCAGAAAGCAGGATCAACCTATTCAGCATATTTTTGTCCCCAGGTCAACTGCACATTATTTACTGCTGTGTAGGTAGGGGGGGATTTACAGCGGAGAAATAGCTCGGGACTGATCGCTGCAACAATCTGGGACTTAATTATCCTCAAAGAAACATGTGGAAATGTTCATGCACATGTGGGTGTTAGAATAATAAAAAAATGTTCTTACTCTTCTTACCTTCTTTAAGCATCCCCACTTTGAGGCATTTCATGAAGCGACAGGCCTGACATGATTTGCGTCTCCGTTTTGTGATCTCACATTCATTTGTGGCGGGACAGCTGTATTCTATGTTACCTGAGCAGGAAAGAGGGAAACAGGTTGGCACCGATCACTCATTCAAAAATGTAAGAAAAAAGGAATTTCCTAATAATAAAATGAATGAAATGACAACTACAGGTTTTAGTGACCACTGTTGAAAAGAAATCACATTTTCCCAATAGCACCAGTGCATCTATTAAAACCCAGGTAGCTCAGGTGCCTTCCTGTGAGTATCTTCCAGTTACAGCACAAGGAGAGGTGGGGTTAAAGAGCAGAGAGGGAGGGTAGAAGCCACAGTGGTCCTTAAGGACTGCTCAGTAGGTCCCACTTTGGTCCAGCACTAAATTGGCCTCATTAATTCTGTACGTGTCCCCTCCAGGCCCCGGCACTGGCCATGTCCCCCTGCACTCACAGGGGTCTGCTGTTGCCTGGCTTGAGTTCCAGACACGCCGCCCCTGACCACTTTACATAATACTCCTGCAGACCCCAAACCTGTTGTTACCACTGTTGCTATTGTTGACTATTTACATAGCATACAGGCAAGAGGCCTTATGCATTATTCAGCTGCAGCGTCTTGAAAGAGTTTCATTGCTGCACAATAAAAGAGCCTACTCTGCTCTAGCATTAGGAATAAAAAAAGGATACGAGAGGCCCGTATCTGTCCGGGCTCCCTACATTTAACGGTATTCAGGGGGTTTCAATACAGGGTTTTTGTGTAATAGCTGCTTCGAGCCCAGGAACCCGAGTGAGCTTTCAGCTAAAAGCTTTTGACATTGATATTTGTCTCAACTTGTGTCTTTAAATCTGACTTAATCATTATAATTTGAGAAGTATATTTTTCTGCATGCCATAAAATATAATGACACACAATTCAGCCTTATACTGAATGAGAGCTTCTGTGTGTTTCTGCTGAGGAGCCGTCTCACATCAGGACTGCATTCCTGTAAGAAAACCTGAGTGATATTCTGCCGGCGTTCCTCCACTAGCCCTTCAACACCCTTTGACAACTTATGCAATTATGTTAACATTATTGGACAGATCAAGGAGGAGGGTCCCAAGATGTTATAAATAATTAGAAATTCCTCCTTTTATCTGGGTTAGAAATCATTATGCTAATTCTCATCATCTCTTCGGGATTGGGGTAAATAAAGGTGTGAAAGAGGCAGCTGATGAGCTCTGATTGCCTTCACTCGGTCTGTTTTCTCTGTTGTCATAGCAGGACAGACCATAATAATCCAATTCATTTCCCACAAGGTGGGAAGAGGCAATCAGTGGAGTCCGGCAGGGACTTAATCCTTCAGTCTTTTTTGTTTGTCCAATCGATGACTGTCATGTAAAATATTAAATAAATGTCAAAAATATGAGGATTTATTTATGTATTTGACTTCTCCATACATGTTATGTGGCAGAGTGAAGAAGAGAGTTATTCTTCATCTCTCTCTCCATCTTCTTTCTTAAGGATGCAAGGGACATGTCCACATGTCCCGTCCAGCTTCACGTTCATCTGATGTCCTGTCAGATCTGGGTTTTAAAAGCTCGCTGCAGAGCAATCGGTGGATGAGCTGATTCTTCAGCTCTGCATTGGGTTTATTTTTAGAGCAGGGAGCGTTTTGATATCAGTACACACACTGTCTCGCTGAAGTCCTGTATGGTATCGTCTGAAAATCACCATAAGCTCTAACTAATCTGGGTCTGTTTGTAATCAAATGAACATAAAACTCTAGTGATTTAGCTAAATCTGGGTCAACCCTAACCCTAAACCCACCCTAACCCCATTCAAATATCAAAAATGCTTGAAATCTTGAAATTTTTATAGTCTATTTGTTTTAAAATGTAGTTATTTAGCTTTATTAAGTTAAGTTTTTTCCTTATTTCAGCTGAATGAACTGATTCTATTGAACTGAGAAGGCACTCAATGACCTCAAAACTGAAGGGGTTGAGTCAGTAAAATAAACAGATGGTTATGTTTATTTCCCAGTAGTTTAAAAATATCCTGATTCACGTGTAGAGTGTTAAAAAGAAGCACATACATTAAACATTATTCAGAAACAGTCGGGTAGGAACAAAAGTTTCACCTTCACCAAATGAAACACACCGACAGGAACCTCTTTCAGCCCAAAAGTTTATCTGTCTTCAGAGAGGCTACGGTATGGTTACCCGTAACATTACAAGGTGAAAGGAGAAGAAAAAGATTTCCCTCCTTTTTCCTCCTGATAAGTATCTGTCTCAATCTATTTTATGGCTTTTCAGGACCCATGCCAGGGCACAGAGGGGAAAGTCAGGTCTTGTAAGTAAATTACAGTAAAATGGCAAGTATTTCTCATCAAAATCTAAACTGACTTTTACAGGCTTACTGTCAAGGTCTATTACTTCACATAAAAGAGGGCCACCGAGTTCAGTTGGTTTTCAAGCAATTTTACACTTGGGTTCAAAATGGGAAGAAAACACAGTTCAATAAAGCATTTATGCTTCTGATTGGTGGGGCACGTGAGATGTAGGGATGGATGATGATGAGGGAGCAATGAGAACGAGGGATGGATGGAGATAAAGGTTGACATTAATTCGGACCTGGCCTTGACTAATGCAACTATCCCCACATATAAGTTCAAGAGGCTTTTCACTGTATGAATAGGTGACAGAAGACAGATCTGCTTTTGTTGAAACCAGGAAGGGGCATCCGTCGTCAGCTGAGGAAGTGGAGGCCAGAAGGGAAGTGACTCAAAGAATAAATGCGTAAATCTGTGCGAATGTTCAAAATACAGACTAGATTCAAATAACCTAAAGTGCAGATCTGCTACACAGAATTGAAGTTGTTGCATCACAAGGTGAGCACAAGGTGATGAAGAAACTGTCATGTACATGCTTAACATTAACTTATCATGTTTGCCCTGAGTGCTATCGAAGAAATGTGATAAAGGCCTGGGAAAGACAGCTCCTTTGTTTTCTTCTCATTAGAGTGGGCCGTCTCACACTCCACCCTTGACTGCCTCGTTATTCCTTTAATTAATCAGTTCTCATCAACAGCACCCTCTCGTTCTTTCAAGGGCTCTCTCTTCATTGTGCGATTTACTGCCCGCTTTTTTCCTCCAGCAATCCTGCGCGTGTTTCTTTTTATCATTTCAGAAGGCTTCCACCTCCCCCCAAAAAAGTCCCTCCATCCTCCTGCCTCCATGCTCGGGACCCCTGTCTGATTATTATGCCATTAAGCCTCTCCTCCTCTCTTCTGAAAGAGCAGCAGGGTCCCTCTCCAATCTAAAGAAGTCCTGGGTTTTTTTCCCCTCCTTTCCCTGAAATTACCCGGCGACGCGTGCCTGAGTTTCTAATTGGCATGCCCGTCCCTGGAGACGGCCCCCTCCCTTCCTCCTAATGAAAAGCCTCGGCCTTAATTACACTTTCCAAACGCTGATTGTTATTGACAAAACTCCTGTGGCTCGGACAAACGACGGCAGATTAGCTCCATTACAGGCAGCCCTCCAAGAAGAGAAAGAGAGGGATTTCAAATCGACAATGCAAAGTGAGGAGAGGGGAAAAAAAGAGGAGCTTTCAATTTTTTCCTCCGTGTACCTTGCTCTTAATTGTTTGGGCCATTGCTCCACTTAAGATGTCTCTTTTCTTTCCCAGTGTTCAATTGTGTTGCTGTCAGTGTACTTTTACTAAGGGGACAAAGGCTCAGCTATGTTACTTGGGAGAAAATGTTCATCTTTTGTCAATAGACAGGATTGCTGATGGCAGCATGAGTAAACATGAGGATTTGGCCTAATGCTTTTGTTTGCCTCCAAAAGGTACATAGACTGTCTAAAGCTGATAGGGCTGCAAGGTCCAAAATCAACACCTAGCATCAAGACAGGCCGCCTGCTCTGCATGTAATTCCTGCAGTTATTTGCTTATTTAAAAAAATGGCTGAAAGGATTCATTGAAAGCTGTAATTGTCTGTGCTGAAACTACAAAACTATATTTTCTTTTAAAAACTGTCATTTAAATATATGCAAAGTTATTTTATTCATCATTTCCAGCATTCTCCTAATAAACCAGCAGAGATTAGTCCAAAGCAGCTGTGCCTGTTGTGCAGAATTTTTTTAAGGCTTCAACAATATCTTCATCCTCCTGATTAATCTGGAGCAGAGACAGTTTCACAGTGGGGGGTCTTTCATTGCCTCCGTAATGAGAGGCCGCGATGAACATAGTCACATCGGTTTCAAAGAACACACACACACACGTGTGTGTGTGTGTGATCAGCCTCCAATCCATGATGAATCTGAACAATCATATCAGATTATCTAAATCTTAATCTGGTGATTTTAATTTTCTACTGCGTCAGAAACATTAAAGTTTTAAAAGTGAAAAAAGTATTTGTTTCCATTCTGCTTTGTGGATATTAAAAGAAACAAAAGAAAGACTTTTTCTCTCATCTAAAAGACCTTTGGTGATATTTAATGAGTTGTCGTGTTCCAGTGCTGCTGTGAGCCCTGTAGTTTCATGCATGAAGGGTTTTTTTGTGGCAACATGGGATGAAACAGCTTGTACTGAGTGTTTTTGGGGTAGTAGGTGAGAGGAGAAAAATACCTTGTATTGTCCTTTTAAAAAAGGCTTTGCAGGCCTCACAAGAAGCTACCCCATAGTGATACCCCGAGGCTATATCTCCACACACCAGGCACAGCCTCTTGGGGAGGGAGTTCAACATGTATTCGCACTTTATGGACGAATCCTCCATGATGGTGCTGGAGCAGTCGTCGTAGCGCTTGCGGCAGGAGCCGGCACCGAGCCCGCTGGGGGTGAACATGGGCGGAGAGTCCAGGCCGTTCGAGTGGCTGTTCATGGTGTTGACATAGCCACCGCTGGCGTCCGAGTTGCCACTGGGGCTGTGGTGGCTGACTGTGTCGATGACCGAGGAGGGACTGGATGGCTCTGTCTTGATGTAGGACCCACAGCTGGAGGGTAAATGCCGTTCATCAGCGGCCATTCTATTCAGCAGCCTGGGGGAGGAGTGAGACGGGTGATGGGGAAAGGAGGAGAGAGAGGGAAAGATGATTAGAAATAAAGTGTAAAACAGAACAGAAATGTTATAGTTGATTACTGATTTACTCATTTCTGTGCCCTAACAAATGGGTTTTAAACCTTTAGAGTGGAAGTTGCCATTTCTTTGTAATATTTAAAATGACGTGGTTCAGAAATAAATCATGCACAAATGTTCGTGTCTAGAGAAGAAAAGGGAAGATTTGAAACAGGCTCAGCTGAGGAGATTCAAATTCATGTTGACGATAGTTTTATTACATCTTCTTTAAATCATGATGTGTTAAAATTTAAATCAAACAGCGAAACAGAATTCGAGGTACGCCATCAGCCAAACACTTGGGGAGGTGGATGTAAACTATAAAGAAATCTCACAGCTCATAGTGAACAAGTGAACTGAGACCAGTGTTGTGTCAAAATTGTTCCTCCTCTCGCTCTGTTCAGTCTCTCGCTCGGTTTAACTCTCTCTCTCCTCTCTGCTGCGGTGAACAGAGGAGGATTAAAGCTCAAACACTTATATTAGTGTGTCCAAGACTAAAGCAATGGTTTATCTCTAACTCTTAAAGTTGTTTCTAAGAACTCAGCATTTTCCACACTGTGCAAAGACCTAATTAGGACGTCCTACAGACGTGGTCTGGACCGACGAACCCAGTATAGACACGATCTGCACGTCCATGCAACACTGACTGTTGCAAGGAGGAGTCAGAAGTGTTTATTAGTTTTAACTTTATCATAAACAGTTTTTTCCCTGTTTTTAATGTTGTACAGAAAGTTAACCTAAAAAATGTTAGAAACTAGCTTTGCTTAAGTTTGGGACTTCAAGGGGATGTAATAAATTTAATCTATCATTAAATTAGATGAAGAAAGTGATTAAGGTTCCTCCTTTGAAAATGAATTTCTGCTTCTAAAATTTATTTTTCTATTTTATTTAACCAGATGAGTCGACTGAGAACCCATTCTCATTTACAACGATGATCTGGCCAAGAGGCAGCAGCAACAGAGACACGAGTAGCTTTGCACCAATGAACAACAGACAGATAAGATAAAAACAGTTAGACATAAAGACATAAAACTGTTCTCATATGCAATTTGTGCAATCAAAACAGACTTAAAACAGGCACACTGATCCGAAACTATTGATCGTAGTGAATTATTGAAGGTAATGGAACGTAGGTAGTGAGCTTTAGTGGTTTTTGCAGCTCATTCCAGTCGTTGGAAGCAGCAAACTGAAATGAGGAGCGACCAAAGGAGGTGCAAGCTTCAGGAATATCCATAGAATGTAAATTGCGCTGGTTGTTGGACGTGATGAGTAATGAGGGCACTGCTACAGAACTTTTTATTTTATCGATTCATTTATTTATAATATTATTTTTTTTGTCTGGGTATTTTTACACTATCAGAAGTCACTATTGTTATTGTTGAGAGGTCTTAGATTCTCTTTATCTATTAATAAGGGCAGCTGCTCATATTACTCAAAATAAGATGAAGCCCACAAACATTTTCATATGAAAGCTGAGTATTTAAATCAGCAAACGTCTGTTAAACTGAACATTTTTTAAGTGAATAAGAAGTTATTGAACGTAAACTAATTTTGGACCATAAAACAACAACAACACTTTAAAAGGAAACAATAGTCAGACAGAAAGGAAGGGAGGCGGGTTGAAAGATCCACCGATAATCATTTTATAATCATATCGCAACCCTCTGAATCGTAATCAAATCGAATCGTGAGGAGCCTAAAGATTCGCCCCCCTAGACACTACGGTGGCTGTTAAAGTCCTTCAGAGAACAAATACACACCACTGCTTCACACACATATACACACACCGCCTGCACAATACAAACACGACGACAGAACAAGAAGGAAGTGGACGGGAATGAGAGACAGACAGCAAGCGCTCTCGAATAACCTAACACACACACACACACACACATACACACAGAGTGAATCAAGATGGGGGCATCTCAATAGTTTAAAGAGCACAGCGGACCTTGGCTTGTCTCCTTCAGTCAGCAGTCAACCAAAAGGAAACATGATGGCAAGATATTGACTTTTTCACTGTCTGTCTAATAACTGTATTTTGGAGTACATGTAATCTAATGCTGTAACGTGTGCAGACTAAAGTGCAGCCTTTTGACTGTGGCCACAAAATGCACTCTGAAGCCTTCCTTGCCCATATAAATGTATTTCAGTCCTGCTCTATAACCTTTAACTTGAAATTGCACTGAGTGAACAGTGGGTGGAAGGTAGAGAGGCGGGGTGGGGGTGGGGGTGGGGGTGTGTGACTGGACCCAGCGCTGTTTCTTTGTGCCGATGGAGTGAACTGAAGAGGTGAACTAGGAGAGGAAATGAATTACTCAGTGTATTGGGGATGCTGTGCAGACACAGTAACCCCTTAGGGTTAAGGCGAGGTCACATGCTAACGTACACACACACCCGTTTGCATGAGGCACCTCTGAGAGGGTGAAAGGGTGCTTGCACTTGCCTGCATTAGCAAAATTGCGCCTTGCACGGCTTATGCAAATGTAGATACGGAGGTTCTGAGGGAGTGGCAGCTAGACAACCCAAGTTGTGCTTTAGTTCCATTAGCATATTGCCAACTTATGGTAATGTTTACATACTTGATAAGTCAGTTTACCATCAGAACTGGGAGGGGTGGGTGTTTCCAATTGGGCTGTAACTGATTGAACCACAGCTGTCTGTCTCAGAGCTCTTCAGAACAAACAGGAAATGACAGGACGCAACTGCAGTGGCCCCTATTGGTTGGCCGGACATCTCCCTGCTCTCTCAGGCTGATTTAATTGTGAGGATGGGTGACGGAGGGGTTCTGGCCCAGGGGTCAGTGGGTCAACCTTATTTTCTCACCCTGCCTTCCCGAGCCCGTGGAGATGGGGGTCAGCGTGTCAAATTAAATCTCATTCCTGGGTTTCCCTCCCCTCCTGTCATGTATATTCATCGATGCTCTGAGTGACTACCACTTCTGGAAATTCACAAAAAGGTTAACTGCTAAAATAAATAATAAAAAGTGTCCCCTGTTAAAACTGTCGACCTTGTGGAATAAGCCCTCGCACACGAGCAGTCCTGGAATTCTCCTCCCAATCTTCACTGTATAAAACGAATACACAACCTTCGTTCTGCCTTGAAATAATGTGATCCAATTTGGACATTTATTTTCTCAATTACATCTAAATTGAACACTGCAGATAATCCTTCATCGACTCTTTAATGCCCTTGCAGCGAGGATGAATCTTCTTTTTAAAATATAACTCACTGCTATCAATAATGAATGCAGATTGCATCCCTATAAATTATCGCAAACCTCTGTGTTCATCTGCTTTACGCTCCATGTTTCAGATGGATATGTGCACCTGCACGATGGGCCACCTGCACTTGGCTTATTAAAGATGATATGTTAAAACGTAGGAGCACAAGATGGCTCCATTTAGCTTTTATTTCACAAATTCAGAGTAAGCTTAACCCCGGTTCAAAGGCCATCCTCAGGCTGACACTTAGCATAATTGCATAAGTGTTTTAACTGTTTCCCCTCCAGCTCAATGTGGTCATTTATAATAAATGTGCTAGCTAGAATACCCTTAACTCATTCTGATATGACACATTAGCACCACCACTATGCTTATGTTTTTAACAAGCCCGCTTATATTGATTAATGACACGGAGGAAATGCTAACCACTTAAACCTGGTGTATTAATCAAATAGCCTAAAATATTTCTATAAATATTCGTAATCTCTAATAAGACAGGTCCAATTTAAATCTATAAATACAATTATATGAGCAAAATGAATTATGAGCATTAAATTATTTGACAGCAGCAATAGTTCCAATAAATAATTCAGTCTGCGGGGCAGGTGGTAATTAGCTTATGTGCTACACAGACAGAGCAGACAGGAAAGGGTTTGCTGAACTATCTGAGACTTGATGCTGTAAAATCTATAGTTCTTTCTTCCTTCCTCAAGGTAAGAGCTTTTTCAAATTCTGCTGCCTGGCTGCCCAAAGGAACCGCTCTCTTCTAAGACACAGTATCTCCCCCGTTCCTTTACCCCCCCACCCCTCTCTCTCTCTGTTCCTCCTTCTTTTGTTCCCTTTGTACCGATCAAAATTCATGCTGAGTAGTAGGTTATGGGCCTGCAAACGCACACTGCGCAGTTTGGTTTTAATCTGATTCCACCTGGCCCGCCTAACAGCATTTCAGATCCCTAATATCATTCCAGTGGTGCTGCTGTGACCAGGATTAGCTGGCCTAACGATCTGGCAGCTCGTCTCGCTCGCGGTTCCACGACTTCCTTAAGGAGAACTGTGGAGCTCTGATTCTCCTCGTCTAAACACTTTTCTCACCTGCAAGCGGAACTATGAACACCAGGTCACACTTGTAAAATTCAGAATCTAATCATGTCCATTCCATCCCTCTTCAGTGTAACTTCACCACGCTCGTCGTTTCATGTTTAAACTACAGCTGCTCCTGAATCTCTGCTCCAACAGCGAGTAAAACCTCACAGATTTAAGCCAAAAATATCATTTCATTTGCTCACCTCATCCCAGAGCATCACATTCCTGATCAGACCGTATAAGGGAGGAGGAAAAGGTTGATGGTGGCGGGGATGACATCTGAAAGCAGGGTGATGCTGATATCAGATGCCCCAGTAGGGGCAAATCTGTCTTGAAGGCCTCAGGCGATGTGGCCTGATAAGCCACTGGCCCCAGAGTCAGCGCTGGTAGGACGAACTCAATTAGCTCCTGACAGAACTCCTCTCAGCCTCCCCACCACAGCCAGACCCACCAGCAGCTGCTGTGCTGACCTCTCCTCTGGGGGCCACTGCTGCCTTTTAGCGCTCCAACACACAGTCAAGGGACCCATTTTTGGGAAGAACAGAGACCAAAATCTGCACAGTGCCGGAAAAGTCATAAACATACATTTAGAAGCTTGCCTGCCACCTGGGGTGCTCCGTGTGTGTTCTCACAAGGGAATAGGTAAATTACAAAGAGGGAAAGCAGCTCGTAGAAGGCGTTGTTGTGAACCTGGTGTAGATTCCAAAACACACTTCAGTGGAGGAAGCTTTTTTTGCAGTTTCAGGTTAATAACCATCACGGGAATATGAGGCCAAAAGACTCTTGGGACATCAGGAGTGAGGATTGTGTGTGTACGTTGTGTATTATCTCAAGTCTGGGTGTGTGTTTGCGCTGAAGACAGAAGATGAAAAATGGATCTATGGGGGAGGAGGGTTAGTTGACGGCTGTGGTTGGGTTGAAGGCAAACCCGGCACTCCAGAGGGACCAATTCTAATCTATGACAAAGAGGCCCCTAATTTTGGAGTTTCTCATTCATTAGTCCTGCTCCGGCAGAGAGATGACTGAGAGAGGGGTGGGGGGTGGACCTGAGGAGAGGGGAGGGGCCTCTCTATTAACAGATATGCCAGACACCTTAGGAGAAGCTGACAGAGATTTATGATGTGCGGATCTGCACAGGAAAACAAAAGGGAAGACGAGGAGACCGAAAAACAGGAAGTGTGGGAAAGAGAAAGTAAGGAAACGCATGAAGAAAAGAAAAGAAAAGTGTGGTGTTTATCGTTCCAATGGGACTTGAGGGTCCCCAGATCAATAAGGCCAGAGAGTTAGTGCAGGGTTACCATTTAAAGAGACCACGCCGCTCTGCAGGCTGGGTAACTAAGTTTTATGGCTGCAGCAGAGGATTATATTTAGCTGCTTTACAGCGATGTCATTGTAGTCTTTATAAAGCTATGAGCTCACTCCGCTATGACAACATGAGCCCCATGCTCCAGCAGCACCACCAGATAGAGCCGGCCAAGAAGCAGATCACATCTATTGATCCCCCTCCCGCTCCTTCCTGTTCAAGAGATGCTGCTGGCAGAAAAGAAAGGGCCTGTGGCGATACGGGCGCTGCCGTTTGTCTGACGTATACTGTCTGGGCCGCACTGGGCAGATCTGGTTCTTCAGAGGGGCTGATTTCAGGATGTTGAAGGAAGTAAGTGGCTAATGATAGCGCTACTGTCAGTGGAAGGGAGGGGGAGTGCACACGCATGGAGAGCAAGGAGTTAATCATCTCTGCAGAACACAAGGAAAAGCTCTCTGCAGAATTTCATCACATTGTGTGTAAAAAAAAAAGAAGTTCAGGGATTATTCCAGAAGTACATTCGGGATCAAATTTCTAATTTTGCCTTTTCATTAAAAAAGATTAGTTTTCATTAGAGTCATTATGCAGCACCGTCATGGTTTAATTTAACAACAAATTTACAATGGCTCTAGAAGGAAGTAATTAAAGTCAGGTGACAAAAATGACCAAAAATGTGTTTCCTGCAAAGCGTAGTGTGATTAACAACACCAGCCACGACCTCTGACCTCAACACATCCCCCTTAGCTGATTCGTTTGTGTGTTGTCACTTGACTTGAAAACTTTAAATTCATCTGCCAAAGTTTAAATCAAGAAAAGAAAGGCTCGATTTAGATTCTTCTGCAAAACGTTTCAGCATGAAAATATAAATTAGTCTTCATTTAGACAGATAATGAGAGAATTTATAAATCTGTCTTATTATGATGCATCTTCCTAGGCTGGAATCAGACAATTTCCATAACGATTGTCCTAAGGGGTCAATGGCTGACCTGGATTTTTGCTGGTCTGTGAATGCACCATTACCTGGTAGCAATAAAATAAAACTGACATTTTTCCTGGTCCGTGAACGCACCATCGCTAAGCACCAACTACGACAGATTTTCCACATGGACGTTTTTACTTTCAGAATCATCATTTTAATCAGAAATTGGAGAAATGCGTTCTGTTAATTAATTTTCTTTTAAATAAATCTGTATTGGCAGGTTAGAGCTGTGCAAGAATCGACAATCAGAATCGACCCTCAAACCCATAATTAGAGCATCTCTACTCAAAATTAATAAAATTTACTTTAAAAAATCACCAACTGTAAAATAAATCCCTAAAAATCAGGACTGGAGCTGCTACCTTAATTAAGAAGTTGAGGGATAGTCCTGACTGTGTTGTGTGTGAGTGTGTGTCACAAACAGAGAAATATTATTACAGCAGGTTAAGGCTATTTAACACAGTCGAATGTAAATCACAGGTTTAGACACAGTCACTGTGCATACAGGGGGTAGGACGCATAGAGCCATGCATGAAATTACTTCATTAATCTTCTTCTGATAGGCCGTCCTTGTTTAGGGGGGGAACTCTACCTGCCTAAAACAAAGAGCCAATCCCTCCTCCCCCCATAAATTATCCTCGTCTATAGAAGAAGATGCAAACATAAAAAGACAAACACACACACAAATAAACCGTGCAAAATGAACGGGTCAGAATCTGCAGGTTTATCAGACGGTGATTTAAACACAATCAGACGTTTCAGTGTTTGCAAAGGCTGACAGTCACTGTGTAATCATGGCTCACAGGAACCATTTAAATGATGATACAACATCTTCATCCGGTGGAAAATGCAACTTCATTCCCCACATTTAAATGTAGTTTGAAGCACACATTCCAAACGACTCCACGATAAATTAATCCCAGTAAAAAAAACTCTATTGTTATGACTGTCACACGCCGCAGCAGTCGACGTAGTCACAGCAATAGCCTCTAGCTTTTTACAGGCTCATCTCTACCAGCTGCCACATATTCTCTATAAATAGTGCTGGTAATAAAAAGGCGGGTGGGCCTAACTGATTTATACGCCGGTGTCCACCACAGCATTCAGGAATAATTAAACTTTGAGGATGATTTCTGAATTAACACGTCTCTTTTGAACGGGAGGTTGAACGCAAAGTTCACAACATCTCGTGTCACCGGTTCAACAGCCAGTCACTCAGTGTGACTGTCTGATTCCACTTAGCGCTGTAGGGGTGATTTCATAGGGAGGCATTTTAATGTGACCAAGAGGGAAGCACACACACACACACACACAAGCCAAACACACGCTCACACTCAGAAACCTGACATCAATTTAACTGAAAGTTCACTTTTTATACTTGTTCTACTGAAAAATTTGCGAGGGATGCCACCAAACATCTGGATCCAGATTCAAATTTATGACGCTTTAATAGCTCACGCATCATTCTGGGTCAAGCTCCTGCTCAGATATGAAACACGAAGCACAACACGCTCATAAAACAGCAAACACGTTACGATTTGGAAGAGTGATGACAAAAACGACCTTAAAAACCAAATGTGCTATTCCTCTAATTGTCCCAAGGCTTACTCAGGCCCACGCACAGAAGACTTGATGGAGCTGTCAGCGAGAATCAGAGCTGCTACTGTGACAGACGGTTTCAATATTGATTTCATAAATAAACAAAGCTAACCATCGATCCTAATGTTATTTTGCATTTCAATTACTGCTCTGAAACATAACCTTCAAACAACTGACCGCTCAATACCAATAGCCTTTGCTGATAAACACCCATATGGTTACCCACCTTACATCACGTCTCATAACCAAGTGAGAATTACTGAAACTGGAATTTTTGAAGATTTGAGCAAAAAAAAAAAATCTTATGTAACAATCAACCCCCTGTGTGTTTTTCCTAAGTCTGTTCTCTTGTTTGTGTGTTTGGCTACCTGCACACTTGCATGTGTGAGTGAATGAAGAGGAGCCCTTCAGCGTCGGAGCAACAGGAAGAAGTGCTGACGCAACGTGTCAGTGATAGCACTCTGCTGCCACAAGGGCATGAGAGCCCACATAGGCTAGCATTATCCATCGAGACTAATGGACCTGGTTATTTTTAAACAGATTCTCACACTGCGGCGGAGGTGTCCAAGGTTACCATGGACAAGAAATCTGGGGAGGCACGTGCGGTGATGGCTTGGTGGTTTCCATGCAGGTGGATGTTGTGAAATAGTCAAATAAGCATGGCAGGTAATCACCAAGACGTGTAAAGAGCAGGAGGTAGCATGTTATGGCAACACTGGATATTCCTAAATTGAACATGAATTCTGTTTTTATAAAAACACGTAATCAGTGGTGAGATTTGTTGCTCAACCATCAGAAGGGGAAAGTTAACCATCAGGATTAGCTCAGATTTACAGCTCTTCTAAAGGCCAGAAGGGAGAAACACATGAAAATGAATCTTTCTGGTTATTTTAAATGAGTAAACCGAGCCTCAGCTGCTCTTTCTGAACCAAAATCAGACTAACGTCTGTGATATTGAAGATCTCTGAAGCTAAAGGACAGTGAACAACTACAGAGAGGCTCCTAGAGCCTTCTCCCACAATTCAGCCTGAGCTGAGTGACAGTTTTACAGTAAGAGTAATGATACTAAATACCAGAAATGAGAGTGCTCCAGCGTGGCCATTGGACTCAGGAATCTCTCTAATGAATTGGACAACAAAGCCCTGTTGATACAAGGAAGAAGTATTTAGAATTGGACAACAATCTCGGCTCAAGCAGAATAGGTTCTCTTCAAATGACACATCTGAAAACCGCCTAAAAGCTGTGTGAGAATGGGGGGGCGGGGCGACAGGTGGGACTGGCTGAGCGGCAGAGGCCACCAGCTCCTGGCTCACAGTGGGGTGGCCGTCCTCGTCCAGGAGGCTCTTCTGGTAATGTATTCTGAAACCAAATTACCGTAAGCTGATCCCATCTGGATAGTGTCTGTGTGCGGCTGCTTTGGTTACTCACCACTGCCTCTAGCCTGTGATAGCATCTCCATGAAGACAGCAAAAATCTGATTAACCCAATAACAATGAAACACTTGGTCAAAGAGCAAAGAGCTTTTAACTTAAGATACACTAATGCAATTCCCTCGCCTTGTTTTCTGAAACCTAATAAGAATCAAGTGGACGAGGCTGCTGGAGATGGGTGTTTGCAGGCTCTAATGCAGCGAGCTGGGAATGAAGTCAAATAAATTGAAATCTAATTCATCACCGTGTGCTAACTTCTTTCCGCCTCTCGAAAAATACATTAAAAAGCTCTTATTTCAAGAAGGGAAATTGGATCGCCTTGTTAGTTTATCGCAGTGGCTTTGCCGGGGCTTAAGGAAAACAAGGGTGCTGATGGAACGTTTGGAAATGAGAAAAATCAAATCTCAATTCACTGGTGTTCAAAGAAAATGTGTAACTGAACAGCCGCTAAAACAAGACTCTCATCACACACACACACACACACACACACACACATCATCTCACGGCTTAAACAAAGTGATATTTAGACACACAGAAACGTAACGAGTGACTTAGTGGCAATAAAAAAACATTTATTTTGTCTGACTTGATCAAGAGTTGCATGAGATCAGTGTTGTAGTTCTACTGACAACCTCTAAACACACAAGAAGAGTGTGTGTCTAGAATAAAACTGTTTCCATCTAATTTCCCAGAAACTGGATTCACCCTCGAGTCGATTAACTGTAAACTAAAGTAATTCCACAGTTCTGCACTAATTACATGGAGTACAAATCATTTCCTCCAAGCATCGCAGATTCAAGCAGATCTCAGGAAAAACTTCCAGAGTAAAATTAGCAGAAAATTGGCCAAAAATGGAGAACCACTGCTAAGGATGCCTCAGAATAAACTGTTGAGACAATCGATAAGCAGGATCATTTCTGCAGGAAAAAGCTGTGACATCTTTATTTCATTTAGGAAAGAAGGCTTTTATTTTATATTGCATATGTTATTCATAGCCTGCACAAAGTGAATGGTAAAAAGCATTATTTATTTATAAAACACACAGCTGCTCATAAGTTCTCGAAGAAAAAGTTAATTCTATGAGGAAAATAGTTTCAGAGTAGAAAGATTTTCATTGTTAGGAACACCTGAAGCAAAAATTAAGTATTAAATTTAAAAAATCAAAGCTCTTGTTTATGTTATTAAATAGATTTGATTATTATTTTTTATTATTTTATAGAAAAAAATCTAAATTATTGAGAAACATAAATGTTGCAGAAAATTCTGCCTGCATGAATTTATTCATATTAGCTGATTATTGGAAACTGAATTGGATTTTTTTTTTGCAATAAATTGTGCAATTTTTCAAATTAAAAAAGTAGAAAGGCAACTAAATATGTTTTATTTTCCACCTGATGCAATTAGGGTAAGTTAATTTTTCTCATGAGCTGCATGTGAGAGGTAAAATAATTTTTAAATAGAATATTTTATGATAATTTCTCTCAACATGGCCACAAATTATCAAGTGGTGTGATTTTATGATGTAGTGTGAATTTAAATATCACAGATTTGCAGTAAAATCGAGCAAAAACCAGACAGAAAAATACATTTAGACTTGAATTTTAAATGTTTTACTTCACTGACTGATTTAGGGTTTATGTAAATACAAAAATCCAACCATAAATATTCTATAGGAGAAACACACAAAAAACTAAAATACTGACTTTTTGAATTTGATTTGATTTTGAATTAAACTTCACGGAAGTGTAAATCTGTAGAATTGTCTTTTATGTAAATCCAGTGTCTTTAAGAAGAATCCTTTAAAGTTTTATTACTAATGAATAAAAGATTCTATCACAGGTAAAAGATGAGAATCAAACATTTATAATAAAAACAAAACCTGCCATTTTTAGACGTTTTTATACATTGATTGAAACACTAAGTGACTGAAACATGTTTTCCACTAATAATAAATACAATTTAATTTTTTTAATTACAAAAAATAAACTACAATGGAAACTTTTTATTTGATGCATTAATTTCAATTTCTTAATTATAAAATGATGGCATCTAAAATAATACATTAAGTAGATAAATGCTCACAATGAAATGATTTAGATTTAAATATTTTCAGAAGATATTTTAAACTTTCTTTATGAAACTCAGAGTCCCAGCAGCAGCCAGAGGCTGTTGAGACGGCAGCTTGCCCGCGTGCCGCTGACTGGGTCAGACTACCGGCTCACTGAGATTACCACGTCCTTCCAGTCCTCTCTTCCTATTACAAATGTTTATCATACCGTGTAATTTTTCCCTTCATTTCCACGGATTCCCGTTAATCTTATCTCCTCGCAATATTATTCCCACTCTGCTTGGGCGGTCGACTCTAACAACAATCAGCTAACAAGCTTTTAACCCAACTGGACAGGGGGAAAAAACACAGACTCTGCTTTGCAGAGGTGCGAGGTAAATCAATCAGGTATGCTCTGGGTGAGACTCATAAATAGCAACATACATGATGTGCTTACACAATAACTCATGCACCTGCTGCTCACTGAAGTCCAATGTCACTTTAAATCCCTAAAACCAAAATAAGGTGCATTATTTAAATTGAGTATGTGTAAGGACGCTCTAGGAAAAGTGAAAGAAAATCAGCTCAGTTAGGAAAAAGTTCAGCAACTAGACTTGGAAAACTTAAGAGCGGGATATCAAGACAGAATGAAAGGAAAAGAAAAGACAACAGCTGGGTTAAAACGGAAAAGTGAAAGGAGGAAAGAGAAACAAGGTGCACCTACTGGTTATGATAGCTGAGAGGATCTGGAAGACAAAGTTCGGAAATGTCCATCAGTCCAGTTTTAGCATTCCAGGAATGAGAGGAAGAGGAAAGAGAAAACAACTGAGACCCGCTTCTTCCCCAAATGATGGCACAGCACCCTCAGAGACAACGCTGCCGAAAAGCCCCTCCAGCACCGCTGCCCCCCAGCCTGCACAGGTATGTGGGGCTTTGATGAATTGAGTGTGTGTGCATGTGTGTTGTGTATGTGTGTGTTTTTGTATAGATGAGTGTGTGGAAGAGAGAGAGAGAGTGTGTGTAAGTGAATGTGTGTGTGTGTGTGTTCCAGAGAGAGAGAGAGACGAGAGACAGAGGGAGAGAGGGTGAGGGAAGGGAGGGTTGGATAGACAGAGAGGTAAAAGGGGGGGTGAGAGACAGAGAAGCGCAGGCAGCCCTGGGATGAGCGCTAAGATGGAGAGTGCATGAGAGTGCGAGCGAGAGGAATGACTCTTTCCATGCTCGGGATAGGGCTCTTTAAGACTCAAGGGCTTGATGAATATGGAACAGCTGCTGTTGGCTGGCTCCGAGGGGCAGGACTTAAAGCGACAGAGGGGCCGGCGGAGCACCGGGGAGGAGGGATCCAAGCGCTCGCTCGCACTCTCCACAATGCACAACACACACAGCTCACACACGCGTGTGGACAAAACAACCCATCACACCAACAACCGAGATGTGACTCAGAGAGCTCCAAGTTCCTGTTCAGTTTAAAAACAATACGTAGAATTCTGACTGCTGCTGAAGTCAAATTCAAATACAAGTCAGAAGAATTAATAATAAAAAGTAAAAATCAAGAAAAACCCTAACATAATCATTTATTAAATTACTCTTTTTATTACACAAATAAAAGCTCCTTTTTGTACTTTTTTAACCGTATATTGATTGATGTCAATTTGTAAGACATAAAACACAAAAGCTACATTTTTCAAGCTGAAAAAAACTTTAAAAAGCACCAAAATCTTCACAGTAAACCCAATGAACTCACAGAGAGCCACCATATATAAATAACGTGGACTAAAATGATGTTATTATCACAAAAGACAAGATTTCATCCAATCTGACACCAGCACAGAAAGTCCCAGCAAGCAGCCGAGTACATCTGCAGCACTTTCTAAAAGCAATAGCTTTCAAGCACAAAGGACAGTAAATGCACTTATTGAACTGTCGTTTAGCTCCATTTGGGGGTTTTGCATGTGAGGGACCATTGTGAACCCATCACCACCTGTGAGAGATGATCTCAACCTATAACTCACACTCTGGAAGCCCCTCAGCTTCTAAAGCAGCGGAAAATCCATCTCTGTCTTCTCTAACCCCGGCTTTAAAACCGCCTGTGTTTCAATGTTGATCAAGCTCAGTAAGAATGCAGAGAATGCAGATAGCATTTCACAGTCAGTGAGGGTCTCCGTGTTACTGTATCCCCACATTATAAGAACAGAGCTTACCATGGCATCTTGACACTTGGCTGAGTCAAGCAAGAAGAAACAGCAGCTCGCCCACTTCTCAGAAACTCACAAGGTGTCTGACAGCGGTCCTCAGCCTCTTCGGTAAAGACACGAGAGAGCGGAGCGGAGAAGAGTGGTGATCTACCAGATGATTCGAGCAAAAGGATGTGTTGCATCACCCTGCTGCTCTTCAGTTTTCTCTGCTGAACAGGAACAGCATAACCCCTGGAGAGGAATCAAGTTCCATTCATCGGCTCACGTTTCTATAATCAATGCAAAAACATCATGCAGTCCCTATTGATCATCACAGGCCTACTGATGTGCAGCAGCACTGGCACAGATCATGCAGCATCTGGTCTCTTTGTGACAAAACCAGAGGCTGAAGAAATGAAGTGTTTCGAGACTGATGCCAAGTTCCTTTCATTTGTTTAAGAGGAGCAAATCAAACATATCAAACACACTTCATCAGCTTTAGTATGGTCTAAAAGAAACATAAGGTGAATATAAAATATTTTACAAGATTATAACCAAAATAAGATTTTTTAATGATATTAGACATTCAGCTTCAAGTAGATTAATCAAACTTCTCATAAGTCAGACTTGCAGCTCTTTATGTTTTTTCTGCAAACTAAAAAAGCTCCAGACCTAATTTGGTTTAACATTTGAGCTACCAAAGCTCTAAAACCTATAAATAGACCGTTTTATATATAAAAAACAGATGATTGGTAACTATTTAACAATATTAATCAGATAGGCAAACACTTAACATGTGACTTTCAAGCTCACGTCATAAACCTGAAATTAGCCTGTTTGTTTACATGTGAAAATATAATAAAGGTCAAAGCAGAAAACATTCCAGAACTTATACACGACTTTTAAAATGTTTACAAAATACTTATGAGAAGTAGAAAATTGACATACTTTGGGTTTCTACTTTCATGTCGATAAACGTCAACTTTTAATTTGATGTTGGTCTTCAAATTAGCTCCTCTCCTCTTTAATAAACACACAACTAGGCCCTGTGCTGTTAAAATCACCAAACTTAATCATGGAATGATCAAATCGATAACCGTGTCCCTGCTCCCCGAGGAACAGGGCGCGCGCGCAGCATGTCTCAATTAGTCACGCGCGCAAAATTTTAAAATCAAAGAAACAATAAAAAGAGGAAAGTCAAAACGTTTCTGTGTGTAAATGCTGATGAATGTGTGTACCTTACTCTGACAAGTCATGTCACATCCCCGGCTGGACACAGCGCACGGTGGAGGTGGTGTCTCCAGGTGGTGGTGGTGGTATGGCTGTGCGTGTCTGCGCGCGCCGTTTAACAGTCACACACCGCGGCCGCGCTGTCAACTCCTCCTCCGGTGCGCGCCCTGTGGCTAAACAAACACCTCCACCGGCTGGCTGCAAGAACCCCGGAGAGCTGGGTCGAAATTTAAAAACTAAGCCAACTTTTTCCCGTTGGTTTCAGCTAAATCCCAGCAGATATGAAGGGTAGGCACTTTTATGAATATTTCCCAATTTTGCATCAATTTCCAGAGTTTTTAGCAGCTGTTCGAGTTTCAGAGGCTTTAATTTGGTTAGTTTCACCTCCCTGCCTCCTTCTCTCCTCTCCTCTGGTATTTGGTGGGTGGGCTTTCACCTGAGAAATCGGCAGGTGACACAGACGCGGAAAGGGGGCCGATCACCGTGGCAGTCGGCAAGTTTCCACTGTTGATGAATAAATCAGAGGGACAATAGCAGCGTCGCGTCTGCTTAAGATCACAGTTACTGTATCAAGTAACAGGGCTTTACACGTGACGCAATCGTGATTTGGTTGTAAATATTTACGCAGATAAACATTTTTGAAAACACTCTGTGGTAAAGACCTCTGGCTTTTATTCTCAGTGTGATGATACCAAACTGGCCAAGACAGAACTATAAATAAATAATATTAGGAGCTGTAATTAATAACATTTAGGTGATGCTTTTCCTCTGAGCATGCTCTCTTGCAGGTGTGGAGCTGTGCGTAAAGCTGGCTGACAAACAACTCTTAATCATCTCCACTAGAGGGAGGGCTAACGCACAACAAGGCCACCACGGAGCTGCATCAGACCTACCTTTTCATTTTTATTTATTTTATTTATGGTGTAATTCATAAACTGGATGAATGACAGCCATGACAGTGCCAACGTCCAGGCACACAATGGAGACCTGACTGCATTTTCCTCTGAATGCAAAAACCTATCCATTATAAACGTGTAATTATTGCCTTTAATAGATTAATTCATGCTGAAAGATAGAAATGGGTTCCAGGCTATTGATGTAATTATTTCACCGAAGAAATTAAGTGACATTAAAGAATGATATTGTCACCGCCAAAGTATCATTGATTCTTTTCGAATGCAATTAACTGTATTTGAGAATGGGACCTGCACAGTGAGCTGTGCAAGGAGCGCCGAGGATCACTTCATTTGTGAGAGATATAAAGACCAAATTATCCCATCAAAGGGAAAATCTATAAATGTAATGGCACAGGGCTTCAGCACTAAGGGGTGACAACAGCTATCCTGTTCAGTTCTCTGTGTGTTAACCAGAAGGGAACGCCAGGCTGTCAGCAACATGCAGCCACTAAAACCACAACAGTTTACCAGTTCACTCCATTCATTATGAGGCTTCTAAAGTTTGACTTAAGAGAAATTTAAATCTCTGAGGAACCACCGTGTGTTAAAGGTCCGTTGACAGGGATGGCTTTTTGAAGTTGATCTTGGAAGTTTTTCTCATGTCGAGTGGTGATCCGTAAAGAAATTGTGGGATATTTTAACTTATTCCATCAAAGCAAATCCCTACTTTAATTGTGTTGTTTGTTTGCACATAAAGAAAATATTTTATTTTTCTCTTTTTTCAGACACAAAGCAGTGGCAGATCAAGACTTTTTCTGAGTATGAAACCATTAAGGGGCCACAATATTTATTGAGGGGTCAAGTATTAGTCCAGCATCTTTGCACAAAATTTACACCGGAAATTCCTATTTGGCCCATTAGCGCCACTAGTGTTTGGGCTTGGAATTGCACCCATCTATAATCTGATCATCAAGCTTCACTTCAGGGGGCCAATCAGATTTCAGCAGGGGGCCAATCACCCTGTGGCTCCGCCCCTAGAATCCTAACCCCAAATCAACCCTAACCCAATGACACAAAGTGACTTTTGCATGTTTTTATACATAAAACAAGCCTCACATTACACCACATTTGTCACCGTTTTCAACTTTTGCAAGATGTACGATTTCCAGAAGCTAATTTTAATTTTTTTGTTTTCAAGTAATATGTTAATTGTGCCTCATGGGTCAGAGTTTCAACAGAAGCACTGAAGATTGTGTAAGAATTCTGTTTCTATTATTTTTTGCAGCTTTAACAGTTGAATGAGCAGACCACTGACATGAATGCAAGACAATTTTCAAATTAGTCATTTTGTTTAATCACAGGGAAAGCATGGCAACAAAAAATGCTACATTTGCAAAATTTTGATTTCTGGTTTAATACAAAATATTTGATTCTAAATGTTTATTAAGCTCAATGTTTTAAACAGAGAAAATGGAGAAATAAAAGCTAAAAGAGCGTACTGTAACTATACTTCAGATCAGAGGGTCTACCTGAGCAGATGTGGCAGAGGTGTTTCACATCAGTCCAGCTGTCTTTCAGTCCAAACAGCAGTTAATGCAAAAAGAAATCCCAGATTAAGCTTTAAAATCAGTCATCAAGTCAGGCTGTTCAGTGTTTTATCTTTATTGTAGTTGTGTGTGTACTCTGGCATGATGTGCACACTAAATAAAAGTAAAAAACACTTTTGGAAAAATCTTGCAAGAAAGAAAAGAAAAATTGAGTTTTCCATTTTTTTAACATTGAGACTTCAACTCTAACGTTGCATCTGAGTTTACTGACTTTCAAAGACATATTAACACATCGTCAGTAAAAAGAATTAAAGTTTTTTATTCTTGCTTTGTAAGTTTTTCATCGAAGAGCATGCACTCTATCTCTTTTGGATTGTTGTTTTGTTGTCTTTCTGAGGTTGTGCAGCGCGTTCTGATGAATTCCAACAAAAGCCTGTTTGTGCAGCAGTTGCTGGGCCACACAGCTCCCTAACTCAATTACAGTGTTGGTAATCCACTGAAAAGACACTCAGTGAAGAGGCAGAAAGGCCCGGCAGAGGGAGAAAAACGTGAAACGTATCAAAACACAACTACTGATGTGATGTCCAAGCATCACAGGAACCAGGCATCAATCTCCAGTCCTGGTCAAAAATATGACATAATTCAAACCCAAACATTTTTCTTCACAATTCAAACCCAATGAGAGCCGCTCTCCCTCCACCTGCTGGCAGCCGGCCCCATCCCACCCTCAGCTAAATCTCATTTAGGACATCGTTCTCCCAATCCCTCATGCTCTCTGCATTGATGGCTTTAAATTCAGGCCACTGTAGCTCGTAGATTTAGTTGCTTAACAAATACGGACAAGGGACCTGAGTGTTTTTTGAAATCTTCAAATGGAGTGCCTGAGCTGTGGCGGGTGTGTCTGTCACTCACAGCCTAAACTTGTGTGACTTTATGTTCTTGTCTGTCTGTCGGTGTGTTTTATTTGTGTGTGCATGAATGTATTTTTGGTCCCCCATGCTCTCAGACTCCTCGGCTGGGAGGTGGTCGCGCTGGGCGGAGCGGCAGTCTGGAAATGAGATAAGGATGTCTGATTCATAGGATCTGACAGGAAATCTATACTCTGCAATGTTTATAATCCACCCATTACTACACAGCCGAATGAAAGAACAATAATCCAATCATTTACTCCATATTTACCTGAGGCAGATTCTCGGCTTAAAGTGCATCACATGGAGACGGAGGCTGGAAATGGGGTTGATATGGATGAAGTTGTGCAGGGACAGTTTTGAGCTCAGAGACAGGAGGAAGAGACTACAGGGGACAGAATGACTCACCTGTGTGCACTCTGCAGGGTTAAAGGTTATCCACTCATCATTATGATCCCATAGAAAAGTTCAAATAGGGTGAAACTGAGTTTAATAATAATAAAAGTTATGATTTAAGAGATTTTTTAATAAATAAGAAGAAACTTTACATAAAATTTGGGGGCAGAGCTTCTACGTTTGTCCAAATTAAATCTCTTCAAGGCAGATTTCTAATTTGGCTCCAATAACAAGTTTAGGTAGAGGAATTTTCTGGTGGGGGTTGACTCATCATAGAGTCTTTCATGGACAGTATGAGCTGCTGTTCATTGTGTACGAGGGGGGAGGTTTATCTTATTTGAAAAAGTGAAGGGGGCCTGCCCTTATCTGTCAATAAACAGTAATTAGATTTTGTGGCCGATAGCGTCGATTGGTTTCTAATCTAGCTGTCGCCCTAGACGTGTGTAATTAAAATCCTGATTGATAAAGGGGCAGAAGCCCGCCCACGCCACCACTTTACCAGACCCTACCCCCGACCCCTTCAAAACACAAACAAGAGGGAGATATGAAAGAAGGCCTGCGGAGAAAACTGCAATTCATATTGATCAGCTTTATCTGCTTTCCTATCAATGCCCTTTTATACCCCCAACGATGCAGGCGCGAGTACAAAGGTTTCCCACGTTAAACTTCAATGCAGATGTTATCTTTATCGAACAAAAGGAAAGATTTGAATTAAAAAGAAAACTGGTTACATGTTGTCATGTGAGAAAATTAATAATTATGTATGCAAATCATTGAAATTAGAAACAATTGAGGAAAAAAAACTACTTTTAGGCAAAAATAGCAACTTATTTGATCTATTTAACTAATTAATGGGATGTGAGTGCAGGAGTATGATCCAGACAAACACACAACCACATGAATAGGGCGATGTCAAATGTGTGTCATGCATTAGACTAATAAGATAATAACCTTCAAGTATGAGCGTTCCACCCCAACACGCAGACATGCAAACATAAAGGAAAAGAGACACAAGAGAACCTGTAAATATGTCATCAGGATCCAAACACTTTGGCACCAACGACAGGGGAGGAGGATAATCTGTTCCACAAAGTCAAAATTTTCCCAGTTGTCTGCAGGATTTTTTTATGTTCTGTAAACTGGGAGAGTGCAGGGCTGCAACCCTTCCTACACTGGTGACATGGCACTGAGCGAGGTCTGCACCTCGTCCTGCTGCTACGACAAAAACAAAACTCACACCACTGTGTCCACACACCAGTGAGTGCATGCTCCTCCATTAAAGGGACATTCCACCCCTAAGTGAAATTTACTCTGTGGTCATATTCCCCAAAGTTCAATAAGTGGAAAAAAGCATCAGTCATCTGTTAGTAGTTCTTTAGCTTAGCATAAACGATGTAAGTGAATGGTAACAGTTAGCATTTAGTTTGGAAAAAGTCATGAAAATGAATCAATAATGATCCTAATTTCTCTTCAATAATCATATTTTTTTCTTTGATACAGACTAAAAATTGTATTTCACAATGAATGTATAAAAAACTCAAATAAATCACGTAAAAAACAAATAAAAACAATCTGGTAAAAAAGCTACTGAAAAACTGAGCAGCCGTCCAGAGCTTAATTAATTAGATTCTTAATGGAAGGTAAATTTTAGAAGGAAAACTTTCATTGAGCAGAAAATGACCTTCCTTGGTTTTCTTTTTCACACACTTTGCATAAGATTGAGATTGATAAACGCTCACTTTGCTGTGCCACTTCATGCACGCTGCACCTTATTTAACCAATTTCGGTCATTTCCCCTCTAAACAATGATTAAACATTAGTTTCCTACAACAAAAGAAAAACCTCCAGGGAATTATTTTGCAGGGAAAACTTTTTATTTTTTTCATTTATTTTATGGTGATGCTGTTGCTATGCCTGGATTTTTGTATTTCCTGCATGCACTGGATGCACTCTATCACTGGGCACTAAGATGTATTACTTATTTCACATCAGTCATTCATAACTGCTTTTTATTCTCTCAAATCAAATGTACTGTCATATCTGGCTTCATCAGGGCGCTGCTCTTACTTTACTTTCTTTCTTACTTTATTTTTAGATTTCCATCTATAAAAAAACATGGCCATTTATAGGAAAGCTGCTCCTTCTGCTTAGAATCAGTAGAAAAAACTGTTTAAATCCTTTAGAATTTGATGTTGCCAAATTAGTTTAAAGCAACTTTGATGGATCAGAGGAAGACACAAAGGTGTATGTGTTCTGTTTAATTTTTCCACATTACCAGAATCAGCTTTAAGATCACAGATGGAGGGTAGAATATTTTCATATTTTGTCTAAAGGCACAAACAACTCAATATTTTAAAAATATGACTATCCAGATGATTAACTTTCTTAGCTTAAAATGTATCCTTGATAAACTTGGGAGGAAAGCTTCGGGACATAAAACACCTTGTCATCCACCCCGTTTTAGTAAGATGTGATTGGAGATCATATTCTCCTTTTGATTCTTCTTAAGATTGTCTCCTCTCCTGATGATAAGGCCAGCTCCCCCTGTGGTTCCAGAACAGCGGAGCGACCTTGTTACCAAGGCGCCATGTGTCACAGCAGAGGGACCCAGAGGGAGATGACGGGGTGAACAGATCAACTCCCTGCACGCCTGGTGCCGGTGCCCTACCCGTCCTGCTCCCACCACAGGCCCAGTACCGCCGAGGCCGGTGTGGGGAAAGGAGCCGCTCTAGGCTCAGGAGAACATGACTCCAATTAGGCTCCAGAAGCCTGGCTCATGCTTCACTGCCTCTGCAGCCCAGTTGTCCTCTATAGGCATGAAGACACTCAGTCAATCCAAGGAAATGAACTCTGTCATAGTCAAAATGGTCCTTTTGCTATTCAAATAACCTAAGAGTTGCCAGGATTCAACTACATATGTCATTAAAGCTGGTTCTGTTGTTATTGGGGACTAAAATGAACCACATGAAATTCTACATTTTCCTGATTTGAAAAAAAAAAATTGGAGTTAAGCACACAGTAAAAGACGGGCCTCGTTCTCCCCTGTGATTAAAAATGTATGTTGCCACACGCAGCCTTTGGTGTGGAGCTCTCCTGGAAAAGGAGCTGGTTAATATTCAGGCCCATGTCTGGCTAATGTCTTAAAGTGATAAATAGGAGGGGGTTGCTGCCGTTTGATTGTTCTTCACAGGCAGTCTGGGAGCAGCAGCACAGGGGGATTTAAGGTGGAGGAATCCTCTCAAAGCTCCTCATTCATTCACTCTCAGACGCCCCATCATTAATTGGGCCTGTCGACATGACTCCTCTGTACCCAGGGCCACTGGCTGCTGCCGCGGTGGATGAGCTTTTTAAGACAGTTCAAAAGAGTCCTTGCCTCATGAAAGACATTCAAATTACATGAAATTGCATTCATGTCAAGCCTTGCAGGCATAGTCATACAGTACACTGGGACAATGTCTTCTTTCGTGTCGTGCATATCAGTGACTATATAATCTGTCTCTTGGGAGCAAATCACAAACTTAAGTGTCTGCTTTAGCGTGAGTAAACATATAATGTTTCAGTCTGTTCTGCAAAGATAGATCCTCGTGCTTAAATAGGTGGAGAAAAACAACTTTTAAACTATTTTCAGCATGAATTAGTGTTGTATAAATAAAAGTATCACAGAGTGGACTAACGCTGAACTACTGTGTGTGTCAGCTATCGCTTTGGCACACTTTCCACTTTAACACCCCGTCTCCCTCAAAGTAGTTATGCAGGACAAGGTGAGTCCAGCCTTCAAAAACTTTGTGATTTCTACCGATGTGGAGCTGGAAGGTTACAGCAGACGGAGGCCAGATTTGGTTCACCATGCCAACCGTGTGATGCTTAAGTATTTATAACCATTAGAGGCCGTATATATGTCATGAAGTACAGAGGTTCGTTTTTTTACGTTGGCCTACATCACTTCCGTCCTTGTCTGAGTATTTCTTCTAGGGTGGATGACCCCTGTGTCAATCAAGGGTTAATATAACAGGAAATTGCAATAAAATCCAACATTATCTTAAATTTTAAGAGGGGACGGTGCACACGTCCAGATGTCACATTTTGTGCACAGACTTGGGTGAGATTGAATTGTTTGCACTGGCAGAGACCTCACACAGAGCTTTAAACCCACGGATGATTCAGTCCACCTTTTGCATTGTCATTTTAGACATTTCCTACAGAAACAATTTGCAGTCTCACTCTTTTGCCTTTTCCATTTTTCACAATCTTTATCAATCACACGCCTTCCCTGTCTTCCCTTACTTTCCCCCTTCTCCTCCTTCCCTCCCTGTCATGTGAGTGGTTTCTGTTATGGCAGCGGGAAGGCTACCCGCAGCGGGAGGGATCCTAATTAACAGGCTATTCATTTGTGTGGAGCGGAGGGCTCCTTCTTTCTGAGCACTTGTTTTATGGTGGCGCTAGGGAGCTCTGTCCAGGGATTTAGAGGGGGATAATTGCCTTTGCCGCAGGCTGCAGTAATCTGGTCGGCTAATTCATTATTTTAATAAGTTAGCTTCTCCTCGGGGGTGTGCTAGCTGCGCTGCACCTCAAACCTTGGTGGTGCACCTCGTTATTGTGGCGCTCTTTTACACCGGCGCCCGCACGGGGTTAATAACTGTTATTAGCCTCTCTCCTCAGCCTGCAATTTCTCGTTTAACTAGGGCGATTCAAACGAAACCTTTGCAAGCGCCTAATAATCAACCTCTCTGGAACCAGGGGTAATCCCTGTGAAGGGGTCTACATACTGGAGAGGGGTAATGGATGCAATCGGCTGAGTGCCTTTGCCTCCGCTTCTTTCATTATGGGTCCTGATGTTGTTTATGTTGTTGATGCTGCTGTTGTTTTTACTTAATTCCCTCAAAATCATCATTTGAAGGAAGAATATTTGCTTTGAGCAAGAGAAATGGATCAGTTTTATCCACACAAATAAGACAATCATTAGCTTTGCGTAACTAATGGCTTCATTTAGGCCCTAATCTTCCATGTCTTTAATGGGCCATGCATTCAGTAGGATGTGTCTGTGGCACGCAGGTTTATTGGCTCCAGAGTATTCCTACATTTTGTGCATTGGCTGATTAAAAACCAGTCATTTCAACAGGAAGGGGGAAAACGGAGAAGGGTTCATGAATAGAGAATTTTGAAAAATCCAATATCGGAGATGGTGATAGCTAAATGTTTGAAGGAAACTGCTTTCAAAATCCAATTATCAGCACAGAACAACGCGGTTAAAGGGGTTTGAATGCACATGTTGAATACATTATTTCACTTTGTGATGAAAAGAGGTATCTTAATTCACTTTTGAGGAAATATAGAATGCAGACAAGGAAATCTTATTATGTGGCCCGAGGTATCCCTGCTTTGCATCTGCCAATGACAAAGTGGATAAAGAAGGCAAAGCACAACAAAACCTGTCTTTAAACCTGACATCAAACACATCTTAATTTAAAAAAATGGTTAAGATCTAATCAATAATGACTGTTTTATGAATTAATCATATCTTAGTGATTGTCCGTTTTGAGTTTGGCGTCCTCTGCGTGTCTGTCCACATGATCTCCAAGGCTAATCCTGTTAGCTTGTTTAGCTGTCATCATGCTGTTACCTGCCAGCTCCTGTGAAATTAGCTTGTGGATATTAAAGAGTCTATCTCTTCATCTGTATTTAACCAGAGTGAGGTGATACGCTGAATGGCCCTGGGCCCCCGTAAAGAGAGGGACAACAACATTATCATGTGAGATGGAAAATGTTCAACTGAACAGGGTCATATTCTGTGGTCAGTCAAATGACTGAAAGAATAACACTTCCACTAATATGCTTTCCCCATCAACCCAGCAACATTTAAATCACCTGAGGTATTGCACAATGTTTGTCCAAGAGTGTAACAGTCTGCAAATGGCTCAGCATGATCACTTAGTGCTTTTATCTGCATCTAAAAGTTAAACTTGTTCTTGGCCACAGCCCCTATGCACACAGGACTGGTGGTTGTGCTCCATAAAGTACGCACGTGATAATAAATGGCCTGGTTCACTATTAACTATTATCCACTGGTGTGTCCTTCCTGGCTAGCCACATGTGGAGCCTGAGCAGAGCGCTGGCCTTTAGGGGCTGCCTGCGGCTCGTTCTGGGCCATGGTTTTTCAAAGCCCACGCTGCCATCTGCTCGACCAGTGTCCCTGCTCTCCTCCTCAGACTGACTTCGCTACAGCTGGGACCGCCGAGACCCACCAGTGTCCCACATCCAGGTGTTAAGATTCTGAAATTGTTGCAGAATTCTGAAATCCAACTGATAACTGAGCTGCTAAATGGGCAGTACTGTTACATAAATGCTATTTCTGCACATAGAGGAATAAAATTGATTTTTTTTTCCAACCGTGGTTACATCTCCTTTGACACTCTTCTGTGTAGGGCAGTATTGATCAATGATATCAGCTGATGTTTATTTAAAAACTGCTGGAGTGGCTTAGCTCACGCCAGCAGTCCTGCCCACCTTAAAGCCGCTCAACTTAGCATGACTGGTTACTAATGAGTGGTCCCTCCTCTCATCACCCAATCCCGAGTCCCTCCATCCCACATTCATCAATTCTCATTAGCGAAAATCATCATGTGGAATACCAACTTTTGGCCAATATTCATCACTGTCAGCCTTCATCCATAGCAGCGCAATGACAAAGGAGAGCCTGAGTAGCACTGACTTAGCTGTTTTATTCCCTAATCTCACCCTCTGTGCGTGTGGAACCTAAGCAACTTTTTGCAGTGGACTTTCCCTGACAGCAATTACTTTATGCAAAAGGAGTGGATGAGTTCGGTGAATGGCTTGACTGAGAATAAGCCTCTGCTGAACTCTGTCTGCTGGCATTTCAATAAGACCTGCTGGTTTTCCCTGGACAGTAATGGACAGCGAGGAAGAAAAAGACGTGATAGAGGACAGCTTTGCAATCTTGTTTCCACATTAGACATTCAGTACTCATAATTACATCTGCACATGTTTTTGTGCTGATCATGTCCGGCACTCCCTTGAAAATTAAAACCAGAGTTGTACTGTCGAGCATCATGAACATACTGCACCCTAACCCTAACCCTAAATCTTAGATCTTTGGCCTTGATATCCACCCGAGACATTAGAATTTGAAATAAAACCTTAAAATAATAATAATTTCTTCACTTTTTGATTTTTTATTTTAAGTAGGATCAGATCCGCTTTAATCAAAAACTATTTTTGGTTTGTTTCATTTGTCGAGCTGCATGTTATTAGAGAATTACGTGATGATAACATCACATTTGAAAAACCCACATTCTCCTCACTTCGTTTTTGACTTCCATTATTATGATGCTCACAACACTTTCTGCTCATTTTAGCATTTAAGCTTCTATCATCCAAATAGGTGTGGACATGGATCAGCTTACAAACCCGCGTCACTGGGGACAGTCTGATTTATTGCAACCCAAGCAGTTCTTCGTAATATTGCTAGTGCACACTGATAGTGTGATGATACATCTGCAAAATGAGTAAATAAATAAAAATCTGTGCCAACCAGATTTTTGATACCAACAGGTAAATAGCTCAAAGACCAAAGGAGCAGCCATCCTGGCTTAAATCAGGATCATGATTCAATAATTACTAAAAATCATTGATTAGTAAAGAGTAAAAACAACACATTTTGAGTTCTACTCTGCAGATTTTTTGTTTCCTCAACATTCAAACTTTTCTCGTGAAATCATCTTTTCATCCCCCACCAGTCCACTGGTTCCAGCTCCAGCTCTGGAGCTTAACTACGTCACAAACAGATTGCTTTCACCAGCAGTGTGTTTCCCCTACTATAAAAATAGCTTATGTGTGTCATTCTCATAACAGCAACAGGATCAATAGATTCAATCCTGTTTTAGCCTCTCTACCCCTTTGCCCACCCACACCTGCAAATAGAACAGCTTGCAAAAACCCAGTCGCCGTGTCAGCTAATCGCAGCCCTTTTTTTCCTCGGTCGTTCGCGCCCCATCGTTGGCCCACACCGACTGCTTGCCCAGCACAGCTAGAGATTCTACCCAGAGGTCACTGGGCTGGCCGTCTTGTGTCAGTCCAAACTCGCCTCCTGCCAGGTGGATCAGAGGGAGGCTAGCAGTTTGCCTCTCTGCTGAGAAAATGAGATCACACCACCACAATGGGGGGGCTGCCTTTGGAAGACCTTCATACCAGGCTACAAGATAACAGAGGGGAACCATTTGCATCTACCAGGAAATGTTATAAGAAAGCAGACAATGTCCTTTTATGTGATTGTTTGTGAGAATCAACAAAATTCTTCTTTCACACTTTTTTACACTCAGAAGAAAAGAATATTTTGGTGGATGGACGGATGGATGAATGGACGGATGGATGGACACACATACACATGCAGAGTGTAATGGAAGTCTTGGAGGGCAGCCTATGGCCTGAGGCGGCAGCTGTGTGGTTGAGGCATCAGTCACTTCCCTCAGGGCTTCCAGTGACAACATAAATAAGCAGCAACTCTCCTCTGTAGAGCAACATTTAAGAAAGTATAAATATAAGATGTTCCCAAAAGTTATCGAACTGTGAAGAAAAGTGCGAAGAATCATCATTTGCTACTGGACTAAACTGATGCACTTGTACAGTAGATATACAGATCTTTGAACGCATTAGGGTGCAAGAAATGTTGGCGTTGCTAAAAGTCAAATATAGAAGTTTAACTCCGGAGACTGTGGTTTGAATTTTTTTATATACTTATTTCATTAGAAGCAGTTTGGGTGGATTGAAGCAGCTTGCACACCAAATTCAGTTAGCACTCTAACCTGCAGGAGAGTTTGATGCCAAAAGGTGCTGCTTCCACCGATCAGGTATTTTATGTGCAAAAATGTAAAAGTTGAAATTTGATTGTAGCAAAATATTTTCTGTGCCAGAGTTTATGGTAAACCTGCACATATACTCTGTCAGGTGCAGAGTACAACTGGTTTTGCACAGAGCATGCAATATAAATGAATGGGTTTTAGAGTACAGCGTCAGCTTTGCAGCTTTTCTTGTGAAAGCCCAACTAAGTCTTCAAAATGACTTGGTTAGGTTTAGGAAACGAACATTAAACTAGATTTTAATGTTTTACATTCTAATAATATACATTTATTATTTTGGATTTAGTACTAGATAAATAGTATGTAGAATAATTTTATTTAAAATAATAACAGTTAAAATTGGTATTTAAATAGTTGATCAAAAGAATATTTTGATTACAAATCTGGTTAAGCTGCAATTTAAATATACATTATTAACCTGTAACGTTAAAACCCACGCCTGCATGCTTTTCATTCATAAATGTTCCATTGTTTGTTATAATGGAATATATTGTTGGTACATGGCCAAAGTTCTTGATTTCTTGGAAATCCAGAGCTCCTGAACTTTTTCTGTGCCTGATAAACGGATGACAGAACCTCCCCAGGGAGCGGTGATTAAACAGGAAGTCTAGAGAGTCACTGAGCAGAAGACCAGGAGCTGGTTGACCCCTCCTCCTCAGCCGCTGACTGATCTGCTGCTGCAGAAGAGTGGAGGAAAAGAATGAAAGGAAGCCATAGATTATCAATAATGTCAATACAGCATCGTGTTACATGTGCCCTCTGACCGAGGAGGCGCTACCAGCTCTGATATCCTTACTGTGGTATCGGCATTCATTGATTTAAATGGACTTCTGGACCACGGTCATAATTTATCTGTTTTAAACATGTTATCGGAGCTTTTCTAATCATCTTTTCATTTTCTTAAATCAAACGAATAGAAATCTTTTTTGCTCAAACTTGTTTTATAAAGTATGAACAAAAAAAGACTAAATGTAAATTTTATTCCCTTTCAAACATATGTCCAATGCAGTTTTCACATTAGTATGCAAATTTTTAAAACTGATCTTTCACTCACTTTATCAAAGCATTATCTCTTTATTCCTGATTAAAATTCCTGTCACTAACGACAAAAACCTTGTTTCAACATATACCGTATCACAACTGCCTCCATGCAGTAATGCCTCTGAGCTGAAATCTGTCTTAGACCTGCTACTTTAATTCAGCTCTGGCGTTCCGTGTTTAATTTCTCGCCTTGGCTGCCCACTGGGATTTTAACCCTTTCTGCTGTCTCATTTTAATCGGATGCTTTTTTGTTAAATGTTTAACTTAAATTGGGAGCCTCATAAATATTCCAAATCACTCATCCTGTGTTTGATGAGGAAATGAGCTTCGTACCCGCCGCGATTCCCCAGGCGAGCGGGGAGGGAAGGGGGAGAAAGAAAAAAGCCTACAACTTAACTCTAGGAACTAGTCCGGTGCGGCGCTCTGACAGCTTACATTAGCAGGCGGCAAATTGTTTTAACAATGTGAGGGCCGCCTTTGTGTCGAGATAATGATGATATCTCTTTTCTGTGGCGCTACATGCTACTGAGGTAATCATAAAGGTCTCTGCTGTCATCAATGCCTTAGAGCACCTTTCATGGCCTAAAGGGACAACAGCTTGAGCTGAATACGAATCTCACTGCTCTGTAATAGACTTCGAACGTAGCACGGCGAGCCCAGGTCAGGTTGTAGTTTAGCCCGATATCTTTTGTGGAGAATGATAAAGAAACGTTTTGATCATTTCCAGGAGTGTTTGTGCGCTGTATAGTTAGTGTTATAATGTCTCTGCAAAGGTCAAATAGCTCTGATCTTTAAGGTAGTCAGATAACTCAGGCCTCTTTCAGAGTTTCTCTTATTCTGTCTGTCGTTTCCTCCCGCGGCTCCTTGGTCATTAATCTTCCACACAGGTGCTGAGGACTCCTGACCCTCTGCTCCACTTCCTCCATTAGCAGTATGACAGCTCCACTGTAAGGTTCATATACTCCACCATATTTCCATCCCTCTTCTCCCACACCACTTAAACTGGTCTGGGAAGTCGAATCCAGTGTGTCCCCTTTCCCTCCTCAAAAGTTCAACTACCCTTGTTTATGTGAAGCTTCATCATCCGTCAGCAGCAGCGGCGAGTCATAGATTAAAACATGATGACTGCTGTTGCTTTTTGTTCATTAAATGTGGATTTATTATATCTCAGAAATGGAATTTAAGGACAGTATCAATGGGTCTTGGATATGAATGAGGGGAAAATGGAGCGAGAGATCGATAGATGGATTGGTCTAGTGATGCGGGCGTTGTACCAGTCTGTGATGGTGAAGAGAGAGCTGAGCTGGAAGGCAAAGCTCTCGATTTACTGGTCAGTCTACGTTCCAACCAAAGGGCAGCCATTGTCTGAATCTTGTGAAGCCAACCAGGAAGTGACAAAAGTTCCCCCCTCATCCGCTAACATGACGCTGCTTGGTCAAAATGGGCTGAAATATGACGTGTTGGTAGGGTTGGGTACCAAGACTCATGGGCTCACGCGGCCCGGGTGCATGGCTCCAATCACTGTGGTCTGAGGCTGTGCTTGTCGCCTGTGGAGCTCTCTGAGGGAGACCACAGACTCCACAGCTCGGTAAGTTGATGCATGCTTCATGTTAAAGTAGGTCAACAACATTTTTCTGGATAAATGTGCCCGCAAACCTCTGTTAGCTTCGATTAGCTCATTTAGCTTGTAGCTGGGAGTAATGGCGGACTCAGATCCTCAGAGTTCTGCTCTCAGCTCCACCTCGTTGCTCATCTTTGCCGAATTGCATAATAGCTAGAGATGGGCCGCTTTCATGGAAGTTGAAACTGAAAGGAACCACAGCACCTTCTAGTGACTGGCTGCAGTACAAATGTTAAGTTCCTCCATCAACAAATAAAAGTTAACTAAAAAACAGAAATGCACATTACATTTGAGCTGATTTTAAGGTAGAAATTTGCTCCTAATTGGACATTTTGCCATTTTCTCAAATTGGAACTTCTTGACTGAAGAAACAACTGGACTGAATCCCACAAACACAAAATTTACACATTTGCTCATTACACGCAGTCAGAACTCAACATTAACACATGCAGACAGTTGTTTAACATACGCGGTTCCCTCTCAGGCTGCCATACGTCCAGGCCCAAGGCAACTGAGAACACAAATGTCAGTCAGGAAGATGGGGAAAGGTTACCGGGAAGCCAAGAGCTTAGTGCCGTTAATTTGTTCCCCGGGGTTCAAGGTCAGCTAACTCAGGAGATACATCCAAAATACCACCAGGAAAAGTTTCATTAGGAGCAGTGTGAGGAAAGTTAAATTACGTAAAAAAAGGATTTTTGTAATTTTCTTTTAATTTTGTGTTGCTGATGAAGAGGATGAAAAAGAAATAAAATGAAAAATCTTTATTTCAGAGAATGAGACTTTTAATAGTGAGAAAGAAGAAAATAATGCTTTTGTGTTCTGAAAAATAAAATTAAAAAATTCGTAATAACTATAAAAATGAAGAGTTGAGAAAAGCTTTTTATTTAAATAAGAATATACCAAAAACACACCTGTTTACTGTTATTTTACAATTTCCTAGCTACATCTAAAGTATAATTTAGTGGCTTTAATGAGATAATGTACACCATTCAGTGAAAGTACTATGCATGTATTTAAATACTTGTATAGTTCTGTGTCCTTTGCCAGGTGGCTGTTGCGTATATGTGGTGTGTGTGTGAGGTGTGTGTGAGGTGTGTGTGAGGTGTGTGTTGCCCCATCCAGACGGCGTGTCTGACTTTCAGCATGTCTCTCCTCCTCGTCCCTCTGAGGTCACCTCGTTGGTATCGCAAGCACAGCAGTCACATTGGGCTTCAATGCAGACAGATTGCTTATAATAACCGTTGGAGACCTTTCATTTTTTCCCCGTCAGCGATTTGCAGGATAATTTTGGCACCCTTTAAGGATTCAACTCCTCTAATAAGAGGATAAAAATAAACAAGCTGGTTGTTGGAGTACTATATTGGGACGGCGTAATCCCATTGAACAAGTCCGAACGCACTCTGGCCAATAAAATCAGACCCCTGCAACGTTGTTAGATGTTGCAATTTTCACTATTTCTAAAACAAGAAATGACAGAGAGCCAAGCTTTTAGCTGCTAAACGGATGAAACGTCACTTTCCAAATGTCATTACTGAAGACCTGATGGCAAGAAAAACGCCTAGTCAATCCATGGTACATTTCATCTTTGGTTTGTTCACTTTAACAACAGATTGCATTATGGGTCTATCTCTGGTTTTTAAAGTTTTAAATCACATCCCAGCGCTGTCTGCGCCCAGTACGCCTCATTTATTCTGTTCTTTTGATTTTCATTAAAAAAGAAAAAAAGGAGGGGGGTAAAAATGTGGTTTTGGTATGAAAACTAGATACTCAGAGACATTAAGCAGAGCTGAGAGATTAGGTAAATTAATCAAGTGATGAAAGTTTGAGAAGAGAGCGGTACAAAAAAGGTGATGTATGGAAACAGAATACAAAGTATTGTGGGGTGAGATAGAGAAGAGTCGGTGAATTAATCAACAGAGGCTGAAGGACAGAGGTTGGAGGAGTAAACTAATGTAGGCTGTGCTGTGAGTAAGATGGACATTTAAAAAACATTGGCATAGATCAATACACACAAGGCTATCACTGCTGATAAGATCTATCCATTACTGTCTTCAAAGTGGAAAGCATTTCATTCTACTTTCAAATTAAAATAAGTCACCGCTCAATCAAACATATCTAAAACGCTTTGGAAAAAAGTCTTTTTCAGAGGAAGGAAATATAAGTTTTATCAGCTCATTGCTGCAATATGTAATATGTTATGATAACTGAAAATGAGGTTCACTCAGGGCCCCGCGGAGATCGAAAATAAATAAAAATAAATGTATGTCGACCTTTTTGGGCCTCTATTTATTCCCGTACTCCCCTTTATGTATCTAATATTTCTAATTTACCACCGTCCAGGAAAAGTGACACAAGAAGTCATAAATTCCCTTCTAATTCCAAATAATTCCGATTACATGGACGAGTAGTTTTCAATCAGAGAGATAATCTGGATGATAGATGGTGGGATAATTGGCTGTCTCTGCCACGTAAATATTGTGTCGTTCTATTAATCTTGCCGAATGAAGTGTCAAGCTGTCACTCATTCGTCAAACTGAATTAGGAAATATAACGAATAAATAAACGCACGCGGGTGGCAGAGGATAACGTGCGACTGTGCACGGGCGTTTGTGTGTACGCGTAGGCGTGAGAGAGCGAGAGTGAAGGGGGTGGGGTCGAACAGGAAGGAGGAAGAGGAAAAAATAGAAATGTAAACAAAAGAAATGTACAATTCCAATTCTATTTCCTTTATTTGTAAGTTTTAGAAAAGTAAAACATAAAAAAAAAACTGCAACAATGTTTTATATTTAATCTTGTCATAAGCATCCTTATCAAGACACATAGCCTCAGAATTCTATCATCTTTTTGTTCCAAGGTCTATATCTGTCATGTGTCAAGAGTAGATTAAGCTGCTAAATGTTTTGACTTATCATCTGATGAATAACTGCTCGCAGCGGCTTTAAGATGACTCTCTAAAATAAAAAAAGAAGGAAATCTCTCCAGGATTTTGCTCAAATGCTAATAAATGATACAAGTGCATTGTACGGTTTTGCAGAATGCATTCAAGGTGAAAGGGTTAGGGATAGAACATTTCTACATGTGGGCAAGAAAAGACAGGAAATAAACCACTTATGCTCCAGATGTGCAGCTTAACTAAAATATATATATATATATATATATATATATATATATATATATATATATATATATATATATATATATATATATATATATATATATATAATCACACAATTATGCCAAATGGGATTTTAAGCTATATAAGTAACATGTAGAGGTCATATTATTTTCTATGATTGAAGAGGTGATAAATATCTTATCTACTCTTTAACCTGTGCGCCAGAGAGATTAAAAAAGTCCCGTAGTCACATACTTTTAATTTAATTTGCAAAGATCATAATTAACAAGCTGCAGAAGACACTGTTTCAGACTGCTCACAGACGGGACCTCAGCTGTAAGAAATTAAAAAAAATGTGAAGTTTTCATAGAATTCCACATTAAATCTCCAAATATCAGTAATTTCACAGTAAAGGTCAGCTCTAATGGAGTTCCCCCCTGATTTTTTTAATGTCACTCCTGAAGGAGTCTACCTGGCGTGACGTGGGCTACTAATTGTGGCCGGTTAATTAATGAAACCATCAGGTGTTTGCAAAGGCAAACAAAGAGCCGAGCTCCCCTAAATCACGCGTGCCCTTCGGCACGGTTATTATCGGGTGGCAGGTGAACCCCGGCCTTGACGCATGACAGATTAGATCTTCTCAGAGGATAGGCTGTCCATTTATCTGCCTGATAAACTCCGAGCCTCTCTCCATTTTCAATCATCAGAGAGGAAATGAGATTAACAATGTAATGATGCCACCGGCCCGCACACACGTTCCTGAATAAAAAACGCTGAGGTGTTTGGATTATGAACACATTTGATGTTTTCACAGGAAACTTTTAAGAATCCCATCATTCTGGTCTCACTTTGCTCTTGGGCGTCCCTAATAAACTGGCATCCACAGAAATCCTGTTTCTCAGACCAAACGCATTTACAGTGCAGGGGTTTTGTTTCCTGCTGCACTCCTCCTCGTGGGATAAGCCCTCCCCAGCTGTCCCTGAGATGCATAGCAAGCATCCTGGCAGTCGTAAAACTGACATCTTCACTAAACTATGCTAACAAGGCCGTAGTGATTTGTGTACGCGCAGCCTGCATGGCACGTGGAGTGGCGGCATAGAGGGGGGGATCACGGGTGGATTCAAAACACTGCCAGCAAAAAGGTCCAGGATTTACAGACAGTGCATAAAGGAATCAGCTAAAACACACATCTGAGGGTTCAACGGGGTGTCACATGGAAGGAGAGGCAACCCTGGGGTCCAGTGAGCAGCACCCTGGCTTATTCCCCTCTCCACTGGGATTTATAGACTTCAGGCTGAGAGGCTGGTGCAGGTGCAGAGCACAGACAACTGCTCTGCTCTGCTGGTGCAATATATTATAGAGCAACAAACATCAGCCAGGGTGTCAACACAAACAACCGGTATTATTTAAGGCTGTGTCTTTTAAAGGCGGGGACGGGACGGATGGTGCAATCTAGTTATGGGTCAATATAAAAGTTCAGATTAGTTATGAAAACTGAGCAGCTGACGAACCCAACGTGTTCTAAAAAGAGTTCAGATGAATCTAAATTCATTTTATTTAAAGCAACTCAACATTGCAGGTGTTTGTGAATGATGAGACATGGGCTTCTGAAGGCTTTGCTGCACTATCTTTATAGTTTAAACCAAATGTTTAGATCAAACTGTACAACCAGGCTCTTTTTTCTTTGCTCTGGGTCAGCAGAAGTGCACATGAGAGCTCCTGATCTCCTGCGAGTGTTGCTGTCAGCATGGTCCTGAGTGGGCTGTGAGGAACTTCTGTCAGACAGTGTCAAATTTCCACGGTCCAGACTGTGGCCCTCTGTCCTGCTCATGGCTGCAGCTCAATGGGCCCTTTGATGGGCCACCCGGGGCTTTTCATCGCGCACCTTGGCACGGAGCACTGGAGACGGGTCGGGGGTGGGGGTGGGGTGGGGTCTGTGCCACATAACACCTGGCAGGTATGTAAATCCACGTGCCCAGGAAAAACAAAAGCCACTCTGTGAAGCATTTATTGGACGTTAATTTTCTCTCTTTTCATATTCATAAAAAGTAGAAGAGAAAAGAACAGGATGAGCTGGGAAGCATCATGCTGTCCTGATGAGTTCACTGTGTAAGAATTTATTTAAAGGGATTTTGACGATCCAAAACCTTTAAATATGTTTTTTAAAGAGCACTGAGAAACCGTTTTTACTTGTTATTTTCAAAATACAATAGGTCACTCTGAATTTTATGCAGGCTGAACGTGAAAATGGTCTCCTACCTCTATTTCCTGCATCAGCCGCCGAAAGAAAAAGACGGGGAAATGCTCAAAGCCACAGAGATCTACGACATGCTGTAAATTAGCATTCATGGACTCACACACCTTCACTTCCGACCAGTCAGGAGAGAGCAGAGCACCTCTCAGCTAGTAGAAGCTAACCATTAGCATTAGCAACTCCACCACACAGCAGAACTCCTTCAGGCTTGAGTTGATTGCACATCAATGTTGCAAAGCAAACAGAGGCAGTGGAAAAGTCGCGTTGCTGTTGGCCTGTCGGGGTGAGATGTTTGAACACCATGAGTAATAATGAGTAAGACTCCAAATCCCGCCGTTTTCTGCCTCCCACTCACCCGGCTAACTTCTACTTTCTGAAACAGGAGTGCCAGAGCACTTTTTCCACAGAGATCGACTCACAAGGCCTTCATTTATACTAGAGACCGCTGGAAATGTACTGGAAAAAAAAGTGAATGAGAGCTTTGATCCTAATGTGCATTCAGTTTATTGTAAGTCAAAGCTCATTTATGCTAATCACAGCTAAAGATAGGTGCAAATTAGACCTTTGCATCTGCCTCAGGTGTTATCTTCCTTGGCCCTCTCCAGTTACCACACACCTGCTTTCTCTGCCTTCTTTCCACTCCTTCGCCCCTGCCCCACACAGAGCAGGCCCATCCCCAGGATCATCCTCTTCCTCCCTTATCTGCAGTTCAAAGTTCGTTGACTGAATTATCTCTGGACGGTAAGACAGAGAGGAAACAACTGTCTGTCGGCAGCTTTCAGTCGGACGGAGAGAAACTTTTCCCTGACAGCCGGTTGGTTAACGGGTCTTTGCTGTCTAATCCTGAGCTGAAGCGATGGGAGCAGTGAGAGAGAACACGGCGACGTCTGGGACAGAGCCGTGTCACAAGATAGTAAAGCGGAAGCTGAGGTCTCAGGTTTGAGCGGCCACTGAGTGACTGAGGTGTTGAGAGGAAAGGTGTGTTGGCCAGGAACGCAGGATGAGAGGATAGATTCAACTCGGAGGGGAAGAAAGAACAAATATGGGATGAGCAGGGCCTTTTGAGTTCAGAACACCTGGATACACTGATCAAAGGGATCATCTGTGAGTTTGACAGCTTTGCAATCCACCAGCCATATTGTTTCCATAGAGACTCAGTGTAATCAGTCAGGATATGACCCGGCCCTTAGCGACAGGATGGCCTGTTGGATTCAGCTGATTTAAAGAAGTCGTCCACTCAGATGTCCCCCCTGGCCTCCTCTTCTTTCTTAGCTCTCTCACTCACAAGGTCATCCCACAGCCAGTCATGACACTCCAATTAAGGCGACTGATAGACACAGCTAATTGGTTGGATTTATAACCTCCTTTTATTATGCTTTATGAGGAAGGCAAGTGGAGGGCATTACCATTTATAGGCCCCAGGCTTCCACGCTGGATCACTGTCATCCACTACTGTCCGGCCCAGAATACTGCAGCAAAGAGAAGCTGTAGTTGGGACTTTTGAGTGTCCTTTTACCCTTTCATGGGAATAAATCTAATATTCCAATGCAAAAACTGTATTTGGGGAAAAAAAGAGCGAAAACACAAATGTTGGAAAGAGTTAAATATTGGGTGAAATATGACAGGAGGATCTACGGGGCAGGTAGGCGAGGAGAAGGCAGCCGAGGCTCCTGTAATGAGTGTGTGGTTATTGATTGTATTGTCAGGGTGGCTGACCGGGGTCCCGTGTGCTGTGGGCCCCAGTCCATCTGTGGACAATGCAGTCAGTTACACCTCACTGCTCCGTCTAATAAAGAACAGGCAGATTGATGTCACCAGTATGGTTGAACTCTACCTAACACTCACCAGCACCACACACACACACGCACGCACACACACACACGAGTAGTCCAGGGCTGTCATAAAAGAGGGAAATCGTTTTTTACCACTATCTGCAAAGGAATAATAGGAAACCTGATCATATGCTTTAATATATTATAAAACCTTGCAGATAAATATTATGTTTATTGTTAATTCTTGTGTCTACAATAAGTCTATGAATTTCTTTTAGTCTATAAAATCCCAAAACAATACTGAAAACAGTTTAGTTTATATGGCAGATTGGGACATAAAAGGACAAAAGAGCACTTTTTGGAATATAATAAGAAATTAGGACTATGTTTTTGAGAAACATCATTTGTAAAATGCTGATCAGTTCAAAATAAAATCACATTTAGATGCCCACACAGCAAGCTCACTTTTCTGAGTACAAACAGATTTGAGCTCATGCTAACATGACGAGCATCCTCAGGTTTCTGGCAGACATCAGGTCCTGTGTAATGAAAACTCAGTGTTCTGCTGGTTAAACTTGTCTCTTTGAGGAGGAAGTCAGCACCTCCACCCGAGCACTCGGCCGTGCTCCAGCCTCAGCAGCCTCCCCTACAGCAGCACGAGCGATTACTCCTGCGCAGCCAGCCAAAACACAAAAATCAATAAACAATCTCAATGTTTCTGAGGGCTTTTCGTCTGACTTAATAAATGTCTCAATCCACTTTTATGACTTCATTTTGCTTTAACGTCTTCTTCATGTGCATCTTTTGCCGATCAATTAGAGGATGGAGTGCCCCCTCTGTCACGACACCTGCCCTCCATCCGCTGCAGCAAAACACACACACACACACACACACACACACAATGCTCAAGCACAAGGGGATCAAGACTGTATTCACAGCTTATATTATTCACTATGGGATTGTTATTTGTATCATTAATGCCCCTCCTTCCTTTCACCAATGAAATGCAAACCTGTTTCACTTTGAGTAAGCACCATGATGCTTATATGAATTTACATTAAAAATATACACTGGAACTTCTAACACCTCTAATATTTATTTTTAAACGTTATCACGCTTGTCAAATAGCACTTAAACTATAAATGAAATATGGCTTTTATCTGAGTTTAACTGCACTCTGAACACGGCTGCAGCGTTCAGAAGAGGCATTTCCAGGCTGACAGAGAGATGATGACCACGATGCCATTCTCGCTGGCAGCTCCTGCTGTCACAGGCTCTGATGCCGCTGCAGGGATGACAGGTAAGTGTTGCCGGAGCCCCCTGGTCTGTGACTAGAAGCTCCAGGAGAATTTCACGCACGCTCCTTTCTTGTCTCCCATTGATTCTGCCACTTCCCATTATTGTCAATCAGAGCAGCGTCGTCTCCTCGGGAGCTGCTGTGTGGCAGGCGATTGTCGGGGCAGTGGGGTGCGGAGAGAAGCATGCAGCGTGCCTGCCAGCACAGAGGAGAGCCCCTCTTGAGAGGCAGCCTGGGCAGGATGCCCCGAGTCAAACTGAGACCTTTTTGCTTTACAACACCAAGTGCGGGTGGTTGAGAAGCAGGGAGACGGATGAAACCTCGTGACACGAGGAGCAGCTGAAGCTGAAAACATAGTTTCGCTGAGCTGTCAGCAGGAAAGCAATGCTGCTCTCTCAGATGTGACTGCCTTGTTAGAAAAATGACAAAATAACAATGGCAGGACTAATGGAACAGCGGTGAGGAATTGTTCTGGAGGTTAAGGAGGGTCTTGGAGCTTACGGTATCCCCTGGTGGCTCCTGACCCTTCTTAGACCACCGTTTTTGGCCCTATGCAGGCGTTCTGGTTAACGTGAAGCAACCATGCAGCTATAAGCCCTGGAGATTGATGGGAGCGGGGCCCTCCCTCCCTGCACTGTAAAAGATTATCCGCTCACCCGCTGGAAACAAAGCTGTGATGGAAATTCGTCTCGCATCATCAGCAACAAAATATCTACACAGCAAAGCGGGAGTCTCTCATTTTTCATGGGCTATATATTAAATAAAAAAGGGCATTAAAGAAATGGAGAGGGAGGCGGTGTGAGCGATAGCACTAGTTAGTATTTTCTTTCAAATGGGCCGCTTGAATCAGGGAGATTATAAGGTTTTTATTGGCTGTCAGGAAAAACAACTTTCCGCGTACTTCACCCGCTGAAGCTCATAATGCTCTGATTAGAATGCCAGCAGAAATGAAAAGGGATGGTGGCGGGAAGGCCCGGGAGAAGCAGCGGGACAAGCACAGATGCCCCCGAAATCTGCTCTCCCTCAAATACAGGGGGGAATACAAGACGACCAACACATGCACCAATAAAGCACGGAGTGAGTGAACAAGCGCCACATGAGCTCCAGCCTGGAGATACGCAGCCAGCTTCGCCGTCAGATCTGGTGTCAGCGGCCGAGCTGAGCCTATTCTGAAGCGGATACATGAGACACATCAGGCAGAGCGTTATCTCTAGCTAAGTGAATATTGCATTCAGCTGATATGTGATATTTGAATTTCCCATTAGGAGGGGAATATGTGTCAGAGTGAAGAAGCTCTGTGATGCTCGCTTGTTTCGCAGAAGGCAGAGAATGGACTTCTTGCTTTAAAGTTGCAGTGTGTCATGGTGGTGATAAGGACGAAATGATGGAGGGGGAATCCCGAGGGCTGTTATTCACAGGGTCACCTACACTGTAGCCTTTGAGAGGGTTGGAAGGCTAACCATCATTTACTAGAAACTCAACCAACTCAGCCCGATCACTGTCATCTTCCCCGGAAGTGTTTTGAAAAGGCCCAACATGAGTAAGAAAGCAGATTGAAATCTGTCATCAAATGGACTCGAAAGACTCCGTGTCTGTCAGTTTGTTCAAACGGAGCTTTCAATTTCCCACAGTGGAGAGAAAGTAAGAGAGGCTTGCATCAAACTCCTAAACATGACAGAGCTGGCTCTTTCTGTCGAGAGGAAGCCATTGATTTTTCCTCCATTTGGCCATCAATCTGGTGGAGAAGAGGTGGCTGTGGGTGCTCAGACAGCTGATGATGTGATTTGTAACCGTGGACCACCAGCGAGCAGAGAAAATTGCTCAGACTCTCAACACGTGGCAAAGTGACTACTGCAGTCCTCGGCGTTCAGCTGGAAGATTAACAGCAGGGGATCGACTGATAATCTCTGGCGGCCGAGTGAGTATTTTCTCTGTCAGCCGCACTGCAGCCAAAGCAACATCTGTATTCGGCAGGACCAGTGTCACATCGTGGTGGGAATGTGTCACTCAGCTGTGAAAAGTGCTCTAGAGCCACTAAACAGGATCTCCACCATTCTTTTAATTATCTAGGTATCGTCTATATTTACTGATTTTACTATATTATTGTGGGAAGACACTAAAACATCTTCAGTGAATAATTTACTCATATTTATAGTTATTAGATGGCAGCTAGTGTACAGCGAACACTGTACATCAGAATAAGAGCGTCATCACCAACAGTCAGACACGGTGGTGGTGGTGTGTTAGTCTGGTTTTAAATTTATCGCAAGTGCTTGATTTTAGTTCTTGGCATACAGAGTTAAGTTGATTTGGGCGACTTTTTCCTGTAACCCTAGCCTAACCCTAACCCACTGATATAAAGATGTAAGTTGGTTTGGACTACAGTACTTTTTCCTGTTAATAAATAAAATAATCATTTGAAAACTGCTTTTTTTTAGGTTAGAAACTACTGCTCTAGATCATATCCAGGATTGACCATCTAACATATTCTACTAGAACTTATTCAGTCAAACTTTTTGTGAACTTGAACAGTCTAGTATCATCTTTATAGAAATAAATTCTAATATTTTAATGTCTTATAACATTTTCGCTTGATTGTTTAATAATTATAAGGTAAAAGTATGAAAACAACACAACTGGTCTAAATGCACACAATTTAAACCACCAAAACTCTTCCATTTAATACGGATTCAGCAAAGACAATGCAGTTTTATTTTACACATGAATGATTATATGTAATAAAAATATTAACTTATGACTTAAAGGCATATAAATATCCATCTTTCACCTTTAAAATAGACAAAAAACATGACTGACCATTCAAGGTTCACTTGAATATTTTCAACCAGTATCTAAAATTCATTTTTACTGAACACTCAATGATGATTCCATGAAAGACATCTAGTGGATAAACATTACATTTTGATTGAATTTTACTATTGTAACATCTGGTGACATGGTGCAGGCTTTCTAAGGGATTAGTAATCCTCTTTAGATCATTTGCAAAGCAATTAGGCATGCCTCTGCTGCTATTAAGCAAAACGATAACAGCCTTAAGAGATAAGATGCTATTTGTACAAGGCTTCAAATGTGGATAGCTGCCTCGAAGCCCTGATATCGCCCAGATTTATTTAAATCCTTGTAAATGAAATTAGAAAATATGATAGTAAAAAAAAAACTACGGACATATCTTCTGCACCATCTAACATGTAATTACATTCATTAATTAAATGCCCAGATTTAAATCTGTAATTAATTGATCTGAAAGTATCACGTCATAAATACAACACATTTTACACATTGCAATCATTTTAAATGCATGGCATCATAGGATATATATATATATATATATATATATATATATATATATATATATATATATATATACACTGGCAATCCAATAAGTATAAATAAGAAAATGCATAAATGCCTTTAGCTGCCATAATAAAGTTTATTTTCAAAAAGGCAGAACTATGTTCTTGTTAGAAGGGCATCAAAATCACCTGGATTTCCTTTAGAAATCCAAAGTGAGCTGAACTACTTTGACTTACGACATGCAGTTGTCAGCGTGAACCAGAGTGACCCCCCACGCATGCATTTCTACCTTTGGTACACGTTACACAGCAGGAACAAATGCCAGTGACAAGAAAAGGAGCCAAAAAAGCAAATTCCCCGCTGACCTGTGACCCGGAGCTCGGAGGGGACTGCTCTGCATGCATACAGACGAGGTTCAAGGGGAGTTTATGACTGCATTATCGCCAACTCTTCCTCATCCCCTCTCCACCCATCACTGGACACCAGAAACCACCGGGCTCGACCAGACACACCAGGCATCACTCATTCACTCACCTCCTAGGTGCCTTTGTCAGGTGATTGCAGGTGGAAAAAGGAAAACAGATCAATACATCTCCCATGGGCCTGACAGGTAATCTTTACCTGGGATGAAATATGAGTGGTACCAGCCTGCCGGATTCCTTAACTGTAACAGGACAATTGACTAGCTCCACGGATGCTATTCCCATATTTCCGAGCCGATGTAAATTCATTTTGGGGCGTTAAGGTCTGGCTGAGGTGTCATTATGATGACTGCTAATTATAAAATGACAGGTGGGGTATTATTTTTCTCTCTTCCTGCATGTGTGATTTGATGCATCTTCCTTCTATTCATTAGCACCAAAACACAGGATGTCAGATAAGGCTGCATTACTTGTCAACAGCTCAGTGGAATGTATCTCTAAAGCCCATTAACGACAGCTTTTGTTTTTTTGCTTTTGTTTAATAATGAACTCCAACCTGTGCAACTCCTATTAATCAGGTTTCTTCTCCTGATGTGAAGAGACCAGAGTCGAGCTGCAGGAGGAGGCACGGTGTCGGTGGTGGAGGGGGGTGGTGGGACGCGCTCTGTCTCAACACTTTGACTGATTTCTGTGGCAGCATGTCTTGTGCGAAGCATCCATTTAGACTAGTGTGCACACACAGCATTTATAAATGTCATCCCTCTAAAACATGATCACATAAATCCTTCTCACACGGATTATTGCCGACGTATAACTCATGTTAATTGGCAAATCTCATTTTATTAAATGAGATTCTTCTCTTAAAAAAGGCTTTAAAATGTCGGGAAAGACATGTGGTGATATCTTGTTAAATAAAGTGCATATTTGTTACTTTTGATGTAAAATTTTGGGGGGAATTTATGAGGAAAAAATACTTTCTCCAGGCTGTTTTCAGCAGAATTAGTTTGCAGGTGCAACACAGGCTGCAAACGTTCTCACTAATATGATGCATGTTTACATCACTGTAAACGGGTGCATTATTTTTCCTGGGTAACCTGCTTGTTTACTAGCTTGGCTCAAACTGCCGTGTTTGATCTGACTGTACGCTGCATTGATCCTTTAATGCATCTGATGGTGGGAGCACTGGGGAACTGGATACCCCAAGGGTTTGTTTCCTAAAAGCTCCTCTGCCTGCTAGCATCCGCTCGTTCACTGCACCGCTCTAAAAGCAACTCATCCATCGCTCAAAAACAGCCTTTTCAAACAGACTCGCAGCTAGCCTTGAACTTTAAATACGTTTGGGGAAATTTGAATATAGAAGGTAACCTGATGAGAACAGAGGTGGCCCTCCGAGGACCGTGACTACACTCCCTCTGTGTTGTGCTAATGAGCACCTTTGTAGCAACTGTAGCTTTTCAAATCCATGCTAATAGGAGGTCTGTACTTTGTGTGGCTCGCCACCGGTGGTCGCCTCTCGTAACCCCACAACAGCATGTGGTAGCCAAACATTGTGATGTTCTTACAGCCATTGTTGGCCGCCCTGAAGTAGAGCAGACTCTCCCCCCCGCCTTGACCACTGAGCCTCAACTGACCATGCTTCCAAGGTTCCTGCTGACAACTGCTGCACTACTAGAGGGGACATAATTATTGGATTTTGCAGTAGCAGGTGGCCTGGAGACGCCGTGTGGGAACAGGGGGAGAAGCAAAGTCTAGAGTCAAACGAGCAGCCACTTGAAGCTGACTTCTTCTTTGAGGAGATGGCAGAGGGCTTAACAAGGCTTGATTGCATTAACATTTGTCATGCTTAATATACTACCTGGAAGGGCTGGATCAAGCAGGAACATGCTGATTTGAAGACTAATGATGTGCTTTGTATTTTTTTCCTTTGTTGTAAAGTTTGTGCAGCAATAACAGTTCCATCTTTTTTTGTCTTCCCTGGCACAATAGTTTTCTTTTTTTGTCGCTCTGTTGAGCTCCGTTCAAGTGTCCTCGTGGAGTAAAGATGAACTCTCAGGCTGAGCACCAGAAGAAAACTGGGGTACACGCGGTCCCACTTCCCCTAGGCGTGATGTGTTACTGGCTCCTTCTTTCAACTCTTCTTTCTGATGCTCTATTTGGAAAAAGTAAAAAAAAAAGCGTGTCAAATATGGAGAAAATACAAAAGACGCTTGCAAAAATCTGATTTTACTTCCTGTTTCAAGAACTTTTAATAAAAAAGCAGTTCAGGTTTCAACGATCTCTGATTTAGATAAGCTGAAATCAAACTGAATCACATTTTTGCTAAGTTAAATATTACTGAGATTACAGACAGATCAAATTTGGCTCTGAGTTTAATGAACATGGCAAATCTTTTTTAACTAGCAGGCTCATTTTCACAGAAAACAAAAGAAAAGAAAAATAATTGCACTCTTTGACATTCATTCTTTCTTTTCCTACTTCAGTTTCATAAATAAATCTTCCCAGATCGCCCCAAAAAAGTTAGCGGTGGTCACATAGACACTTTCCAGGCAGTGCCACGGCAGAGGACAAGGGAACTAGAAGTGACATTGTGGCTCTGGGCTGTCTCAAAGGATTAGGTATTACAGCATTCAGCGGCATGTGCTTTAGCTCGTTCCTCTTATATCTGCTTGTGCCTCTTTCCAGATGACTTCTTCCCCAAACTGATCCGGCAGGCAGGATAATTGATTAATATTTCTTGAGGGAATGATGACTAACCGTTGCTGAGGTCCAGCCCAAACACTCGGGTTAAACATAGTCAAAAGGACTTGATCAAAATTCAGGAGTTTCCATGTTTGACAGATACAAAGAAACAGCAGGGAACATTAGTTTGAGTGCTTTCACGTGCACAAGGTGTACCACATACCAACTCCACTCCAATATCAAGGTTAAAATCAGGACAAGAGAAAAAAACAGTCTTATTTCCGAAAGCAAACGACTAATTGTCACTGGCGTTTCATACACATGTTCAGATAAATATGATAATTAAAAGAAAATAAAGTTAAAAGTATATAAAAAGTAACAAACTATATTATCACTTGGGAAAATTGTGATTGTGCAATTTTAAGTTAAAACATAGTTTTATGATTTTCTTGCTGAAGTTAGAGAAACAAACACTGATCATTTTGGTTTTATGGTTTTTGGTTAGATTCTATTGCGTACTGGCACATTTCCATTACCAGTTAGACTGTTCACTTTACCCACTATGCTGATGACACTAAACTATCAGTAAAGACAGGTGATACTGACCAGTTATTTTTATTTAACTAAAAACCTGGGTAATGCTTCTTTTACTCTTAAAATCAGACAAACTGATTTGATTATTTTCCACCTTAAAAATAAATAGTTCAGTAGGTGAGCGAGCTCTTCAATTCCAGAAACTGGACCTTCAAGCGATAAGTGAAAGTAATTTTTGCTTAATTTGATTTCTATGATTTAAAGGTGCAATATGGAAATAAGAATGGACTAAGAATGACATCTTGTGGTCAAATTTGGGTACTGCCGTTTATTATTCTAAACAAAAAGTTACTTTCTCACTACCGTTCTGCACGTTTGATGGCTGCTGCCAGTTGCGGCTCAGCACCAGAAGTTTCTAGATGACGAGTGAAGACGAGTCATACGCAGTAAGTTAAGTAGATAAATACATTAAACTGTAATATCAAATTGTTCGAATTTGAAAAAGTAGCTTGAGATTTTTTTTGCGCTGACAATTTTTTTTCTAATTCACTGTTAGCATTGTTAGCTTAACATTAGCCTCTAGCCTTGTTTACCCGATGTTAGAGGAAAACAAAAAGATGCCGTGGCTTCTTAGAGGTACAAGAAATAACTTCTGAGTCGCTCCTGTTTACTGGCGTCGGTTCTTTAAACAACTCTGGAGCGTTTTGCTGGCTCGTATCGAAGTGCTAATGCCGACGCAGCAGCGCTTGCTGGCGCAGACTTGGCAACGCCGCGGGCTCACAGACTGTAAACAAAGACTACGTACATCTTTGGCCATTTTGGAGATGCAGAAAGACAGACAATCACCCAGCAAGCTGAGAACGAAATCTGTTTCAATGCAACCTTCCTTCCAACATGACTGAGACATTTGTTTTGTGATTATTTCACTGTAAAAGTCTTACATATTGCACCTTTAAATTGGCAAAATTACTATCTGGCAACTTTTGGTTGCAATTTCTGTTTTTTTGTATAATTTAGTGTTTATATCTTAATTTTTTGTTCATTCTGGTTTTTAATTGCAATACATGGCCCAGCTCATGTACAGCTTTACCTTTGGTCTCTTGGACTGGTTTTTTTCTAAACTCTACTTTGATTGAAAGGATTTACATGAATTATTCTTATAAGGTAGGACTTTATCGATCTCCATTTCAGGGAAATTAAACTGTTACAACAGCACACAATAATGCTGACAATTTGATGAAATATAAAGAAAAACACAATGAATATAAAGATATAGACAAAAATTACAATAACACTGGTTTTGTTTTAATATATGCAACTATAAATTTCATTATTATTATTATATTATTAATAACCGTCACAAAAGCAGCATTTTATCTGTATAAATTGTCATGAATATATTTATGAGTTTGTAAGATTTACGTAAAAAACAAAAGCAGGTGATTTGTTGCTTTAGTAAAACAAAACTAACACTTGCAATCAAGTAGTTTTACATCAAGGTCAGTAAAGAAATTAGAATGCAAAGGTTCTCTGTCAGAAGGAGAATTACAGTACATACATTTATAGCAGGTGATAATGGGAAGTTGAATGGAACCACCTTACCATCTTAATAAGCTCTTATGAGATGCTCTCTAAAAACAATCATTACAGGCCTTCCTGGAGCACTCCCGCTCCCCCTGTTTATTAATCAGCTAATTACACATTGACAGTAATGGGCCTGCTGATTCCCACACTTAAATGAACAGGGCTGAATAGCTCTTTAATGATTAGCCTTTGTGCTTCTCTCTGTCCTGCTTGCTCTCTTTCTCTTTCATGCACACACACACACACACACACACACACACTCGCACACACAGCTCCTTTCACAGCTGCAAAAATAAGACATTTAAAAAAGACCTCCTGGCAAGAGAGTTTACACACAAACCGGTCGAGAAGCACCTGACAGAATGAGCTGCTGAAAACAAATATGTTTCCACACAAACAGCGGTAAGTGGTGCCGGTGCATCAACCTGCTTAGGTTTCAGCACTGAGCTAGCCCCGAGCAACAGCTATAACACCCCACAATGAAAGTTTGGTGGAGCTGCGCAGACAGGTGCAGGTGGAGACTGAGCAGGGCCACAGTGGGGGTGGGGGGTTGAAGGACAAGAGCAGGTTGTGGAGTGGAGCCGGAGAGGGCAAAATAGTGCGGTGGGCTGCATTTCTGTCAGCACAAGTGATGGCTGAGTGGTAGCGTTATTTGTCTTGTGCTGCCACGCGGCCCTTGCACCAGCTTGGGCATTAATGAGAGGGGGGCCGGGCCGCCGGGCAGGAACACGACGGGCCTCCAGCACAGGTGATCTGTCACGCAGCCGTCTAGCTCAGGCAAGGAGACGCATGAAGACGGAGGGGAGAGGAGAGGCAGCCTAGCCCTGGCTTAGGATCACATGGGTACCCAACGTGGAAAGATACACACACACACACACACAGCCTGATGGGTTAGAATAATTAATTACAAGCGCACTAATTCCTGAAATGTAACACCGAACACGCTTGGTTTTGTTTTTCCACCAACACCTTAGAGATAAAGAAGAAAGGTGGTGTCTGAATCAGGAAGGGGCGTTAAAGTCCTTCCAGATCTGAAATAACCACACCTGTGCACAAAGTCTTCCATTTTTATGACAAATAATCGAGTAATATAAACCCTGATCTTCTTGGAACATGTGAAAATGTAAACAAAGCTGCTTTAAATGAAAACATCTGAACTGTAGAGCAGAAAGGAGCCATCTTTTGTTCTAAACCTAATAAGAACTTGCTGGACTGAGTTGGATTCCTTGATTTGATGGTGGGGAGAAAAGTAGAAAATGGCCAATTTAAAGCTGAGAAATGGAGTGGTCATCTAATCCAAACAGATACCTGGCCTGATAAGTTGTTGTGTGTGTCATCTGTGTGTGTGTGTGTCTGTGTGTGTGCGTTTTCTTCTTTTTACAACCAGTTTTAGCACTGCTGTAGAGGTGCTAAAAGGGTAAAGAAAGAAGACAAAGCAACAGCTGGGTACCGCCTCGGTAATTCCCCGTAGAGCCCTGGAGGATACCTTCGGCCGCGGATCATTTTCACTCCTGATTACAGAGTTTCAGATCAACCACTAACATATACAACAATCCACTTCCTCTTGGCTAATCCAAAGACTCAGCTGTCGTGTTCACTGAGAGTAATACGCCGCTCTTTCTGCTGAATGCAGACAACAATCTTTCCATGCAAAACAAGATGTCTACCAGGAAACGACTTCACTCAGTAAATCACAGAATCTGATTTGCCTCCGTGCACATTTATGTCAGAGTGGCAGCAAACCAAAATTCCTGCACAGAGAGTGTAAAAGCTTGTCAGGGTGAATGTGCATCTCCTGGAGGTCCTGTGATTACTGAGCAGAGACACGGTGCAGCAGGCTGCCAAAGTAAAGATTTATACAGAGCAGTTGCACCTGCAGAAACTGACATTGGACGACATGGGGTGCATGATAAATCATGGTGGACAGGGGGCAGTAGACTCGAGAAGCAGGAAAACAGACTGAATCGGGTCGATGAGGATGTGCCAGCCTGAGCATCACCTTCTGTTTGCTCTTCAGAGACACATTTAAATAGATTTAACAGTGATCATCAGTTTACAGATTTTTACAAGATGCATTTGTATCAATATGCAAAAAGAAGGGTCTCCTGCTCCTCCTGTGTGTTAACTGTCAACAAGCTGAGGGATGCCCCTGGTTCCGCATGTGGAATATAAGGGGTCTTTAGGGGCCAGGGGTGAATCCTTTTTTACTTTTATGGGAATGGGTTCAGCACTGGAGAGGTGAAGGACAGAGTTGCCAGCCGTTCCATCACTCAGCGCAATAAATGGATCCAATCTGTATCCAAGTAAAGCAGTGGCTGTTTTTAAATTCCACCTCTTTTATCCAAATGAATGATGGACCCCAGTACAGAGCACTGTGCAGCAATATTAATATACATCAGAGGCCTGCACCCCTCACTAAATCAGGGAACCACCTGCATTTGTTATTTAAATGACAAACAGCAGCTGCAGCAGTGGCGAGTGGAGCGGGGACGCAGAGAAAAAGGTGGACAAACCAATTCAGGTTTCAATCGGGTGAAGACACGAGGTTTAGAGGCATCAGTCTAATGAAAAAAGGCAGCTCCGCTGGTTTAAACACACACAGCAATGACTGCTGTGGTGGCGTTTGCTTTATTTTAAACAGAAAGCTTCCAAGTATCTTTGCTACCGAACCAAATCCCCAACACGGCGACTTAACTCAAAAAAGTAGATCATCGCCTCCAGCGATCATGAGTTTATGGATTTAAAAAGTAGTCATGTAGCATCTACTTACTTGTGAATGTAAACATTGTAAAACCGTGTTCTTTGGACATTATCTGTTCTCTGCTGCGGGGCGTTTTAAATTTTCTTTACTGCTGACTGGAGTTAAGAGTTTCTGCTGCTGCAAAATAACAAATGTGATATTTTACAGCAGCTTATAAAATGCTATTGTGCTGTCAGAAAAGACTGTTTCATATTTGCCTTTATTGTTATGGCCTGTTTTTGGGAGGGGGTACATGAATATAATACCACTCAAGTAGATTGTTTTATAAAATGTTTGCCTTCATTTTCCAGGAAAGCTGGACTTTGTAGAGAATGATTGCACCGACAAATCCCTTCCGAGCAGATGTGGACTTGTCTTAGAAACAGAATGAAATATGACAGACATAGTTGTTAATTTGATCTTAGCCTGAAATTTTAGCTCAGAAGTTTGGCTTTACAAGTAAAACAATCTGATGCATAACAGTGGGCACCTTCATTTTTCTAATTTTAAAGTGACAGTGTGTAGTTTCCTGCCGATAGGGGGCAGTAGATGCATTTCAGGGTAGCTTTATACCATATCACCGTGCCTGTTGCTAGTGTAGAAAAAACATTACAGTAAATGTTGTTATCTGTCGAGCAGAAAGCATTTGACCTCGGCGTGATAGTCCTTCAGTTAATTCCATCGAGAGAAAGCAACGCTGATGCTAGTTTTCTGGTGGTGTAGGTTCTGGATCTGCTCGGGGTCCTGCGCCTGACGATGACGTCACACTACGGCAATACCACTCAGCCAAAATATAGCGCATCGCTTTTTTGATTCTGTTCTTTCACATAGGTTTTGGAAAGAGTTTAGCAGTTTTGCTATTAAATTTTCTTACCACCTAAATGTTTTCGAATGTGGTAACGTAACTTTCGTAAGTCGTACATCCAGCCAATCATCTAGTGTGACGTCATCAGCAGGCGCAGGCATAGATATCATATATATTGCTAGATGCCTTAACTGGGATTCGACAGCATCCCTACACGGCGGCCATCTTACTGCCGACAGCAGACGCTCCGCCCTGAATGGTAGCAGATGGAGGGTAACTTACACAAAAACACTCTTAACTCGATGAAATCTTAACGGCTTTACAAACGGTTTACATGATTACAAACCTTATAACACATAGGCTTGATAGGACATACGTTAACATTTTTTAATAGGCCAAATCCGTCATATTTTACAGCCACATCTCTGGCGTTTATAACAAACCAATCTGTTTGAAAATCGGTTGAAAATTGAGCAAGTTAGAGTTATTTAAGTAGTACATTCACCATTGACACCAATGTTATGAAAGGGGGCAGCTGTCGCTAGTAAGATGGCCGCCGTGTAAGGACGTTCGTCCAATTGACGAACAGCGAAAACATTTTTTTTCTACCAGAATGCAAATAAGTGTTAACGCTTAATTTTTCAACATTTTCCAAGGAAGCATGCAAATGGCTTTAATTACAACATCTTGTTTTACAAGCAGGTTTTACAGCTTGTTTTCAGCTCCCAGAAGGGACGACTAAAATAAAAGCACAGTTTTGAAAACATTCTGTCATTCGTAATTTCTGTTTAAGAAAGGAAAGGGAGAAAAAATGGAGTCAACTTGGTAATCGGATTTGGAATGAAAACATTTTTAAGCCCTACCTGTAACTAATACAAAACACAAAAATGCAAAGATGGAATAAAAATAAAACATGTCACTCATGAATCTAAAAACATTAAACTACAACATTTGCTCACTAAAAAATCCCTCACCTGTGTCTAAAAGATCTGTGCTATCCTAAATGGGTGGTGATGTGTGAACGTGTGCAGGGTGTTACCTGATGCTGTGATGGATACAGCCTCTGTTCCTCTCCTCCTCTTCGTGTCTCCTGCAGTGAAGCTGCTCTGCCTGGATGGACAGAGACAAAAAAAAACATTAGGGAAAGCATAAAATCACTTTACGAAAGTCAATAACATGTTTAAAAAAGTCCAGAGATGCAACGTCTGCCTTTAACTTCTGCGATTCAGACGTAACCAGACTTTATTCTACGGAGGTTTTAAATAAACCTGTGAAAGCAGAAGACAGTAGAAATTCCATTAACATCTCCTCTGAGAGCGCCAGCTGCTTAAAGCTCAGCTCTAGCAGACACGCGCTGCAGCGAGGCCCCGTCAGGCCAGCGTTTTAACTGGCAGCGTGTTCCATGACCTCAACACCCATAAATCACATGACGGGCGTGCAGGCTCTGGGTGTTGAGAGCTGCTCGGGGCACGCTTTGAGCGAAGTCCCTATGTTGTATAATCAATAGATATAAAAATAAATGGCCTGACCGTTATTCTCTCCCTGCTACCTTTCTCTAATAAAATCCCAGTAATGCATATTTCATTTACTTTTATACTTATTGATTACCTGTACTCCAGTTAGTAAATCACGCGCCTATCGATCCCTCAATCGTACCTCTGTCGGACAGCGCATAACCAGCCATTTGCACCCCTGATAAAGAGCTCAGACATTGAACTCCCCACAGTAAATCTTTGCAAACTAACTTTTTAATTCCAAAATCGATCCACATTTAAACGTGGCATTATTTCACAAGGCATGCCCGCGGCATTAAAAGTAATACAGCGATGCTTTTGGTTTTAATGTATGGAAGTCCATCCTGATCTCTTCCCTCGCTGCATCAAGGTCTGGGATGTGCAGCCCCCCCATCCCCCCCCCCCATCAATGTGCAACCTAGAGGGAGGCGAGGAGCCTTTTCCTGTTGAGATTGAGCCACTGTGGGGGCCATCAGGAGCCCACTGAGGCACTCAGAACAATGCAAATCAAACATGAGAATGCCATCAGCTGGCTCATTAACCAAGGAGAAACACAACCATTCATCTCAGAGCAGAAACCAAAGGCTTTTTATCAGCATACATCATGGCTCGGTAGAAAACCGTAAGCAGCACTCTTGTTATTATTTAACAGCTGTTGTCATCAGTTTTCCAGATGTTTCTGCCTAAATTTACAGAAACTGTGATGACAAAACTAAGATTGACTTTGAGGCTTTGGGAAAGGAAAAAAAACAAGTGAGAAGGAGTGAAGGTGGCCAACAACAACTAAACACCATCAAAGACACAAGGACATCGAGGGGAAAAAAAGATAGATTTTTCAGGTCATATGAGACACTTTCAAATGCAATGAAGTCCCTTTGGGTGGAGAGTAAAACAGCACTGACACAGGGTCAATTGTAATTTTGGCTCACACATCCAAAAGCAAATATATCAATTAGAAATAATAAATCTGAGGAGGAGCGAGAGGCCGCAGCTACAAAACCACCATCCATTTTCATTAGGCTACATGGTGCTTCAGGTGTGAGCAGGATCTCAAGATTAATAGAGGTATTCAAATGAATCAGAAAGGATTAGGGTCTCCAGGGGACATAATCGATAGCTCCAAATCAATAATCAATAGGCCACTCACACCAATATACTAACTGCTGACACTGTGATCTCACAATTAAAATGAAAACCGGGCAGGGAGTGGTGTAAGACTATGATTTATCTCATGGCGCAAGTGTTATTTAGAAATAAATAAGTCAATAGATAAAAGCTGCTGCTGCACGGCTCAGGTGGGAGGCGGTTATGCATTTTAAGGTGGTCACAGCCCCACCACAACAACCCGGAGCAGCACATCAAACCCCAGAAAGCATCGCACCTGCTCAGACACAAGGATGAGCCGTGTGTGATTAAGATGCGTCAAACAAGCAATGACATTCTCCATTAATTTGGTGTCAATTCAACAAAACAAGAAAACCAGAAGAGTTCAAAGTCAATCTTGAATTTTAAAGGAGTCATACACTCATTATTTCAATGAGTATGAATGAAAGCCTTACGAGTCCTTTGTGGAAAATAAGCTCTCATGCTCCTTGTTAAGGACGTAGAAGTTAGCCGGAGGAGTGGGGGGGGTGAATAATGGCAGGATTTGGAGTCTTGGTCAATAAAATGCATGATAGTCAAACATTTCATCTCTGATTGGCTAACAGCATGCAACTCTTCTACTGCCTCCGTTAGCTCTGCAATGACATTTTATCTCCATAAATAACACAAGTCTGAATGTTTTCAGCCATGTTGTGGAGTTGCTAATGCTAACAGTTAGCTTCTACTAGCCGAGACACACTCTGGTCTCTCCTGGACGCTAAACCAACAACCTTTCCCGTTGTGAGCCAAGATGGGCGAGTCCATGAATGCAAATTTACAGCGTGACGTAGATCTGACCTGCTTTTTGTAACCCGAGCATTTCCCCATCTGTTTTCCTTCAGCAGCTAATGCAGGAAATAGGGGAAGAAGACTACGTTCAGCATCCCTGCTGGAAAAACCAACTATGCAGGTCTGTGCTGGTTTTTCCAGCAGGGATGCAAGTGAAACGCAGAGTGACCAATCGTATTATACGTTTCCCACTGAAACTCACTTTTGAAGAAACGTTATGGTGAAACCAGAAATATTTCCTGCATGGCCTTTTGTTTGTGTTTTAGATGAACTAGGATGACCCAGATTGGTACCAAGAGGGCAGAGCCGGGTCATGAGCACCGGCTCAGGAAGGAAGATTCAGCTCGTACCGTCCAACAGAAAACATCAGAAGCCCCTCTCGTCAGAGCCCCCCACCCCCGTTCTTTCCCTCATTCATTTGGGAGTATGATTTATACTTTTTGAAGTGAAGGGTCTTGAATCCCACTATAAAGGAATTAAGAGATCTCCCCCGAGTCTGTCATTCAAATGAGAGCATGGCAGGGATATGAGGGCTTTTTAATAGAAGAAATTAGTATTCACAATGCCTTAAACTGGAATCTGAAGGAACCTTTCAGGTGGAGAAGAAAGGGCCAGTTTAGAAAAGAAAGCCCTAAGAAGTCGGGGGGCTTTTCATAGCAGTCGTGTTTTTGCCCCTCATCAAGGAGAGCTGGAGCGCTCTGTGAAATAACCCAAGAGAGAGGGACGGAAAAGGCGCGGTGTGTGTGTGCGTGTGTAACAAAAATTAAGAATGCACCATAAATAGGCAGAGTGGAAACAACACAACGAGGAGTCCCACAGACCCGAGGCCAAGAGGGCTGCTCGGTTTCTCAGCAGTTCCCCCGTGCAGACCCAACCGTTCTGGGGGTGACCAGAAGCAAAATGGTGCTTTGATGAAACGCTGTTTGGATTTTTCTACTGTTTCTGTTCGGTCCCAGAAATGTTGAAATTTAAATCAACACTATATTTTTATATCTGCGGAGACTGACCTTGAAAACTAGTCTTACTTCTGTCCGCTGAACTCAGAACTGGTGCTATTTGCACACCTTGATGCAGCATGCATTTGGTCATATTCCAGTCATCTCCTATGAATTAGCTTTGTTTAACCAGTAAACGGTGTTACCTGTTCCTGTAGAGCGAGGAGGAACACCTGAGATGGGAGCTCTCTGACGCCACATCAATAGGACACACTGGCAATGGGCACAAAGGGTTCAACTGGAAGTAAAAGTGTCAATAAAATGCAGATTTGAATAATGAAAATGAAGTTTAAGAGGAATAAAACATATGTGCTAAAAGCTTACCTGGTTTCTGTCTTGTTTTCCAACAGGAGGCAGCCAAAAGCTACAAGGAGAAGGTCACATTCTGAGATAAACAGACTCAGTGGGATATAATTTGGCTTTTTAAAACGAGTGTATCTCACTTTCTCTGGGAACGATCTTGGGAGAAGTGCCTCAGTCTTTCCACAAACGCTGGCATGTTGTGGCTCTGTTAGACACACAATTAGAAATGCTGAACAAACTCCGCCACTTCACTAGCCTAGTGAACTAGACCAATTCTTGCTTTGCAGAGTTTGGTCTAGGCACGCTTCATTGGAACCCTCGCAGCCCAAACCACTGCTGTGTCTATCCAATCACAACTCGCTATAGTTTTGGTTGGGCCAATCACAGCGCTCTATATCATGGGCCAATCACAGAGCGGAAGCAGCCGATGACGTCAGCGCTGCGGCCGCGAACGCCGCGAACCCAAGCAACATGGCGGCAACTCGGAAAACACGTTCGTTTGAAACGGCTTTGTCATCAACATTGGATTATTTAGACTCCAACGTGCGTAAGTCTGTCTGATATACTTAGCGGCTTCTTATTTTTATCAAACAAAGTAGTGCAATGTCCCAGTACACCTGATATTCGCGTGTTTTTCATACAAAAACGACAGAAATCATTGAAGCTAGACGCTATTAAAGCCTCCCGCTTTTCCGTCGCCGTGATTACGTCATGTTGTTCGTTACTCTGATTGGTCCTAGCGCTATCCAAGTGCTGACATTTTGAAAGACAACCGTAGATCCCGCCTCACGACTGAGAGCCGTCAATGGTTCGTGGCCAGACTATATATTCACATATATAGGATGGCTTGCCAGGCTACCACTTCACAGCAGTGAAGAAGGAAAATTCAAGCTTTCCCAAACCTTCCTGGGAAGTCGTCTCCTGTCCTTCCTGAAGCAGCAGGAAGCAGAGCAAGACAGGCGATTCAGACGTGGGTGATACCCTGCAAAACACAAACCTCATTGTTCCGATCAGAAAATCTCAATCTGGTTAAGAGAAGAATTACAGAACAGGAAAAGTTAGAGATAGATAAAACAAGCAACATTTTAACCTAAATCAAAGCCGTTTAAAATAATTGTGACATTAAAAAAGTAATAATTATTTCACTTAACTTCTTAATTTCACAATTCTGTCAAATCTGTTCTGTTTTCACCAGAACAACATAACTCAAGATCTGTTTTCACATGAAGGTAAAGAAGCTTGACTCACCTCTGACAGATTGCCGTGCAGGCTGCAGGAAGTTGGTGGAGGTGTGTCTACTCTCTAGAGAGAGTGAGCTGTCAGAGTCCCAGTTGGGCAGGAGTCCCGCCACCGCCTTCCCGACTCCACAGTCCCCCTCAAAGAACCAGTCGCTCTGCTCGTCATCGCCTGTGGAAAGGTCAAAGCAGAAATGCTTTTCAATTATAAGATAAACTTTGTTGTAGAAGAAACAAAACATCAAGTAGTTTAATCAACACTGTTCCTGATTTTTTGGAATGTTTTCCAGTCAGATCCTTTTGTGCGGGAGTCAGAGATGTCTGAAACTCCTCAGTGAAGTACGCAGCACCAGATAACATCGGTTTCCTCCCCAGAGGCGGTGAGATCCTCTCAGACCTGTCACTCAGCGTGGTGCACACAGGAACCATGCCTCTCACAGTCAAGGTGTAGTGACAACTGTTAAATCAGAGGCCGCCTGGCCCCACCACGGCTAATGAGATTAGCAAAGGCTTCAGCGCTCATTAACACGACATGACAACGTCTTATTAGAGTCGCCTGGGCGCCCAGCGACTGGCCCACTGTAGCAGAACCTCCCTCTGTAGGCCCAGCATTCCCACTCTGAGTGGAGATGGGTAATGTCCACCTGACAGCTCTTCACGAGCTGCAAACAGTCATGAATCCAATCCAAGTCCAATCTTTTTGATACCTTGTCTTCCTTCATCGTTGGTGAAGAGACCGGGGTCACTGCTGCAGGTGCTGCTGGTTTCCCTGCAACGAAAACAGAAACATCTCCCAATGATCTGACATACAAGGACGAAGAACTTGGTTCAGAGTTGTCACTGAGAGCTGAAGTAGAGGTCAGATGATGTTACAGCATCTGAGAGATGACCAGAGTGATCAGAACATTTACATGCTCTGGTCACATCAGTGTAGCATTCAGTAGTAAGATTTATGGCTGGAGGTCAACATGAATGGAAATGACACAAAATAATGGAGCGTGGTGTTCTCCCTTGCTGGGATGGTAAACACAAAGGCACCGGGAGCGACTCTGATCGAAGCCACTGAGTGACATCAACAATCTAATTGAATATCCTCCGCTGTCAGCTCCAATCTAATCTGGCCTGCGTTGTGGAGGATGACAGCGAAGAGGAACGCCGTCCCGTGTCTGCCCCTCCCTCTGGGTGTGCCCCTCACACAGATGAGCTGCTGCTTCCTCACAACAACTGGCTGACATCTGCTGTGTGGGCTGCCACTGCTTACCGTCCCAACCGCTCTGCTGCCGGTCCCCTCCACCCCCTCAGGCAAACCTCAGTTACTCCTCTGTAAACCCTCACCAAGGGTTCTGCTGTGTTCATCACACCTCTACACCGGTAAAGTTTAAGACAGATGCATAAACAAGGGCTCAAAGTTTCAGTGTAAAATATGTTTTTAATGATTCTGAGGCAACAGAGGTAGTTTTATCTGTTAAATAACTGTAATTCATGACTGAGAGAAAGGAAGCTTAATTCTCTCGACTGCCTTGCACTTTCCTTCCTGTTTATCATCTCTGACCTTGCTTGCAGGAAAAAGCTGGAGGGTCAGATATGCGCTGATACGGAGCTTTGCCATATTGCCGAGGCCTCTGGATGATGCCAGGATCAGGGAGAACGTCCGTCCAGACTGCCTGTCTAACCTATGGCCAGATGGTCCCGCATCATCTCCCCAAACATCCACGAGAAGCAGATGTGAGAGGGAAGCAGGCCTCTCCGGGGAATCTCAACGACCGAGCAGCCCCGGACCGTCACTCCACCCCCCATCCCACCTTTTCAATCCCACCTCTTGTGACTGAATCCTGTACCACACCTCTGGAAACATCAGCTGGCATCTGGCACACACAGCACTTTTAGCATCAGCAGCCTTTTAGCCAGATTCAGATTTTGAACCAAAATTCCTTTTCAGTCGATTAGAGGGATTTCAAACCAAGTCTGAAAGAGAATCACAACTATTAACATTTAATCAGAGACATTCATTAAGTATTTATCTGTATTAAAGGTGTAATGTGATGTTGCTTGGAGCAGGACTGAACCGATGCGAGACCTTTTCCATTAAGTGCTGCCTAATTAATGCTACGAATAACTGGCGAGCCCATTTTTCATGAGACGCGACACCTCTTCTTCCTTCAGCTGTGACCTTAGCCTCGGAAAGTTGATGCACATTTCGAGCAACTAAATGCTGCGAGAAAATCTTAAACAAAACATCACAAATAATCCAGTCCAAGAGGCAGGGAGGGATTTTCTACTATAGATTAAATTCTATAATTAGGATATGTGTCCAAGTGAAACAAAGGCAAGGGCAAAACTCCAGCGTTTGGGGATGAACTGAACTCCCCACATGGCCTTATTGTTTCTACACAAGCCAAAGAGGTGAAGCAAAACACAGTATCCAGATGAGCACTAATCATTAGGATATAATCCTCAGCTCCTGGGAGAGGCAGAGCAGTTTGCACAGAGATTACAGGCAAGCCGCCATTTATTGAGCCCAGGCTCATTCTGCAGAGGAATAAAGCAGAGGAGAGTTGGAGAAGGGGGGCAAAGTGCTGATAACAATGGATCTGTGGGCTCTTCAAACAAGCCGCCTCAACCCAAATCTATGCCCTCTTCTATTGGTGACTGATTATAAGGTTATCCCACCCTCCCTGAGCTGCTGTAATTGGATTAGTCCCAGAGATTTATGAAAATTAACTTCAGCAAACGCTGCACTGCCTTCTCGAAAAACTCCTCACAGAGTTTGAGAAATCTAAATTACAGCGCGGCGGAGCCGAGCAGGGCTCAGAGGGGCTTTTGTTTTCCCGAGCACATCAACAGAAGTGACTCGCAGCTGGAGACGGCGCTCGGGAAGCGACTACCCCACAGGTTAGGCCTGCTTGCCGGGCCAGCCTGGGTGCCAGGTGGCCTCACTGCCAGCAGGCCGGGCCGGGCCGGGCCTAATCAAGGATGTGGAGCCCAACTGGAGCTTCCAACATCTGCTCTCTTTGCACTTGGGTGACCGAAGGCAACGCTCAGCTTGGTGTGTGCAGAAGGGAAGTGACCTTGACGAGGGGGACATTTTTACAAAAACTCAAAATAAAATTAAAAAAAATCCAAGACATTCCAACAATGGCATCTGTGTCTGACACAAGACAAACCACAGGACCTCAAAGTATAAATATTGCTGTTGTAACACTGTCAACCCCTCATCACGGCTGCCATTTCTTAATATCCTTCGTCAAGTCTTAACTGTGGGATTGTTGAGCCTTCGGTGCAGAGTGGCAGGCTACTGAGCAGCAATCAGCACTGTAGCCGTTGTGTAAGTGAGAAATGATTGACAGCGTTCCTGGGTGCTCCCATTTATTTCTTCTCCGGAGCTGTTTTCTGTCAGAACGGCTATTGATTTTTCCATAAAGTAAGAAAACAAATACCGTTTAGGGGCTAGAGAGGTCAGCACAAATTAAACCAGACGATGTAAAGCCTTCTCTCTCCCATTATAACCTACTTCAAGCACATCTTCTCCAGTGATTTATATGACCGAATGATAATGAGATAATGAAATAACACGCACTGAAAGGACTTTAAAACTGGACTTGTACGGTTTTAAAAGAAGCAAGTGTTCAAGGACTATGTCCATCTTTTATTACATTTGAAAACCCCAGTTAAAGATTTTGTGTTAATTTAACAGATTTGTTTAAAACATCCTAACACATATCTAAGTACACATATATAAGTACTAAGTATATGACCAATATGTGTAAATGTACCACAAAAGAGAATTTTCATCCATTCTGAAGTGTGTTTTGTGTAAAAAGTACCAATAAATACCCTCTTGCCTGTTTTTCAGATGCTTACTGAAAGGCTTCTGTTAGATGTCCAACAGGACTGTAGACCTACCATCAGCTCACATAGACAAGACCAACGTGTATTTTTGATGCCCAGTCTTCTAAATATATAATTTTATAAGCCTTGAACAACATTAATCATTTATATTTTTACAAAATCCCTTCAAGAAGATCAACGTTCCTGTGGCAGAGGAGTTTGAGTGCTCTAATTATCCTGGCAGCTATGTTGTTGTCCAGGCAAGTTTGCACTTTACCCCTAGGGAGGTGTCACATGGTAAATTGGTCCTAAGGGAAGGACGAGACAAAGAGTGGTTCAGATTATCTTTTATGGGAACAAAACAAAAACATCAGTCCAGGAGGAACCAGCATGGAAGAATACCAGAGTCCCATTCTAGGAAGGGAGTCTGTGTGTGAGATCATGGTGACCAGGCTATAACTAGGCCCAGTCAAAATGGGTTACATGCACCCACCACCTGAACGAAGAGTCTGAAGGGTTTGATGAACTGTGGTTCAAGTAGCAGACCAAGACAGGAGCTTTGGCGGTCCCCTTTTGGCAGTTGGGACATGGAACACCACCTCTCTAGTGGGGATAGAAATTGCTGCTCACCTCAACACATTTGGCAGTGGAACCCAAGTCCTTAAAAGTAGTGGGACTCTGGCTGAGAGGCAGAAGGCCACCATGTTTGAATATGAGGATGCCCACTAGGCAGTCTAGGTCTAAGGTTGATGGTTGACTTTAGAGTTATATCCAACCTGCAGCCCTATGCTTTGGACAATAGGGTGAAGAGAGAAGCAGAGCTGCCAACTGATCACCACCTGGTGGGGAGTTGGGTCAGGTGGCTGGGGGAGATGCCTCGTAGACATGGTAGGTCCAGATGTTTAGTGAGGATCTGATGGGAATGACTGACACCAGAATGTATAAAGGTCGTCTTCAGCTCCCACTTTGACCATGTCTTCAGGGTTAGTGGGGGACAATCAATCTGAATGGACCTTGTTCTCTTCTGCACTTGGTGAAGCAGCTGGTGCTACCTGTAGCTTCAAAGTTACTGGATCCAGTGGAGGTGGTCACCACTGTACCCATTGGTGGACACCAGAGTCAGGGGAGCCAATAGCCTTAATAAATAAAAAGGCCTCACTCTAATTCTCACCTACGGTCATGAACCTCGTGCAAAGACCAAATAGAATGAGATCACAAAGAGAAGCAGAGAAAACAAGTCCCCCAAAGGGTGGTTGGTCTTAGAAATACAGTGAGGAGCTTGGACATTTAAGCTGGACTTGGTATAGATCTTGAAGCCATTTGGTCCAGATGCACTCTGGACACCTCCCAGGACAGTTTGTTTTGGGCATGTCCTGCTGGGAAGAGGCCCTTGGGTGGACCCAGGACACAGTGGAACTAAGGTGATCAGAGAATGCCTTGATGTACCACTAAAGGAGCTGGTGGAAGGGGAGGGGAGGGCAGTCTGTGCTTCCCTGTGAGAGCTGCTGCATTAAAGAAAACTTCCCAACCTTACTGGATAAGTGGTTCCTCTTTCACTGCAGTAAGTAAACCTACACAGCTGATTATTTGTAATCTGATGTTAAAATATCAAAACTCTCATAGCAGCAATTTACTCTAATGGACTTTCATGCAGTGACTTACCTTTCTATCAGAGTGTGTGTATGGTATTGATTGTTTCACTGTAATAATATATTGTCCCTCTCTGTAAGTTAAAGCCACATTTAAGTTTGCTAAATGAAATGCACACAGGAGGGTGCAATCTGGGACTGTGGGACAGTCAGAGCTTTAATTACCCAGCCAAAGACGGGCATATATTTCAAAACAAATCAATACCTCACCAAGTCACTAATTTATTTGTGACAATAGTTCTCCAAAGGAAATAATGAGCTCTCAGACGCCCGAAGCCAGAGCTATCAAAGATTCCCTCCCTGATGATCATTTCAGATATAAGAGACTTTCATTCATTTTTAATGCCAATTCAACACTTTAAGATAATAGAGCTGTTTTTCTGCTCTGGCTTGTTAGAAACTTATGCTAAATATTGACAAGTAGCTCAAAGAAAAGCAGTATTGATTTTTTTGGTAACTTTTTAAAACTTTTTCCATCTGAAAGTATTTTCAATACAATTCCATTTTTATTCACTTATAATGAGGTGAAAGAGTGATGCCATTACCCATCAGACATGTTTTCATCTGCAGCATCTCTGTGCTCTTTTGCCATCTTTCTCTTCCAGCACTCGTTTCCCATCAGTCTGCCTCCTTCAGTCTGTTTCTCCGCTCCCATCCATCCACTCGACCTCCTCTTCGATCCTGACAGACGCTGCACCTTAGTCGGCCTTTGCCTCCTCCTCCCGTTGTTCCTCACGTGTAATTTCTGCTGAAATCTCACCCTCACATCTGGGGTCATACGCTTGACCTTCCTGCGCCTCCTGAGTGGCTGCCCCGGGTTACTTTCAGTGAAGGAATCAGACTCAGGCCAAGAGGGATGCCTCGACCGGACAGGACTTCTAACGACACAAGGCCAGTGGTCAGTTGTAGTCGCATCGTCTGAGTCGCTGTAGTTAGCCACAGATGCAGTTAAAGAGGACAGGTTCTCTCTGTAATCTTTAGCTTCATCCATGCTGGACTCAGAGGCCTCAATCCAGCATCGTCTACGTGCCATCGGATACACGGAAGACTCGTGAAGGCGTTTACGACCCCTGCGTCGGCGGATCTGCCGGCGATGCTGCAGCGGACTTAGGACCATCTCCTCCCACAGCTCCCCGAGCTTGCTCTGCTCCGAGGCCTGCTCCAGTGCAGAAACCAGGTCCTGCACCAGCTCATCCATCATGATGCTGGAAACCAGAAACACAACAAAGCTTATAATCCACAAGCAAACTAATATAGTAGTTTATTTGAAACACATGTAAAACACATTGTCTATATGTGATCACTAGTTCTGTGTTTTACAAATCTAAAAAGATAATCTAACGTCTTTTATTGGTTTAGGTTTTTTATGTTTCTCTAATAGTTTTAATGCAACAAAATCATTTTCTATAATCAAATGTGCTTCAAAACACCCTATGGCATGGTATTTGCCTATTTATTGATTTATCTATGTAATTTCCTGTCATGAGGACTCACCTAACATTTTATTTGCTATTTCTACATTAGAAGATGTTATTCAGATCATGTGAGATTACCTGAAACAAACACTTTGTCCTATTTATAATATTTTTTAACCCAGAAGAGAGCGATGCCATCCAGGAACTGATCAAACGTCTTATCTGACGTAAAGGTAATCATCCTAATAATTTTGACAAGATGATATCAAACAACCCCAACACTTGCTTTTTTAAAATATCATGAAATTTTCCATCATTTTAATGTCCTTATTTGTTCATGTGCAGGCTGATGTCACCTACAGCCCAGCAGCAGAATGGCACTGATGAAGCTCACACAAGAGGTGTGTCTTTGTTGATCATATTTGAGAAATAAGGCCTTTAAACGCGCGTGCGCGTCACCAGCAGCGCAAAAACGTGGAAGCGGTCCTTATAATTAGTGCAAAACGCGGCCGAGTCTTTGCAGCATCACTGCAGCAAAACAATAGCAGAGGCAGGCTGGAGTATCTGCATGTTGCATAACAGCTCGCATCATGTGAGCTCAGCACAAGGAGGAGGAGGAGGTGAAGGAGGAGGACAGCCACACAGCTCCGAACTATCGGTGATAAACCAGCCATTTGTGCGCGTTTTAACGCGGCCGCACGGATACGGAGACTACGGTGAACATTTACTGTAAAATCAGGTAATAACAGTAGAGCAAAGCCCGCTGAACCCAGCACTCACCAGTCGCAGCTTGTCTTGTTTTGTTTTCAGCACACAGCTGGGACAACAGACGCGCCTTCCGCCCCGCGATCCAGCCAATCCGGTGGACCGCTGCGGGGTGACGTCATTCCAAAACAGCCTGCAGTAGCAGGAAGCCTAAATTCAGCCTGAGAGGATGCAGATAACACACTGACCACCATCATTACGTCATTAGATTAAGATATAGCCCTAATTCTGCTGACATATAAATTCATATTTTAAGATTAGATTGTGGAATAAAATGTAGTAAAGAGCTTTATTGTTCCCAAAGGGGAAATGTTTACAAGTTATATCTGGGAAACACAGTCAAAAGCCGTATTTTTGCTGTGCAGAATCATGCACACACATTCTTCTGCTTGATCAAATAATTTTACAAGCTAATAAAAAACATATATTTGCAACAGCAGGTAACTAAACAATCTGCAGAGGTAGAGTTATCATGAGCACAATAGGCAAAATCCTTTAGGCTTTAAATTATTATAACTTTTTTTCCTATGTTCATGAAGTTATTCGCACAAAATCTCACATAAAGCAATTTCAGCAATTTTATTCTTGACAGTTTCAGTACCTTTTAGAATAAGCGGTTTCAGGGCTGAAAATGAGATGGAGCTGGCCACGCCCATCCATCCCCCGCTCAGGCTGCTATAAACTGAGAAGCTCCTATATGTGAGGAGCTTTGTAGTAAAGCTGCTGCTCTGTTCTATTTTAATTTCCCTGCTTGTGACATCACAAACGGGGACTTTTTGAAACCGTTTGTTTAAAGCACATAATTCCTAAAACCAAACACTGACAGAAAATGGATGGACAGGTTTTTTTTCAAGTTTAGAGTTTTCATAGAGGCAGTAGAGACCCACATGGCAGCACAAAGGATGTAAAAGGTGAGTTTTGCATAACATGCCCTCTTTAACATACTTGAAATGCACAAATCAGTTTACAGCATGGAATTTGGTTCTTCATGTGCTGTTTGCCATCTACTGAATGGGTTAAATCTGCATTTTACATAAAACTATGTTCAAAATGAACAGATAAACGAGTCTCCTTCCCCATTACAACATGGAACTGTTCTGATGTCTAGCTGCAGCAAAGTGTAAGCTATTAGCAGCAATTGCAATCATAATGCCAAAAAGTACAATGGTGTGTCTTTACAAAGAAAAAACAAGGAGGAAATGTCAAGATTAAAGTTAAGAGCTTGAGAAAGCAGTCGAAATACTATTTTCACAAAAATGTCAGTGACTATCAAGACTAGCCAGAGGAAGCCAACCACACTGTGCTCCTTAAAGTTAAAGTCCCAAGTATTCATCACACACTGGTGAAATTACATCTCCGCATTTGACCCATCCCCATGGCAGGGAGCGGTGAGCTGCAGCTGTGGCCGCGCTCAGGAACTATTTGGTGGTTTAACCCCCCAATCCAACCCCTTAGTGCTGAGTGTCAAGCGAGGAGGCATTGGGTCCCATTTTTTTCCAAGTATTTGGTGTGACTTGACCGGGATTCGAACCCTGATCGTCCAGTCCCGGGGCGGACACTCATACCACTAGGCCACCAGCAACACTAAAGAGTTTTTAACACTTTAAGCTACTGCTTTCAAAGTAGTTTCTGGGATTCTTGAGGTAGAAACTTTACTAACTTCAGATTGTACAGCATTCTGTAGCCCTCTGCTGACCATACCTGTGGCACAGGTAGGTTCACTAGGTGGAGGTCTCTACCTGTTTTACGACAATAGCTGTTTACTGTGCCTGTAGCTAATATAATGACTAGCAGTTTGCTTTTTCAGTTCACCTACCATCAATAAGGAAAAGGAAAGCAAATAACTAAAACTAGAGTGAACATCGGTGCAGCCTACACTCATTTGAGGGAGCTATAGGAGGCTATGAAATCACAGACTGATGGTGACCTGGCTTTGTTGTTACTGGACTTGTAAGTAATGGTATTTGTTGTCCAACAATGTGTTTTTCTTTTACTTCGTGGCTTGTTTAGTATGAGGTGGCTCATGTTAGTGTTAGCTCTAGCTACAGCAGGCTGTTGCTGTGTTGTTTACAAAAGTTGTAATTCCACTTTCAACCAGTAGGGGGAGAAGCGGGGAAACTATTGTTACTTAATGCAACTGTTTTTGATTTGTTTTGGGTGTGATTAAGGTTATGGTCAAGTTTTACATTGTTTACCATACAAAAACAGCATTTTATTTAATCTGATGTGCAATCGACAGAATAACTCAAAGAACTTCCTTCAGTCCTTCACAATAAGAGTCTAAAACGTACACATTTACCACAATAGATTTAAAGTACGCAGTCTGTCGTGCATATTTCATTTAAGATTCCCAAAGATGTTTAAATATCCTTGAATCTGTGAGCTAAGCCAGCTTGTTATTATTCATTACTAAAACTTCCACAGCTGTAGATCGAGTGAACCAACTTCTTACTGCTCTTGAAACAAAAGGTTAGGATGAGAGTTTTTTAAATTTACATCAGTTATTTAACACCTGGCAGGTAAGCAATAAACAACAAAACCCTCGGTGAGGGCCATATTTTGCTTACAATAAAACTTTTGTAGATAGTTGTATGAAAATCTGCAGCTGTTCATGCAGAGTCCATAATTAAAGAAAGGTGTTCAGAAACAAAAACAGCTTCTAAAGCTAAATTGCATCATTCTTTTGCCTTAACACAATATTTGACTAATGTGTATTCTAGTGTATGAGAACTCTCTGCAATGAAGAATTGTTTCTCAAAGCAAGAGCTGTTGCTGAATGAAGAAAAAAGTAATTTACTACTTCTTTCATCTATCAGATGAAGGCAGACTAAATAATAAAAAAGAAAAGTCTGTGAAAACGAGTACAAAAGCCATTTAATCGCTCTCATCTTCTCTTAATAACTGCAAATTTCCCCCTGGGCCCAGGGGAGAGGGCCTCTCTGTGCCACTGCCCCCTTATCTGTCTCCTCCACATTTCAGCAGGCTGAGCGGCTCCCTCAGTCTGCAGCTCCCGGCTTGTTCTCGTCAGGGCCTGTGGGGAAGCTGGGCTCCTGGGTCCACCATTGTTCTGGCCTGGGAGGAAAAGTCCAAAGAGAATACCCAAAATCAGAAAGTGGGGATATAGAAAAGAAAGGAAAAAAAACTTGAGCCACTGCTTCATTAAGTGGAACCCTTTCACAAGCAAAAATATCAGAAACAGCCCCCTTTCAGAGGCAGTAATTAGTAATTTAGAAACCTTTCCCCCTCAGGATATACTGTTTCAATTTAGTCAGCAGCTTTAGATACTTCGGCACTTAATATTCATTGTTTCTATCATCCTCCCAATTTCTCAATGCACAATGTCTGCTCTTTCACCGGCGATAAAGTGCTTTATCTGTCATGTAATTCTTCTTTTCAGTCAGCCTTCTGCAAGAGAAGTTCATTTTTAAACACTATTTGAAAATGAATTAGCAGGAAGTGATAGGGACATGAAGTTTTTATGAAACTGAGTTTCACCGATTAGGTGTGGCAGCAAACAAGAACTTCTTTATGATTTATGAAAGAAAACAAAGAGAAATCTTAAAACTGATCACAAAACAACAAATTATTCTCAAAGTTTGGAGGATTTGCTGCCAGACGTGTGGGTTTCAGCTGTAACGTTGCACTCTTTTAGTTAATTATTTGCCTGTTTGTGTCCTTATCCTCCACATGGATTTAATAGCAAATGTTTCCAGCCTGTTTATTAAGCCAAACCACATAAAACGCCTCGGGGGGGAAAGACTCACACTTATCTTTGTCTCCATAGAGCCTTTGTTTCAAAATCTCACCACTTCCATTCATTTCCAATCAGCATTGTCTAATAGAAATAATTGATTTTTGCCTCTTCCTCACAAATGAATAACGCTTGTGATTAAACATTTTGTCTCCAAATCTAAATTCCAAGATCGCCATCAGAGCTCGGGAAAAAATAGGCAACTCATTAAAGCAAAAAAATAAAATAAATGAAAGGAGGAGAGAGAGAAGTAGCTAAGATGTGAAAAGAGGAGGAAGGAAATGAAATAATGAATGGAGTCCGAGCGAGCTATCTTTCCCAGGCAGAGCGCCACTAGGGATGCAAACTCTCCGCCACCAGAAATGAGCTACCTATCTGTGAAAAGAGTGACTGCTCCATCCTATTTGATTTGGCTCTCCTATCATCTCTTAAGAAGATGTCAGCCTTGCTTCTTCTATTGCTCTGAGCCTTTATCAACCCGGAGACGATTTCCCTGCAAAATAAAAAAAAAGGAGAGAGAAGGGAAGCAAGACAGAGGGGGGGGGAGACACATTTCAATGCCTTTCAGGGAGCAACACTAAAGAATAAGTGTTATGCGATAAAAAAGAGGGTTGTTAAATAGATCTGTCTATTTGTATGGTAATAATGATCGCTTAAAGACTCGGGTCTCCGTGACTTGTAGAACAAGGAAATAAATCTGTATGCAGGTATTGTGTTAACACGACTCTCCAAACGACCTTGTGAAACTTTCATACAGTAAAAAATGAGTCGGATTTGAGTTTTTCTTTTTTTGTTTGTGTCGTTCTCCCAGAAGAGGAGGAGGAAGTGGGGTTCTCTCAGGAAGTCCAGCCCTTAATGGTAAATTATATGTATCACAGCTTTTATACACAGATATGGGAGCCCTATTTATAATGAATTAGTTCATTTAATAACTTAAGCATTTTCTCAAGCACTTGCATGTAACATTGGCGACGTGCAGACAGATTTTACAGCTGCAGTTTTCTTCAAGGCAAATTTACCCAAAATATACAGATGTGGACATAAATTACCATTCGGTCAATGAAAGAAAAACCCACAATGATCACAGGAATCACTTGAATCTGACAAAAGTAATAATAAATAAAAATTCTATGAAATGTAACCAATAAAAGTCAGACATTGCTTTTCAACCATGCTTCAATGGAATTATTTAAAAAATAAAATCATGGAACAGACCTGGACATAAATGATGGTATCACAGGTGTCTACAATCTTGTAATCAGTCAGTGGGCCTATATAGGGCTCCAGGTAGTCACTGTGTTGTTTGGTGACATGGTGTGTACCACACTCAACATGGACCAGAGGAAGTGAAGGAAAGAGTTGTCTAAGGAGATTAGAAATACAATTATAGACAAGCATGTTAAAGGTAAAGGCTATGAGACCATCTCCAAGCAGCTAGATGTTCCTGTGACTACAGGTGCACATATTATTCAGACATTTCAGATCCATGGGACTGTAGCCAACCTCCCTGGAGGTGACTGCAGGAGGAAAATTGATGACAAATCAAAGAAACGGATAATCTGAATGGTAACAAAAGAGCTCAGAAAAACTTCTAAAGAGATCCAAGGTGAACTTCAAGCTCAAGGACCATCAGTGTCAGAGTGCACCATCGTTGTTTGAGCCAACGTGGACCACATGGGCGATGACCAAGGAGGACACCATTGTTGAAAACAAATCCAAAAGAAGCCAGACTGGAATATGCCAAACTACATGCTAGCAAGCCACACATCTTCTGGGAGAATGTCCTATGGATAGAGCAGACCAAGGCACATCAGCTCTATATGTTCACAGATGAAGCACATCAAGAAAAGAACACTGTCCCTACTGTGAAACATGGAGGAGGCTCTGTTATGTTCTGGGGCTGCTTTGCTGCATCTGGCAAAGGGTGTCTTGAATCTGTGCAGGGTTCAATGAAATCAAGGGATTCTAGAGAGAAATGTGCGGGCCAGTGTCAGAAAGCTTGGTCTCAGTTGCAGGTCAAGCGTCTAGGAACAGGACAATGACCCAAAACACACAGCTAAACACACCCAAGAATGGCTAAGAGGAAAACACTGGACTCTTCTAAAGTAGCCTTCTATGAGCCCTGACCTCAATCCTACTGAGCATCTTTGGAAGGAGCTGAAGTTTGGAAAACACATCTTTCAAACCTGAGACAACTGCCTTAAAGGTGCCTTAATGGTTACTTTCACTGATTCTGGATGCCTGTTTTCCAATTTTTTCAGCTTCGAACCCACAAAATAACACATAGAGAGACATGTGACACCCATCGGTCACTGGGTAAAGTACACAACTAATAAAAGTAGAATTAAAACTACCTTTAGCCTTTATCCATCCATTAATGGCTGCTGTTTTTTAATCTATTGCATCAATCTTAGAAAAATATAAAAGCAGACAGGTTAAAATTTAACTTGACAACCTCTCTCTCTCTCTCTCTCTCTCTCTCTCTCTCTCTCTCTCTCTCTCTCTCTCTCGCCATCATTTGCACATTCCTTGATCAGGCCACAGGTGAGTCACTTAACAAAAACACCCCCTCCTCCCTGTCTTACACACCACATCTCAGACTGCATTAATGTTTAACTAGAGCTGAATTTAAATTCACAGTTTAAATGTAAATTCTCAGAACTGATAGAAAAGAAATAACGATTTACAGCTTCACTGATTTAGTATATCTCAGAAAGTCACAGCATTAAGCATCATCCTCTGTAATAGTTTCCTGGAATGAAAACTTTTAGTAAAATGACTCAAACAATCATTTACAGTGTTATTAATACTTCTGCCTTTCTCTTTAAAAAGCCCTGAAGCATGATTTTCACACTCGTTCCCTCCAGTGTCTCAGAAATTCCTGTCATGACTTTCTGGGACACCTCAGGGCGAATTTTGAAATATGTGATCAAAAACCGCTTTGCCAATTCTCTCTGTGCATCAGTATTCTTACTTTTCCAGTTTGGTTTTCCTTCTATGATCAATTTCTTTATTCCATATTAAAATAACTGATTATATTCAATCAAATTCAGCTCAAATATTTGGACACTATTTAAGTAGCCTTAAAAAACATTCTGTGTTCATTCCTTCATAGCAATATTTCCCTCCGTTGATGCCCAACAGAGGAGGAGGAGAGGGGAAACGAGGACGGATGCAGACTACATGTCGCTCTGCAGACCCAGCGTGGAAAGCATTACAGGCAGATTGATTAGTCTGCTCCACTTGGCTGATTAATCAGGACCTGTTAGGTGGAGACGAGGACCATTTATGGCTGATTATCTTCTCCAACGGCAAAAAGGCATAAGAGGCAATTCACAGTGAAAGTTTCCCACCAAGAGAATTTTCTGTTTCTTTAGTGCACCTTTGATCATTCTGCTTACATGTCTGGTTTTCAAAAGAGGACGGTCTGATCCCACTTTACGGAAAGAATTGGAACTTTTTCTGTAATTTTTAAGTATATAATAATAATAATAATAATAATAACAGTAATAATAATAATAATAATAAACAAGAAAAATGTGTTTTTATGAAGCTCAACATTTACATTTATTACATTTGTGAAATAAATGTTATAAAGACAAATATCTAAACCTTCACAAATAAAAAAGTGAAAATAAAGAAAATAAAACTTCCATTTTAGTCAGAATAAATAAGAATCTAAATGCAAGCTATGAGCCCTCTCTCTGTTTTTGAGGTTAATTCCTAACACATAAAGTATTTTGCACAGCTTTTAAACTTAATTTTTTACTTCAGCCCTGTTCTTTTGTAAAGTTTTCCTCAAATGAAAAAAATCAGTCTCTCTTTTCTGTTTAATCTTATTATATTTCTATATCTTCTTATAATTTCATATAACAGGAGTCAGTGAGGTAAACATTCACATCAACATATTAACATAACAACTTGCTAATGCAGCATTTTATTTGTATCTAAAACAATAGAAAATGCTTTAAACTTCAAGTAAGTTTATAATACAATAACGCCCACCTGGAAAGGGAAAACTCATCACCCTGAGGCCAGACCATAATATTCTAATATTTCTGCTCATTCTTTCTGTAACAGACTGAGTCACACGGGGGCTTCTGTGTTATTTCTGTGTGATGCTGCAGCAAGTTTGCTCACATTTCCTTTTTTTCTCTTCCTAACAGCAGAAAAAGAGAAATTTGGTGGTATCAGCATCCTCGTCTGTGCAGTCTCAGTTTTAACACTCACACCACATGTTTTATTGTCCAGGCTTGCAGCTCGCTCTCAGCTGCAGCGTGGCCTTCCCCAGCCTGGTCACCCGTTTCCGTTTATCTGCTGGGATAACTATAAAAATCTGTCAGGAGGCAGGGGTGGGCTTTTTCGCTCGGCTCGGCCCTGCTGGCAGATTGAGAGCCCCCTGTAATGCACAAGTCTGTTTTTATTATTCTTGCTGAGGGAACACTATTTCATCAACTGCATGATTCCACAGAGGAGAGGAGATAGGCCCCAGCCTGGCTGTATTTCTTCCAATCAAACATTCCAAGGGGAAAAAATGAGTGGGTGCCATCAAATCCCAGAATAATGCTGCCAGATTTTATGTAAAAAGAAGGACTGATGGACAAATACAGGAAGGCAAGACAAGTTTAATGACGTGTGTTCAGGAGCTGAGATTGGAAAACTGACAGAGAAAAGCAGCCTCTTTGCTGGAATATAAATTGTTGTGCCCTGTAAAAAGGCTTTTATCTGGAGTGAATATGGGACGTAATACACAGGTCAGGGTTAAGTCATTTTCTCCGGCAAGTTAAGCGAATAATGAAGGCGAGCCGGCGCGGAGAGGAGCACTACTGCTGCCAGTTTGTCTTCATTTATTATGCCAAATCTCATGATTTTGGCGTTGGCGCGGCGAGTGCTCTGGCGCGCACCGGTGGACGACATATCGCTTAATTTACACAAGGTAATGAAAGCAGGGAATGGGAGGACAAAACAATTTACCTGCTGACACGGGAAGAAGTGATTTGCGAACATGAGGGGGGGGGGGTGTAAGGGGGCTGGGGGCCATGGGGTGGAAGAGGGGCAGAGGCGGGGAGGGGGGGAACAATCAGAAAGGGTTCAGACAAACAGGAAGTCAGGCTTCAGTGTCTGCTCCTCAGATGATGATGATGATGATGAGTTCAATGAGGCAACAGTAAACCACACACACACACACACACACACACACACTAGAATAGATGCAATCAAAGGACGAAATTGACCTCAGATCTGGAGGGTCTGCTCTGACGAGGCCCTTCTTGTACCTCCTCCTTCCCCTCAACAATTGTAATCACTTATCAGAGAGACACTCGTGATCTGGGGACAGGGGACTTCACCAGTCCTCGTGAGCTGCAACAGGTTTTCTCACACGAGTCGATCTTTAAACTCCGACAGAAAACGTGTGCATGTGTGGAAAATCAGAGCTTCTTATTTAGAAAAAGAAAAGGAGGAAGTTGCATCCACAGGTATGGCTCCCTCAGTCACTTCTCTCTGCTGATGGACGCTGTCCTAAAGTGTTCAGCTGGCCTTTCACACAAACAGAAGAGTCTGGCTGAGACTCTGACAATGTGGCCGGAGCTGCACTGTAATTTTCCAATCACTAGCCCTTCAGGCCAGACCACTCCTTAGGGCAGTAAGATCAGATGAGCTTGAGTATTTTCTTTTGTAAGAGGCCAAACTCTATTTGTCCGCTTGCAGGAACAAAAACAATCAGAGTGCCAAGAGAGAGAGACGGGCTTTTTGGTCTCTCTGGAAATCGGCCAAAGATGGAGGAGGTGGAGGAGGGTGAGACAGATAACAGGGTCCCCCTCCCTTCCTCCCTCCCTCCTGCCCGCTGTGGGTGGGTGGCTGGTCGGTTCTGGTGATGATGAAGAGGGACGGGGCTCAGCACCGAGTCCCTGCTCTCACCTCTCTGCAGGACGAGACACGGAGAGGAAGTGTCGCTCTCTGCAGGCCTGCTGAGGCCAACCTGGACTCTGCTGAGTACCGCTGCTCGAGTCTTCACAGCAAATGAAACACCATCACACCCGCCGCCTGGCCAAAACGCCGCCACACACGCAGCTAAACGGACGTCTGTCTGGAAGAATGTGTTAGAAATCATAACCAGACTGGATATCCATCAAATCCAGGTTGAAATTCAGGAACATTCAGTTTGAATCTCCTTGAAAGAGAAGGAAGAGTGGAGGAGGGGGGGCAGATTTCTCTGCAGGCTTATTTCCCCTCACAATGAGAGGTGACAGTGAACAGTGGAACTCGTCAGTGTGAATAACACACAGTTACGCTTGGTGACACCCTCTGGTGGAGCACGACGCACTCGCCCACACACAATGACGCACACGCCGAGGCTGCAGGGCCCCTGTAGGCGCGCTGTCAGCCTCACCGCACTGCCTTCCATTACAGCTTAACTGGGGACAAATTGAGCAATCTGATGGGTTAAATTTGACACGTTTGCTTGTCCGACCCGTGTTTCTTGCACGGGACGGACACGTTTCATAGCTCTGTGGGGCGGAAATGGTGGGATTTTAATAAATCAGCATAAACAACAGATCAGCCACGAAGTGTCCTTCAGCAGCACTTTAGAAGAGGAGCCCATAACACAACCAGTGGTCAGGCTTAATTTACCCACTTCTCTGTCCACTGCTCCATCAGCATATAGTATCACATAACTGCTAATGGGCTAATGGAGGAAGGAGGGAGGAAGGGAGGGAGGGCGAGGGGAAGAAAGCGATAGTTAGGGAAATGGAGCTCAGGTTCATCCAAACATTTAATAACTTATCCAATCTGGAGCGTTCACCTCTTAGGTGGGCTAATTACATCATTTAACCGGCCTGGACGAGGGGGGCCAGCGTGGACGCTCCGTCTCACAGTGTCATCACATAATTATGACTTATGCCGATGAGGCCTGGCAAGCTGGATGAAGTCAGCTCGTCATAAATTTTAATGATCACTTAGACAATACGAACGTTTGCAGGACTTGTGGAGTTAAAAGGGAAAGATTCGTGCCGGAGCGTGGAAACATAAAGGAGGAGAGAGAGAGAGCAGCAAAGTGTGTGTGACATGTTTAGGGACAGCAAATTTAGAACGGGCAGACACAGTTGCTTGATTGTTTGAGATCAGGTTCTGTGGTCACCGGGCTGCTGGGGAGGCCGACGTCAGGCCTGTCAGAAGACTAAACACCCGAGTATAGACTGATTCAATGGAAAAACAGCAGCTGACACTCAACGCTCGCAGGCCAACAGCTGACCTCATTCTATGAATAAAACGGAGAACGGCCGGAGCATCACACGTGGAAAGTTGATTCTTCAATCTGCACTGCAGCAGAAGGGGTGAAAAGAATAGTTGGGGCCGATGTTGGGAAAAAAGATGAGTGCAATTAAAAAAATCTGCTGTAAAATGGCTAATTAGCCTTCTGTGATTGATCAGTGTGGAAGCACACTTTGGGAGTCTCCTGGTAAAATAATTTCACCTTTCTGGAGTAATTAAGAAACATTCTGTGACCTCTACGATGAATCAGAAATGAGATCGTCTTTATTATAACAAAGAGACAAATATTGAGGAAGAGAGGGTAAACCTACACCACAGAATAAAGATTATTGATCTGAAGATGTGTGGTTTGCCAAGATATTCTGCTCTTATGAAATAACGGGAGCACGGGGGAGCACGCCAAAGAGAAGCTGATCTCCTCTGCACTTAATATTAATGTCTGTTTTGTGGCTATCCTGTTTCCGGAGAAGCCGGCTCCTGCGGTGGAGCGATTGAATGACAGAGATTACCTGTGTGGAAAGCCCCACGAGACAGCTGATAGATAATGCATGACAAAAATGCTTTTGTTTACTCACAGATTTGGGTTTGAGCAAGGTTTCTTGTTTTTGTTTTGGCCCTGCTTTTCCTTTCTTTCTTCAGAAACCTGATTCTCAGAAGTGACGTGGATTGATGGGAGGGATGGACTGTGTTGGCGTCTGGCTCCACGGGAACCCGCTGCACCTCTGCAACCGTGGGTCATCCGCATCATACTCATCCTGTTGGAGCTGGAGGGACATGAAAACATAATCTCACGCCGCCACTTCATTCCTTCAGCAGCATTAGATTAGATTGAAACTTCCCTGCACACTTTCCTGGGGCTGTCAAATGTGCTGTCAGTCATGTGTCAGAGCCGGCCCCCACTCATCAGCTCCAATACATCACACAGCCTTTATGGATCTGTATGAGTGGGAATCTCTGCACGGATGCCAGCAGCTCCTCTGCTGAGGAATTGTGGGGGATTGATCACATCTCCTCACTTCTTTAGATTGCTGGTCGGAGATGAGAACAAATAAATGAATAAAACTAATGTGCATAATTACATGATGCTTCCTGTTTATCCGCGTGTCAATACGGGTTATTGTTTCTAATATCCTCTGCTGCTGAGTCCGGTATGAGATCACTGAGGGGAATCCTGAGCCGGGCTAATGGGCACTTGGCACATAGACAGCTTTCCATCCCAACCTCAGTTTTACTAATCCAATTGAGGCAACCTGCTTGGCACAAAAGCGTCTCATCTGTCTTTACTGTTCATTATTCCAGCTCTGAGACATTCACATTCCTCGGGATCGGCTCAAGCTTCTTCACTGAAATGCTGGATCCAAGTTGGAATGGGGTGAGGGTAGATTTGAGGTATAATCACCTCTGAGATGCATAATCACTGCTGTGTGGGGTAAAGAACAAGAAAACATGGCTGAAGACAAAGTGGTGAGATTTTGCAGAATCCTGCAGGAGTTAGAAGTCTTCCTTATTTAGTTTTTCCTTTTCCTGCAGCAGGTTTTAGTGAGGGTGGTGCTGGTGGGGGGGTGATCATAATGTTTCTAATCTTGTTAGATTGTGCACAGAATTGTCTCCCTTGTTAATAATGGACCAGCCCCCTCCTCGGTCCACCGAGATGCTTCCTTTCAATTTGTGTACTGTCATCTCCTCGCCACGAAATTGATGCCCCCTCTTCCTTTTAATTAAATCAAAAACAGTCCAGGGTTCATGCAGGTGGAGCATGCAGCAACCTCACACGCTCCAGCATGAGTCTGGGTTGCTCTTGAATATTTCTGCAACCGTTAAATTACATAATTCAGGTTCAACTTTTCAGGTTTTAATTATAAAAATGCATTTAAACTTTCTGATTTAGTCATGAAAACTATTTTCTTTTGGTTTCCACAAAAATCTGATTTCTTTCTGAAAGCAAGCAGGTAAAAAAATAAATAACAATCCCAGGGATTTCTCTCAGGTAGGTTTGCCCTGAGGCGCAGCCGAAGCCAAAGTCTAGGAAATGAGAGCGTAAAATTCCCACACATTAGAAGGCGGATAATTGGATTTCCTGTGTCCTGTATGGTGGGCGGTGTGGTTCTTGCAGCTGTGACATTATCAAGGTAACATAACCTGAAGGCTGCGATGTAGCAGCACAGGCCCCGCAAGGCCTGTCCTGCAGTTCCACATCGCTGCCTGCTTGGCTATTCATCCTGTGGACCCTGCAAATGAAATTATGGGAGGAAGAGCAAAGGACATTCTTTGGGAATTAATCCCATTTATGCCTAAACCTACTTCAGATTTTTATAGTGAGGCCCTCTTCAGACATAAGGTGCATTTACAATTAGACAAGGCCTTGGAAAGATTAAAAAATATCATTTGTTTATTTGTTTGCTTGGTAAATTTTTAGTCACAGACAGAAAAATCTGGAATAATATGCATCAAGGCTGATTTATTACAGTAAGTCCAACTTTTAAGCACAAACGATGTTTTCTGACATCTAAATGCTCTGTTACATTTACCATATGACAAATAGAAACTGTAAAACATAATATAAAAATGTAAAAATATATGCAGAAAATAAAATATTCTGGTTCGAGTATTTTACCTGAATGCTTCTTCATAAAATATTTACTTTATTTTATCTAAAGGAACATTTAACTCAATTTTTTATCTCTGAATAAACTTATGCACTGTTGTCTCTGCATTCAAAACCAAATCCAGCACAAACATTTACAGTGAAAGGGGAAAAAAATTATTTATTCAATTTGAATAAATTGCAGAATATTTTTTTCAAATTAAGTTAAAATCTGAATGCAAAACCTATAAAATGATTACATTTAATCAAATTATTTAAAGACACCAACAGGGATGTCAGAGAAAATGAAGAAATTATTGAAGAAGCTCATTTTTCAAGGTATATTTGGAAAAAATATACATTTATTTTTAACATTTGTAATTATATTAGATATTTTATAATTTTATTTTTTAAGGAATATAATTTTTATTTTTTTGTATTTTGTATTTCTGTTAACGGCACCTCCAGGGGAAGCAGCTGACATCAATTAGCGCTGTCCGCATTGCAGATAAACACTGCCCCCTAGTGATGAGTCTGGAAATTAACAGCTCAAGCTGTGCAGTTTTAAACAGAATATTTATGTAGCCTGTTTTTAATGCAAAAATAAACCATATGTCTTTTTAAACTGCGAGATTAGAAGCTCCTCATTCTAAAAATTCATAATTTGCTTTAAAAAGTATTTTTTATAGTGCTGGAAAAACCTAATTTGAAAATAAATCTTTATCAGGACTATTCTGTAGAATACATGTTGTATGAGTTTGGTTTTCCTTCATGTAAAAATTGTGTATGCACACACACACACGCACACACACACACCATCATGCAAGTTATAGCACAAGGGGAAGGACTGATTACAGCTCCTTCACTGTCCTCATCAAGACCAGCACAGACCACAGTCAGACATTAAAGACCCCAAACACACACTCATGTACTGTACTTACACACACATACAAACACTCAAACACACACACACTGTGACAGTCTCCTCAGGCAGCCGCAGAGCCCAGGCAGGTCCCTGCCATTATCCCATCCTCTACCCTAAACACGCAGTTTTAATTTCAAAGCTCTGATTAGCTGATGATTGCATGACAGCCGCCGACCAGGTTCCCTTTTCGCCCGGCTCCCAGACTGCAACTCAATCATGCCCAATTAGCGGGTCCCCAAACACACTCTCTTATTAGAGGACTCATAATCGACTCATTGTGTCCTGATTTGGCAAATAAATCACTCTGGAGGCTGCTGACTCCCCCACCTCCAAACCCTTTCCCCTTTCTCTCACTGCCCCCCCACACTCACTCTGTCTTTCACTGCCCACTCCCCTTCTTTTCCTTGTCCAGGGGTTCAGTGACAACGTTTTCAGGCGTGGTTTTCATTGGAGCTGACAGTTTGAGCAACGCCATTGCTCCTTTTATTTTTCATTCCCCCTGAAGAATGAAGAATAATTTAGCGGCTAAGGCTAGGCAGGCAGCATGCGGGTGTCCTTGTCCTACAATGTTAAGAATCCATTCCATCTGAGCAAGAAAGGAGTGAATTAAAATAAATGATGGTCGGATATTTATTGCGGGTTTGCAGAAGAAGCCCAGTCACTCCGGTGGACCAGTGGGGACTGGACTTCCAGTGGGTTGCCGGGGCTGGGTGACCTCCCCTGCCCTCCCTGCATAACTGGGGAACAACACTCAATGTCACATTATTTCTATCCTGCATTTATTATATTTATTTATAATTATATTTTTAAATGCATATTCTGGGGACACGGAGGCAAATAGGATTGCAGGACGAATGCAAAACTATTTAGTTAGAATAAGAAGATGATTGAATAAGAGATTTGTTTTAATAACCTGAGCTCTGGAGACGGAGAGTCTGATGAGATGGGACAGGAAACATGAAAACACAAATGTCCTTCAGTCAGGGGACACTAAACTCAACGCATGAACAGATGACCTATTTAAAATTACGTTGCATTTTATGGAAGTGTTGTAGGAGGACACAAACAGAAGATCTCCTGACTCCCAGGGTTCCTTGCTGCATGCAGAGATCCAACCGAAGAGCTTTACAGACTCAGCAGGAGCTCAGAGTCTTCAGGAGCTCTGTGATGTTGCGTTCAAGCAGCAAACTAGTGAACTGTGATTTAGTGGAGTCAAACCTAAACCTGAGAGTCGCCGCGTCCCACTGTGATGTGAGCTCCTTCCCCAAAGCTCAAAAAGACTCGAGCCACCTCACCGTGATGATCTTTCCCCCAAACCGAGTGAGTTTTTTCACCTACACTGTCTACTTCTCCTTTTCTAACAAGACGAGAGTTCTGTGTGTGTGCTCGGTGGTCATTAGTCTCTGTTTACAGGGGAGAAAGCCTGGCCAGCTGGCAAGTGAAGTGTGATGTGCTGCTTTGTGGTCTACCACTGTGAGACCCCACGGCAGAGTCGTAGAGGCCCAGCAACCCCCTTCCCCGGGCGGGCGGCGGAGATCGTGTCGAGCCCTCAGCAGATGGAGCCCCCAGCGACTCTCATCTTTCCTCCACGAGCTGAGAAGAGGTGGAGCAAGCGCTGGAGGTGGGACTGGCCCCGGCTCCCTTCACAGATGCCAGGAGAAGGCAGAGATCCTGACGAGGCCCTGCTGGGAGGGTGCTGGGCCGGAACAGGTGCGATCTCAGCCCCTCCATCCCCTCTGTCAGCACCTCAGTGGTGGAGCCTGCGCTCTCTTCCTGTCCTCGTTCCTTCTCATTCACACACTCGAGAGGTGTTGAGGGACTACATCCAGCCCCTCCCGCAGCCCAGCAACAAATCCAGACACCAAAAATTACAACCAGACACAGTTCAGCACAACTATCTCCCCCTGCCATCTTCTAAAGGAACAAAATTACAAAGTTCAGGCAGACTTGACCCTCAGAGGGCAAACTACTGAGTTGTGTTGACTCAGGCGTTTTCCTCCACTGGCCATGATAAGCTTCTCAGGTGACCTCACAACTGCCAGGGGGGGTCAACACAGCCACACTCCCATCAGCCTCTGCTTTATCGCCAGCAGCTACAAGACAAAGAGGTTCTGCTGCGTACCTGGCTGCATCCTGCATTATAGAAGGAGTTTATGACCGAGGGTGGGGAGGGAAGGTGGGGCGGCGAGGCCCAACAGGCCACCTTGACCTGTCCCTGCACAGACGACCTTGGTGAACCCCTTCCCGTCGCCCCACAGCCCCCACAGCGACCTGGATACTCCAACTGCCTCTGAGTTATTATCATAATTTCCTGGAGATGCATCGCGGGGCCTCCGGACCAGAGAGGCATCCGTGTTTTACAGAATGTTTTGTGTTTTATTGCCTTTAAGTCACTCATAGGCCAGCCAAGAGGGCCCACAATGATAAGAAAACCAGTCATGTGAAAAATGAAGGACCTTGCCTACAAGACGGAGAGGTGAAGAAGGGGCAATAATAAAATACATGACAAATGTAGAGCCCGACTGTATGTCATGTTCAAACCCTCTCGCCTTCCAACCAACACATCCCTGCACCGAAAACACCAGAGAGAAAAGCAGAAAGTAATACTTAAGGATTCAGATCTCACTGTTAGTAAAAAACTCTGAAGCTTTTTTACCCCCATCTCGTGGTTTCTACTCTCAGTTCCCTTCGTAAGTCCTTTGTCAACAGGCGGTAAGATGCCCAGGGGCTTTCCAAGCTGCCATCAGCCCATTCATTTCATGTCCGAGCCCACCTGGGGTAAACAAAAAAAGAACTCAGAGCGATGGAATATTAACTAAAGTAGAGAGGAAGGGAAAAAAATAACTGAAATTACTTTTTCAGCCCGTCAAACTTTAGGTCTTAAAAAAAATCACCACTTTCATTGTCTCCTTTGTGGAGTTAATTCCCCCCTCCCTCCTCTGCTGTATCCCTCCCTGAGGGCTTTAAAAGGTGCAGTATAACTAATGAAAAATAAAACATCTGTTTAATCTGGCTATTTCAAAGGTAAATTCCCTTTTGATCACAAAAATGATATTGATCTGACTGCCTTAGTTGTGTGTCGAGGATTTCTCCTTTAAACTTGAAATGTCGGGGAGTCTTTGTAGCGAATCAATACCGCGGCTGCTTTTTGAGGTTTGTTTCAAAGAGGTCCATTTGGGTGCATTTGCATGGATCACGTCTGGCATCAGATTTCAAATTGACCTTGCAAATATTTACGTTATAACTTAATGAGTATAATAGTCTAAATGCAGCGCTGCCAGGTCACCGACAGCCGCCCCGTGACAGGCACGTGGCCCCTGGTGAAATAAACCTGGCCTAATATTCCTTGAGCTTCAGCGTGTCTGTCCTCACCCCTCACTCTGCGTCCAACAGGGCCCCCCAACTATCTCTACATCTGTCCATTTTCTTTAATTACACCACAGCATATTGCTTTTTTGGGCCATATGGAAGGGAGATATTGAGAACAGATAAGATGTATAAACTTCTGTCAACACCACAGCATATTAGGCAGAGCTGGAAGCGTATTATCTCAATGCTATGGTTCCACTTTGCATCCAATATCAAAAAACCTCAGGACAAGGCTGCCGACAGGAGTAGGAAAAGGTATTACATAAATGAAAATTCCATTAGTTTCCCTGAGATTTTTTTTTTTTTGCCACTAATATTTCAAAGAGCACATCCATCTAAGGCAGGGGTGTGCAAACTTTTAAAGATGAGAGCAAAAATCATCAAGTTAAAGGTGAATTATGCAAGAATGCCATCCTGTGGTTGAATTTGGGTACTGCAGCCCATTTTCAAAACACACGGGTGACTTTCTCACCCCGTTTAAGTTTTGTGGCTGTTGCCATTTACGACTCAGCACCAGAAGATTCTATATTACAAGTGAAGTTGATAATTAGATAAATACATTTCTCTGTAACAATGAGTTGTTGGTAATTGAAAAACTAGCTTAAGATATTTTCAGAGCTGACGATATGCTGCTAATTCACTGTTAGCATTGTTAGCATCTAGCCTTCTTTACCCGATATTAGAGTTAAAATAAAAGATGCCGTGGCTTCTTATGGTTACAGGAAATTACTTCTGGGTCGCTTCTGTTTCTGGCTTAAGATCTTTACAAAACGCTGCTAGGTTTTGCAGGCTGGTGTCAAATCACACATCTCTGCGTAGTAACATTAGCTAGCGCAGACTCAGCAACCCCGTGGGCTCACAGATTGTAAACAATCGGGACGACGCTGGCAGAGGAGTTAAGTGTCCGTCTCATAACCAGAGGGTTGTGTGATCGAGTCCCGCTCAGTGTGTTACAGTCATTGTGCAAAACTCTTAGCTAAACCACCGTGCCTGCTGCTGGTGGTCGGAGACACTGGTGGCGCTAGTGTTCGGCAGCCTCACTTCTATCAGTGCACCCCAGGGCAGCTGTGACTACATTGTAGCTCATCACCACCAGCGTGTGAATGTGTGTGACTGGGTGAATGACTGATGTGTTGTGAAGCACCTTGGGGGGTTGTAGAAACCTAGAAGGTGCTATACAAATACAGGTCATTTCCCTACTGGATAAACAAAATTTAGCATTCTAGAAATGCAGTTAGGGGCCACATAAAACCACTCTAAGGGCCATAAGTGGTCCCGAGCAGCAGATTGGACATGCCTGATCGAAGGATAAAAAGTCAGTGTGTTCAGCTGGTTCTTACATCAATAACTTCCTTAAGTCTAAATTTTCATGACAAACTATTGAGTTTATGTAATTGCTGGATTATTATCATCCAGCATGGCTTTTGTAGCAGTAATAGCTCCATCATTTGACCAGAAAAAGGCCAAGATAAATGACAATTATGCTAGACCTGAATAATATGATCTGAAGAATCAGCAGAACCAACAAGGCCTCAGTCTGAAAGCCACAACCACTAAAGCTTTCCCAGAAACAGAGTTGTCTTCCTCGCTAGAAATGTTTGTGTTGTAGCTGTTTTTGATGTGATTGAATTCCGTGTGCCCAGACAGTGAGAGGTCATCCGCTGGCTCGCTGCAGCTTCAGGATGTGCAGTAGACGCCGAGACATGGAGAGAATAAAGGAGGAGAGGAGAGCAGCGGGATGAGGCGGTGGAGAGGTCACTTTGAGAATCTGGATGCAAGCACATGGCAAACAGCGTCTCTGGATCTCGCTCTCACTCTAATCCTCTCTCTGATCCGCTGAGGCCTGGCCCAGGCATTTGAGGCCCGGCGTAACCCGCGATCGCCAGGCCCTAATCTGAGTCCTCGGTCCGTCCAGAGTCCATCTCAGACGGTACCAGCTGGCTGCCAGCGGAGGAGTGGCAGGCTTAGACTTCTCCAGAGAGACAGCTAGAGGTTGTCTCTACATGGATGGGCACTTCGCAGCTCAGCGGGGGCAGGAGGAAGGGGCAACACAGCAGCTGCTCGGGGCATATGGGCAGAATTCATTAAGTCTGGCAAAACAAGCCAATTGTGGAGGCGGTGTTTAAAAAAAAGTGCATGTGTATGTCTGACAGAAGAACGGGGATCATGACTGAAACTGAGAGCAAATATTGTGGCACATACAAATATTCTGAGCACAAACATCCCGTGTGACAGCTTCATCCTGAGGTATTACGCTTGATGAAGTTGATTCAAGGCTCACGAATGAAAAAAATAAAACAATCTGGACCTATTTGTGATGGGCAGAGATTGAGCTGTTAGATGCGTAGACCGCGTGTCCTTGAGGACTTTGCTGTGCATCACCAAATGCCATGAGACTGATCTGGGCCTCAGAAATAAACCTAATCACAATCTGTAAATGTTACAGCTGTTTCCCTAATAGACCTGGCCGCACGTTGGAGGCCTGCATTTATATTCACACACATGAACCAAAGACAAACCGGAATGCTGATACAGCCGTGCGTGTTGACACTAGGACAAACAATGTAATAATGGTGTATGCAATTACAGAAAATTGCAGCCAATGCTCTGTTAAATAAAAATACTCTTATTCATAAGGAATTGGCTCTTCACTTTATAAAGTGCGGCAGCCGTCCAGACTTATAATGTATGCTAATCCCCCAGGTGTCAATAGAAACTTTGTTGAGTGCGTTTGAGATAATAGTGAAGAAGGGGTTGCTCCTATCGAAGGGCTGCAAGATAAAGTCAATGGCACAGTCAATAACAATAAGGTTGTAAGGTTTAATGAAGAATGTTAATTTGAAGACAATCAACTGGATTTCAGCTTAGCTGATTATCAACCTTGGACTTGTATGTGGACGTTGATAATGTTGCAAGTACAAGGAGGACATTTTATCTATATGTCCTTTGTTCAGAGGGTTAGGGCTATAGGTTAAAACACTCAAAGCAACGGAGTGTTAAAAAAAGACTTCTCTCAAACAACATGAAGGTTTCTGTACAGAGAAAATAGTGTTTTATAAAAATAAAATATTATTTAACTCAATTTTAAATAACCGGAGTCATTGACCCTTTTGTCCCAACTCCGACTCCTTATCCTCTCCTTGATCCCATTCCATCTGGAGCTCTGAGGACACTTCAGTAAACAGATGATCCCAGTCCCAGCTCGCATCATCCTGCAGAGAAAAATAGTCACAGAACAGAGGGAGAAAAGAAGAATTAGGGACGGATATATACCGAGACAGAGAGCAGAGAGAGAGCAAAGACAAGGAGAATGGGGGGAGAAGAGCAGAGGGTGTTAATGTACACATCATAAATCTTGATTACCTGGGAGACAAGAGTGGCAACCTCCCCTGGTGCTCTAGAAACAGCTGGACAGACCTGCACTGGAAGCTCACAAGCTATATATACTAAGAACTTACTCACCTCACTCACCTCCTGCTCCGGTGCTAACACCTTGGTGAGGAGCTTCAAGTCAATCTCTCCATCCTGTAGAAAGATTGCAGGGAAATCCCCTTAGCTTGCACAAACGGAGGTGAGACTGGTCACAGAACTGAACAGACCACCTTGAGGAAAAGATGAGGAAGGGGGTACAGAAATATAAAAATAAATGTCCTTGACTTACTAAGGTCTGGAAAGCAGAGAAATGCTTCAAATCACTGTCCAGATCTCTGTAGGTCATCACCCGATTTACCTGGATGCTAAAGGAGACAAAAGACGGGAGCTTGCATTACCATCAAAAGCAAAATCTCTAACAGAAATAATGCTTTCATATTTACAAGCACGTCAAATCTGTGAAAGTTTGTGCACGATTGGGTTCTAAGACTTCAAGCAAAGACCACAGAGAGCAAGAGATGGTTGCCAAGTGTTAAACGCCTCAAATTGAAACCCAGCTGCTTATCTGCGGGTTGGAATTAAGTAGGGGGGGTTCTCAAAGTGGCCGGGGCCTAGCAGTGCATGCCAGTCCTACTTACTGCACATTACACGCTACATTGCCCCTGCAATGAGTTCAATGTGGATATTATCTCGCACAGAGTGCAAGCCCCAGCCTAATAACCTCCACCACTGTCATAGCCTTGCTACATAGTCGACACATGTCGGTGTGTCCCTCACTACCCTGTAAATCAAAGAGCCAGCTCGGTGCGGATTCTGGGAATGGAGTCGCATAAATCACACCCAACTGTTATTTCTCCATTTCAGTCACATAAAGGAAGGCACGGTGCAGCGGTGTGATCGGAGGACAGGTAACATCAAAGTCACCGGAGCAGGATGCTGATCCCGAGTCCTGTTCACGGTCAGAGGTTAACTGTCACTCACCTGTTTGGAGGGACAGGGTGCATACGTAATAAGAACTGATTTGAATGACTTCACTACCTTGGTGGAACAGCAACTTGCATCGTTAGATCTTCTTCCTGGACTTCTTCTAGGTCTGGAATCACTGGAATGTCTAAAAACACAAAACAAACACCATCAGCTGAAAAGTAGAAGAATTAAATAACAACAAGTTTGTTCTCTAGTCATACAAGAAAACTAAAGTACAGTTTATCCCTTGTGCAAGGTTTGTGAAACTGTGTGTGACCATATCAGCGTGGCACTTCCTTCCCTCCCTCTTGCTGCTGACATCCTCGTAAGAGCTGCCCTGTCATAGACATGCGGCCATGAATATTCAAAAGGCAAAGCGGCAGCTCATCCTGCTGTGAGAAGGGGCGCTGGCCAGGGGCTCCCCAGAAAGCACCCCCTGCTACCTTAGCATTTGGGCCCTGTCAGCGCCGCCCACCCCGAGGACCCGCGGTGGCCGGCAGGCCGACCTCCGTGTCCACTCTGCCACTCCAACTGGGGCTGCATCGAGCCGCGTGCAAGAGTTTTTGCTTGCGGGCCCATCTGTGTGGGGTCGGAAGTCACAGTGTGGCCTGGCAGGAGCCGGCGTGCCAGGAGCCGCCAGCCCGCTGCTCAAACAGTGGGAACCCGCTTTAATTGGCAAAACACAACAGGACAGAGAATGGCTCTACTCCCAAGGAGGACAGGGCAAACTTTCACAGCATTTTTCAGATTGACACATGAAGGCGCCAAAATACAAGAGATAAAAAGGGAAGAAGACAAATCAATTTTCATTAGAGCACAAAGACTTGATAGAGATTTTACAAAAAGCATCATTTTCAACACAAAAACACAATGTAGAGAGAAAGACAACAGAATCACAGCTTGTGTGATCAACTTTAAAGACGTCCTGAGTTTGTTGGCGCACTTTTCTCTGGACTGACACTACGTGTCCTTGTTAGCTGGGCAGCTGCGTGTTGGCACTGGCAAAAGAAGAGAAAGAAGTGGCTGCAAGACAGAAAAGAAGTGACAAATAGAGGAAGAGAAAGCTGAACTGCATGAAGAAGGCTGCCAGTAATCTCTAACCACAGTTCTGCACCCTGAGGGGAAAGTCAATACAGGAGCTAAATAGAGGTGAGGAGATGGAAGTCTGAATCTGATGGGAGGAAATATCTTGGCATCAATGTCAGTTCCTTCAAAATAAAATGAGCTGTCTGTGGTGGAACAAAGAGAAAACATTTTGATTCCATATTTATTTCTCAGAGTTGTGTCAAATGACTCCAAAGCCCCACCTTCTGCTGATAACTTATTTCTTTCTCCTCTTCTTTTTTTAATTAAACCAAATTAAAAATGCCACGCTCGTTTAGCCGCTGACAAGATTCATCTGTGTTTCTGATATCCAAATAAATGCAGGCGCGGGTATTTCATATTCATGAGGCCCGGTGACACTTTGTCCTCTCATTTACAAAGCACAGCGTTCAGCAGAATCCGTCCCCCGTGGACTCCCAATCAAATTTAATGGTCTTAGTGCAATGACATCAAAAAGCTTCGCTGTCCGGCTCTGCAAACAGCTTTCCGGGTTGCCTATCTCCACACACACTCCCTTTTTTACTTCGACCGCTGATGCACTATTAACACACTCCATGAGAGTGAAGGAATATGGTGTTTATATGCAAACTCTATTATTAAGTGGAAAAAAACAAGAGCAGCTTGAAATGGGTTTTAAATTCAGCCTATTACTGGAGGTCAAGCAGGGCAGCTGCAAACAAGCCAGTGTTTTCTACCAACGCAGAGGGCAACTCCATTAGGAGGAGCCGTCTCTCCTCGCCGAGGCACGCGTTACCTACTGACTTCCTGCGCTCAGCTGGACGTGCATCAAGGTGGCTTTTGTCTGGCAGCGCGCGGGCCACGTGTATCCTTATTACACGCGCCCGGCTTCCTCGCTGGAGCATGTAAATATCAAAAAGGGATAATTTGCTGTGGATGTAGACCTACTCCTGTTGTGTGCACACCAGTCAGCAACTTTAGAGAACAGGACGTCTTTCTGCTTCACTCTGGCTCCTATGAACTGCACAGGGGTCTGGCTACATTATTACCTATAGGAACAAATTCCTATGAAAGGGCAATATTCAACAGAGTAGCTGGAGAATCAGGTGTGTTTGTGATACTGGTGCTATTTAGAGAGACCAGCGGGAAGCTGTGGGGGCAGCTGATGAAGCGCTGGGAGCAGGGGACTGGGCAAGCCTCCTCTCTGTGGGTCTCTGAGCGAGTAGCCAGTGGACATAAGGGATAAGGGTAGGGGACATAATCAAGATTGCAGGGGCTATCTCAGTAACCCACAGCACTGTAATTTCCACTGCCCCTGCCTCCAGCTCTGTATTAAAAGGTCTCCCTTCACAGAGTAATAATCTTCCCAGCAGCATTAACCACAAAAGAACCAAACCCGTTCCCAACATTTATCTGTCCATTTCAGCCAAGTGTGTGAAGATTTGTGTTTAAAATCATCCAACAGCAGTTTGTGAAACAGGTAAGACTTTAGACTGGCAGTAATTTATCAGTGCAACAAACACAGTTTTGGGTGGGAGTCATTACTACTTTTTAAATGTTTATTTATTTCACAGTGTAACAGCAAATAAATCATCTGCAATAGAATTAGTTTATTCTATTCGATCATGTAATTAGTTACTTTTTATTTATTTTATTATTTTTTACTGAAACATGCCGGATTTACAGAAATGATGACAGAGGAACTCATTGTGTTGAGACTCGGAAAAGCTGTGTGTGTGTGTGTGTGTGTGTGTGTGTGTGTGTGTGCGTGTGTGTGTGTGTGTGTGTGTGTGTGTGTGTGTGTGTGTGTGTGTGTGTGT